>OU342745.1:7251226-7851226 GCA_910589775.1 Avena eriantha | reverse complement strand
ATCCACTTAGTAGAAACCTTGAAGAAGAAGAAATAATGGAGAACATTATCGATGAGGACACCTCACAATATCTGAACTTGGAGGGACATGATGACAGCTCAAGTAGTCATGGAGAAGATGAAGACTCCGGTGAACGCAATTTAGTGATTACAAAGTCCGGCGAGGTATATGCATTGATTAAGCCTCTGCTGACTTCCACCAACAATCTTCTTCTACATGTATTAATTAACGCTTCTTTCTTCTTTTAGCCCTCTGGATCGACCAGCCAGCAACCATCTTCTTCTACGAAAAAGAGCAAGCGATGCGCGAGCCATCGGTTGAAAGATCGTGCAAAGTTCACGATCGAAGCAGTCCGTGTTGATGGCAGGCCGATGGAGCCCAAGAAGGCCGCAGACAAATTTGTACGTCAGGCTGGAGTTCTTGTTAGGGACCAAATCCCAATCATAATTGAATATTGGAATAAGCCAAAGAAGGGCGATGGTACCTTTGTCGATGAAAGATCCAAAGAAACGCTTTGGAATTCGCTGTTGGTAAATTTCACCCTTCCGCCAGAGGAGGATGAAAACAAACCGGTTATAAAGGAAAAGGTCAAAGAGTGGACTCTAAAGAAGATGGCTGACGCTTTCCGCAACAGGAAGACAAAATTGAACAAATTTGTCAAAGCTCGCGAGACTCCAGATTTCGAAGACGCATATTATGCGAAGATAAGACCTCAGTGGCGCGAATTTGTGGCATACAAGAAAGGTGCTATAGCTACAAAGAGGTCAGAAACCAATACGCTAAATGCCCAGAAGAAGGAATATCACCAGAGGACAGGGTCAGGTGGCTACATATCTCAGAGGCCTAAGTGGGAGGAAGCTGAGAAGGCCCTGCGCGACAGAGGGATCACACCCCAGACACATGGGTGGGACCTACGTGCAAAGACTTGGTTCTACGAAATCGGGGCAAGGTTGGACCCAGAAACAGGATTGTGTATCTTCCCAACCCTCCTTGCCAAACCCATCACTGAACTCATCACGGCATACGAGGAAACAACCGCCAGGACCTTCCATCCCCATAGAGAGAATGACCAGCTCACACGCGCCATCGGTAAAAAAGAACACCCTGGACATGCACGAGGCACAGGGGGTATGACGTGGAAGGATGGGTTTGCCGAGTGGAGCGACTCTTACAGATGGCGTGGCAGAAAAGAAAAAGAGCGTACAGAGCGGATGACATAGATAGAACATGCACTTGTGGCGCTGCATGCGCAAGTGAATGCACAACAGAGCCATCAAGCTACCGGCCCATCTCAGCGGCACGAAGAGCCTGCATTGGAATCTGTCGGCGGCCCAGACTCTGCGCGGAAAAGCAGCGTGGCTTCCACGGAGAACGTGCAGCCCACGCTTGAAATGGCGGGTCCTCGATACCCCGTGGATGAGATCACGGAGAGCGAACACGCTGAGCTGCATGTGAGATTAATGGGCTTATCCATTAAGGTGGTTGTCGGCTATGCCTTACCTCCTGTAGCTGGTGGAACTTACCACTGCCGACCGATTCCAGATGGCTATGCTATTGTCGGGGTGGATGAGGTTGTGAAGGAATATGAGGAAGCACAACTTGACCATGCTACAGGTGAAGGGGAAACTTAACTCAAATTTGCAGTGAAAACAACCATTCTTTGGAAGAAGGAACACATCGTGCTTCCAAATTGGAGGCCACTGGCACCCCCGCCGTCTCCGCAGCGTCAGCAGTCTGAGCCGCTTCAGCCATCTCCTGCGCGGCAGCCATCTCCGGCGCTTCAGCCATCTCCTGCGTGGCAGCCATCTCCGGCGCGCCAGCCATCTCCTGCCCGTCAGCCATCTCCGGCGCTTCAGCCATCTCCTCAGCGTAAGCAGAAGAGCACTGCCACGAAGAGCATCACTAGCACTGCCACAAAGAAATCCGCAGGAAACCGTACGCCAAAGAGTTCAAAAAAGTACGTCCCGCAGCCTTCCGCCAAGCCATTGCCGGTTTTACCGTGGAATCGCAGCGACGAGGAGACCAATAGGATCTCGGAAGAAGAGGTCAAGAAATTATTTGCACCTAGACGGGCCGAGTCAAAGGAGAAAATAGATCCGGCGGTGGTGGAGAAGTTTTACAAAAATCTTTTGAAACCTGAAACCCCACTTGTGCCGGACTACGAGCGCCAGATTTTGAAGACGGATGCAAGGCGCCGTAGGAAGACTGAAAGTAGCAGTCGTGCGGCATCCCAGAAAACAGTTCCCATGCTCGGAGAGCAGGAAAACCAATCATGCGCCCCGCTCCAAGTGTTCGACACACGGGACGCTCCTCCCGTAAATGATTACGAGGTAGAGCTAAAAATAAAGGCCAATGAGATGGGGATGACTTACATTGCATACTTGAACATCATGGGAGACAACTTGCCCAAATGCGATGCCAACCCCATACAGCCATGGAAGTATGGGAAGAATCTCGTCAAGAAAGAGGAGCTCAAGAATCTACCAACAAAGATGCGAAGATTGCACAAGTGGTACCTTGATTTCTGCAAGACGAGAAAGGAAGAATAGATCACGACGCATATAAGAGATGAGATTTTCTTGTGCGGAGACGACGAGATCGACTTCAACATTCAAGACTTGCATTTTTTATTCAATCAGAAGGAACTCGATAAAGCTGCCATCAGCCTTTATTGTGTGTAAGTACTATTTCTGTATTTTCTATCTCATCTCATTCACTTCATTAATTGCATGTATATATATATGCTTACCATATATGTATATACTATTATGCAGGAAAAAGGTTATGGAATGCATGAAAGGAGGACCTTTTGACATTGAGTTCGTTGACCCAAATAGAGTTCATGAAGAAGTGGTAAGAACCAAACCCGGGCAAATAGAAGATTTATTGCTAAGGTCTTTACTGAGACAACAAACCAAAAGGGAAATACTATTGCCTTACAACTTCTCGTGAGTACTGTTACCCTCTCTTGTACACATTCTGTTTCGGCTTACTCGATGTTAAGTGTAACTGATGATGAGTTATGCGTGCGTAGGTTCCACTTTATTCTGCTAGTCATTCAACCTGACTCAGGAAAAGTCCTTGTCATGGACTCGTTACGAAAAGAAAAAGAGCTATGGGCAGACTTTAGAGAGATGCTCCAAAGGTAATTTCAATCATATTATCGCACTAGATCGGCAACTTTCGTGACAACAAGTAATTAATTACTCATTTATCCATTTTCTTTGCCGGACAGGGTTTGGAAAAGGTTCACGGGCAGGGCAGTGGGTGAATGGTCAGAAGAACTAAAATTTGTAGACCAAAATGTAAGTAATACTAGCTAGCTAGGTCTGCGTATCTCTTTGATTCTGCTTTCAATTCCATTATATCATGCTTTATTGATTATTATTTTGATTGAACTCTCTATTCTCGTAAAGTGCGCGCATCAGGGACACGGCAATAACTTATGTGGGTACTATGTTTGCGAGTTCATTCGCAACACGATATGTGCGACGAGCCAAGCCACACTAGAACAACTTAGAGTACGTAAACAAAGTACACAATATTATTTTATTACCATCAATTGTGTTGAGTTTTATTCTTATATATATATTGACCCCATTCTTCATATATATTCAGATCGAACGGATGCGGGACCAACTCCTACCATTTGACCGCATACGAGCCATTCAAGAGGAATTGGCGGGGTTCATACTTGATGAGGTCGTCACGCCTGGCAGAGAACTCTTTAGATATCCACCAAAATGAACGTTGTATATATGCTTGAACGTTGTATATATGCTTGAACGTGTTTGTCTTGTACTTGATGCTTCAACGTTTACGGAGAATACCACACAATGATGATGTTGTGTATAATAATAGTTGCTTAATTATTCATGTACTCGTATGCACCGATGACGATGTATGTGTATACTGCTCCCGATCGATTCCCCCTCCCCCCTCCCCATCCCCGCCGCGCCGCAGAAATACGCCCAAAACGGGGCAGGGGCAGAACTCTGCCGCGGCAGAGATTTATCTCTTTTTCCTGCCGCGGCACAGAATCTTTAACACCGGTTCGTGCTACGAACCGGTGTTAAAGGGGGGGGGGGGGGGGGCTGAGCCCTGCGGCAGCCCCACGTGCGTCACCCTTTAACACCGGTTCGTAAGAAAGGGGGGCCCCCTCTAACACCAAACCCTCAACAGCGGTTCTACAACCGCTGTTAGAGGGCCCTCCAAACCGGTGTTAGAGGGGGGGAGTGTGCACTAGTGACTGTTTCCAGCGATGTGTTCGGCAAAGTCAATTGTTTTCTAGTTTTACTACTATAGGGCAAAGTTTTGCTACGAGGTCTCCCGGCGAAAGTCTCCGACGAGTCTCTGGCGAAGCAGTTTTTTGCTACAATTGCTGATTTTTTGCTAAAATTGTTTTCTATTTTTTCTATAATAGCGCAAATTTTTTGGTTAAGGTTTCCGGCAAGGTCTCCTAGCGGAAGTCTCCGGCGAAGTCGCTTCATTAGGAAACAAAATTGCTACACGTTTTCCATCGAGGGCAGTCTTTTCGGGACGAGCCCTTTCTTGCTACAATGCAATAAATGTAACAAAGCACGGCATTTTGTAGTAAATTCGGGGCATATGTAGGAAAAGCGGGATTTTGAGGATTTTTCTGAGACGTGTCAGCCTAGGGACCTGGGGATAATTGGTTTCTATCCCTAGGGGACGCCTAGTAGCTTCGAAATTAAAGTGAAGGGACAATTGTGACCTTGTCGGGAATGAAGTTTCGGTTTTGGTGTTTGTGGGTTTTCATCGCTCAAAGACCCAAGCACAAGGAGAAAGGATGCTTTGTGGCTTCAGTGTCACATTTCATTGCTGAATTGCAGATCATGCATCCGTTGCCAGGTTTCACCTTGTCTGAGAACTCACATAGTATGACCTACCTTAGCTCAGTTACGACAATCAATATTTCTCCAATCGCCCATTCCCTTCATCAGGATTAACAGAGAAGCCTCAATGGAATCTCTACTACTTAAAAAAGACATAGGATTAACAGAAAAGCCTCAATGTACCCCACCAAGGCTCGTGTTCTCTCTGCTATTCTGGCCTCGCTCCTCCCTCGCGCTGCTACCACCACGGCGGTCTTCTTCACTGTTGTTTGGTCCACCGCTGGAGGAACTTCCGCAAACGCCATCGAAGCCGCGCCCGAAGACCAAGCAGCCGGCGCATCCGATTTGATCCCCAGCCTCCAGGATCCGAGTGACGCCTAGATCATGCCTCCGCCAATGCTCCTCCCCTCACAGTGTCGCCCACCCAGCACTACCTCAACATCGTCCGCTCATGGCCCACACACTTCCTCGCTAGCCGCTGGACACGAGCCGGCGGCGCAGCGACCTCCCGTGGAGCACTCTCCCTCGGCGCGAGCTGGCGATGCCGCATCCCGAGGCCCAAGCGGCGTGCAAGAACGAGGTAGTGGACCATTGGTGCACCCCCACTTCATGTTGATCTGATCCTTCCGCCATTACAGGTAAGCACCTCATCACATACTGTCTCCAATCCATATGTCGCAGTGGCCAACGTACGACGGGGTCGGTACTGCCGGTCAAGGATTTATCACGTTAAGGATTGAAGTCTGCTGGATTTCAGATTTCATCGAAACTTGCAGTTTAGTTCTCCGTTGTTTCCCATGGAGATGCAAACTCTACAGCTATCAGAATCTAAAATATTTTCTTACTGGGATTAGATTATCTTTTATTAATGAGCAGATTAAATTCAGATTACTATGCAAGCTCTGGAACTTCCAGGTGCGCTTCCAATTTTAGAGGTGCTGGAGCTGTAGTTTTTCTGCTACACATGGTTATTCTGAACACCAATTGCAGGTAGGTCCATCGAAAGGTTTATTTAATAATAGTGAATTAGGATTCTGTTCCCATCCTCTAATAATGCTTTTTATGATATAGCAGGTTTAATTGTGTATCAATGATCGTGTTTTTGTAGTTCAATAAATTGTGATCTTTCGAAGGCAGAAGATATGATGATACAGACCATGTATATGGAGACATCTTCAATATCATCATCGTTGGTAATATTTACCACATAGAATCTATCATGACGTCTATTCCTTCACTATTCCATTTCTTAGAACCAAAGGAATTTTAGTGAAATTATATAGAATTTAAAACCTTACAGTACTAGAATGAGGCAGTATCACGATGCTGCTTGATGAGTACCTGGACAACCTCCATGTGATCTGTGAGTACTTGAAGCTCCGTGCCTGCTGCCTTCCAAGAATCAGTGCAAAGGTTATATGCATGGGACATTGTTTAAATTACATCACTAATGTATTTGCTAAGTTCACTTGGTGTATTTCTTTTATTCTGTTCATTGTGATTTCACAATTCAAAACTGGAATATAAAAATTTCTTTTAGATTCGTATTAAGGTAGAGTCGTCATTATGAGATACTACTTCCATTTTATTCATCTTTAGGTAGATTGTATTTCTGGCTACACCTGCTCATTTACCATGCTTCACTTCCATTTCCTATCTTGCTATGAAAAGCAACCGATAATACTATTGACTCCCAAATATGTAGTGCTGACAATCAACTAACTAAACTCATAAATGCCTCTCTTCCTACATCCGATGACATCAAGGACACCTGGGAGAGCTTATCAGTTTAACTCCCATTTCCACATTAACCTTCCATTCTAGCTACAACTCTGTAGCAAATCATAGAGTGACATTCATTTAGATTGCTCAGAAACTGGCAGTCATTTTTGGTGTTTCAGCATGAGGTTGAGGGTGGACCAGAACGAGGTGTGGATAGAGTATAAATGACCAGGCGGCTGAAATGGTCAGCCCCTGAAACAAATACGAGTTGATTGGCAGGGTTCCTCTAATCTTGGCTTGTTTTCCTCTGATCTATTATTGAGAGTTTGGATGTTTTTTTAGACAATGAGTAATTTTTTTTATTGAATTATACCAAAGATAGCTAGATTTTTTCTGCTTAAGGGATTTTGATCTACTAAAACAGTTCACAGAATAGGTATGTCACTATCTGGGACATGGAGAAAGCCGAAGGCTTTGATGCTGGTAAAATTTTCTTTCTATTTTCTTACTGATATAAACTTCCTTCAACACTAATGTAAGTAATGTACATCCAGAGCTACCAAATTTTGAAGACTGAGCTAGATCATTTAATGGGCGCACAATCTTGCAAATATGTTTTGCACACATCGCTAGCGGCGGAGCTAGGGGGACATGTCCATCGTGAAGAGGATGCATGTCCGTAAAGGTACGTGTATTCTTCGGTGTTGGGATGCAGTCCATGTTGAGAGGGATGGATGGAATACTGCTGGAGAACAAGACTATGAATTGTATTTTTGCACCTGCTACGAGTATATGCCTACATTATGTTTTTAGGTGCAGAAATATCCAGACACGTGATGGAGTATAATACTTATCCAATTTTAAAAAATAAGATTGTTGAAATATGTGCTATTTTAACCTTTTCTCCTCCTTCTATGGCCTAAGGATAACTATTGACAAATCTTTATTGAGTTGATTGTTTCCGTTTAACAATGTGATAGGTTGGCCTCATGTTGAGATGGAAGTTCACGCAAACAAACATACCTGATGATGATTATTTTCCTTCTACTATAGAGGCAGGTATAAGCGTCCACGGTCAAGGTTACTTTCCTTCTACTAGAGAGGAATGGATCCTCACGGTTCATTTTTGAAGTTTTTTGGGTGCATTATCAATCAGCTTTCATGGTAACTTCCATGATAACGTATTTGTATCCTTTTAGTATAGAAGACATGAGTCATAGTATTATTACATCTTTATTGGATAAAATTAACCCAATGTTGTGTGAAAAGTGAAAACTGATGTAGTTCTTCCAAAGAGAGGGAGAATCACTCTATTTATTTTTTGATGAATCAGTTATATTTTTAATCTTAATACAACGGTATAATGCAAGGGTTAGTTTTGGTGAACCATAGACCATGCCTATGTTCTATCTTCCTGATGTTTATTTGTTCCTTATGCACTAATAGATGGGCAACATTCAGAAGCACTAATAGATTTTGCTAAAAGTACAAAAATAAATAAGCTTGTTTCCATACTATTTCTAGCAGTCAAGATTATTTAGAGTCATATACCACTCTTTACAGATGCGTTGGTTGGTCCTAAAACATTTTTTACTTGAACCAATTGACATAAAGAATAGAATTGTGGTTGGGAGCTTACTGATGCATCAAATTATAGAGATACAAAATTACAGATAGTTAGACATATATGTACTCTAAAGAAGGAACATGTATCAAGGTGTGTGGAGAGACCATGGGACGTCACTATGACATATACACATATGTCCAGCAGCATCAGGGGAGACTGGGAGTGTCTTTTATCTTTCAAACATACATATTTATATGATAAAGCAATTAGAAGTTAACATAATTAATGTTGATCTGCTACATTTTTTCAACCACTTTTTTCCATGGAGGTTGTGTATAGAAGAAGATTCTATTCTCATTTACTTAGGTTATTGTTTGTCTTGAAAGATTATATGGTGCTAATGCTTCAAGAGTACTTCCAGTCTCAATTTAGAAAGGTAAGAAGCCATTTTATTTTGAGGGATTAGCAGCAGTACTGCATTTCATTAGCACGTAAAATAAACTTGGGTCTGTTATCTGTTCTTAGATTATACTTTGGGAGAATAAGCATCTTTGGTTAGATAATCTTTCTCAAGCAGACTGCAAGTTGTTTTCTTTACGGTGCTCATCCGCAATTGTAACCTTTCCTGTTAATATTGCGTTCATATGTATTTTCTTGCTTTATATTTACATGTACATAAGGCAAACCTTAGTTGTAATATTTCCTTTTTCTACCATGTTGTGATGGTGTGAATTCCACCAGTGTTTGAATGCATTAGCAAATATATTACTCTTATCTAATACTTGAAGTACCTCTCTGCAGAGCAGTTCAAAGTTTGCCTTGGGTATAGAGGAAGGAAATGAGTAGCGGTATGAATTTGTGACATACACGGATGATTTTTTTTCCGAGAGTACGCCTAGACACGATGTGACTAGACTAATTTGGATATATAGAATTCCATTGACACTTCTGTGGTAACAATAAGTTTATAGAGAACCTAGGCATGCTGACGCTACATTATTTTATTGTTCATTTGCTTGTCAGTAGTACTTCCAGACCTCTATCATGCTCGCTATTTGAAACATTTTAGCTACAATCCAATCAGTTCACTAGCCTTATAGAGATTAAAGTAACAGTGAATCAGAATTAATCACATCTACACAGTTTTAATAATTTGTCCGGTGTTTGGTAAGAGTAGCACGGTGCCGGACCATAGAGAAAATGGTTTTGATTCTGAACCCAAATGATCTCAATTAAGATTACTAGAGTTAGTTAAAATATTTTATAACCAGTAAATGGTTTTATTATAACTACTGAATTGTGTCTTTCTCTTCACATGTAGATGCTACATATTGTACTCGGAGAGAATTGCCAAGGTCTTTTCTATACAAACTTGGAGAGAACTAGCTGTTTGATTCTTTACATGAAATTCTTATCATGAACTAGCCCGAGTCGATTCGATTAGACTTACCTCCCACCTTTAAGTTAAAAGGCTTGTTCTTGAAAATGTATATATGAAAAACAGTTGATGCACTACTAAGCTTTTGTTCAAAGAAGCTTATGATTCATGTATTATGCCGTTCCTTTGGCATCTTCTTCACCTGGTACTTACGTAGATGCTATGCAGATCATTTGTTTTCTTTGTTGCAATCTTGTGTGACTTACTAAATATGAATTTATTGTATGTTAACACAACTTATATGTGGGATTGTCCGCCGTGCTTGAATTGAGAATAAGAAGATAGTGGGTGAAGGAATAAGCAGAAGAGTGATTCTAAAGGTATATATTTGACATGATTGATGCCAATTCACTAGAAATATAAACTTTGTCCGTTATTTGTTAGCTAGAAAGAAATCATCCCTATGTCTTGGGTTTGTTTTCCTCGCTACACATCAATGCGTGGATATATCTAGAATATGTTCTCCCGTTGCAACGCACGGGCACTTAACTAGTTGGATATGTAAATCTCTGAATAACCCACCGGCGGTCGACCATAACCGACGGCTTACCAAAACACGTAGTTGCCTATATCTGTGGTCGAGAAGATATATCTTCCTAAATGTCTCCTATTCCCATGGAGGATCTACGATTACTCCATGGAGATGATGTACTATACTTCACACTAGCTTTTCACCTTAACTACTCGGTGTGTTACACTAGTCTCGAAATGTTATCCCCCATGTACAACTTGTTCAATCTTTCTTCTCCTTCAGATACAAATTTGCATGTTTCTTCGAGTATTGGCGGACCAAACAAGCTGGCGCACAAGGGAGACTGATGATGCCTCTGGTTACTCGTCAAATATATAGTGGTGCTAGCTATCATATTTTCCCGTATATGCATATTAATTATTGGTAGGTATACCAATATACCTCTCAACATTTGCTAGCTCTTATGCCCTCTCTTGAAAACTGGTTCTACTGGTGAAGAGGAAGAACACCCGAGAATGGTGACCCCTTGGCTTTTGGGTTGGGCCTGTTTACTAGTGTGGGAGAAGAACTAGTGCCTCAGCCTAAAGAGAAGACATGTAGCATCATAGGAGGAGGCCCAAAGTGTCATAACAACATAGGTATCAATCCTACATGTCAAATATGATTATCAACCCCGCGACATGAACGCGCCCGCCTTCAATGCGTACCTCTGTTCCTGGTAATCTATATATGATTATCAACCCCGATCTATCGTCGCCATACTATCCATAATTTAAGTACACCGTGTATCGCTTACATTTTGCAATGAGGAAGATGATGGAGGAGTTATATATATGTAATAATTAAGGAGGACGACGGTGTAATGTTTTACTCTAAAATATATATACATGATCGCATCCTTCCTCTTACACTAGTTTTTGTGTTTTAGTCCCATGGGAACCTAAGATAGAACCGGCCAAATTTTATAGTTTCAAAAGAAACAAAGTGCTCTCAATCAATAAATCCAGAAATTAAAAGGGCCCCGTGTTGCTCTCTTCCGCAGGGAAAAATAAAATGAAGTGACAATTGTGACCTCGTCGGGGAATGAAGTCCCAGTTTCGGTGTGTGTGTGTGGGTCGAATAACCAAGCACAAAGAGAGAGACCCAAGCATAAGGTGAAGGGACAATTATGTCACATTTTTGTGCCGAATTGCCCATCATTCCTCGGTTGCCTAGTTTTACATTGTCCCAGAAGCCAGAACTCACAAATGACCTACTCACACCGCCTCACAGCGCTACATTCCTTTCATCAGGAGTAAGAGGGAAGTCTTAATGGACACTAGACCATAAAAGCGCGCTTTGCCGCGCCCGCCATCTTAAAGAACAATAGGTGGATGTATTTGAGAAAATATTCATAATATAATGCCTTATTATATATATGAGAATATACCCAAAAATATCGTTATGTTTATGACATTGCATAAATGAGTGATGTCGATCCCACAAGTAAATTTTTAACTTTGGCAAGACGAATTTACAAAAGAAAGTTCAGAAGGATCGCATCAATGCTAATATCCAGAACTGAGGATGCAGTGATTATACATGAAATACAGACATAACTACAACTATTGGTTTTCATATTCTAGTGGCGCCTCCCTGTACATGAAATTTGGTTTTCATAATCCAGTGGCACCTCCTTGTACATGAAATACACGCTTGGCTTCAAGTTGCCTTGGCACGGCCTTGTGACTTTGTTCAGATCAAATAGTAGTCCCTCCACCAAAGCCCCTCGGTGTTCACTTGAGGTACTATTTAAGCCAGTAGCACTAGTAGAAAACAGACCTTTGGTCCAGGGGTATTAGCCCCAATTTTGCTACAAACCGGGACTAATACCCCGGTCCAACGGCTAGAACTGGCCTTAGGGGGTGGCAGACACTAGCCCTGGTTCGAACAGGACCTTTAGCCCCGGGTCGTGTAACAAACCGGGGCTAAAGGGTTTCAGGCAGGCCAGGTCGGGTGCCAGACCCTTTAGCCCCGGTTTGTTATACGACCTTTAGCCCCGGTTCTAGACACGAACCGGGGCTAAAGGTCTGGCTATATCTTCTTCCCCTGCCCGAGCCACCATTCAAGCTGGTGGCTCTCCTCTCTCTCTCTCTCTTTCTTGCTTCAAGCTCGAGTTCATGCCCTTTTTTTCCTCAAGATTTATCTATATTTTGTGGTGTCCCATCTATCCAAAAGTTCTAAAAGGTGAACAACTGCATCCTTTGAACTCTCATTTCTATATTAGCTCATTTCATGCTCTATCTTATAGATGGATTTGTGGATTTAGTTTGGTAGTAATTTTTGCAGTGATAGCATGAGATCAATGTTTAGATTCTATCTATCTTGTGTTAATGTAAGGAACTCTAAGGTAAATATCACAATATGTGGATTCTATCAATATATATCTTGTTTTAGCACACAGAGTCTCGAAAATTGATTTTAGAAGCACACACATGCGTGAGTTCATCATTCTAACTAGCTAGCTGGGCAAAATATCCTTCTTCGTCTACCCGCATTCAACAAACTGGAAAGTTTGTAACAAAGATAGGGTTAATTCATAAAAGCTTGATAAGAAGACATCACAATTCACATATTAGGGAGTGCCTCTATGGCGAGCTCCTCGAAGATGTCTGAGGATGGGATCCTAAGACATCTTCGAGAAGCTCTGCCGTAGTGGTGTCCCTGCTCTCCCACACCATCTTTCGGTTTATATCTTCTCTAGCTAAATCAGTATGCTGGTGGAGCTAACTAATTTCACATATTACAGAGTGCCTCTACGGCGAGCTCCTCGAAGATGTCTGAGGACGAGGTCCTAAGACATCTTCGAGAAGATCCACCGTAGTGGTGTCCCTAGTCTCGCACACCATCTTGCAGTTCTTCACAATAATGCATACCTATTTATAGATTAAGTAGCACAACGTAGTGTCGGGCACTAATGACATAATGTCGACACACTCACGCTGGCATAGTGCTGCCACCCACCCAAAATAGTGTCGGCATTTAATTTACTGGCTTAGTGCTGCCCACTGAGGACATAGTGTCGACATGTTGTCTCCACATCCACATTTAGTCCCGGTAGGTGCCTCCAACCGGGACTAAAGGTTCATCATATCTTTAGTCCCGGTTGCTGGTTTTAGATTAGTACTAATTAATTATGATTATGTTTGATGTACTTCATTAATTATATATTGAAAATGAGCCGGCAATGGATGTACGCTGACTGACTCTCTAACAAGTTCATTAAAGGCGTGCATTCTTTTCTTCTTGTGGCCGAGGCAAACAAGCGGAGTGGTTTTATGTCTTGTCCATGTGGTGTCTGTCGGAATCATAAAGAATACTCTTCCTCAAGAGTCCTTCACAGCCACCTGTTTCGGTCCGGTTTCATGACCGGCTATAATTGTTGGACCAAGCACGGAGAAAGAGGGGTTATGATGGAAGACAACGAAGAAGAAGAGAATGACAACGACTACCCTGAATACGATGGTACTACAATGGAAGACATTGATGAAGAAAAAGACGAAGAACGGGCATTAGATCTGCCCGATGATGATCTTAGTCGGGCCATTGCTGATGCCCAGGAAGAATGCGTTACCGAAAGGGAGAGGTTGAAGTTCAAGAAGATGTTAGAGGATCACAAAAAATTGTTGTACCCAAATTGTGAAGATGGGCACAAAAAACAGGGTAGCACACTGGAATTGCTGCAATAGAAGGCAGAGAACGGTGTGACTGACAAAGGATTTGAAAAGTTGCTGAGAATAATGAAGAAGTTGCTTCCAAAGGATAACGAACTGCCCGTGGTACCTACGAAGCAAAGAAGGTTGTCTGCCCTCTACGATTAGAGGTGCAGCAGATACATGCATGCATTAATGACTGCATCCTCTACCACGGCGAGTACGAGAATTTGGATGCATGCCCAGTATGCACTGCATTGCGGTATAAGATAAGACGAGATGACCCTGGTGATGTTGAGGGCGAGCGCCGCATGAAGAGGGTTCCTGCCAAGGTGATGTGGTATGCTCCTATAATACCACGGTTGAAACGTTTATTTAGGAACAAAGAGCATGCCAAGTTGTTGTGATGGCACATGGAAGACCATAAGAAAGATGAAATGTTGAGACACCCCGCTGCTGGGTCGCAGTGGAGAAAAATCGAGAGAGAGTTTCCGGACTTTGCAGGTGATGCGAGGAACTTATGGTTTGGTCTAAGTACAGATGGTATGAATCCTTTTGGGGAGCAGAGCTGCAGTCATAGCATCTGGCCTATGACTCTGTGTATTTATAACCTTCCTCCTTGGTTGTGCATGAAGCGGAAATTTATTATGATGCCAGTGCTCATCCAAGGCCCGAAGCAACCCGGCAACGACATTGATGTGTACCTAAGACCATTAGTTGAAGAACTCTTATAGTTGTGGCACGGACAAGGTGTACATGTGTGGTATGAGAACAAGCAGGAGGAATTTGACCTACGAGCGTTGTTGTTCATAACAATCAATGATTGGCCTGCTCTTAGTAACATTTCAAGACAGACAAACAAGGGATACAATGCATGCACACACTGTTTAAACGATACTGAAAGTATATATTTGGATAAATGTAAGAAGAATGTGTACCCGGGGAATCGTCGTTTTCTTCCGCCCTCGCACATCCTAAGAAAGAAAGGTAAGCATTTCAATGGTGAGGCAGACAGCCAGTGTAAGCCTATCCGCCGTACTGGTGATGATGTATTTGACATGGTGAAGAATTTAAAAGTAATCTTTGGAAAGGGTCCTGGTAGACAATCTGTTCCGAAGGACGATGTCGGACATGCACCCATGTGGAAAAAGAAATCTCTATTTTTGGTGCTATCCTATTGGAAAGTCCTAGGGGTCCGCTCTGCAATTGACGTGATGCACCTGACGAAGAATCTTTGCGTGACGCTGCTAGGCTTCTTGGGCGTGTATGGGACGAGCAAAGATACACCTGAAGCACGGCAGGACCAACAACGTATAAAAGACCGAGATGGCATGCATCCAGAGCTGTTTGAAGGTACTGCTAGATACGCTCTTACCAAAGAAGAGAAGGAAATCTTTTTTGAAGTCCTTTACAGTATCAAGGTCCCATCTGGTTTCTCGTCGAACATAAAGGGAATAATAAATATGGCAGAGAAAAAATTTCAAAACCTAAAGTCTCATGATTGCCACGTGCTTATGACCCAGCTGCTTCCGATTGCATTGAGGGGACTCCTGCCGGAAAATGTTCGAGTACCCATTGTGAAGCTATGTGCGTTTCTCAATGCAATTTCTCAGAAGGTAATCAGTCTAGATAATCTACTAAGGCTACAGAAAGATGTGGTACAATGTCTTGTCAGCTTCGAGTTGGTGTTCCCACCATCCTTCTTCAATATTATGACTCACCTCCTAGTTCACCTAGTCGAAGACATTAGCTTTCTTGGTCCTGTATTTCTACACAATATGTTCCCCTTTGAGAGGTTCATGGGAGTGTTAAAGAAATATGTTCATAACCGTGCTAGGCCAGAAGGAAGCATCTCAAAGGGATATGGAACAGAGGAGGTCATTGAGTTTTGTGTTGACTTTATTCCTGACCTTAAGCCCATCGGTGTTCCTGAATCACGGCATGAGGGTAGAATTAGTGGAAAAGGCACACTAGGAAAGAAAGAAAGGATATGTATGGACGGACATTCTCTCACTAAGGCACACTACACATTTCTGCAAAGTTCCACCTTGGTGGCTCCGTATATCCAGGAACACAAGAATATTCTACACTCCAACAACCCGAGGAAGCCTGGCTCCTGGATTAGAGATGAACATATGAGGACTTTCGGCAGTTGGTTGCAGACACATCTAATGAATGACATAAATGTTGGAGAGCAGTTGTACTTGTTGGCCAGGTCACCATCTTTGACTATATTGACTTTCCAAGGGTACGAGATAAATGGGAATACATTTTACACGATCGCCCAAGATAAAAAGAGCACCAATCAAAATAGTGGTGTCCGATTTGATGCAACAGACGAGAATGGGCAAAAGGATACATATTATGGTTACATAGAGGAGATATGGGAACTTGACTATGGACCTTTTTTTAAGGTTCCTTTGTTTCGGTGCAAATGGGTCAAGCTGACAGGAGGCGGGGTTGAGGTAGACAAGAAATAAGGAATGACAACAGTGGATCTCAAGAACCTTGCGTATAGAGATGAACCATTTGTCCTAGCCAATGATGTGGCTCAGGTTTTTTATGTGAAGGGCATGTCTACCAAATCGAGAAAAAGGAAAGATAAGTAAAATAATACAGCATCCGATGAGCCAAAGCGCCACATAGTTCTTTCAGGAAAAAGAAACATCGTGGGGGTGGAGGATAAGACAGACATGTTAGATGATTATGATAAGTTTCATGAAATTCTGCCCTTCGCTGTGAAGGATGACCAAAGCATCCGTTAAATAAGGAAGATGCTCCATGGTTACGGATTAGAAGAAAACCCTAACATGTGTGGATGTTGGTGATGTACAATATTATTAAACCTTTATTTTTAATGATCTTCTTATATGTATATGGATATGAACTTTCTCGATCTCAATAGGTAGTATTGCAACTTGTTGTGGCCAGACATTTATTAATATTAAAACATAAAAATTAGTCATAATCATATCTAGCCCTGTAGTACACAGTTGCTGGGTCGTCTTCGGAATCGTCATCGTCATCGTCGTCGCTCGTAGCACGCGGATGGATCCTCAGCCCTTCCTCATAGCACGCGGATGGATCCTTCGGCCTCGGATCCACGACGCGCAGGGGAGGGGGCTCCCGGATGACGACCCCAGTACGTCCTAGGCCTTCACCACCACCACCATTCTTGTGGCTATGCTGCTGGTGAAAGTGCGGGTACCTTAGGCGAGGATGGTCTCCCATGGCGATGTAGTGCATCACACCGGCGATAGTCTGGTTCGCCCACCACAGGCGGCAACCAGCCTCGTTGTGGTTCACTAGGGGCGGGCCTTCACCCTCGTACCTGGCGAGCTCCCTTTCACGCCGGTTTGCGAAGAAGGCATTCTAGGTGTCGAGGTTGTCGGGATCCCAATGGGGATCCATCCGCAGCTCTGGCGTGAGTTCGAGGTAGAAGTGGTTCGTGATGGCCGCCTGGCGGGCCGAACCTTGAGACATAGGAGGAACAGGAACCCCTCCAACGCTCAGCATCCAGCCAGCGGGCAGCCGGTACCCCGGCAGGCATGGGTAGCTGGAGGCGCACAGCGCCACGGTCTCCTCGAGCGTCAGAAAAGCCCAGGAAGCGGTGTCCATTGTTGTGAGAGAGAAGGTGTGGATGTGTCGATGAAATGGCGGTCGGCCTAGATATAGAGGGACATGGCGTGAGAACATGGCGGGAAGCAGGGGAAATGGCGGGAGAAACATGGCGGGAAGCGGGGGAAATGGCGGGAGAACATGGCAGGAAGCGGGGGAAATGGCGGGAGAACATGGCGGGAAGCGGGAGAAATGGCGGGAGAACATTTCTACTATATTTTTGTGAATATTTTGCTATATTATATGTATTTTTCCATTTTTAAATAATAAACTATATTTTTATTATTTTTTGTAAATATTTCTACTAAATATAATACTTGTTAAATAATAGATAATTTCATTTAAGTTGTATAATAAAGTATGATAATAGATTTAAATTATAGATCTTCTTTTTCTGAAAATTTTGATATATAATACATAATTTTCTGAAAACTATAAACCATTTTGGGTTTGGCGCCAAAAATAACCTTTCGCCCCGGGGCTAAAGGGTTTCGGCGCGCGGGAAGTGCAGCGGGCCGAAAACACCATTAGCCCCCGGTTGTAATACGAACCGGGGCTAAAGGGGGATAAAGGGGGGGTGGTATAAATACCCCACCCCTGCCCCGGGTCGTGGCACGACCCGGAGATCAGTTTCTTCTTCCCGCAGAGCTCGTCGCGCCCACACCGTCCCGCCGCGTCCGTCCCTCCTCGCCGCGCCTGTCCGCCGGCCGCCCGTCCCAGCCCTGCCCGTCCGCCGCCCGCGCCGTTGCCGCCCGTGCCAAGGAGGGATCGCCGCCGCCGCCCGTGCCCTCGCCCGACCCGCGTCGTCGCTCGCCGTCGTCGCTCCCGCCATGCCACGCCGCCCCCTGCAGGTGAGGTATACGTGTAGTTAATTAGGGTGATTTTGTTAGTTAATTAGGGATTTTATTTAGTTAGGGATTTTAGTTAATTAGGGATTTTAGTAGTGATTTAGTTAGGTATTTTAGTTAATTAGGGATTTAGTTAATTAGGGATTTTAGTTAATTAGGGATTTTAGTAGTGATTTAGTTAGGGATTTTAGTTAGGGATTTTACTAGTGATTTAGTTAGTGATTTAGATAGGGATTTTAGTAGTGATTTAGTTAGGAATTTTAGTAGTGATTTAGTTAGGGATTTTAGTTAGTGATTTATTTAGTGATTTAGTTAGGGATAATAGTTATTGATTTAGTTAGGGATTTTAGTTAGTGATTTTAGTGATTTAGTTAGTGATTTTAGTTAGGGATTTTAGTTAGTTTATTATTAGGGCTTAGGGTTTTATTAGGGATTAGGGTTTATTAGGGATTAGGTTTAGTTAGAATACTTAGTTAATTAGGTTTAGTTTAGTTAGTGATAGGTTTAGGGTTATTGTTATTAGGGCAATATATACTTAGTGATTTAGTTACTGTTTATGTTTTATGATTGTGTATTGCTATTATTTATTTATGCCGCGTCCATCTCGTCCGAGCCTACTGGACTCCGTCGGGGATTTCCGAGTCTGGGCTCCGCCGGGTTGGTACTGGGAGGTGCTACCTGTCGGGACTCGTACCTTGGTGAGAAATCCGGGTATCATCGTCGACCCGGAGCTTCTTTGGTGGCGTCCACGAGGTCCAGGAGCGGTGTAGAGGGAGCCAGCCCCCGAGGAGGTGGTACGTCGTCGTATCAGGGAGGAGGACGAGCATGTACGACGATACATGTATATTTTGGAGACTAGGTTCTCCAATATCTGGTAGGTTCATGGATCTCACCCGAGCTATTCTCCGGTGATGTTTCCTCTTTTGTGGCTGCAGAGCTCCCGTAGCACAGAACGCGGCAGCCGTGTTCGCTAGTTTATCTTAATAATGTACTTTATCTTATACTTTATCCTATAATGCACCCGAGCTATTCTCCGGTGATGTATTAATAATGTACTTTATCTTATACTTTATCCTATAATGCACCCGAGCTATTCTCCGGTGATGTATTAATAATGTACTTTATCTTATACTTTATCCTATAATGCACTCGAGCTATTCTCTGGTGATGTATTGATAATGTACTTTATCTTATATTATTGTACTTTATCTTAATCACTAAGTATTGTATCCAAGTTGTCGCAGTTGTAATATTCTTTTACTTACTGCAATATTCTTTTTCTGTATTAGTTAAGCTATGGACGGTAGACAGAATGAAGAGGAGCTTCTCAACATGATAGATGAGGGTACTGGGGGGTCTTATTATGATGGCTCCGAATATCTTAATTTGTCTGGAGGAGACGATGGTGGAGAAAATAGTGGAGATGATGGTGTTGACCATGGTGGAGACCATGGTGAAGACACCATAATAATGACAAACTCCGTCAAGTTATATAAAGCCTCTATCGATCTTTCACTAGTATAGATGCACTAATTGATTCGTATATATGTACTGACAAATGTTTCTTCTCTTAGACCTCTGCTTCCGGCCAATCTTCTACAAATACAAGAGGCCCGACACACAAGTTGCCCGCTGATGTCCGTTTCAGCATTGACTTAGTCTCTCCGTAGGGTCAACCGCTAGAGCCAAAAGAAGCTACGAATGCATTTACAAGTCAATGCGGAGTGATTGTTAGAGACAAAGTCCCGATCACCACACGAAACTAGAACAAGCCAGGAAAGAAAAAGGATCCAGCTGAGGCTAGTTTTGTAGATGACAGAGCGAAAGATACAATGTGGAATTCTCTCATGACACATTTCACCCTACCAGTCTTGGAGACTGATGAGCTCACACAACAAATGACGAGGAAAGTCAAGCACTTTGCTCTTAAGAAGATGGCCGAACTATTCAAGGAATGGAAAAAAGATTGTACCACAAGTATGTCTTAAAGGAAACAACTCCTCCATTCGTTGGCCCACTAGAGTTGCAGCATGATAACTGGGCCGCATTTGTGGAATACAAGACCTCGGCACTAGCTAAGGCAATATCAGCAAAAAATAAGGAAAATGCAGCCAAAAAGAAATATCACCATCATATGGGCATAGGTGGCTACAGGAGTGCCATGCCTAAGTGGGATAAAGCTGAGGCTGACCTAGAGGCTAAAGGGGTCACTCCAGCTACGTCTAGTTGCCCCTTGAGGTCAAGAAATTGGGTATTCAGGCATGGGGCATCATTAGACCCAGAAACGGGCGAGAATGTTGCAGCCGAAGAAATTTCTTCACCCAAGAAAGAACTTGTTAAAGTGATAAAAGAGGTTGAAGAGGAAACATTTGTTCCCGACAGAGAGAACGATGAGCTGACAAAGGCTCTCGGGAATCCTGAAAAGGCTGGACGAACAAGAGGGTTCAGACCTTCTTATCCATGGGTTATCGGGTTTCCCGACCACCGTGACACGTACAGAAGCCGATTGAGAAGAACAAACCGGCAAAAAGAGGAGGATACGGAGTGGTTCGCGAGGTTTGAAGCCATGCTACAGGAGTATCGCCATGAGCTTAATGAACTTAAAGGACTCCGACAGCAAGATCCTACACCAGACAGTACGGTCGGCCCATCGCAACGGAAAAGCAGCGTGGCTTCCACGGAGGGCCACGGTAATGATGCAACGATGGATGTGTACCCCGTGGATGCAATTAAGGATAAGACTAGTTGTGAGCTGCATGTTGAACTGAAGATTATTTCCATGAAGGTGGCGGTCGGCTTTGCTTTACCTTCTACACCGGGAGCGACCTACCATTGCAATCCGATTCTAGCTGGCTATGCTCGTGTCGGTGTGGATGAAATTCTACCTATGTGTCAGTTACTACAGCTTGACATCCCTGGAGGTGAAGGCGAGACGACACTAGGAGAAGTCACGAGTGGCTTCATTCTTTGGAAAAAAGAAATACATCAAGTTTCCAGGCTTGACATCAAGGCCACCTTCTCCACCAAGACAACCGTCTCCTCCAAGTCCACCTCCAAGTGCACCGTCTCCTCCCAGTAATAGTCCAATCCATGACCCCAACACGAGTCCATCTCAATCTACGCAGCCGCCTCCACCCACTAAGGGCCAAAAGCGGAAGAATACCACCGCTCTGTCGAGCGATAACCAACGCCCGAAGCGACAGTTGTTGCCCCTCCCAAGAGTACCGCCGGTTCCTCCAAGAGGGCTTACGACCTGACCGATGAGGAGACCGATGCGGTCGTACGGGCCGAAGTGGATGCTCATTTTAAAAAGAAACAACCTGAGCCAGAGGTCCAAATAAAACCGGAAAGCAAGGAGCACTTTAGGAAATTACTGACGCAGCCATCCCAAGCTCAGTTAAATGCGCCAGATGACTATACACGATGTCTTCAGAAGACATTGAAACAGAAGAGATCAAGCGGTAGAGGAAGCATCAAAAAAGAGGTTTCCCAGCAATGGGAACAAGCAAAACAATCGAGTGGTAGCGGAAGCATCAGAACAGACGACTCCCAGCTGGGGAAACAAGCAAAACAATCGAGTGGCAGCCGAAGAACCAAAAGAGATGTTCCCCAGCTGGGGAAACAAGCAAACCAATCGCTCCCCCCACTCTAGGTGAACATACCCAAACTTCAACTATATGAGGAAGAACCTATGGATCCGAAAACGGTTAGGATATTGGCCGAGTAATGTGGTATGCCTATTCATGAAATTATTCTCGGCGATATGCCCAAGGCTGAGGTAGCACCCAAATTTGTTAACAGGGAGCCTATGGTCAGTTCTGAGAGGCTTCGGGATATGCCAACACAAATGCGACGATTCCATGAATGGTACATGAAAGCATCAAAAGAACAGCGAAATTGGCTCATACTGAAATCTCGAAAATCGCATTACTTCATTGAAGACGAGGTCCCTATTGAATGTACAGAATTATTTCAATTATTCAATCTAAAGGAACTCGACAAAACTATCCTCAGTTCGTATTGTCTGTAAGTGATTACTTTATTTATGTAATTAGGTCTCTATCTCAGCTTGTTCAATTCATTGCCGGTAAGTATACTCACTATATTCTTTTGTATGCTATATATAATGATGCAAAATGAAGATGCTCGATTGTAAAAGAAAGGCTATCAACGGATTTGGGTACATTGACCCACATCGAGTTCATGGAGCTATACTAAAGGATAAACCACTGGAGACCGAGCACAACTTGTTGTGGTTTCTCACGAAACGGCATTTCTGTAACGAAATACTATTTCCTTACCATGACGGCAAGTGAGTTTTTGTACACATTAACTTTTGCTTACACGATGTTAAGTGTAAATGATGAGTTACTGACGTATGTAAACCTTGCGTAGGTACCACTGGATTCTTCTAAGCATTTCACTTGACATGGGAAGAGTTCAGATCATGGACTCACTAAACAAAGACATTGAAAACTACCACATCATTATCGATGCGCTCCAGAGGTAATTTCAACCATTATCGCACTATATCGGTTTCTTTCGTTCATTTTCTGGGATATCAAGTAGTTATTATTAACTCATACATTAATTTTCTTTGTCGGGTAGGGTTTGGACACAGTTCAAGAAACATGTCCGCGGTCAATGGCGTGAGGAGCTATTTTTAAATCACTCTCGGTAAGTAGTACGAGCTAAGTCCGCGCATCTATTTAATTCTAGTTTATGTGCATTTATCATGCTAGCGTTATTATTTGATTGAATTCTATTCTTGTAAAGTGCGCGAGGCAGCCACAGGGAACTAATCTATGTGGATTCTACGTGTGCGAGTTCATTCGCATCAGTATTGAGAAGCCCTCGGAAAATGTTCGAGTAAGTAAACAATATATTCATCCTTTATTTTTATTGAAAAAAGTCGTGTTGAGTCTAATTCATACGATCTCCTTTTTACATAGTTGGACGCGATGCGGGACAAGCTCCTATCAGAGGACCGCCTAATAGCAATCCAAGAGGAATTTGCTGCATTTTTTCTCGATGAGGTCATAGACCCACGCGGAGAATAGTGTATAAGTAGACCCTAACGCATCCATGTAATGATCTCCATGTAATCAAATAGACATGCTCTGGACCCGGTTGGGACTCCATATATGCTTGTAAGAGTAATTATATTATATATTGCGTCAATGTGTACAAGTACTGTGTAGTAGCGTTCTGTATGTATACGAAAACTTGTTTCTAATGAAAACATAGAATGAAAAATAATTGAACACAAAACACAAAATTAAAAGAAAAACACAAAACCCTAAAACCCCATCCCCTGCCACGGCAGCCAAATGGCACAAAATGCTGTCGCGGTAGGGAACCTTTAGTCCCGGTTCGTAACACGACCCGGGGCTAAATGTCCTGCCGCCCAGCGCGTCTAGCAGGCCACGTGGTTGGACCTCTAGCCCCGGTTCGTAACTGAACCAGGGCTAAAGCTTGGACCTTTCCGCTTTCGCAGCCCCGGTTTGAAATCCGGGGCTAAAGGCCCTTACGAACCGGGGCAAATTGCCGAGTTTCTACTAGTGTAGGCTCGAGCTACATGCCCTTATGCTCATCTACAACTCAGTTTTAAGAAAATAAGAGTAAAACAAGAGTGAGTTTCGAGAGCAATATGTGTAATTTTTTTCTAGCTGCATTGATGTAATTTTTTTAGTGCATAAGGATTGCTTAAGAGACTATATTATGTAGGATCAATGGCAGAAATTTGGCCTAAAAAATATGAACTGAAAAAATAGTACTCCTTCCGATCCAAATTAGTTGACTCGGATTTCTACATTCGAATATATCTAGACTTATTTTAGTGCTAGATACATTTAAATCTAGAGAAAACCAAGTCAACTAATTTGGATCGGAGGGAGTACAAGACACACATAAGTTGGCGATGTAGTTCTTGACTGGTCAGCTACAGTGAGCATGCCACATCACACACTATATTGTGAAAAGAAATGTGAAACATATCTCATTCAGGAGTTTCTGGATCTCATATATGCATTTTCTCTGATCGAAGGAAATAATAAAAATAACCGTGTATCAGTAAGCTAGTGTATTACCAGAAACAGTTTGCAACGCTCATGTGCAATACAAATGATCAGGAGCAATCATAAAACATCTCTGTATAGTGTTACAACATGTTGAACAAGTCAAAAAGCTTCAGAAAATTTATTCAGTGTCCACTGAAATCCATCTATGAAATTCTGCAAAACCGTATGTTCAAATATTAAACAGTATATGGATCACTGTAATATGGTGACATGGTACCTGTTCGTTGCAGTAGAAAAATCAAGGTAATTGTGCATTTATTCATGGGCATTATTTCAATGCTCCTAAAACAAATATATTAAGATAGCTATCATTCCTGCTGTTCACCACAAAAATTACAGAAATTCATCACATACAAAGGCAGCCTTATTGCAAACAACAATTTGTTTGAAAGCTGAAGCTAAAACTTACAATGCTCCACAATGAGACGACGGTCTGAGTCTGTTGTATTCCTCTTAACAAAGAACGCACACTTACAATTTGGTAACAGATCACCAATAGCAAGACCATTAGCAAGGTAACAATGGAGAACATAAAAATCACTTTATCTCCTCTCAAGCGCCCTAAGAAGACGAATCTGATAGAGAGGCAAATTATAGAGGGCTGCGATATGTAAAGTGGAGAGCTATAGTTAGGGTTTACCTGTTCGATGTGTACTGGTACTCACGAGCCGTCAAAGATGCTAGTCCAGTGGTTGCCCCCGTTCCCTCCTTCTCTTGCACCAGCGACACGTCGCAGCTCGTGCGCATCTAACACTAGTAGAAAACAGACCTTTGGTCTAGGGGTATTAGCCCTGGTTTTGCTACAAACCGGGACTAATGCTCCGGTCCAATGGCTAGATCTGGCCCCGGGGGGTGGCAGGCACTAGCCCCGGTTCGAACGGGACCTTTAGCCCCGGGTCGTGTAACAAACCGGGACTAAAGGGTTTCAGGCAGGCCGGGTCGGGCGCCAGATCCTTTAGTCCCGTTTTGTTATACGACCCGGGGCTAAAGGTTGACCTTTAGCCCCGGTTCTAGACACGAACCGGGACTAAAGGTCTGGCTATATCTTCTTCCCTGTCCAAGCCACCATTCAAGCTGGTGGCTCTCCTCTCTCACTTTCTTGCTTCAAGCTCGAGTTCATGCCCTTTTTTTCTCAAGATTTGTCTATATTTTGTGGTGCCCTATCTATCCAAAGGTTCTAAAAGGTGAGAAACTTCATCCTTTGAACTCTCATTGCTATATTAGCTCATTTCATGCTCTATCTTGTAGATGGATTTGTAGATTTAGTTTGGTAGTAATTTTTGCAATGATAGCATGAGATCGATATTTAGATTCTATCTATCTTGTGTTAATGTAAGGAACTCTAAGGTAAATATCACAATATTTGGATTCTATCTATATATACTTGTTTTGGCACATAGTCTCGAAATTTGATTTTAGAAGCACACACATGCGTGAGTTCATCATTCTAACTAGCTAGGAAAAATATCCTTCTTCATCTACCTGCTTTCAAACTGAAAAAATTGTAACAAACATAGGGTTAATTAATAAAATCTTGATAAGAAGACATCATAGTACATCTTCGAGAAGCTCCTCTATGGCGAGCTCCTCGAAGATGTCTAAGGATAGGATCCTAAGACATCTTCGAGAGAAGCTCCGCCGTAGTGGTGTCCCTCTGGCACCATCTTGGAGTTAATAACTTCTCTAGCTATAGATTAATACGCCAGGTAACTAAAACAATTCACATATTAGGGAGTGCCTCTATGGCGAGCTCCTCGAAGATGTCTGAGGACGGGATCCTAAGACATCTTCGAGAAGCTCTGTCGTAGTGGTGTTCCTACTCTCGCACACCATCTTTTAGTTTATATCTTCTCTAGCTAGATCAGTATGCTGGTGGAGCTAACCAATTTCATATATTAGAGAGTGCCTCTACGGCGAGCTCCTTGAAGATGTCTGAGGACGAGGTCCTAAGACATCTTCGAGAAGCTCCACCGTAGTGGTGTCCCTAGTCTCGCACACCATTTTGCAGTTCTTCACAAGAATGCATACCTATTTATAGATTAACCAACACAACATAGTGTTGGGCACTGATGACATAATGTTGACACACGCACCCCTGGCATAGTGCTGCCACCCACCCAAAATAGTGTCGTCATTTAATTTACTGGCTTAGTGCTGCCCACTGAGGACATAGTGTCGACATGTTGTCTCCGCATCCACATTTAGTCCCGGTTGGTGCCTCCAACCAGGACTAAAGGTTCATCATATCTTTAGTCCCAGTTGCTGGCTTTAATTTTGTTTTTTTTAGATTAGTACTACTTAATTATGATTATGCTGCCACCCACCCAAAATAGTATCGTCATTTAATTTACTGGCTTAGTGCTGCCCACTGAGGACATAGTGTCGACATGTTGTCTCCACATCCACATTTAGTCCCGGTTGGAGCCTCCAACCGGGACTAAAGGTTTATCATATCTTTAGTCCCGGTTGCTGGCTTTAATTTTGTTTTTTAGATTAGTACTAATTAATTATGATTATGCTGCCACCCACCCAAAATAGTGTCGTCATTTAATTTACTGGCTTAGTGCTGCCCACTAAGGACATAGTGTCGACATGTTGTCTCCACATCCACATTTAGTCCCGGTTAGTGCCTCCAACCGGGACTAAAGGTTCATCATATCTTTAGTCCCGGTTGCTGGTTTTAGATTAGTACTAATTAATTATGATTATATTTGATGTACTTAATTAATTATATAATGCAGATGAGCCGGCAATGGATGTACGCTAACCGACTCTCTAACGAGTTCATTAAAGGCGTGTATTCTTTTCTTCTTGTGGCCGAGGAAAACAAGCGGAATGGTTTTATGTCTTGTCCATGTGGTGTCTGTCAGAATCATAAGGAATACTCTTCCTCAAGAGTCCTTTACAGCCACCTGTTTTGGTCCGGTTTCATGACCGGCTATAATTGTTGGACCAAGCATGGAGAAAAAGGAGTTATGATGGAAGACAACGAAGAAGAAGAGAATGATAACAACTACCCTACTATGTCCCCTGAATACGATGGTACTACAATAGAAGACTTTGATAAAGAAAAAGATGAAGAACGGGCATCAGATCTGCCCGATGATGATCTTAGTCGGGTCATTGCTGATGCCCAGGAAGAATGCGTTACTGAAAGGGAGAGGTTGAAGTTCAAGAAGATGTTAGAGGATCACAACAAATTGTTGTACCCAAATTGTGAAGATGGGCACAAAAAACTGGGTAGCACACTAGAATTGCTGCAATGGAAGGCAGAGAACAGTGTGACTGACAAAGGATTTGAAGTTGCTGAAAATAATGAAGAAGTTGCTTCCAAAGGATAACGAACTGCCCGCCAGTACCTACGAAGCAAAGAAGGTTGTCTGCCCTCTAGGATTAGAGGTGCAGAAGATACATGCATGCATTAATGACTGCATCCTCTACCGCGGCGAGGAGTACAAGAAGTTGGATGCATGCCCAGTATGCACTGCA
Organism: Avena eriantha; assembly: GCA_910589775.1. Lineage (NCBI taxonomy): Eukaryota > Viridiplantae > Streptophyta > Magnoliopsida > Poales > Poaceae > Avena > Avena eriantha. The sequence continues at coordinate 7,823,444 of OU342745.1, read as the reverse complement.
TTGCGATATAATATAAGACGAGATGACCCTGCTGATGTTGAGGGCGAGCGCCGCATGAAGAGGGTTCCTGCCAAGGTGATGTGGTATGCTCCTATAATACCACGGTTGAAACGTTTGTTCAGGAACAAAGAGCATGCCAAGTTGTTGCGATGGCACATGGAAGACCATAAGAAAGACGAGATGTTGAGACACCCCGCTGATGGGTCGCAGTGGAGAAAAATCGAGAGAGAGTTTCCGGACTTTGCAGGTGATGCGAGGAACTTATGGTTTGGTCTAAGTACAGATGGCATGAATCCTTTTGGGGAGCAGAGCTGCAGTCATAGCACTTGGCCTGTGACTCTGTGTATCTATAACCTTCCTCCTTGGTTGTGCATGAAGCGGAAGTTCATTATGATGCAAGTGCTCATCCAAGGCCCGAAGCAACCCGACAACGACATTGATGTGTACCTAAGGCCATTAGTTGAAGAACTCTTAAAATTGTGGCACAGACAAGGTGTACGTGTGTGGGATGAGAACAAGCAGGAGGAATTTGACCTACGAGCGTTGTTGTTCATAAGAATCAAGGATTGTCCTGCTCTTAGTAACATTTCAAGACAGACAAACAAGGGATACAATGCATGCACACACTGTTTAAACGATACTGAAAGTATATATTTGGATAAATGTAAGAAGAATGTGTACCCGGGGAATCGTTGTTTTCTTCCGCCCACGCACACCCTAAGAAAGAAAGGTAAGCATTTCAATGGTGAGGCAGACAGCCGGTGTAAGCCTATCTGCCGTACTGGTGATGATGTATTTGATATGGTGAAGGATTTAAAAGTAATCTTTAGAAAGGGTCCTGGTAGACAATCTGTTCCGAAGGACGATGTCGGACACGCACCCATGTGGAAAAAGAAATCTATATTTTGGGAGCTACCCTATTGGAAAGTCCTAGAGGTCCGCTCTGCAATTGACGTGATGCACCTGACGAAGAATCTTTGCGTGACGCTGCTAGGCTTCTTGGGCATGTATGGGAAGAGCAAAGATACACCTGAAGCACAACAGGACCAACAATGCATAAAAGACCGAGACGGCATGCATCCAGAGTTGTTTGAAGGTACTGCTAGCTACGCTCTTACCAAAGAAGAGAAGGAAACCTTTTTTGAAGTCATTTACAGTATCAAGGTCCCGTTTGGTTTATCGTCGAACATAAAGGGAATAATAAATATGGCAGAGAAATTTTTTCAAAACCTAAAGTCTCATGACTGCCACGTGCTTATGACCCAACTGCTTTCGATTGCATTGAGGGGACTCCTGCCGGAAAATGTTCGAGTACCCATTATGAAGCTATGTGCGTTTCTCAATGCAATTTCTCAGAAGGTAATCAGTCTAGATAGTCTACCAAGGTTACAGAAAGATGTGGTACAATGTCTTGTCAGCTTCGAGTTGGTGTTCCCACCATCCTTCTTCAATATTATGACTCACCTCCTAGTTCACCTAGTCGAAGAGATTAACATTCTTGGTCCTGTATTTCTACACAATATGTTCCCCTTTGAGAGGTTCATGGGAGTGTTAAAGAAATATGTTCATAATCGTGCTAGGCCTGAAGGAAGCATCTCAAAGGGATATGGAACAGAGGAGGTCATTGAGTTTTGTGTTGACTTTATTCCTGACCTTAAGCCCACCGGTGTTCCTGAATATCGGCATGAGGGTAGACTTAGTGGAAAAGGCACGCTAGGAAAGAAAGCAAGGATATGTATGTACAGACATTCTCTCACTAAAGCACACTACACAGTTCTGCAAAGTTCCACCTTGGTGGCTGTGTATATCGAGGAACACAAGAATATTGTACACTCCAACAACCCGGGGAAGCCTGGCTCCTGGATTAGAGATGAACACGTGAGGACTTTCGGCGGTTGGTTGCAGTCACATCTCATGAATGACATAAATGTTGGAGAGCAGTTGTACTTGTTGGCCAGGTCACCATCTTCGACTATATTGACTTTCCAAGGGTACGAGATAAATGGGAATACACTTTACACGATCGCCCAAGATAAAAAGAGCACCAATCAAAACAATGGTGTCCGATTTGATGCAACAGACGAGAATGGGTAAAAGGATACATATTATGGTTACATAGAGGAGATATGGGAACTTGACTATGGACCTTTTTTTAAGGTTCCTTTGTTTTGGTGCAAATGGGTGAAGCTGACAGGAGGCGGGGTTGAGGTAGACAAGAAATACGAATGACAACAGTGGATCTCAACAACCTTGCGTATAGAGATGAACCATTTGTCCTAGCCAATGATGTGGCTCAGGTTTTTTATGTGAAGGACATGTCCACCAAACCGAGAAAAAGCAAAGATAAGCAAAAGAATACAGCATCTGATGAGCCAAAGCGCCACATAGTTCTTTCAGGAAAAAGAAACATCGTGGGGGTGGAGGATAAGACAGACATGTCAGAAGATTATGATAAGTTTCATGAAATTCTGCCCTTCACTGTGAAGGATGACCCAAGCATCCCGTTAAGTAAGGAAGATGCTCCATGGTTACGGATTAGAAGAAAACCCTAACATGTGTGGATGTTGGTGATCTACAATATTATTAAACCTTTATTTTTAATGATCTTCTTATATGTATATGGATATGAACTATCTCGATCTCAATAGGTAGTATTACAACTTGCTGTGGCCAGACATTTATTAATATTAAAACGTAAAAAATAGTCATAATCATACCTAGCCCTATAGTACACAGCTTCGGGGCCGTCTTCGGAATCGTCATCGTCATCGTTGTCGCCGTAGCACGCAGATGGATCCTCAGCCCTTCCTCGTAGCACGCGGATAGATCCTCCGGCCTCGGATTCACGACGCGCGGGCGAGGGGGCCCCCGGATGACGACCCTAGTACGCCCTAGGCCTTCACCACCACCACCATTCTTGTGGCTATGCGGCTGGTGAAATTGCGGGTACCTCACGCGAGGATGGTCTCCCATGGCGATGTAGCGCATCACGCTGGAGATAGTCTGGTTCGCCCACCACAGGCGGCGACCAACCTTGTTGTGGTTCACTGGGGGTGGGCCGTCACCCTCATACCTGGCGAGCTCCCTTTCCCGCCAGTTTGCGTAGAAAGCATTCCAGGTGTCGAGGTTGTCGGGATCCCAATGGGGATCCATCCGCTGCTCCGGCATAAGCTCGAGGTAGAAGTGGTTCGTGATGGCCACCTGGCAGGCCGAACCTTGAGGCACAGGAGAGACAGGAACCCGTCCAGCGCTCAGCATCTAGCCAGCGGGCAGCCGGTACCCCGGCGGGCATGGGTAGCTGGAGGCGCACAGCGCCTTGCAGACTCGTAGTTGATGTAGAGCTCGTTGGGAACCCCAAGAGGAAGGTATGATGAGCACAGCAGTAAGTTTTCCCTCAGTTATGAAACCAAGGTTTAATCGAACCAGTAGGAGCAAGGAAACACCCCAAAGGTGTTACTAGCTGAGCTTTGGCAGGGCGTACTACCGGTGCTAGTAGCAACGTGGAGACCTGCACAACACAACCACGGAACTTTGTCCCCAACTTGCGATGAGGTTGTCAATCTCACTGTGTTTTGCGGAAAACAAAGGATCAAACATATCGAATGGAAAGAAGTAAAAGTTTACAGAAAGTAAACACAAAGTAGTAAAAGATTGTAGATTGTATGTAAAGAAAAGGACCGGGATCCATAGTTCACTAGAGGTGGCTCTCCTTAGATAGACAACATGCTGGGTGAACAAATTACAGCGGGGCAATTGACAAACACCGAGAAAGCAATACATGCATATACTAATCATCTTGACTCCTCTGAGACTTGATTGGGCATTACAACATAATACATAAACCGCCATCCAACTGCATCTATGACTAATAATCCACCTTCAGGTTATCATCCGAACCCCCTCCAGTATTAAGTTGCAAGCAACAGATTATTGCATTACGAACTACGTGTAAAGTAAACAATACGATTGTTTTATGAACAAAGGATTGTTGTTTTCTCCCTAGTAGCAACAGCACATCTAGTACCTTAGAGATTTCTGTCACTTCCCCAGATTACCAGAGGCATGAACCCACTATCGAGAATAAATACTAACTCTTGGAGTTGCTAGCATCTACCTGGCCAAGATAGCTACTAACAACGGAAAGCATGCAAGATCTCAAATAACAAAGACATGATAGAATCAATAATCAGTCTAAAATAGCATCTCAATATCCATCGGATCCCCACAAACACAACATGTATGAATTACAAATAGATGATCTTGATCATGAACGGAGCTCACAAGATCTAAACATGAAAGCACAAAGGAGGAAAAACTAGCCATCTAGCTACTACATGGATCCGTAGTCCAAGGATGAACTACTCACGCATCACACCGGAGGCTTGCATGATGATGAAGAAGGCCTCCAGGGTGAATTCCCCTCTCCGACAGGGTGCCGGGAAGAGCTTCACATCCCTCCTGATCTAGGGATAGAGATGACGGCGGCTACAGACTCTTTCGTGGATTTTTGATCAGGTCCTTAGGGCTTTCATCCCAAGGGAAACTTATAGGCGGAAGGAGAGGCTGAGGGGGTTCCAGGGCTGGCCTCACCACCCCCTGGCATGGGCCAGGCTGGGCCGCGCGGCCAGGTGGTGTGGTGGCCCCCTGTTCCCTCTCCGTCTCATATTCTGGCACTTGATCCCTTCCGGAAAAATAGGCACTTTGGCTTTTGTCCCGTCCAATTCCGAGAATATTCATTTTCTGACTTTCCTGGAACTAAAAACAGCAGAAAACAGGCAGCTAGCACTGTGGCTCTTGTTAATAGGTTAGTCCAAGAAATCATATGAAAAGTACTCCAAAGTTGGAACAAAACACAAGAAAGTGGATAAAACCAAGCATGGAACATCAAAAATTATAGATACATTTGCAATGTATCAACATCCCCAAGCTTAACTCCTGCTCGTCCTCGAGTAGGTAAGTGATAAAAAGAAATAATTTTTGAGGTGACATGCACCATCAAAGACTTGATCAAAGTATTTGCAAAACTCAAAGCTGGGATCATAGTACTTCAATCATAACATGAAAGACAAAGTTTTAGCAATAGGCAAAGAAACTATGATGCAACATAAAAAGGTACAAACAAAAGATTCATGAATAACATGCCTTGCAAGACGTTTGTTTGTTTCACATAAAGAAAACATAGCATAATAGTATTCAGCTTGTCCCTCAATAGAGTAGCAAATATAAATGCATAGGACACCTTCAAAGTTCATAAGAGTGACTAGATACAATAGTTTAAAACAAGCAATATCAAGTTATGCATCAATCAACTAGTCTTGGGACAATGCACATAGAACTAAGAATGGCCACTATGCTCTCAAATTAGGTGCATAAAGGTAGAAGGTGGAGACTCAATAAATTGGTGGAAGAAAAGCCTTTTGTAAAAGGAAGTAGGGATTCAAGTCTCATAAAGAGCTTCCAAAAATTATGGTACTTATAGCTTTCAGCTCTCATTGCCCCTATCATAAGCATCTTGAAAGTGATTAAGGTTAAAGTGACACAACTAAGAGGATATGCTTGACAAGTTATAAACCAAAATCTCACACCCCTTACTTACGAAGACCGATCCTCATGCTACTCAACTTTAGTCACGAGTAAGCTCTTGTCATTGTAAGTATATGTGTATCATTAAGAACCGCCAACGGGGTACCCCTTGCACATGATACGGGAGCTTTCCCATAATCAAAATGACAAGGCAAGCAGACAATGAGCATCTCAGCGATCTTTTTATTTGCTATTTGCATAGGTTTTTATTGAGGATGCTTCATAGAGTGCTAATTATGGTGATGCTGCAAGTTTCCACCATGATTAGTCATGGCTTAGGCTAGCGGCCCAGGCGTTTCTCTAACACATATACAAACTCCATGATCTTACAAGTTCCACATTTATTTCACACCGCCAGGATCCGTAAGCAAAAGAACATGATATCAACGGAGTACAAAGTACAAGTGCGATGTTGAAAGCGTTCCCCATGAAACATGGTTCTACTAATTTCAACTTATAAAGCGCAAGCATATACACAACAAAGTAAAGTGTGCCATCAAGTTCGTGAGAGCTTTAATCACTAGTTTTCTCATAACAAGTGAAAGGTAAACAAAAGCATGAATATACTTGGAATAGAATAAGCTAGTAGGTAGGTATGGTGGACTCTTTGGAATAACTTGGTTTAGGGAGTTTGATGCATGATTGGAACTCAAACTTGGTGGTGGAGGATAGCAAAAGACTGGGAGCGACAAACTAAGAGAGCAATAATGGCCATAATCATGCAGAGCGACAACACATCATTGATCAAAGCATAAAGTGATACTACAAGTTGAAAAATAAATGATAATAAAGGCTATGGTGACTTGAGATAGTCATATCATGGTGTGAGCATGTGCCAAGTCAACCCAAATAAAGCATCAAAGGAGAATACCACTATACTATGCTTTAATATGCTAAAACAACGCATGATTCATCCAAGGCACATTAAGCAATCTCAATTGTTTATAACAAGTCATGCTACAGGAAAGAATACTAAGCATAAAGCCAAAACAATATCAAGCATGTCATGACAAAACATAGGCCACAGTCAAAAACGAGGTCATTTTACCACATAAGCATGAACTTTCCTACTCTTTTCCAAACCAAACCAAACTATTTGCAAACCAGAGTATAAAAGAGGGGGTCCAACCAATTTATTCAGAATACTAAGCAAACCAAGCAAACTAAAAACCAAAAAAAAAAACGAAAAAGAAGACGCTCCAAGAAAAACAGAACTGTGCATGAAACAAAAAAAATGAAGCGTTTGGAAGAAACCTAGGATTTTTATTGATGAAGAAGGGGATGCCTTGGGCATCCCCAAGCTTTGAGGCTTGTACTTCTTGGATATTTATTGGGGTGACACGTGTGGCATCCCCAATCTTGAGCTTTATTCCATCCTTCATCTCATTACTCATTCCTTTCATACACCTGAAATTTTTCCTTCATACAAAACTTCACACAATCTCATTAGCAACATTAGTGCACTCAAGATAAAAGGTCTTAAGGTTCAGTTCTAACACCAAATAAACTTCCATTAGAACACTAGCTACTGTAGCACTTCCCTCAAAAAGCTTAATTCCCCAAAGGAACTCAAGAAGGAACTAACAAGAAGCAAATGCAGAAAATGGCAGAAATCTGTCAAAACAGACCAGCAGGTAAAGACGAATTTTTTAGAAGACCTTCTGTTGCTCAAATCAAAAAGTGTTGAACTAACGAAAGTTAGATAACAACCTGGGGCAGAAATACAAAACATTACAGCTCAATCCGACTTACAGAGATCTCTCAGGAAGTTTTACGGTGAAGCACAGAAATCTGTTTCGGGACAACAACTTTCCCAATTATTACTTCTCTCTCATTAGAGGTTACTCTTGGCACAAAAGGCAATAAAAAGGATAAGGAGAGGTTATTACATAGGTAATAACTTCCAAGACTCAACTAAAACTCTTGGGTTATCTCCCAACAAGTACTTTTCTTTAACGCCTTTAAGTTAGGCATAAGAACCAAAGAAAGAATCAAGTGTTCTCAAATGAAGAAGCATTAAGACCAAATTTTGTTTTCATAGGAGAAGCAAAAGAAATCTTTTCTCTATTTTTAGGGAAGTGTTCTATACCTTTCTTGAGTGGGAGTTGATATTTAATGGTGCCTTCTTTCATATCAATGATGGCACCAACAGTTCTAAGAAAAGGTCTTCCCAAAGTAATAGGACAAGAAGCATTGTATTCAACATCCAAAACATAAAAATCAACGGGGACATAGGAATCGTTAACCATAATAAGAACATCATTAAGACTCCCCATGAGTTTATTTTTAGCATTGGCATCAAGTGGGACATTCAAATAACAATCTTTAAGAGGAGGCAAATCAAGCATATCATAAATCCTTCTAGGCATAATAGAAACATTACTATCAAGATCACACAAAGCTTTGAAATCAAAGTCATTCACTTTCATATTAATGATGGGCTCCCAACCATCTTCTTGCTTTATAGGAATAGAAGCTTTATGTTTCATCTTTTCTTCTTTAATCTTTATGAGAGCATCAATAATGTGTTTTGTAAAAGCCATGTTCATAGCACTAGCATTAGGAATTTTAGCAAGCTTTTGTAGGAACTTAATAACTTCAGAGATATTGCAACCATCAAGATCAAAATCAACTTTATCATCTAAAGTGGTAGAACTATTACTAGCCTCAACACTCGTGGTGGTAATAGTAGAAACACTAATGTTTCTAGCAATTTCATCTTCTCTTTCCCACTTAGCATGTAATTCAGCTAATAGTCTAACGTTTTCATCAATTCTTACTTGTATAACATTAGTAGCTGCAAAGGCATTCTCATTAGTTTCGAGTTTAGCAGCCATTTTATTCAAAGTAGATTGAGCTTCAGCCAAAGATGCTATATTTCTTTCAGCATTAGAGAGTTTTTCCTCAATAGTTTTATTGAAAGCAGTTTGTTTACTAATAAACTCTTTAAGCATAACTTCAAGTTCAGAGGGAGCACTCTTATTATTGTTGTAAGAATTTCCATAAGCATTACCATTGTTGGGAGGATATGGCTTATAATTGTTGTTACCAAAATTGTTCCTATAAGCATTATTACCATAAGCATTGTTGCCAAAGTTGTTATTTCTTATGAAGTTCACATCAACTTGCTCTTCTTGAGAAACCAAAGAGGCTAAAGGAACATTATTTGGATCAATATGGGATTTTCCATTAACAAGCATAGACATAATAATATCAATCTTATCACTCAGGGAGGAGGTTTCTTCAACCGAATTTACCTTCTTACCTTGTGGAGCTCTCTCAGTGTGCCATTCAGAATAATTAACCATCATATTATCCAAAAGTTTTGTTGCAGCACCCAAAGTGATGGTCATAAAGGTACCTCCAGCTGCTGAATCCAATAGGTTCCTTGAAGAATAGTTCAATCCTGCATAAATTTTTTGGATGATCATCCAAGCAGTCAGTCCATGAGTGGGACAATTATTTACCAAAGATTTCATTCTTTCCCAAGCTTGAGCAACATGCTCATTATCAAGTTGTTTAACCTTCATTATTTCACTTCTCATGGATATAATCTTAGCAGGAGGATAGTATTTTCCAATAAAAGCATCTTTGCACTTAGTCCAAGAATCAATACTATTCCTAGTTAAGGAATTCAACCATTCTTTAGCTTTTCCTCTCAAAGAGAAAGGAAACAATTTCAGTTTAATAATATCACCATCTATATCCCTATGCTTTTGCATCTCACAAAGTTCAACAAAGTTATTTAGATGGGAAGCAGCATCTTCAATACCAATACCAGAAAATTGTTCTCTCATAACAAGATTGAGCAAAGCATGTTTTATCTCAAAGAAAGTATTCTCAGCCACAGGTGGAGCAATAGGTGTGCTCATAAAATCATTGTTGTTGGTGCTAGCAAAGTCACACAACTTAGTGTTTTCAAGAGTAGTCATTTTTTTGGGTTTTCAAATAAGAAAGCAAACAAGTAAAACTAATTTTTTTGTGTTTTTAAAGAACCAAAACAAGCAAACAAAGCAAAAAGAAACTAAGCAAAACAAAAACAACAAAGTAAAGAGATTGGTTATGAGGGACTCCCCTTGTGAAGATGTCCTTGACTCCCCGGCAACGGCGCCAGAAAAATCTTGCTGACTCGTAGTTGATGTAGAGCTCGTTGGGAACCCCAAGAGGAAGGTATGATGAGCACAGTAGTAAGTTTTCCCTCAGTTATGAAACCAAGGTTTAATCGAACCAGTAGGAGCAAGGAAACACCCCAATGGTGTTACTAGCTGAGCTTTGGCAGGACGCACTACCGGTTCTAGTAGCAACGTGGAGACCTGCACAACACAACCACAGAACTTTGTCCCCAACTTGCGATGAGGTTGTCAATCTCACCGTGTTTTGCGGAAAACAAAGGATTAAACGTATCGAATGGAAAGAAGTAAAAGTTTGCAGAAAGTAAACACAAAGTAGTAAAAGATTGTAGATTGTATGTAAAGAAAAGGACCGGGATCCATAGTTCACTAGAGGTGGCTCTCCTTAGATAGACAACATGCTGGGTGAACAAATTACAGCGGGGCAATTGACAAACACCGAGAAAGCAATACATGCATATACTAATCATCTTGACTCCTCTGAGACTTGATTGGGCATTACAACATAATACATAGACCGCCATCCAATTGCATCTATGACTAATAATCCACCTTCAGGTTATCATCCGAACCCCCTCCAGTATTAAGTTGCAAGCAACAGATTATTGCTTTATGAACTGTGTGTAAAGTAAACAATACGATTGTTCTATGAACAAAGGATTGTTGTTTTCTCCCTAGTAGCAACAACACTTATAGTACCTTAGAGATTTCTGTCACTTCCCCAGATTACCAGAGGCATGAACCCACTATCGAGCATAAATACCAACTCTTGGAGTTGCTAGCATCTACTTGGCCAAGATAGCTACTAACAACGGAAAGCATGCAAGATCTCAAATAACAAAGACTTGATAGAATCAATAATCAATCTGAAATAGCATCTCAATATCCATCGGATCCTCGCAAACACAACATGTATGAATTACAAATAGATGATCTTGATCATGAACGGAGCTCACAAGATCTAAACATGAAAGCACAAAGGAGGAGAAACCAGCCATCTAGCTACTACATGGATCCATAGTCCAAGGATGAACTACTCACGCATCACACCGGAGGCTTGCATGGTGATGAAGAAGGCCTCTAGGGTGAATTCCCCTCTCCGACAGGGTGCCGGGAAGAGCTTCAGATCCCTCCCAATCTAGGGATGGAGATGACGGTGGCTACCGACTCTTTCGTGGATTTTTGATTGGGTCCTTAGGGTTTTTGTGCCGAGGCCAACTTATAGGCGGAAGGAGAGGCCGAGGGGGTGCCAGGGCTGGCCTCACCACCCCCTAGCGCGGGCCAGGCTGGGCCACGCTGCCAGGTGGTGTGGTGGCCCCCTGGTCCCTCTCCGTCTCGTATTCTGGCACTTGATCCCTTCCGTAAAAATAGGCACTTTGGCTTTTGTCCCGTCCAATTCCGAGAATATTCATTTTCTGACTTTCCTAGAACCAAAAACAGCAGAAAACAGACAGCTGGCACTATGGCTCTTGTTAATAGGTTAGTCCAAGAAATTATATGAAAAGTACTCCAAAGTTGGAACAAAACACAAGAAAGTGGATAAAACCAAGCATGGAACATCAAAAATTATAGATACATTTGCAATGTATCACGCCTCGGTCTCCTCGAGCGTCATTAAGGCCCAGTAAGCGTTGTCCATTGTTGTGAGAGAGAAGGTGTGGATGTGTGGATGGACATGGCGGTCGGCCTAGATATAGAGGGAAATGGCGGGAAGCGGGGGAAATGGCGGGAGAACATGGCGGGAAGCGGGGAAATGGCAGGAAAACATGGCGGGAAGCGGAGGAATGGCGGGAAAACGTGGCGGGAAGCGGGGGAAATGGCGGGAAAATATGTTTTAGTCCTAGTTACTAGTTTTAGTAATAAATTATATTTCTAATGAGTCTATTATTTTTTGTGAATATATTTGTATATTCTATGTATTTTTCTGTTTTTAAATAATAAACTATATTTTTCCAACATTAGTACTAAATATAATACTTGTTAAACAATAGATAATTTTATTTAAGTTGTATAATAAAGTATGATAATAAATTTAAATTATAGATCTTCTTTTTCTGAAAATTTTGATATATAATACATAATTTTTTGAAAAATAATAAACATTTTTGGTTTTGGCGCCAAAAATAACTTTTAGCCCCTGGTTTGTAAGGGGTGTGGCGTGCGGGAATAGCTGTGGCCGAAAACACCTTTAACTCCGGTTTGTATTACATCCCGGGGCTAAAGGGGGTGGTATAAATACCCACCCCCATCCCGGGTCGTGCCACGATCCGAAGATCAACTTCATCTTCTCGCAGAGCTTGCCGCGCACACGACATCCGCCGCCCGCGCCGCCCTCCTCCGCCCCGTGCCGCCCCGCCGCACCGTCTCCGCGTCGCCCCGCCGCGTCTCCGCGCCCCCGCCCCATGACAATCGTGCCGCCGCGCCACTGCGCCACCCCGCCACACAGCCGCACTCCCGCGCCCGCACCGTCGCCGCCCCGCGCTGCCTCAGGTACAGTGATCGCCTCCCCGCCACTATTTTTTGGTTGATTTTGGTATTAATTAGGTTATTTTGGTATTAATTAGGTTATTTTGGTATTATTTTGGTTGATTTAGTATTAATTAGGTTATTATAGTATTAATTAGTATTATAGCTAGGTTAGTACTAGGTTAGTATTAGTATTTAGTATAATTAGTTAGTATTTAGTTAGTATTAGTTAGTATTAGTATTATAGGTTATTATAGTATTAATATTTAGTATTAGTTAGTATATTAGTATTAGTTAGTATTTAGTATTATTAGTATTAGGTTAGTATTAATATTTAGTATTAGTTAGTATTTAGTATTAATATTAGTTAGCATTAGTATTAGGTTAGTATTTAGTTAGTATTAGTATTAGGTTAGTATTTAATTGTATAGGTTAGTATTTATCTAGGATTAGTTAGGGTTAGTTAGAATACTTAGTTAATTAGGTTTAGTTTAGTTAGTGTTAGGTTTATGGTTAGTGTTATTAGGGCAATACTTAATGATTTAGTTACTGTTTATGTTTTATGATTGTTTATTGCTATTATTTAGTTATGCCGCGTCCACCTCGTCTGAGCCTACTGGACTCCGTCGGGAATGTCCGAGTCTGGGCTCCGCCGGGTTGGCACTGGGAGGTGCTACCTGTCGGGACTCATACCTTGGTGAGGAATCCGGGTATCATAGTCGATCCGAAGCTTCTTTGGTAGCGTCCACGAGGTCTAAGAGCGGTGCAGAGGGAGCCGGCCCCCGAGGGGGTGGTACGTCGTCGTATCAGGGAGGAGGACGAGCATGTACGATGATACATGTATCTTTTGGAGACTAGGTTCTCCAATATCTGGCAGGTTCACGGATCTCACCCGAGCTATTCTCCGGTAATGGTTCCTCTTCTCTGGCTGCAGAGCTCCCGTAGCATAGAACGCGGCAGCCGCGTTCACTAGTTTGATATGAGCGAGATGTATTAATAATGTACTTTATATTATGAGCGAGATGTATTAATAATGTACTTTATCTTATATTATTGTACTTTATCTTAATCACTAAGTAATGTATCCGAGTTGTCGCAATTGTAATATTTTTTACTTCATGCAATATTCTTTTTCTGTATTAGTTAAGCTATGGACGGTAGACAGAATGAAGAGGAGCTTCTCAACATGATAGATGAGGGTACTGGGGGTTCTTATTACGATGGTTCTGAATATCTTAATTTGTCTGGAGGAGACGATGGTGCTGACCATGGTGGAGACCATGGTGAAGAGACCATAATAATAACAAACTCTGTCGAGGTATATAAAGCCTCTATCGATCGTTCACTATAATAGATGCACTAATTGATTCGTATATATGTACTGACGAATGTTTCTTCTCTTAGACCTCCGCTTCCGGCCAATCTTCTACAAGGACAAGAGGCCCAACACACAAGTTGCCCGCTGATGTCCGTTTCAGCATTGACTTGGTCTCTCCGCTGGGTCAACCGTTGGAGCCCAAAGAATCTGCGAATGCATTTACAAGTCAATGCGGAGTGATTGTTAGAGACAAGGTCCCGATCACCATACGAAATTGGAATAAGCTAGGAAAGAAAAAGGATCCAGCTGGGGCTAGTTTTATAGATGACAGAGCGAGAGATGCGATGTGGAATTCTCTCATGACTTGGAGGTGGTGGACTTTTACTCGAAGAAGTCACGAGTGGCTTCATTCTTTGGAAAAAATAATACATCAAGTTTCCAGGCTCGACACCAAGGCCACCTTCTCCATCGAGAAACAATCCATCACCTCCAAGGCAACCGTCTCCTCCCAGTAAAAGTCCACCTCCAAGTCCACCTCCAAGTGCACCGTCTCCTCCCAGTAAAAGTCCACTGATACTTTGTAAATGTATCTATAATTTTTGATGTTCCATGCTTAGTTTTATCCACTTTCTTGTATTTTTTTCCAACTTTGGAGTACTTTTATTATGATTTCTTGGACTAACCTATTAGCAAGAGCCACAGTGCCAGCTGCCTGTTTTCTGCTGTTTTTAGTTCCAGGAAAGTTAGAAAATGAATATTCTCGTAATTGGACGGGACAAAAGCCAAAGTGCCTATTTTTTCGGAAGGGATCAAGTGCCAGAATACGAGACGGAGAGGGGCCGGGGCCGGCCACACCACCTGGCCGCGCGGCCAGGCTTGGCCCGCGCCAGGGGGTGGTCTGGCCGACCCCAGCACCCCCTCGGCCTCTCCTTCTGCCTATAAGTTTCCCTCGGGACGAAAACCCTAGGTACCCGATCAAAAATTTACGAAAGAGTCTGTAGCCGCCGTCGTCTCTGTCCCTAGATCGGGGGGGATCTGAAGCTCTTCCCGACACCCTGCCAGAGAGGGGAATTCACCCTAGAGGCCTTCTTCATCACCATGCAAGCCTCCGGTGTGATGCGTGAGTAGTTCATCCTTGGACTACGGATCCATGTAGTAGCTAGATGGCTGGTCTCTCCTCCTTTGTGCTTTCATGTTTAGATCTTGTGAGCTCCCTTCATGATCAAGATCATCTATTTGTAATTCATACATGTTGTGTTTGCGGGGATCCGATGGATATTGAGATGCTATTTCAGATGGATTATTGATTCTATCATGCCTTTGTTATTTGAGATCTTGCATGCTTTCCGTTGTTAGTAGCTATCTTGGCCAAGTAGATGCTAGCAACTCCAAGAGTTAGTATTTATGCTCGATAGTGGGTTCATGCCTCTGGTAATCTGGGGAAGTGAGAGAAATCTCTAAGGTACTTGATGTGCTGTTGCTACTAGGGAGAAAACAACGATCCTTTGTTCATAGAACAATTGTATTGTTTACTTTACACGCAGTTCGTAAAGCAATAATCTGTTGTTTGCAACTTAATATTGGAGGGGGTTCGGATGATAACCTGAAGGTGGATTATTAGTCATAGATGCAGTTGGATGGCGGTCTATGTATTATGTTGTAATGCCCAATCAAGTCTCAAAGGAGTCAAGATGATTAGTATATGCATGTATTGCTTTCTCGGTGTTTGTCAATTGCCCCGCTGTAATTTGTTCACCCAGCATGTTATTTATCTAAGGAGAGCCACCTCTAGTGAACTATGGATCCCGGTCCTTTTTACTTTACATACAATCTACAACTGTTTACTGCTTTGTGTTTACTTTCTGCAAACTTTTACTTCTTTCCATTCGATACGTTTAATCCTTTGTTTTCCGCAAAACACGGTGAGATTGACAACCTCATCGCAAGTTGGGGACAAAGTTCTGTGGTTGTGTTGTGCAGGTCTCCACATTGCTACTAGCACCGGTAGTGCGCTCTGCCAAAGCTCAGCTAGTAACACCTTTGGGGTGTGTCCTTGCTCCTACTGGTTCGATTAAACCTTGGTTTCATAACTGAGGGAAACTTGTTGCTGTGCTCATCATACCTTCCTCTTGGGGTTCCCAACGAGCTCTACATCAACACCGCCATCAAGCATTTTTCTGGGCGCCATGCATTGAGCCATCATCCACCACCTCCAAGTCCAATCCATGACCCCAACACGAGTCCATCTCAATCTACGAAGCCGCCTCCACCCACTAAGGGCCAAAAGCGGAAGAATATCACCGCTCAGTAGAGCGATAACCGACGCCCAAAGCGACAGTTGTCGCCCCTCCCAAGAGTACCGCTGGTTCCTCCCAAGAGGCTTACGACCTGACCGATGAGGAGACCGATGCGGTCGTACGAGCCAAAGTGGATGCTCATTTTAAAAAGAAACAGCCTGAGCCAGAGGTCCAAATAAAACCGGAAACCAATGAGCACTTTAGGAATTTACTGACGCAGCCATCCCAAGATCAGCTAAATGCGCTAGATGACTATACACGATGTCTTCAGAAGACACTGAAACAGAAGAGATCAAGCAGTAGAAGAAGCATCACAAAAGAGGTTTCCCAGCAGGGGGAACAAGCAAAATAGTCGAGTGATAGCGGAAGCATCAGAACAGACGTCCCCCAGCTGGGGAAACAAGCAAAACAATCGAGTGGTAGCCGAAGAACCAAAAGAGACGTTCCCCAGCTGAGGAAACAAGCAAATCAATCGCTCCCCCCCTGATCCAGGTGTAGATACCTGAACCTCAGCTATATGAGGTAGAACCTATAGATCCGGAAACGGCTAAGATATTGGCCGAGCAATGTAATATGTCTATTCATGAAATTCTTCACGGCGATATGCCCAAGGCTGAGGTAGCACCCAAATTTGTTCACGGGGAGCCTCTGGTCAGTTCTAAGAGGCTTCGGGATATGCCAACATAAATGCGATGATTCAATGAATGGTACATGAAAGCATCAAAAGAAAAACAATATTGGCTCTTACTAAAAGTTCGAAAATCGCATTACTTCGCTGAAGACGAGGTCCCTATTGAATTTACAGAATTATTTCAGTTATTCAATCTAAAGGAACTCGACAAAACTATCCTCAGTTCCTATTGTCTGTAAGTGATTACTTTATTTATGTAATTAAGTCTCTATCTCAACTTGTTCAATTCATTATCGGTAAGTATACTCACTATATTTTTTTGTACGCTATATATAATGATGCAGAAAGAAGATGCTCGATTGTAAAAGAAATGCTATCAATGGATTTGGATTCATTGGCCCACATCGAGTTCATGGAGCTACACTAAAAGATAAACCACTGGAGACCAAGCACAACTTGTTCCGGTTTCTCACCAACCATCATTTCTGTAATGAAATACTATTTTCTTACCACGACGGCAAGTGAGTTCTTGTACACATTAAATTTTGCTTACTCGATGTTCAGTGTAAATGATTAGTTACTAACGTATGTAAACCTTGCGTAACTGGATTCTTTTAAGCATTTCAGTTGACTTGGGAAAAGTTCACATCATGGACTCACTAAACAAAGACATTGAAGACTACCGCAGCATTATCGATGCGCTCCAGAGGTAATTTCAACCATGATCGCACTATATCGGTTTCTTTTATTCATTTTCTGGGATATCAAGTAGTTATTAACTCATACATTAATTTTCTTTGTCGGGTAGGGTTTGGACACGGTTCAAGAACCATGTTCGTGGTCAATGGCGTGAGGAGCTATTTTTTAAATCACTCTCGGTAAGTAGTACGAGCTAAGTCCGCGTATCTATTTAATTTTAGTTTATGTGCATTTATCATGCTAGAGTGATTATTTGATTGAATTCTATTTTTGGAAAGTGCGCGAGACAGCCACAGGGGACTAATCTATGTGGATTCTACGTGTGCGAGGTCATTTGCATCAGTATTGAGAAGTCCTGGGAAAATGTTCGAGTAAGTAAACCATATATTAATCCTTTATTTTTATTTAAAAAGTTGTGTTGAGTCTAATTCATACGATCTCCTTTTTATATAGTTGGACACGATGCGGGACAAGCTCCTACCAGAGAAGCGTCCAATAGCAATTTAAGAGAAATTTGCTAGATTTTTTGTCGACGAGGTCATAGACGCACGCGGAGAATACTTTATACGTAGACCCTAAAGTATCCATGTAATGATCTCCATGTAATCAAATAGACATGCCCTAAACCTGGTTGGGACTCAATGTATGCTTATAAGAGATATTATATTATATATTAAATCAACGTGTACAAGTACTATGTAGTAGCGTTCTGTATGTATACGAAAACTTATTTCTAATAAAAACACAGAATAAAAAATAATTAAACATAAATGAAAAGAAAAACACAAAACCCTAAACCCCATCCCCTGCCGCGGCAGCCAATGGCCTAAAACGCTGCCGTGACAAGGAACCTTTAGTCCCGGTCTCCTGCCGCCCAGCGCGGCTCGCAGGTCCTTATGAATCGGGGTTAATTGCCTGGTTTCTACTAGTGTAAGAGTCCTCGAGCCGCTGACACTGCCGCTCCTCCTCTGCCATCTTGCCCGTTGTCGTGGATGCCAAGATTTGTGATAATCACAAAAATAACAGCATAATTGGAGCCTATGCGTTCCAAGGAAACAGCATGAGACAGAAATCAAATATCAAACGAACGTGGGCATCGTGAGTTTGTGACTGCCGCAGGAAGCTGTAGGATAATAAACAGTAAATAAAGAAGAGCATAAATAGGAGAGGAGGCGAGCAGGCAAGGGCATTTATTATAACTGGAAATCAGAGGAAACGCAAGAGCATGGGGCGGTACACCTTCTCTGCCATCAATAGCAAAAGCAATGGCGGCGGCGGCGTGATGCCTCCATGTCCTTCTGATGGCACAGCTCTGTAACTGAAAGCTAGCCCAAATAATAATCGACGCGGCCCAATGACCGTCGCAGGGCCCGTTTCACCAAAGGACGCCCAGGTCGTTTTCCAGAGTAGAGGCCCGACTATTTCGGCCAAACGGATCAAGTGATGACGCAGTAAAAATCAGCTAGATGCAGCGGCAGGATGTAAAAAAAGATCTGGACCATCCATAGCGAGATCGGACGGCTCACGACTTCAAAACGCTGAGGGAGGGTCTAGATGGTTCAGTTTTACTATTTCTTAATGAATATGTGAAGATCTGAATAACCCACCAACGGTCGACGATAACCGACGGCCAACCAAAAGCTGTAGTTTTCTAGCTCTGCGGTCAAGGAGATATATCATGAATGTCTCCTATTCTCATGGAAGATTTATGATTACTGTACTTCACTAGATTTTCACCTTAACTTCTTGGTGTTGTGCTAGTCTCGAAATGTAAACCCCACATGTACATCTTGCTCACTCTTTCTTCTTTTTTGCATGTTTCTTCGAGTATTGGCGGACCAACAAGCAGGCACGACGGAGACTGATGATGACTCATGATACTTATCAAATATATTGTGGTTCTAGCTATCATGTTCCTAGATCTTGGTTGGTCAGACTATCGGATGTTTCCAAATATGTCTCGTTTTCTACATCTACGAGTCTCGAAGTTGGAAAAAAACACATCTTGATTAGAATTTTGATTACTTTGCAACAATTTTTTGTACACTATTATTTAAGTAGGTGATCTTGGATGACAAGAGAATAACACACATATATTTATTTAGGTCAGGCTTTGTCCATAAAATTGAGTGCGAGTGCACCTCTTTTTTCCGCTAATGTTTAATCACAACCTAATTTGTTGTTGTAGCACTATCTATGATTACCGAATCACTTATATTTTTCAAGGAGGAATGTAGTCAAGGGGTTAGTATTATTACATATGGAGTAAGTTGACAAAATATATTTTAAATTATCGACATGGTTGCAACACTTTCTCATATTCTCCTATAATGAGCTTGACAGTTTCCCTTCGGTCTCCATGTTCGACATGATTTTGTACCAAATAACATTTTTAACACTGCATTTTTTATATTTAAAAAAAATCATAGATACAAATACTACTTCCATATACGTGTGCTTGGATATATCTTTTATTATACAGGTAACCACGCTAGCTACTTTCATGTGGGCTGGAGCCATACGTCTCGTGTAACTGTTGGACTCCAAAGAGTCAATTTGCTAAGCCATATATACGAGCCTGGCCAGCTAGTGTCCGGACTCTCCGCGGATACTGCGGCCGAATCGTACGTACGTACGTATGCAAATATCAAAGATGAAGAGATAATTAAGCTATGTTTAAACGACCTCAGCTCAACCGGAACATCCGGCAGGCCCATATGCAGCCATGCAATTAGGTACGTACGATGGTGGTTTTCTTTTCTTGTGCAGACGTGTGAGCCAAGAAGATAGAAGGAAGAGATAAGAAGCCGCCGCGTTCTATCTCTATTTGGTCCAATAAAATCGGTAGCTGTTGAACGGTCGAGGCGGCCCGCCACCCTAGCCTTCGCCTATATATATACGATGGCGAAGCAACACAGGGGGGATCAGCAACCAGAAGCTCGCGGCTCGAGGCGCAGGACCGACGAAGGACACGGCCGGGAGATCGCATCTGCAGCAGCTAGAAGACGCACCCGGCTGGAGAATCAGCAGCAGCCAGGAGCCGGACGTGGAGGTCGCATCATCAACAGCCCGAGCCGGAGGACCATGGAGTCGAGAACCATCTTCCCCAATGGTGAGGCCCTCATATGATCCATCTGCTTCTTATCTCTCACAGCTAGCATGGTGGTTGGAGTCCTTTGCACGGAACAGCATCGACGCTGTCAGAGCTCGCCCAACATGCAGCCCGCTAGCCGGTGCGTCCGCGACGCCGACGAAGCTCGCCAAGGCGCCACTCGCTATCGAAGCTCGTCACGCCAAGACGCCGCCTGCCGTCGAAGCTCGCCACGTCAAGACCCAGCCCGCTATCAGATCTCGTCCGATGCCGCCGCCGGAGTTCGTCAAGACGTTGTGGTGCCGCCGGAGTTCGCCAAGACACTGGGGTGCCAACGGAGCTCGCCAGGACACCGTCCGCCGTGAGGGCCCGCCAAGATGCTGCCTGCCGTGGAGCTCGCCACGCCAAGAGGCTGCCCCGCCAGGACGCCGCCCGCCGTCGAAGCTCGCCACGTCGAGACGCCGCCCGACGCTGCCCGCCGTGGAGCTCGCCAAGATGCTGCCCGCCGTGGAGCTCGCCACGCCAAGAGGCTGCCCGTCGACAGGGCTCGCCAGGAAGCCGCTGGCCGTCGAAGCTCGCCACGTCAAGACACGCTGCCCGCTGTTAGAGCTCGTCCGACGCTGCCACCGGAGTTCGCCAAGACGATGTGGTGCTGCCGGAGTTCGCCAAGACGATGTGGTGCTGCCGGAGTTCGCCCAACATGCAAACCCCCAGTGATTGTGTCTATGTTCCATGTGCCCGGCGAGCAGACGTCCTCTTTCGAAGCCCGGCGCACAGGTTCCGCTCGACGGCGACTTGACATGGAGTTTGTTCCTGATGGCAGATCTTCTCTCGGCGAAGGCACGCGCAGCTCGGACTGGCGTACAAGTTGACAAGCACAACTCAGCGTCATGCACTACTCATTCTGGCGTACAGGTTCTGGAGCAGCTGGACGGGAGGAACAACTAAGTCAAGGAGCAAGCACACCTATTGTATAGGGCAAAGCTATACGTGTGTACACGTGAGGTGCTCACATGCATGTCCCATGCAAAGAGACCGATGAGCGCGTACATCTGCACAGCTCGTGATCCTGTGAGACGGCACCTCTGGCCATGCCGGCTGCCGTAAACTCGGTGCCGCGCCAAGACGGAGGAACCGACCACGCCGACCATGCCGATATGTGCGACACGGGTCTTCCAATAAAAATTACTCTCGCGAGGCATACCCCTTGCACACTCCGACTAAGCCGCAAAGTCGTCAAAAAGTCCTAGCCGAGCGGACTGCATCCACCTACGCCAACATCTCTTCATCGCCGTTCAAGACCAACGAGGCGCAACGGTGAGGGCGGGCGAGGCCGAAGCGAAGGCCACGTTTTTTAGCGGCGCGTGTACCGATGAGGACACGGGCTCTGCCGCTGCCCACACACACTACCACAATCTCTATGCATGCATGATATAAAGCGAAGACAACGAAGACGACCACTCGGCTTAATCAGAGGTGTCTCGCGGTGTAACCCGCGAGAGTAATTAACCGGGAGCCTTTCGAGGCCCCGGGAACCAGGAGACCGCAATCGCCATTGACTGGCCGCGCTAGTAGGCCACGGAGCGCAACATCGGAAATTGTATTTGTTATCTCATATGATTAATAAAATACTGCTCTCTCCTCTTTTATTTTTTGTGTATTTACGATACACTGGCATGCCCGCACCTTTTATTTCTTTTACCGTACCCGGTGCGCATGAGAAAACTACTCGCTACCGCATATACTCGCGGAGGCGTCTTGTATGTTTTTCTCGTGTCAAACACTCCAACGTAGAGGATCCTTGTTTCTACAGTTTCAAATTTACCTTATTTTTTTTGTAATACTATAGAAGTTGGTGCTCTCTACGATGGGTTCAGTTATGCCACTGAAGAGGAAGAACACCCAAGACTAGTGAACCCCTGATTTTTGGATTGGGCCTTCTACTCTTGCGGGAGAAGAAGTAGTTCTCTCGGGCCTAAAGGGAAGGCATATAGCATCATAGGAGGAGGCTCAAAGTGGCATAACAATGTAGCTATCAATCCAACACGTCAAATATTGGACAATTACAAGGGGGTGGTGAGGAGGAAAATGTGGATTATGTTAGAGTATATTTGTGTATTGTAGTTTCCCCAGATGTTAGGGGGCTTCCTGTATATTTGCACCTGTACATGTACTATATATTCTGGCCTTTGACCCTCTGGTAATACAAGAGATCTATTACCCTAACATGATATCAGAGCCGTAAGGCCTTTTTTTCGTCGTCGCCGCCGCCGCCCGCCACGGCTCCCCGCCGCCGCGCCCGGCCGCTGCCGCCGACCTCATCGTCGCCGCCGCCGTCGCCGCCTCCTCCCGCCGCCGCCCGCCTCCTCCTTCCGCCGCCGCCCCGGCCTCTTGCCCCGCCGGTCGCCCCCGCCGCCGCCTCCTCTCCCTCCCCGGCCCGCCCCGGCCCGCCCCGACTTCCGCGTCCGCCGCCGCCCCCCAGCCGCCGCTAGATCTGGTCAGATCCGATCTAGTTCGGTTTGCAAAAAAAAAGTCTTCCTCATCGGGCTATGTTGCGATCCCTCGCTGCCCGATGATTTTTCATGGCGCGAATTATCCTGATTTCGCTGCCTTCATGCGCGTCCATATGCGCGGTCTTCGCCTTTGGGGTGTGCTTTCCGGTGAGGTCTCCTGTCCACCGCGCCCCGTTGTGCCTCCAGTGCCTCGTGCCCCGACGCCCGTTGCCCTTGCCCCCGATGCTACTCAGGCGGTCAAGGATGCAGCCCAGAGTGCTGATGCTTCTGCTCGGGCTGATTATGAGCGCCAGGTCCAGTAGCATTCTACTGCTACTACGACCTACCGGCTGGATCTGGCCGACTACACTCAGTGGATAGATGAGGATGCTCGTGTTGCTGCTGTTCTCACTTCCAGTGTTCTGCCTCAGTATGCTGCTGAGTTCATAGGTCTTCCCACTGCTGCTGCTCAGTGGGCTTTTTCTTCGTCAGCGCTATCAGCCGTCTGGAGCTGCTCTTTATCTGTCTGTGGTTCGTCAGGAGCATGATCTTAAGCAGAGTGATTCTACTATTGATGATTTCTATACTCAGAGTGCTGCTATTTGGCGCCAGCTTGACTCTCTTCGTACAGCGGTGTGTAACACCTGTCCCTGCTGTCTGATTGTGCGTGCAGATTAGGAGTTTCAGCGCGTCTTTGAGTTCTTATCGTGGCTCCGCAAGGAGTTTGAGCCGCACCGTGCCCAGTTGCTTGCCCGTGGTCGTGTTCCGCTCTCTGAGGTACTGGCTGAGCTTCGTGCTGAGGAGACTTGTCTTCGTGGTGCTGGTCTTCTTGAGGTTCCTTCTGTTCTTGCTGCTCATGGTCCCCCTGTGCCGCCGGCTTCGTCGCGGTCTCTCGCGCCGCCACTACTCTCTGCTCCACCGGCCCAGGGTCAGCGTCAGTCTCAGCAGCCTCGTGGTTCTCGTCCTCCCTGTGCCCACTGTGGCAAGCCTGGCCACGATATCTCTGGTTGCTGGACGAGGGATCCACACTTACGTCAGCAGTATCTTGCTCGTCGCCAGTCTGGTTCTTCAGGATCTTCTGTTGTTGCCTCTGGACCTCCTACTGGTACTTCTGGACCTCCTGCTGGTGCTCTGTCTGATCAGGATATTATTCGTGGTCTTCGTAGTCTGCTCGCTGCTACAGGGTCCTCCTCGTCGGGTACTGCTGGTTCTGTGCCTAGTTCTTCTGGCACTGCGCAACCATCATCTTCTACACAGTCAGGTACGTCATCCCCGTGGCATCTGGATTCTGGAGCTTCTTTTCATATGACTTCTGCATCTTCTATTCTTTCTGCTCTTCGCTCTCTTATTTCTCCTGTCCGTGTTATTACGGCTGATGGTACCTCTCTTCCTGTTTCCAGTCGAGGCACCCTCTCTACTTCCTCCTTCTCTGTTCCTGATGTTTCTCATGTTCCCAGCCTTAAGATAAACCTTTTCTCTGCTAGTCAGCTTACTGATTCTGGTTGTAGGGTCATTCTTGATGTTGATTCTTGTACTGTTCAGGATCGTCGTACACAGGCTCTGGTTGGAGCTGGCCCTCGTAGCATTGAGTCTCCGGGGCTCTGGGAGTTAGACTGGCTTCGCGTTCCTTCCACCGACACTTCTTCTGCCACTTCTCCTGCGGTTGCTGCTTCTGTCACTGGCTCTTTTCAGCAGTGGCATCATCGGCTGGGTCATCTTTGTGGCTCCCGTTTATCACTTAGTTCATCGTGATCTTTTAGGGCTTGTCTCAGGAGATGTGTCGTTGTTACATTCGTGTCAGGGTTGTAGGTTAGGTAAACAGATTCAGCTTCCCTATCCTACTAGTGTGTCTGTATCTCAGCGACCTTTTGATTTAGTTCATTCAGATGTTTGGGGTCCAGCTCCCTTTGCTTCAAAAGGGGGCCACCGATACTATATTTTGTTTATTGATGATTTTTCACGGTACACATGGTTATTTTTTATGCGCTCTCGCAGCGAGGTGCTTGCTATTTATCAGCGTTTTGTGGCCATGGTTCATACTCAGTATTCCACGCCTATTCGTGTTTTTCGTGCTGATTCTGCAAGAGAGTATATCTCTCAGCACCTGCGTGGCATTCTTGCTGAGCAGAGCACCCTTGCTCAGTTCTCGTGTCCCGGCGCCCATGCTCAAAATGGTGTCGCCGAGCGTAAGCATCGTCATATTCTTGAGACTACCCGCGCTATGATGATTGCTTCCTCTCTTCCGCCGCATTTCTGGGCTGAGGCTGTCGCTACGTCGACTTACCTCATTAATATCCAGCCTTCAGCTGCTCTTCAGGGTGGCATTCCTCTCGAGCGTCTCTCTGGCTCCTGTCCAGACTACTCGGCTCTTCGTTTATTTGGCTGCGTTTGCTATGTCCTTCTCCCTCCTCGTGAACGCACCAAATTAACCGCTCAGTCTGTTGAGTGTGTTTTTCTTGGCTACAGTGATGAGCATAAGGGCTATCGCTGTTGGGACCCCGTTGGTCGCCGTATGCGCATCTCTCGTGATGTCACGTTCAATGAGACGCGTCCTTTCTATCCTCGCCCCACCTCGGGTACTTACCCAACGGATGATCTCTCTTTTCTTCTTTTTCCTGATACACCTTCCGCTGTCTCTTCTCCTCCATCTCCTCCTTCTTCTGCGTCTCCTTTGTCTTCGGCGCCATCCTCTCCTCCGTCTAGTTCCCCTAGTTCTCCTCGGTCTCCAGCTTCGGATTCTTCCTCCGTGCCTCCTTCTTCCTCTTCTGATGAGTCATCTTCCGCGGATGAGCTTCCTTCCTCACGACCTGTTCGTCAGCGTCGTGCTCCGGACCGTTACTCCCCTAGTCAGTATGGTCTCTCTGTAGTTTCCGAGCCGACTTCTTATCGGGATGCTGCGTGTCATCCTGAATGGCAGCTTGCCATGGCTGAGGAGATTGCTGCGCTTGAGCGCACAGGCACCTGGGATCTTGTCTCTCCCCCTTCTAGTGTTCGTCCTATCACATGTAAGTGGGTCTATAAAATTAAGACCCACTCTGATGGATCTCTTGAGCGCTATAAAGCGCGTCTTGTGGCTCGTGGTTTTCAGCAGGAACATGGTCGTGACTATGATGAGACTTTTGCTCCTGTGGCACATATGACCACTATGCGTACTCTTCTTGCTGTTGCTTCTGTCCGACGCTGGTCTGTGTCCCAGCTTGATGTTCAGAATGCTTTTCTTAATGGTAAGTTGAGTGAGGAGGTTTATATGCAGCCTCCTCCTTGGTATTCTGTTCCCGATGGGATGGTTTGTCGTCTTCGACGATCTCTTTATGGCCTGAAACAGGCCCCTCGTGCCTGGTTTGAGTGCTTTGCCTCTGTGGTGACTACTGCTGGTTTCTCTCCTAGTTCTCATGATCCAGCGCTTTTTGTTCACACTTCTTCTCGTGGACGCACTCTTCTCCTTTTCTATGTTGATGATATGATCATTACTGGTGATGATCCTGAGTATATTGCCTTTGTCAAGGATCATCTTCGTGATCAGTTTCTTATGACTGATCTTGGTCCTCTTCGCTATTTTCTTGGGATTGAGGTTTCATCCACTTCTGATGGGTTTTCTATCTCTCAGGAAAAGTATATTCAGGATCTTCTTGCTCGGGCTGCTCTTGCGGATGAGCGTACCGTTGAGACTCCTATGGAGCTTCATGTTAAGCTTCGTCCTACGGATGGTGATCCTCTTCCCGATCCCACTCGTTATCGCCATCTTGTTGGGAGTCTCATTTATCTTGCTGTCACTCGTCTTGATATCTCTTATCCTGTTCATATTCTGAGCCAGTTTGTCTCAGCTCCTACCACTGTTCACTACGGTCATCTCCTCCATGTCCTTCGTTATCTTCGTGGCACGATTACTCGTCGCCTTTTCTTCCCTCGTTCTAGCTCTCTCCAGCTCCAGTGCTACTCGGATGCTACGTGGGCGAATGATCCTACGGATCGTCGTTCACTTTCTGCTTACTGTGTGTTTCTTGGTGGTTCGCTTGTTGCTTGGAAGACGAAGAAACAGGTAGCGGTTTCCCGTTCGAGTGTTGAGGCTGAGTTGCGGGCTATGGCTTTGGTGACTGCTGAGGTGACCTGGTTACGGTGGTTGCTTGCAGATTTTGGGGTCTATGTTATGACGCCCACTCCACTTTTGTCAGACAGTACAGGTGCTATCAGTATTGCACGTGATCCGGTCAAGCATGAGCTGACCAAGCATATTGGTGTTGATGCTTTTTATACACGTGCTCAGGTGCAGGATCAGGTTGTTGCGCTCCATTATGTGCTTTCAGACTTGCAGTTGGCAGATTTCTTTACAAAGGCACAAACTCGCGCTTAGCATGATTTCTTACTCTCCAAACTCAGTGTTGTGGATCCACCATGAGTTTGAGGGGGGGGGGGGTGTTAGAGTATATTTGTGTATTGTAGTTTCCCCATATGTTAGGGGGCTTCCTGTATATTTGCACCTGTACATGTACTATATATTCTGGCCTTTGGTTCTCTGGTAATACAAGAGATCTATTACCCTAACAGATTAGAACACGACGACAAGCTTAGTATTATCCATGCACGACGACAAGCTTAGTAATATTCATGGCATGTCGACTGATATCCCAAAACCAGACAATTCTTCTGCTCTAGAGAAAAGAATCAGTCACATAAGCTGTTGGTCCAACATTCTAATATGCTCTAACACTCTGCAGATTCACGCGCAACCATATGGGCCTTGCGTGCCTTTGATGCATACCTATGGTGTTATTGATGTGGCTTCAATGAAGTGTAGTGGCCTCGGTCGTTGTATTCTATGGTGGCATGGTAAAGTGAAGGGACATTTGTGACATTCCCAGGGAATTGAGTTACGGTTTTCATATGTGGATGTTCATCACTCGAACGATAACACAACACAACCCAACACACACCAACACACAAAGCGATGTGATACACACACCAACACAGAAATGGATGTGATGGAGAATGTTTTATGACTTATAGTGTCACATTTTAATGCCAAATTGTCAATCATGCCTCTGTTTTTGACATTCCCATTGTCGCAGAACCCTACGGCAGTCACCGTTTCACCCATCACCCCACTACATTCATCAACAGTAAGGGGGAAATCTTCAGGGACATGCGTCTACCTAAAGCTTGAGTAACCCACGCACGGACAATCATAACCAATGGGAGACCGGGAATGCTGGTTGCCTAGCTTTGTGCCCAAACATATATATCTTCCCGTACGTCTCCTATTCCCTTTGGAACATATATGGTTACTACTCTTTCTTCTGGTTTACGTACAAATTTGCATGTTGCTTCATTTGAGTATTGGCGGACATGCAAAGGAGCAAGAGAGACCGATGATGACTCTTGATACTTGTTAAATATATAGTGGTGCTAGCACCCATAGTTTCAGATGCGTCACTGATCCATATTGAAATGCTTTTGATGACAAGGACAACCGAAACCAATGCATGAAATCAAAAATGTGAAAACCATTAATTCCCATATCAACCGAAGGTCTTCCGGTGTCAGACTATGTATTTCATGTTTCCGAATATATCTCGTTTTCTACACCTACCTTGCAAACTCCGAACTCGGAAAGAAGGGATGTGACATGCAGATCTTGATTGTACCAATTTTGATTATCTTACAAAGTAAATTTCCATAGACTATATAAGTAGGTGATCTTGGATAACAAGGGAAGGCACAGATGAGTCTTCGTGCGTGGCATAATAGTGGACCTTGGACCGACCACCTCTCCTGCTACAGTACAGAGAGGACCGATTTGTGAATCCCCTGTCGATCCCACCTCGCTCGCCGGCGATTCGAGGGTTCCTCCTCCTCCGGTGTTCACTTCGGCGGCGGGAGGACGGGGAACCCTCGGATCCCGGCTTGTACATAGTGCATGGTTCGGTAGGTTGCTCGCCGGCGGCGTCCTGGAGGCGGAGTGGTTGGCGGTGAGCTCTTTTGAGTCGGCGCGCGTCTCCCTCGGCCGCGGAGGTCCTCGGAGCTCCTCTGCGGTGTGCTTGACTTCTCCGAGCCCGGGAACTGCGGATCTCGTGAGCTCTTGCAGGCCTGCCCCGATTTGGCATGGCGGCGGGTCAGGTTCATCAAGATGTCGAGGATGAAATGAAGATTCGAGACGGCCACGGTGCTCCTGAGTGTAGGCTCCTCGGAGCCATTGACCGGCGACTTCCCGGCTACAAGGGCCTGGCTCCGGTTATCCAAGGCGTGCAGAGCGGTGGCAGCGGCGTGTCGCCAGCTCGTCCTGTTCTGAGTCCAGCTGTACTTGGTTGTAATTTTCTTTTCATTCTGGGCTTTTCTGTAAGTTCGAAGTTTGAATATAGATTCATCCTCTTCCCGCGAAAAAGGGGAAGGCACACATGGATTTATATTTATGTAAAAACAAGCAAGGCAGGTTAATTAGCTCTAGGCTCAGAGGGCACTTTAGCTTGCCGGTTTTGGATGCAGCTCCGACAGCGAGTTCAGGAGACACTATGGTTTCCTCCGGGCAAAGGTGCAACAAGGAGGCCTTTCGAGCAGGCCAGAGGCAGTGCAGTCGGGAGCACCAAGAGGGTAAGCGCATGAAAAAGTCCTGCTAGTGCTAAGTATGTCTGCTCGGCAAGATGGGTTCATCTCGTTTGTTCGATCTCGTCCAGTGGTTCCAGCTGATCTTGAGAGCCTCAGAATAGCACACCAGCCATGAAGAATCTACAATGTGAAACAAAGGCACGACGTTGCTGTCTTGCTGCTTAGCTCTGTGTACGAAAAGATATTTCTTCCCTTATACCTCCTATTCCTATTACCGGAGAAGATCCTTACTATAGTAGTATAGTACTACGTACTTCATTGCTTCATTCTCCTCTATTTTTCTCTTATTGTGCCAGTGTTGGGGGGTTGCCTATAGTATTGGAAAGTATACTGGTGGTGACTCTTGATAGTGATGCTAGTCAAATATATATATGGTGCTAGCTTTGATGATCACGTTTTATTGCTCGGTAGGTAAAGGTGTACTATGTATACCATTGATCCATTTTGAAAACATTACTGGTGACAAGGACGATCAATGTATGCAATCAAAGGGCCAGCAACCTGTTAGAAATAATGGGCTAAATAATTAAGCCATATAGATTTCAGATTTTTTCTAAATCTCAAAGCCCATGTGTGTGGAAGCCTATGTGTGATTTGGCCCAATTTAGTGGCAGCTCACATATGAGTGGAGTGGGAGCTAAAGTTTAGTCCCACATGGAAAGTTGGAGGAGAGTTACACCACCTTATAAGGTGAAGTGGTTCACCGCTTAGTAAAGTGAGTGAGAAGAGGAGAACTACACGCGCTCCTCCTCCGACGCCACCGCCGCCCGCGCGCCGCGGGATGCGGGATGCTCGCCGAGCCGAGCTTTATTTTTGCTGCTTGGGAAAAATTGTGTGGTTTTGACAGACGTGTCAACAGTTAGCCTATTCGGGTCGCTCCCGGATCGTGGGCTATCTGTAACCGACCCGAACGCGCGCAACGTGGGCTTGGTCCATGACGTGCCCTATGCGGGACTCCCGAGCCGCTCTATATAAACTCCAGTGCAGCTTCCACCACGGACACACCGAAAACCAATCTAGGGTTTACCAACCTCTCTGCTTGCGCCGCCACCATAGTCTACTCCATCCCGCTTGCCGGCGTGCACCGGCGGACGGGAGAGCAGGTCTCCGGAACCACTCGCCTTTGCGATCCTGTATGGGAGAGGGCGAATAAGGTTTTTGGGAAGCGTCCTGCGCGACTTCTCAAGTTCTGCATCACGGCTCGTCTTCCATCCAAGTCGGGCGGTGTTGCCTATCGTTGTCTTCGCCGCCGTCTGCTTCGACCAATCTTCCCCAAGGCTACTGCTGTGATTACTGCAATCGAACGGTACGTGCGACGTGCTGCTGTCTGGTTATTAATCATGTTCTGCGAGTACATGTTTAGTTGCTGCCTGTTTCCGTTCATCTTGTTGTTTAGTACATCTAGTATGTTCGAGTTACATATGCGAGTAGCTGGTATTGTCATGTTTAATATTCTGGAATTAATCACGGAAATTGTGCCTAATTATCCCTGGCTGCTAGACTGACCACCTGTTGCTAGACTGACCACCATTCGAGTACTACTATCCCTGGCTGCCTCTTATGGTCTTATCGTTCATCAAATAGACGTTAAGACAACTTTCCTCAATAGAGAGTTGGAAGAGGAGATCTATATGGATCAGCCTGATAGGTTTGTGGTAAAAGGTGAAGAGAGAAAGGTGTGCAAGTTGTTAAAATCTTTATATTGTCTGAAGCAAGCACCTAAGCAATGACATGAGAAGTTTGACAGAACATTAACTTTTGTTGGCTTTGTCGTTAATGAGGCTGACAAGTGCGTCTACTATCGCCATGGTGGGGGCGAAGGTGTTATATTATATTTGTACGTGGATGATATCCTTATCTTTGGTACAAACATGAATGTGATAAATAAAGTTAAGTCCTTTCTGTCAAAGAGCTTTGATATGAAAGATCTGGAAGAAGCTGATGTTATTATGAATATCAAGCTGATTAAGCACGAGAGTGGGATTACTTTGACACAATCACACTATGTTAAGAAGATCTTGAGCCGTTTCGGTTTCGTTGATGGCAAGTCTTTCCCAACACCTTATGATCCCAGTGTGACATTACGGAAAAACAAGAAAGAGCTGAAAGAACAATTGAGATACTCTCAAATCGTTGGCTCACTCATGTACTTAGCTAGCGCGACAAGACCCGACATCTCTTTTGCTGTGAGCAAGTTGAGTAGGTTCATGTCTAACCCGGGTACTGAACATTGGTGTGCACTTGAAAGGGTCATGCGCTATCTATGTGGTACAATGAGTTATGGGATACACTATTCGGGGCATCTAGCGGTGCTCGAAAGATATAGTGATGCAAATTGGATATCGGATGTAGATGAACTCTACGCCACTAGCGGGTATGTATTTACCTTTGGAGGTGGCACGGTATCATGGAGATCTTGCAAACAAACCATATTGACAAGGTCGACTATGGAAGCAGAACTTGCTGCTTTAGACACAGTCACTGTAGAGTCAAAATGGCTGCGTGAACTCTTGATGGACTTGCCGGTGGTTGAGAAACCTATACTGGCCATCCTCTTGAATTGTGATAATCAAACTGTTATTGTCAAAGTGAACAATTCTAAGGATAACGCAAACTCATCAAGACACGTCAAGAGACGTTTGAAGTCTGTCAGGAAATTGAGAAACTCTAGAGTAATTACTGTTACGTATATTCAAACTGACAAAAACCTGGCAGATCCCTTTACAAAGGGACTATCACGAAACGTGATAGAAAGTGCATCGAGAGAGATGGGTTTGAGACCCATGGATGTTACACAGTAGTGGTAACCAAACCTTTTTGATCGGAGATCCCGTGAATTAGGACCTGGGAAAAACAAGCTAGTGGTGTGATGGAGGAGAGTATTAGACAACCCTCTCTATGTGAAGATGTACAACTCTCAAAAGCTGTAAGGCAGGTTGGTAACATGCCTTAATGTGTTTCTGTTGGCTATGATTAGCAAAGATGCTGTCCTACAGAGCATTCTTGAAAGAACACACCTATACGAGTTCCGATTGTTAAACGTCGTAATCTATGAGATTTGGGTGATCTCTACTAAACTCATGAAGAGACCAAGTAGTATGCCGCATATGCTACACCCGCGGGGTAGGCTACTGGCAGCCAGGTACTAGTTATGACTTTGTGTGAAATCTAAAAGCACCAAACTTGCAATTTAATGTTCGTCCATTGTTCAAGTTGCTGATAGACGTAGCTCAAGGTTCAAGGCGGAAGTTCAACTTAACAGTCTCTGCTGAAACACTAGTATATAAACAAGTAGCGAGAACTTTAAATAGGCATTTGAGATCTGGTGGGGGATTGTTAGAAATAATGGGCTAAATAATTAAGCCCATATAGATTTCAGATTTTCCCTAAATCTCAAAGCCCATGTGTGATTTGGCCCAATTTGGTGGCAGCTCACATATGAGTGGAGTGGGAGCTAAAGTTTAGTCCCACATGGAAAGTTGGAGGAAGGTTACACCACCTTATAAGGTGGAGTGGTTCACCACTTAGTAAAGAGAGTGAGAAGAGGAGAACTACACGCGCGCTCCTCCTCCGACGACGTCGCCGCTCGCACGCACGCCCGCCCGCCCGCTCGTCTCGTCTCGTCTCGTCTCGTCACGACGCGCGTGCCGCGGGTTGCGTGAATCTCGCCGAGCCGAGCTTTATTTTTGCTGCTTGGGAAAACTTGTGCGGTTTTGACAGACGTGTCAACAGTTAGCCTATTCGGGTCGCTCCCGGATCGTGGGCTATCTGTAACCGACCCGAACGCGCGCAACGTGGGCTTGGTCCATGACGTGCCCTATGCGGGACTCCCGAGCCGCTCTATATAAACTCCAGTGCGGCTTCCACCACGGACACACCGAAAACCAATCTAGGGTTTACCAACCTCTCTGCTTGCGCCGCCACCATAGTCTACTCCATCCCGCTTGCTGGCGTGCACCGGCGGACGGGAGAGCAGGTCTCCGGAACCACTCGCCTTTGCGATCCTGTATGGAAGAGGGCGAATAAGGTTTTTGGGAAGCGCCCTGCGTGACTTCTCAAGTTCTGCATCACGGCTCGTCTTCCATCCAAGTCGGGCGGTGTTGCCTATCGTTGTCTTCGCCGCCGTCTGCTTCGACCAATCTTCCCCAAGGCTACTGCTGTGATTACTGCAATCGAACGGTACGTGCGACGTGCTGCTGTCTGGTTATTAATCATGTTCTGCGAGTACATGTTTAGTTGCTGCCTGTTTCCGTTCATCTTGTTGTTTAGTACATCTAGTATGTTCGAGTTACATGTGCGAGTAGCTGGTATTGTCATGTTTAATATTCTGGAATTAATCACGAAAATTGTGCCTAATTATCCAACACAACCACGTGGTATTCAAGGTATATATCCTCCTGGATCTTGATTGATCAGACTCTCTTACCGATTTAATTTTTTTTTGGAAAGGATCTTACTGATTTAATGTTGGTAAATATATCTTGTTTTCTAAAGTATTATATTTTGACCTCCTAGAGCCATATGCTGGTCTTAATTTTAATTATTTTTTTATTAATATTAGCATAATACGCAATTAGATTATTGCAGAAAAGTAGACGGAAAATGGTGTTTGGTAACGCAGTTCAGCGAGAAACGCTTACATCTGCAGGGCATACTTTACCTGTGCTCCTCCCCACATAATTCCACCAAGGTGTACAGACACATCAGATATTCAATGCCACGCCGTTCTAACACCCTTGCCACGGTCGCCGAACCGTCCCCAAAACTCGACCTTGTGCCTAACTTAGCTCGCGTCTAGTTTATTTTTGGCTAATATTCGTGTTTTTATATATTATGCTAGGTTACAAATTTCCAACTCAAACACCTAACCTTTTGCGTAATTTAAGTCTAACAGTAGCCTATACACATATTCGACACTATTACAACAATTTTTAAAAAGTAATGTAAGGACAAGCAATGTAGAGTTAATTACTGTTACAAACAAGACAAGAAGATAACAAAGAATGAAGACAAAAATCACGGCAGTGGAACACATTGTTTAACGTGGAAAACCTCACCAACAAAGATAATAAAAACCACGGTCATCAGCCAACGAAACTTCACTATCACGGGGACTGCTTACACAATGTCGGTGATTTCATAGATGCAACTTATCCCAGCCGAAGGATTACAAGAGGATGTCTTCAATGACCCGTACCATGGGAGGGTTATCGCCCCCTCCCCTGTACCCGGCCCCAGTCGTCTATGTTGGGCACGGTATGAGCGATCTAACTTCAGACACCTCTATGCTTTGGTCAAAACCTACCAGCGACGGGATTTGCTCCGTTCGTCAGAAGTTAGCCTTCTTAATAAATTTAGATCATACTTCAATAATTACATCTAGCAGTTGACCTTGCCGGTTTCGGAGTTGATCATGCTGTCATAGCGGTGGTAGAGGTAGTGGTTGCAAATTCTCCTTGGCATGCAGATGCACTTGCGGCAACAGATCTTGCAAAACTTATTATTCCAGTTCTTGATGCATTGTATCTCGCATGCCAAAAGGCTATTTGCATATGAACCAACCAATTTGTAGGAAATTAATCGATCACTTCATCAATGTATATTTTAGATGCACTGCATGCATCTACTCATACCTATCTTTCATTGTTTGTTTCCACAAGTAGTAAACTATTGGCATATACAAATAGACACATGTAGCACGGGCAATGGAGATTCTACACTTTCAATCATGTACATCTTTAGAGTAAGAAACATGGTTCCAGTTGTGGTTAGGATACGGCTTACATAATGGGACTATATATATATAATAATTCTTGACAATTGATTAAGAGGCCAAGAAGTATTAGAGGAAGATGTTTTGTTGACGAATGGATTTGTATAAGTTTTAGTGACTGGAACCGTCCATCCACGCCGATCTGGCGGTGGTAAAACAGGCGGTACCCGACGGAACTAAAAGCACGGGACCGGTACAAAAAATCATGTGGTCCCCATACCTCTAATATATTTTACCAAATGCTAAAAAAGAGAGTACCTTAAGCAAGAGCAGCGAATAGAGCGTTGTTTTCCTACTCATCCGGCATTAGCCGATGACCCGTTCATCTCACTCCTCTCTTGCAAGACTGGCCCCGACCGAGGCGGCGGCCAACTATGACCGGTAGTAGCCGAGCACCCTATCCTGGGCGGAGCTATATGGGTGGGTACATGAGTGTACAAATGTGCACCCATTAATTTTAGCAAAAGGCTTGAAATACCTATGTCTGGTTCACATAGGTAGAACATTAGACATTAAATAACAAGGAAGTCCAAGTAAAATACGATTTCTAAGGTGTTCTATACACCAATTGATCAGATGGTGGATCCTCTGCTGACTCTATCTTGAATCGGTGGTGGCGCCATGGAATTTTTTCTACGTCACCATCAAGAATAAAGCTGAATCTTTCTCTGGAACCTGGCCCTTGGGCCTTTTAATTTGACATGACTTTGGGCCTACATTGCAATGCACGTCTCTGCTAATATATAGGGGCCTTAATTCGTTCCTACTACTCCCACTACCGGGAAATTGTCAATTAAAAAACCAGTGAATGTAAAATAAGATGTTAATGTGGCCTTCACCACAATGTTCTTCATTAACTTTACGATATTTTCAAGAAAGTTCATTCATCATAAGAAGAATTCTTAACCTGCTTAGTTGAAACCGTGGCAGCATTACCAAATATTACTCGGAATCTCAATATCTTTACACATTACCAATACCAGAATTAAGAAACAATGTTCTATACACATACAAGAATATACAAAATGTATTGGATTAGGGCATGGGCCTCACTAGCTTCCTCTAGGTAAGCATGCTCTCTGTAGCACATCTCTTTCTCTTTCGTGCACCGGCTCACACATTTCAGGAAAAAACTCTTGAATCTCATCAAATGAAACTGAATGACATCTCAATCTTCTAAGTTCTCAGAACTTTGTGATGAACCTTGGGAAGATGGAGTACCGGGTTGTACCCCGGCTGATGTTCCACAAAAAATACATGGGTCACTTGAGGTCTACAAAGCACGGTGCCACGAGGATGTCCTCCTCCCCTAAGGAAAGACGGCTTTATGGCCACAACTTCAGATACACTGCCAGGGCGGCAAAGATTATGTGAACCACCTGAAGGAAACAAAACCATGTATATATCCATAATTATACAATGCGAACACAACCTCAAACGATTTTCAAGTTCTAGCATAAACTTTGGTTATATACCCTTTGGAAGTCTTCATGCCTTCTGGCATAATCAAATCCAACCATGCACACCAAAAAATAGGCGCAAACAAAATAATATATGACATCAATATAAAGGATGAAAGGCAAAGACTATGCAAAATCAACTCAATTAATAGCAAGATCTCTACATCAGTAATTAATACTATCGTTTCACTTGTAGCTTAATGATAGCCTGCTTTCAGTAAAAAATAAATGCTTTCACTCAAGAACCCGAGTAACCTCTAGAGCCAACCCAAGTTTTATGTTGCAAGATCTTGCCCTTTGCTTGATTATGAATAGAGGAAAAGAAACATATAGAGAGAGCATGGTCAACTAACTTCAAATTGCAAGAACTAACTTTTCAGGAAACTCAACACCATTATTTCTTATCGAAAATTCTTAGCTCCACGTCTATGTACTGAAATTCATAATTCAAGAGATTCCATCTGAACTTGAAATCATCCTAATACTACTTTCTCTTAGAAGAATACCTCATGATCTAGATTTTGAAGTATACTCGCCTTTGAAATGAACAACTCATCATAGATATCAGCTTCAATGATATATAATGCAAATGTTGGTGAGTAGTAAATAAAGTAGCCTTTACTTATTTTTTCGGTGTGATTGCTTGCCTTAACAAAATATACCATACACCTTGTCAAGTGGGCAAAAAGTCTACAAACATATATATCTTGACATAAACATAACATCCCTCTCGTGCATCATGAGGCCTTAGTCTCACCTCCTCAGTACGGGGGAACCCGGCGTCGACACATGGTCATCCCTCCCATGCAACCTAGATTATGTATCCGACTGCATTTTCTATTCTTTTTTCAGGGTCTTTCTTGCAAAGTCTGGGGACAAGATTGTAGTTTTTTTTCTTTTGGGTCCTATCTCTGGCGGGTATATAATATAATAAAATTCTACGTGTTAAAAAATAAAAAATGATAGGATGATTACCAGTAGAGCACCATCCACTTAAGAGCTTGAACTTATTCCCTTTTCTTTATAAATTCTCATTGCTAGTGTGTTTAGTATGGCCACGCTGTCGGTACTGCATTTACCGGTAGCGTTAGTATGGCCACGCTGCTGGTGCTGCCTTAATAAGTGTCGTGAATGATGCATGCTAG
This sequence comes from Avena eriantha, assembly GCA_910589775.1. Classification (NCBI taxonomy): domain Eukaryota; kingdom Viridiplantae; phylum Streptophyta; class Magnoliopsida; order Poales; family Poaceae; genus Avena; species Avena eriantha. The sequence goes on along the minus strand of OU342745.1, from coordinate 7,785,759 downwards.
TATGCCTTTATCGGTAGCGTGAAGAGCCCACGCTGCTAGTACCAATTACAAGCATCAGAGAAATAGCATCGCGCCATATGTGCCGCTAATAGTAAAAATAGAACGCCATCAATAAGCCTTTCTCTACTAGTGTCTGGAGGTTGCCCAAACTGTTGCTCATTTGACTCTCTCACTCAGCAGAAGTATTCATTGGATCTTTTATGGTGTGGAGGTATCCTAAAGTGCAAGAACACATCTACTTCTATGTCATCTACTGAAAGACTATCTACTTTTGATTGTACTCCTCTCTCACATCTGATGATGCTACTAAGTACCGCATTATTGTTGGTGGCCTTTAGTATCTAGACCTCACATCTCCTATACAGTCAATCGTTTCTCTAAGTTTCTCCATGCACCTTGGGATTTTCATATGCCATATGTGAAGCGCATTTTGCGCTATGTCCGTCTCATAACCTCTTGTGGTTTGCATCTTTAGCTTGCGCCTTTAGGTTTGCTCTCGAATTTTTCTGTTGTGGACAGGGCTAGTAGCTCTGATGATCGGCGATCCACGGTGTATATGCAGTGTTGTTTTGTCCCAACTTGATAGACTAGAATTCCCACAAGCAAGCGGCAATGTCTCGTAGTAGTATCGAAACTGAATACAAATAAATTACCAATGCTACAACTAAGCTAATTTGGGTATAGTCTTTGCTTACTGAGTTGGGGATATCTCAAGATCAGCCTCCACTTCTTTTGTGTGATAACATTGGTGCAACATACCTTTCACAAAACCGTTATTTGATGCCTGAATGAAACACATTAAAGTTGACTATCATTTGTGGCGGAATGTGTTGCACATCAGCTACTCTGATCCAAATCAAATTTATCTCTTCCAAAGATCAACTTGTTGACATCTTCAAAAAACCATTGTCACAACCTAGGTTTGAGGGCTTTCGGCGCAATCTTAACCTACTAGATACCTCAAAGTACAGTTAAGATTGAGGGAGGGTGTTATACTCTATATATACATAGGTTTGTACACTTTTATCTGTATTGTACATAATGATGTACCACTATATATATTGATAACCATACATGTATAAGGTGTCGAGCCCTTTCGCAACCTACCCATGTTACTTGGTTTACACAGTGACCTTCAGTCTTTAGACCATAAATCTCTATAGCCAGTAGACTTTGGTGTGGCATTGAACCACCGACATCGACTCTGGTTGGCACGACTACCATGTCAACGCAAAGTACGATAACCAAAGTGCTAGATAAAATCTATTTGAGCATATCAAGTTTCAAGGAGAAGGAGGCCACCTATCGAAACTCATGAACACAAGACGATAGTACCTTGACTACATCATCGCAGGGCGTGGTAGTAAGGATCAAGAGGTCATGTTGTGACACTATGAATACGGTGAGAGAGAATTAGATGATGCACACCAGTTACGTTGGTCTTCTAGCCACATAGCTACAACGAACGTGACAAGCTGCATCATATCACACCCGAGACCAACCTTGGGCGTAGGTGTAGCTCTGACAATGACTATGATAACGATGATTTCCTCTGGCCAATGTGGCCGAAACCATGCAAATATTGGTAGAGCTAGGGAAAAATAGGGCCATGGCCCACCCAGCCCATGATATTTAAGGATATGTACTAGTAAAATTTGGCCCGATAATGTCCCTTTTTTACTAGTATATTGGCTTGTCTTGATTATTTGGGCTAGCTATGCCGTTGAATGAAGCATTGCACGTGGAGGCCTTTCCAATGTTCGTGGAGTCTTGCTAGGTTCACATACTCGGCTAGTTGCATCAATCTCAGTTGTTTGATCTCGAGTAGTCTCACGGTAGTCCGTCTTTGATCAGATGTCATCTCGATGCCTAACTGGCTAAATTTGCATCTCTCCTAAGGAGCCTCGGAATAGGACACCAGTCATGAAGAAATACCAACTCGAAATTTAGGAATGTCATTGCTGCCTAGCTCTATGCACAAAAATTTCTTTCCCAATGCCTCCTATTCCCGGTGAAGAGTTACTAATCTACACTTCACTCAGCTCCTTCGCTTCCATCATTCTGCTATTGTACCGGTGTTAGGGCGTTGTTTTCCCTTTTCTACCTCCCCCTATCCTTCCCGTCATATCGTATTTGTGTGTTGCTTTGAGTATTGGCAAACTAGCAAATAAAAAGGTGTAACGGATATTAGGTGTTGCTCTCGATGCTAGTCAAATATATATGGTGTTAGCTCGGTTGATGGTGTCAAATATGTTTTATCGCTTGGTGGGTAACACATCACTATGCATAATCATTGATCCGTCATCCAAAGCATTTTCCTCGATCTCGATTGGCAAAATTCTTCCATTAATTTAATGTTTGATAGTACGCATTGTTTCCTTAAGTATTGTATCAGTCTCCAATTCCAAAAGAAAGAAGCCGGTCTTGATTTTTTAATAATTCTAATTGTCATTACGTATGAAGGAACACATGGATGTATCTATGTAGGGCCGGTGTGGGATTGTATCTCTCATCTACGCCGTCTACCTAAGGACGAGCAAGGCTCTATTAATTAGCTCTCGAATCTAGTGCACTTTTATTGGTAAAGGACTCAAGGACACATAAACTTGCTGGTTTCGGAGTAGGTCACTTTGTTATAGAAGGCTCGGATGTAGCGGGTGTGCTAGGAAGTTCTCGTAGGCATGCAGTTGCACTTGAGGCAGCAGATGTTGCACATCTTTTCTTTCCATTGCTTTTGCATGATATCTAACATGACAAATGCAATTTCCATATGGGCCGACTGATAATCAAAAGATCAACCAATTCATATGTCATCACATTACACATACCTATCTCTCTTGCATCAAGCTGTAATTATTAGCACATACAAATAAGCATAAGTAGCTAGGGAAATATAGATCCTAAAGCTATCTGAATATTCATCTATACTAGATCCTCTTAGTACACCCCCGATCTACGGTGGTTAGTCCACCATTTTATGACATGGTCGAGGTGCATAGTGATAATCACAGACGAGGAGCACATCAATAAGAAAGGCTTTTCCATTCGGTTGTTGTCGGGGTAGCGTCCTAGATAATTGGCCTGAGATAGATCAGACACATCATATATTTGTACCTAGTTTGTCCATCCGTCATATGGCAACACGTGCCACACAATTGCATTCTTCTCCATCTGTCCCGGCTCACATGTACTGTCGTGACTGATCAGAGGACTATGTTAGTGTGTGTGCACCACGACATAGACATGTATGCTCGTGCATGGTGGGTTATCCAATATGACACGGACATAAAAAAAACTGGAATTGGGGTGAAAGAAGGATCTAACGCATCTCTAGGAAAAACGAGGAAAAACAAACATCGGCGTTTATGAAGAATGTAAATACAGGTACATACTACTATTAATTGTCGCTCAACTGGATGTATCTAGCACTAAGACATACGATTTAGCGATAATTAATATGGATTGGACGTAGTACATAATGTAATCTCTCTAGAAAATATGAGCTTCTGGAAATAAAATACATGATGTAAAGAGAGGGAGCACCCCTGGAAAAAAGACACGATGGAACACTCTTGGGATTTCCTTGACAGGACGCCACACAAGTTAGTAGAACAAACCTAACTAAAATGAAGTATCTCCTGCGTCATCATGGTCCATCGTTAACTTTTCGGATTGGGGGTAGTACATAATGTAATCTCTCTAGAAAATATGAGCTTCTCTAAATAAAATACATGATGTAAAGAGAGGGAGCACCCCCAAAAAAGACACGAAGGAACACTCTTGGGATTTCCTTGACAGGACGCCACAGAAGTTACTAGAACAAACCAGACTAAAATGAAGTATCTCCTGCGTCATCATGGTCCATCGTTAACTCTTCCTAGAATGCTTCTTGCCTAAGTTCATCCTACTTGTCCACATAGGCTACTTCTTGGCGTGAAGTGGATGCGCATTTCGATATAACCAATGCAACCTAGAACACAGTGCCAACCCTCGGCACCTACTCGGAAGCGATGTAGTCTCGGTGCAGTACATCTTCCTTAGAGACTCCATAGCATCCACCTCCTTGATATCAAGCATCTGACTGAAGTAATCCTACTCCTAGATGCGCCACCGCATTATGTTCTCCTCGCCCCATTCCCCGATAATGGTCGAGAGGGGGATTGGTGCCCCGGGATGCCGCCCTACTCTGATTTGGCGGAGACGCCCATACAAATCCCGAGACAGCAATCCTCTCCACGCAGAGAAGCGATGGAGAAGATAGAAAATGGGATATGAAGAGAACTCACGCATGGATAACACACGAAATGGCATGGTCGTGCAGCCATGTGCCATTAGCGGGTCATGTGGCGTTCATGATTGGTAGAGGACACAACGTGCAGCCTAGGCAGCATGAGTCATCCATGATCCATGGTCATGATTTTACCTTGAGGTGGGTCAGTAATTAATGTTCCCATCAAAGCTCCCGGAAACACACTCATATAGTGACCTTTGGACCGTGAATAATGTTTTATCACTGAGAGCCTTTGGCACAGGAACAAAGGAAGTTACTCCGTCTGGTTCTGGCACGTATGGGCGATGCTACGATGACCAAAGTCTTAAGAGGAAAGGTGACCCGATCAAGTTTCGAGGATGGAAGAACACATGAACACATATCAGGAGGACTTCGACTACATCATCGCTATGCACGACATGCATTAACGATATGTTGTCATAGGATCAATACTAGCAACAATGATGCGACAAGTCTCGTAGAGCGCCCATGCGGCTAGTCTGCGCCTGACAGCAAATGAGCATAGGCGTAGCTCCAGCAGCAACTTCGTGCCCCCACAATGCCTCCTATTCCTAGATAGTAAGATTTACCACCGTACCGCTATAGTCATATAGCCTATATGCTTCGTTATCTCATTCTCCTCCATTTTTCTATTGGTGTACTTGTGGCTGTCCCCTTCCACATCTTACTCTCTGCTTCCTCTCGGTCTTGTATGCATGTAGATCAGCGTGTCCCTTAAGTATTGGCAAACTAGAAAAGTAACAAGGTGCAAGGGAGATTGATGCTGGTCTCTTGATACTTGTCAGATATATAGTGCCGCGGCGCTAGCTCTGAGAGAATCGAGCAACTATCGAGCGTGTATTATTGCTTGGTAGGTAAAAGTACACTATGTACATCACCTAGGGTTGATATTTTCTTATTATTATCCTGATCTAGGGTTCAATGAATGCAATAATCCACATGTTTTATATGAAAAAAGGGGCAGGGGCAAGATCACATACCCATTATGGGGCACCCTTACTTTTTTTATAGTTTGCATCACAAGGGAATTTATGTAGACTATTTAGAATGTAGTTGTACACAGTTTCACCACGATAGTGTGGTGTTGCCGTCCCAGGGGCTGTTTGGATACCAGCCACATTTTGCCAAGCCAAATTGTGGCTAGCCATAAAAGTGTGGCCGAAAAATTTGAAATCAAACTTTGGCAAAAGTTGGCAAGAAGAATGACTCTACGACAAGTGGGTCATAAGGACAACAAAGTGTGGCAAAAAACCAAACACATGCCAACAAAAGTGTGGCTGCCAAATTTTGGGTTGGCAGAGTATGGCCTAGAACCAAACAGATCCCTAGTCTTTCTGGAGCATGTGGCTGGAGGCATAGAGCCCAAGCTAAGAACAACCTCGACAACCTCGGCAGTTCCTTTTCTAGATCAACTAGACTCCAGGCCCAAGAGGAGGCCGCGGCAGCAAAACCCATCTAGGGTTCCTTCCCTCCGCCGGCGACGCCACCGGTCCGTCCCGTCTCCGGCGGCCTTAGGGCCTTGGTGGCGTGGCGGACCACGGCCTCTCGCTGGCGGGAGGTCTCAGTGTTTTGTTTAGACTATTTTCAGTGTTCTTTTCAGGATGTTGAGGCGGCGGCTATATCCTGGAGTCAAAATAAGATCCTCCCTGTCCTATCCTCGCTCCGGTAGTGCGTCGAGCATCGAGGGAGGGCGTGTGGAGTCGTGTGTCCGATGGATCCCTTGGGATCTGGTCGTTTTTCGTTGGTGTGTTTTGGAGTCAGTCTCTACCGATCTACGTTGGTCATCTTTCTTGCATTGGCTACACGTTTGACGGTGTGGGTGTTCTTTATAGTAAACCATTCATAGTCACAAGGCAAGTCAGTATTTAATATACCCATCAGAGATCTGAGTAATGCGATCTTAGCATTGGACTTGAATTTCCTATGGCTGGTAGCCAAAAATGGTAACCACAATATTAGAAGAAATCGAGTGAGCCTATTATCAAGTTCCAATGAGTAGAAGGCAACCTCATCAAACTCACAAATACCCACACCATAGCTTGGCAAGATCACATTATGATGGGCGCGACATTAGGAGTCAAGAGGTCATGTTATCTAGCAAATTAGACGATAAAATACAAGGTATTTGGTCTTCTAGCAACTACATCAGCAACGATGTAACAAGGTGCAGTAGGCGCTCATGGACCTAGTGCACGCTCGGCATCAACATTGGGCGTAGGTGCAGCTCGGGCAGCGACTTCGGGCGATGCTGTAGTTTCCTCCAGGCAAAGGGGCAGTGAAACCATGGACGCGGAGGCCTTGCGAGCAGGCCAGCTAGGCAGAGCAGTCGGGAGCACACCGGCTGCATGTCAATGAACTCCATATAGTACTGCTAGGTACACCAAGATGGTAAGCGCCTAGAGTCCTGCTAGTGCTTGGTGCATCTGTTCGACTAGCAGCGTTCATCTCGCCTGTTTTATCTTGACGAGTGACTCAGACCGAGCTAGAGAGCCTCAGAATAGCCCAGAAGACATGAAGAATTTCCAATTTGCAGCGGACAAACGTCATGGCTATCTACCTCTGTGAAAGAGAATATATTTCTTCCCCAATGCATCCTATTCCTTCATCATCTCTTCTCCTTTACACTTTTGATTCAGTGTCCCCCCTCCTCTTCAAACTTCGACAAACAGAAACTCGTGGACAGTCAGGATCACATGATACAAATTCATTTCGAAGACCGTATGATCCCACCCGAAGTCTGTATGGTCCACTTCGACGTATATTTATCCATACACATATATCCACGTGCCTACGGGAGGCGGAAATCGAGAGGTATATACTATATAGTAGCAGGAACAAAATTTCAAAACATGGCATGCGAAGACGTAGATCACGATGAAGGGGGTAAGATCGACTGGTGGGGATGTGGAGTATACCCAGCTCGACCGAGTACAGCTATAGGAAGGTATAAATGACCTGGATATGGATTTCGAAGGGTCAAAAGAAAACTACGCGATGCAAACTTAGGTTTGAGGAGGGGGGGGGGGGGGGGGGGGTTCTTCCCCTCTTACCTATTTGTGTGTTGCCCATAGTATTGGTAAATTAACAAGTAAACAAGGCTCACGTAGACTGGTGGTGGCTCTTGATACTAGTCGAATATATATGGTGCTAGCTTTGATCATAGTAACTCACATGTTTTATTGCATGGTAGGTAACACTGTACTATGCATCTCATTCATCCCATTTGAAAACACGTATGGTAGGAAGGACAACCAATGCATGCAATCAAAGGGCGAGAAACTAGGTTTCATTCAAGGCATCTTCGTGGATCTTGATTGATCATACATATTTTCATGTTGGCAAATGTATCTTGTTTTCTAAAGAATTATCTTTCTCAACTCGTAGAGATACATGCTGGCCTTGATTGTAATTTTTTGGTTATTATTACAAAAAAGTTTGTACATTATTTAGATAGGTCATTTTGGATAGTAACAAAAAATAACATATGGACTTATCTATGTAAGGATGCAGAGTTAATTAGCTCTAGCACTTGAGCATGTCGCTACATGTGATGTATAGTAGTTTTTAACATATTTTACATCAAACTAAGCCCATAAGAATTTAGCGCGATGCAACAAAGTTTTGTCTGAACATGGTGCAACAAGCCAAAATAACATGACCATTCGCAGTCAGAATCTTGAGTCGGTAATTGATATTCTCATCAGAAGTCCCTGGGACACAATCTTGGTGACCTTTTGGACCATAAATTTCTATGGCCAGTGGCCTTTGGCACAATGTTTAACCACTGGAACTGACTCCGGTTGGTTCGACTAGCAACCCTAGTACAGTAAACAATGTGTTAGAAGAAATCGATGTGAGCATATCAAGTTTCGAGGAGAAGGAGGCCACCTATCAAACTTATGACCCAAACCGAGTGTACTTTGACTACATCATCGCGCAATGTGGCATTAAGGACCAAGATGTCATTTGTCGCATGATGAATACAATGGTGGAAAATTAGACAATAAAAAAATATCGTTGGTCTTCTAGCCACGGTACCTGCATCTGCAATGATGCCACAAGCTCCAACAGGTCACACCCGACACCAATGTTGGGTGTAGTTGCAGCTTTGGCAGCGACTTTTTGGGCATGTCTGTGACAATGAAGATACATCTGGGCAAAGTGGAAGCGAAATCATGCAACGCTTTCATGGATGCCCTGACAAGAGGCCAAAAGTGGGAGCACAACAACATATCTTTGAGGTCCGGATAGCAGTTCAAGGTTCAACATCTCAGCTATTTGCATGTATCTCAGATGTTCAATCTCAACTAGTCCTAGTGGTTCAGCTCGGGTCAGATGTCATCTCGATGTCTAACTGGGTAAAATTTTAACTCATCCAAAAGAGCCTCAACATAGCACACCAGCCGTGATGAATTTCCAATACTGATGTGAGGAAAATCGTTGCTGTCTAGATCTATGCACAAACAATTTTTTCTTTCCCAATGCCTCCTCTTCCCAGTGAAGAGTTGCTATTCTACACTTCACTAGACCTTTCTCTTCCATCGTTCTGCTATTGTCCCGATGTTGGGGCATTGATTTTTCCTTTCTAGATTCCCCTTTCTTTGATGTCGTACGTATATGTGTGTTGCTTTGAGTATTGGCAAACTAGCAAATAACAAGGTGACAAGGTGTAATAGAGATTAGTTGTTGCTTTGCATACTTGCCAAATATATATGGTGCTAGCTTGGTCGATTGTACCACACATGTTTTATTGCTTGGTAGCAATCAAAGTGCGAGCAACCAGGTTCCATTCAAGGCAACTTCCTCGATTGGCCAGATTCTTATGTTAATTTATTGTTCCATAATACACATTGTTTTCGAAAGTATTATCAATCTCTAGTTCCAAAAGAAAGAAGACGGTGTTGATTTGTAAATTTTTTGATTGTCATTACGGTACAAATGCACACACATGGGTGTATCTATGTAGCGCCGGTGGGATTCCATCTCTCATCTACGCCATCTATTTTTTTTACGAAGAGCATATATTAATATTACGAAGATACCAATTACACCCGGCCTCAACAACAACGCATTGTCCTAGCGGTTTTACGGATGCACACATTGTAGAAAAAAATTATAAAAAATAAAAGTCCCGCTACAACGATCATTTTTTTCTAGTAGCGACACTAAGACCACCAAAACAACACCGCAAGTCCAACCTCTCCAATAGAGACACTTTCAAGAAGAAAATGGTACACAAGTGTCGTCATTGCCTGATAAAAAATCATAGGTTTTCATCCTCAAGAAAGTCCTCGCTGACAAAATAATACTTTCAACAAGGTCATTACCAGGCACAACCAATTAAGATTAGACCTTGAATTTTCACCCTGCAAGGTAACACTATGAACTTATCCTATGTAGTCGCCCCTATTAACAGTCGCTGCTACGAGTCACATATCACAAAGCTAGGTTATTATCTTCATAAAGACTCAAACCACCATAGCTAGCTCTTAAGTCCCTGCTTTCATGACATTCTCTATCTCTGACTTCACCAACGATTGTCCAAAACATGACACAAGATGGTAACAGGTAGCAGAGCTTCACAACGCTTCCTCTGAAACCAAACGGTCAGAAAAACACGAGTGCACACAACCGAATTCTTTCCGATCTAGCAAACTCCAGACATGATGCTCCCATGGGAGTTCGCCGATGGAGCCTCCCAAAACACGCCGCTCCATGTCAGATCAATGAGGATAGGCAGCCATCAGATCTTCGTCTTCGTACGGAAGGAACCCTAGGACCGCTGCCCTTATTCTTCGAAGAAGATGAACATACGCCCGTGCCTTCATCTGCCGCCCATCAATGATAAAAGAGGTTGAGACAACCTCCACTGCATGAAGGAGCAGCACGCGCAAACGACAGACACAGCACCATGCGCCCCCACGTGCAGAAGAACTGTCGTGGTTAGCAGGCAACCCATGGATCCCGGGGTATGGCACGCGCGGCCCAGATCAAGCCCATGACCCAGATCGGTCCTGCAGTGGGCGTCAGATGTCGCAGCGCCGCAACGATCGCCCGATCGCTTCACCCGTCATCCACGTTCGTCGACGACCACCCGCTGCTGTGCATCCCTCGCTACATCACCTCCGCCCGGAGAGGCTTGGTGGGGAGCGCCTCTGAGCCCTCCACCATTTGGCGGCCAGGTGCCGCCACGACCACCAGCGCCGGTGGTGGCAGCGGCCAGGGGCGCCTCACCTTGGGAGCTTCTGCAGGGAACTGAAGCCCTCCGGAGCAGCTCGCATCAAGCTGTAATTATTAGCACGGAGTACAAATAAGAATAAGTAGCCAAGGAAATATTGATCCTAAACTATCTGAATCGTCATGTATAGTAGATCCTCTAAGCAAACCCAGAGGTAGAGTCGTTAGGCCACCAATGAGGAGCACAATGATCAGAAAGGCTCTGCCATTCGGTTGGTGTCGGCGTAGCGTCCTAGCTAATTGGTCCGGGATAGACCACGCACATCATATATTTGTACCTAGTTTGTCCACCACTCTTACCGCAACGTGCCACACGATTTGCATTCTTTTTCATCCATCCCGGCTCACACTCACACGTGCTGTCGTCACTCATCGGAGGACCATGTTAGCATTTCTACATCACGGCATGTCCAGACATCTAGGGGCATGCATGATGGATTACCCATTATGACACGGGCATACGGACAAAACTAGAATTGGGATGCAATTAGGATCTAACGTATCTCTAGGCGAAACGAGAAAAAACAAACATTGGCGTTTATGAAGAATGAAATCACGGGTACATACTACATAACGTAATCTCTGTAGAAAATATGAGCACCACGGAAGAAAATACATGATGTAAAGAGACGGAGCACCCCTGGAAAAAAGACATGAAGGAACACTATTTGGATTTCCTTGACGAAAACCCACGGAACTTACTAGACCAAACCTAACTAAAATAGAGGACCTCCTACATCTTCATAGTCCATCATTAACTTCTCCTAGAATGCTTTTGCCTAAGGTCATCCTATTTGTCCACATCGGTAACGTCTTGGCGCAATGTGGTGTGGCTGTGCAATTCGATATAAGTAATGCAACCTAGACCGCGATGTCGACAACTGGCACCTTCTTGTAGGCCGATGTAGTCTCGGTGGCGTATATATTTCTTAGTGACTTCTCTGCTTCTAGCTCCTTGATATGAAAGCCTGACCAAAGCACTCCTAGTCATATATACTTTACCGCGCTATGCTCTACTCGCCCATTCCTCGAGAGGGAAATTGGTGTCCCGAGATGTTGCCCTACTCTGAAGGCGGAGGCGTCCATGCAAAGCCCGAGACATCAATCCTCTCGACGGAGACAAGCGATGAACCAGGTAGAAAATGGAAGACACCTCACCAAACACATGAACACATATCAAGAGGACTTCGACTACACCATCGCTATGCACGGCATGCATTAAGGCTCAAGAGGTAATGTTGTCATAGGATCAATACGGTGATAACAAATCAGACCACAAACAAAAGTTGGTTTGTACTCTGCCACGGTAGCAACAATGATGCGACAAGTCTCAGAAAGCGCCCATGCGGCTCCAGCAAATAAGCCTAGGCGTAGCTCCAGCAGCAGCTTCGTGCCCGACTGTAGCGATTCATCCGGGCAAGGTGGCAGAAACAATTGCATATGGACGCCAGAGTCTGATTAGCCAGTTGCACGGACGGAGATCCACTGCGGTAGCCTCCACTGACTTGCCTGCTAGGTATGTCTGCTCGGCTAACCCTCTTTAATTTGTCATGGCAGCTTGATCTTGAGTCAGAGTAGTTGATCATGAGGCCAACATTAAGTCTACGCTAAATGGTCAAACGGTAACTCAAACAAGAGAGACTTGGAACAAACAACTAGCCAACGAAATATGTCCGCGCAAAGCCGAGGAACGTATGATCGTCTCCTAGCTCCATGTACGCATAATTATTTCTTCCGCGATGCCTCCTATTCTCAGAAAATATTTACCATTGCTATATGCTCAGTTATCTCGTTCTCCTCCATTTTTCTATTGGTGTATTTGTGGCTGTCCCATTTCCCATCTTACTCTCTGCTTCCCCTCATTCTTGTATGCATGTATGAGCGTGTCGCCTTAAGTATTGGCAAACTAAAAGAAAAGGAATAAGGTGCAAGGGAGATTGGTGCTAGGCTCTTGATACTTGTCAGATATATAGTGGTGCTAGCTCTGTGAGTATTGAGCGCGTATTATTGCTTGGTAGGAAGCAGTACACATACATCATCGATCAATTTAGAAAAAGTTTCCTATGAAAATAACAACCACAACCAATACACATACATCATCTAACAATGAACTTTGTAATGAAGTCTTGTTTCTAAAGCATTATCGGCCATCTTGGGAAGAAACATGCCAATCGGGATGGTAGTTTTTTATTATTTCTCTGAACTAGGGTTGAATGAATGCAGAAATTCATATCTATTAGTATATATGAAAAAGGGGGCATGGGCATGATCAGGTACCCATATGAAATCCTTCATTTTTTAATTTTGCATCACAAAGAAATTTGCTAGGTATGTGCATAATATTATTTCCAAGCTCCCACGACCGAGGTCAACTTACACGGGGAACATGTCGTCGGCATACCTTATGCCGATGTACTTTTGGCATGTGCCAAAGTCATTTGCGGTCGTCGTAGTGATGCAAGGGCATGTTTAAGTGACTAGAAAGACCCGAACACAATTATTCTTGGATGATGCAAGCTTGTAGATATCACTGACTCGATGAACCGCTTCCTAAACTTAATGACATCAGGAGACAAAATCTCTCTCAGAATGCATGCAGACTAAATGGTTGGAGATAGTTACTTCTTGCATATATGTTATAACTCGGTAAATCAGGATTCCAAAGCCTCAAGAGTTCTCCTGCACATAAATATTTCGGAACATCGAATCCTCTTAAATGATTACTTATGCCATGTTTTAGTTACTGTTGCTCGAGGAGTGTTTACTATTTTGTACTGTTTTGGATGCGCTGCGTTTATGATGTCTGGACATGCCATGTTTTAGCCTTCATACTTGAAGTATATTATCATCATCTATGTTCCTTCACCTAGTATGTATTTAGGCACACTTATATTCCACAAAGCCTAAAACTTGCAAAATATTATAAATAATTTTGTAGAAACCTATTCACACGTATAGGTTAACCATCTCTATCCTTTCAATTAGTTTCAGAACCTAGGGCTCTTTTGAAGGGTTTTGCCGCCTAAAGAGAAAGATAGTTTTCTACGATTATGAGGAGAGTAAGGTTTATTCGGTCAAGGAGGTTTGCGAAATTCTTGCCCGTGAAGCCAATGAAAAGGCTAAGGTGGATTCTAACCTTGTCGCTCGAATGATCTACATAGAAGGATGTTTTAAGGGTCTTGGTGATGGGTATTTTCTTGGTAAACCGTTGGTAGTACCTCAAGTGAGGCCATTGCACATCGAGAAGGATAATGGTGTGGGGTCCTCTCAAGAGAGTGACCCATCAAAGGTATCCACGACCCGCAATCAATTCCCTTATATATCCTAAGCAAAAACCTACCATTCCTCATATTATTAATGGTTCAGGGCCCGCTCCCCAATTTGATGGAACTTACTTTTCTCTTTGAAAATCTTCTACGGAATCTCATATTTATAGCTAAAGTGTGGAGCTATGGGAGATTATACTAATTGGCTTCAACCCATATGATCCAACCAACCTCATTGTGGTATTAGTGTTGATCAAGTAGAGGACTTTGCTAGAAATGTCGGTATTAGTGTTGATCAAGCGCTAGGCGGACATGTCGCCTTACAAACGAAAATATAATAGAAATATGAATACGGGAAGTCACTGGTCAGACCTGAAGAGGTCGAGTATCTACCAACACAAATGCAAAGATTGCATGAGAGTGGTACATGACAATCACAAAGGAAGAAGGGCGAATAATGTTGCTTGCGAAAGTTACAAAAAAGCATATCAATGGTGTAGACGAGATCCAAATCTATCTTCAGTAAGTCTATATGTTATTCAGACAAGACGCCCTCGGCTTGAGTCTCGTCAGTTCCTATTGTCTGTAAGTGATTCATTTATTTCTATGATAAAGTCTCTAACTCTGCTCGTTCATTGCCTGTAATTATCCTCAGTACGATATTATGAAGAATGAAGAGCGAGGAATGTGACCTAAAGGGACTCTTTGACATTGGGTTCATCGACCCACGCCGAGTTAATAAACAATTGCTATAGGAATTCCCCCAGGAAATGGAGCGTAACTTGCTAAGGGCCATAGAGAGGCAGCATTACAAAAAGAGAATAAGGTTTCCTTACAACTTCAGGTGAGAGCGTTTCTGTCTTGCACACATTAACTTTTGCTTACTCAATGTTAACTGTAATTAATGAGTTACTGACGTATATAAACATGTGCAGCTTCCATTACATTCTGCTAATCATTGAAGTTGACGCTGGAAGAGTTGAAAGCAAGGACTCACTAAATCAAGAACAAAAGGAGTACCAAAGCATTATAAATGTGCTCCAAAGGTAATTTCAGTCATTATCGCACTATATCGGTCTCTTTCGTTCATTTTCTGAGATATCAAGTAACTAATAACTCATTTATTCATTTTTTGCTGGGCAGGGTTTGGCAAAAATTCACCTAGAGAACGGTAGGTGATTTTAAAGATGAGCTTAATTTTCATCTGGTCGAGGTAAATAGTACGAGCTAGGTCCGCTCATCTCTTTAATTCTAGTTTCAATACCATTATATCATGCTTGATTATTATTTTATTGAATTCTATTCTCGTAAAGTGCGAGAGGCGGCCACGAAGGACTAATTTGTGTGGATACTTTGTTTGTGAGTACATTCGCTCGGAGGTCAGTGAGCCAGACGGAGTGACATTTATACAAGTACGTGAACAATATATTCACAAATTTGATTTTATTACCATCAATTGTGTTGAGTGTCATTCATAATATTTGTTATGACGATTGGCATTCATATTGACCTCCTTCTTTTATATATAGTTGGAAAAATACGGGAGAGATTCCAACCGAGGGAGCGCCTAGTAGCAATTAAAAAAGAATTGTCGGGATTTTTGGTTGACCATGTCATATACCCAACGGGAAAATTTCATGTCTAGTGATTTAATAATCTCCATGTAATCGAATAGACAGGCTCTAGTCTCGATTGTGATCTCCATGCAACCAAAATTGTATATATATGTATGCTCATAAGAAAAGTTATATTATATATGCATCAACATGTACATTACATGTTATATTATATATGCATCAACATGCCACAGGATTTAATGATCTCCATGCACCAAATTGCATATAAAAATAAAAAAGAATTGAAAATGAAAAACTCCTAAAAACCCTAAATCCAGCGCCCACGTCTCTAGTCCCGGTTAGTGTTACCAACCGGGATTAGAGGTCCTACTGCACCGCCGCGTTGCAGCTGCCAAATGGGTGGACTCTATTCCCGGTTCATAACTGAACCAGGACTAGATAGGGACATCCAGTCCCGATTCGACAGTCCCGGTTGCAGAACCGGGACTAGAAGCCATCTGGAACCGGAACTAGAGGCCCGTTCTCCACTAGTCACTAAAGTTTGCTAGATGCGTCATTTTCTTTTTGATAATATCTTTGCATCCTGGCAAATGACAAAATTATTAAACGCAATCTTATTAGAAAAAAGTACTCACTAACTCTCTTGGTACCTTAGGGCTTGCCTTTTTCTCCTTGAGGAATAACCAATCGGCCACTACGGTAGATCGTGGTCGTTGTAGCACCACAACAATGAGTGATCCACGCCTTGGTGCTTGGGTCATAGTAGTAGATTGAAATTTTGGGGTATTCAAAAGTGACACAGGACGACGGACACGAGAGGAAGGACTTGCATGGAGATCGGCTGGGCTTCAGTGCTTCAGGGACCAATAGGGTGGGAGCCGCGGATGATTGAATGAAATCTCTAGTTAATCAATTGACCAATCCCTAATCAGGGCGATCTGAGGCACGGAGCCAGTTGAATAGACAAAGAGGACTACAAGGGATTGATCGATTCTCTTACGGACTGATAGCTTTTTCCTCTATTTTTTTTTTGAGAGACTATTTTTTCCTAGGTCACGCCAAAAAACAGCTTGGCACGTATAGAAGATGGGCCCCGCAATGTGTGGGCTCTAGGTGGTCACCCATAGTGGCCATGGGTCAGATTGGGCTCTGTAGGTGGCAGCTAAACTATGTAATGCGTCACCTAGAAGCCGGGCAGCTGGAGCACATCAGAGTATCCATGAGCTCCGTGTAGAAGCGCTAGGCGCAGCAGGAGTACCAGGGCAAGCACGTGGAGTCCTCCTTGGTAAGTTTGCTCGACTAGTTGGTTGCGTCTCGGCTGTTCGATCTTGATCAATCGCATCAGCCGAACATGGTGCTAATGTCAACTCGATGCCTAACTCGCAGAATTCTTGACTCTTCCTAAAAAGTCTCGGGTTACCCCATCAAGCAAGCAAAATATTCATTGCGACACTGAGTAACGTTGTTGCTGCCTAGCTCTCTGCATGAAAAGATAGTTCTTCCCGAATGCTTCCTATTCCCAGATAAAGATTAACTATTGTAGGGGTGTTGGGGTGTTATTTCACCTCCTTGTACAACTTCCTCTCTGCTACCTCTCGTTCACCTAAAGTATTTGCAAGTTGGTAGGAGTATTGGTAAACAAGGAAGCATAACAAGGAGCAACGGAGACTCGTGGTGGAAAATTGACATTAGCAATATGTATATGGTGCTAGCTCGATGATAGTATCACACACGTTTATTGCTTGGTAGGTAAAATTGTACTATTTTTATCACTGGTCCAGTTTGAGGACACTTCTGATGACAAGGACAACCAATGTATGTAATCAAAGTGCGTGTAACCGCTGGTGCCATTCAAGCCGTTTTTCTGGATCTCGATAGATCGAACTCTTGTATATTAATGTAATGTTTGTGAATATGTCTTGTTTACTATCAGGCTCCTTCTCGAGACATGCCAATCTTGATTGTTATTATTTCTACTATTGTTAGAAAAGAATTTTATTACACTATTTAGATAGTTAAGTTTCGATAGTAATGGTAAGCATGTATTTATCTATTAGGGAGAATCAATGCACAATTATGGAGCTCCGGGCTCTATAGGATACTTGGGGTTCCCGATTTTGGCACCGACCTCCGTATAAGAGAAGTTTGCCTAGCCAATATTCCAACTTTTTTTCAAAGTGGTCTACTAATGGATTTCATTCTTTATTTCGAACCTTCATGTAATGGATACGGAAGCCGGCATATAGAAATGGTGAAGAACGAGACTCACGCCCAAAGAATTTGGTGTACTGATTTTCCTCTTCTTTAGACTTTACAAAACAAAAGAATTCACTCTTATGATATTTTTTATGTTAAGGCGGGATAGTATTTCAAAGATATATAAATCGTATTGGCAATTTTCTCCATGTAGTGCTCCAAGAAAATAATCATATCATCGCGAATTGGAGCATGGACATTGCTCCCTAAACCAAATCAGGAGTGATGCCTCTTACTCGCAATCCTCCTTTTCCCTAGCAAGAAGGATTACCAGTGTATCTCCAACGATATTAAAAATCAAAGGTGTTAACGGATATCCTTGTCTCAAACAATTTTTTGTCAGGAAATAATGCAAAATGTCATTATTCACCATTATAATAATACTACCCCATTATATGAAATTAGATATACATTCACACTATTTATAGGTGAATCCATGTGTAGACCTTATTGCAATGAGGGCCCCTTTTACTTTATCATATGCCTTCTCAAAGACCATTTTATTTTGATGAAGCTCTTGGTGATTAGTTTCATGTAATATAAAATGCCCCTCTAAGATATGTTATCTAAGCGTGAAGACTGTTTGATTATCTTTAATCACTTTATGGGCGATCCGAGTTATGTGATTTGTACCTTCTATTTTAAAAAACTTGCATTGAGTAGACATATAGGTATATGCTATTGGATTTGCATTGCATCCTAGTTTTTTGGTAAAAGGTTAATGAATCCAAAGTTTAGATTCAACAAAGCAAACTCCCCTATTTGTAGCTGGAGAAAACACAGCCATCCGGCCTCCCTTAATGGTGTCCCATTTTTTATGGTATAACTCCACAGGGAAATCGTCGTGCCGGGGCATTATTATCCTCCATAGGCAACATTGCTTCATGTACTTTATTCTCCGTGAAGTCAGCATCAAATATAGTATTGTCTTTCGACGATAATTGTAGAATAAATTAATTTTCATTATTCATCATAGAGAAATAATCGGGACCGTGTCACGGATGATTTCTTATAAAATCCATTAATATACACAAGTACTCTTCTCGAAAAATGGCCCCTTCATGTTGTTCCTTCTTGTGATTTTCTATTAGATGAAAGTATTCAGTATCTTTTTCACCTTGCCAAATATATTTCACTTAAGCCCATTGAACCCATTTGGTTTCTTCGTCTTGCCAAAGTTTGGAAACACATTAATGGGCATCCCACAAGGCTTCCCCTGGGTACCAGTTAAATGTGTTCAACATTAATATAAAGATCATCCAATTTTGCAGAAGTATTTCTTTTTGTTTTTTGAAAACTCCACTCTAACTTTCGATCCACCCACAAAGAAAACACCAGAGGTGCTGACTTTGTTTTGCCATCTCGAAACCAGACTATTGCTGACAGACACTTCAATCCATTTAGCTACAACTATGTCATAGAAACTATTCTACTATAAACATGATAATTCAAATGAAAACTAGGCTTTTGTTTCTAGTATGAGCCTGATCACCTGAATCAAATAGTAATGATGTACTCCCTCCGTCCAGAAATAAGTGACTTGAGTTTGTCTAGATTCGCATGTATCTGTGTACTAAAACATGTCTAGATACATGCGAATCTGGACAAATGCAAGTCAATTATTTCTGGATGGAGGGAGTATGATCTAACCTGGAACGGGTTAACGCATGCAACACCGGTAAGAGGAACTTATGCCTTCATTCAACACTCATAAGGAATGGACCCAGTTTTCATGTTTTGGTGCTTTTCTCCGACTAGCCCATTAAATTGCCTTCCGTAGAGAATTATTATTCTGAGGTCAAGACTTTTGATATGTAGGAGACCAGTTAGGATTGTAGTTATTCTTATTATTTTTACTTCTTGTCTGCGTATTGATAAACCGTGTATTTAGTCTCCTCCGTATATATGTATTGTACCCGTGTATAACTCTGATTGTAATACCCCTACTATAAATATATGAGCCGGCCCTATTGGGTCTGTGTTGTACCCGTCCAATACAAATCGTTTACCTTACTGTTTGTTATGGTATCAGAGCCGGCGGCTGTCTAGAACCCTAGATCGATCTCCCGTTGTTCGACCTACTCGTCTGCTGCGCCCACGCCGATCCCACTGCGTCCTCGACGATGGCTACTTCCCGCATCAGCACCTCGACTACGCTCAGCTCAGGTTCCTCTGGTTTGCTGAATTCCTCTAGCACCACCACGAGCCTAGGCGTCATGTCCTCCACCATACCGTCCACTCCTATTAATCTAGGAAACCAGATCAAGATCGAACTGACCAGCGACAATTACATGTTCTGGCATACACAGGTGATCCCGATTATTCGGAGTAACCGTCTGTTTGGTTTTGTCGACGGAACTCTACCGTGCTCGCCAGAAACCATCCCCAAACTGGCCGGCGCCGAAGGCGGCGCATCCCCGATGATCTCCAATCCCGCTTTTCTGGCATGGCACCAACCAGGTCCGGCTCTGGCCCATGGCAGGGTTATGCAACCGCCAAGGGCCCAGGCCGGGGGGGGGGGGGGGCAGGAGTTTTTCTGCAGCAGCAGGCCCAGGCGCTGAACAGGATTTTTTTTGGACGCGTACCTCCTGGGCTGGGCCTCGAGTTGGAGCTGCGTTGGCGGTTGGCGTACATGTTTCCGATCGGGAGAGAGAGGGAGATGAGGAGATCGATACGATCTCGTGGCCGTTTGGAATTCTGATCGATCGTGAAAAGGCAGGCGTCGCGGGGCGGGGGCCAGGGGGTCGGGCCGTCGCCATCGGGGTCTTGTTTGTCGCCCGTCTCGCGAGTCAGTTCGTCAACAGAACAGGCCACAGGGGGTCTTCTCTTCGTTAGTTCGTCTGTCGCCGACTCGCCGAGCGGTTCATCAGTTCGTCAGTTCGTCTCAGGTGTGACCGTGACTAGGTGTGAGGCGTCCAGCGGTCCAGGCCCTATCTGCAGGTGTCCGTGACTCCGTTTCTCGCCCAGCACTCTGCTGCTCTCTCTCCATCACAATTCACAGGACACGCGCCTAGTTTCCCTCTGTAAGTTTACGTCTTCTAATTAATCCCTCATCTAATCCTTCTAAGTTCTGATTAATCTCTCAATTAGTCATAGTCAATTAGGGTTATAATTTTTAAAATTACAATCTGTGATAGGTGTTATGATGGGGAAGCAATTGTCGGGTGCTGCGAAAAAGAGGAAAAGAAAGAGAGAGAATCAGCTTATCGATTCACAAAGAGGTGCTTTAAATAAGTTTTTCCCAACAAAAAGTAGTGTTGATGTCAACAATAATAATCAAAGGCAAGAATCTGATCTTGGAGAAGATGATGAGAATAATTCAAATGCAGATCTTGAGGCCAATGAACAATCCCCGGAAAACGGTAAATAACTAACTAGCGTCAATTTTTCCAAGTGTAAGTAAGTAACTAATTATAATATTTTGTTTGCCATGCAGATGTTGATGTTGATGTTAATGTTAATGTTAATGTTAATGTTAATGAGGACAATAGGGGGAAGAACAAGATGCTTCTAGTGGTGATGAACAATCCCCGGAAAACGGTAAATAACTAACTAGCGTCAATTTTTCCAAGTGTAAGTAAGTAACTAATTACAATCTTTTGTTTGCCATGCATATGCTCCTAATAGTGATGAACAAGATGATTCTCTTTCATCAATCTATGATCCTAGAACATGGGATAATCTTGATAATTGCAAAAGGATATTTTAATTGAAAAGGGACCTGTAAGAGAATTGGGTCTGGAGTTACCTACGGATGACAAAGGTAGACATTTTTCTTATGAATACCACTCTAGAAAGTTAGCCAATCGTGAGGTTGTTGATAGAAAGTGGTTGGTTTACTCCAAATAGGTGGACAAAGTTTATTGTTTCTACTGCAAGTTGTTCAAATCAAATAATAATAAGTCCTTGCTAGCATCTGATGGATTGAGGGATTGACAGCGTCTTAGTCCAAGACTCAAAGATCATGAGAAGAGTGTTGAGCATTTGACAAACATGAATACATGGAATGAACTAAGGTTGAGGTTAAGCAAAAAGAAAACAATTGATGATGACATGCAACGGTTGGTTGCAAAAGAAAAAGAGCGTTGGCAACAGGTTTTGCAAAGAATAGTTGCTGCAGTGAAGTTTCTTGCAAAACATAATTTGGCCTTTCGAGGGTCAAATGAGAAGTTGTATCAAGATAGTAATGGAAATTTTCTAGGCACGGTTGAAATGATTGCTGAATTTGATCATGTGATGCAAGAACATATTAGGCACATTCAAAACAATGAAATTCATCATCATTATCTTGGCCACAACATTCAAAATGAGTTGATCTCGCTCCTTGCCGATGCTGTGAGAAAGTTTATGTTAAAGATCATTAAGGATGCCAAGTATTTCTCTGTTGTCTTGGATTGTACCCCAAATGTGAGCCATGAAGAACAAATGACGCTAATTGTGCGTTGTGTCAATATATCAACTGACATCCCGAGAGTGGAGGAGTTTTTCCTAGGGTTCATAAAGGTTGATGACACATCAGGATTGGGTCTTTTTAATGTATTGTTGGATACATTGGATGCTCTTGACTTGGATGTTGCTAATGTGAGGGGGCAAGGTTATGACAATGGTTCCAACATGAAGGGAAAAAAGCAAGGTGTTCAAAATCGTTTGCTTACAGTAAACCCGAAAGCATTATACATGCCATGCATGTCATAGTTTGAATCTCACTCTTTGTGATATGACGAAATCATGCGAACAAGCTATTTCATTCTTTGGTATTATCTAACGTATATATATATATATTGTTTGCACGTTCTACCAAGCGGTGAAAGATTTTTCTTCATAATGTTCCAAATATGACTCTCAAAACATTGTCAGATACTCGTTGGAAGAGTCGAATAAAGAGTGTGCAACCTATAAGGCTCCAAACTGCCCAAGTAAGATCAGCTTTGAAGAAACTAGAGGAGGCTTCTACTGATGATCCAGCTACGGTTAGTGATGCTCAATCTTTGTACAAAGCACTTGAGAAATTTGAGACTTTAGTTGGTATGGTTATTTGGCATGAGGTTTTATTTTCTATAAATATGGTGAGCAAGAAGTTACAGGAAAAAAATGTGTGCATTGATGCTACTGTCAAACACATTGAAGGGGTCATTGAATTTTTTCAGAAGTTCAGAGTTGAAGGATTCAATACTAGCATTAAAAGTGCCAAAAACCTTGCATCTTCTATAGACATACAGCCAAAATTTTGTACAAAACATTAAAGTAAAAGAAAGAAGCATTTTAATGAAATCAATGATGAAGAAGACGAATTGCAGTTGTCAGCTATTGAATCTTTCAGAGTTTCTTACTTTCTTATCATTGTTGACACTACAATTGCTTCATTGAATAGTTGATTTGAGAAGCTGAAGGAATTTGAAAAGTTGTTTGGTTTCTTATTCAACTCAAAGAATCTAAAGTCCATGGATGATAGTAATCTACGAAAATCTTGCACTACTTTTGCAGAAACTTTTACTCATAAGAATTTGTGTGATGTCGATCTTGATGATTTTTTCTCTGAGTTAAAGGTGTTGCAAGTAACTTTGCCAAATAATTTGACGTCAGCGGATGAGATTCTTCAATTCATTACAGCTGTCGATTGTTATCCAAATGTCTCAGTTGCCTATCGGATCCTTTTGACTTCACATGTCACTGTGGCCTCAGCTGAAAGAAGTTTCTCTAAAATAAAGCTACTGAAAAACTGTTTGAGGTCAACTATGTTACAAGACAGATTGAATGGCTTGGCTACATGTTGTATTGAGAAGGATATATTGGACAATATTAATCTTGATAGTGTCCTCGATGATTTTGTATCTAGAAATGCACGAAGAAGCTTTTTTCGAAGCACTGAAGCTTAATTGTCGATGATCTTATTGGAGTTGGAGGCTGTTTATTTTCGTATTCGCTAGCATGAAATACTTATTATGTTTTCCTACCATTTTTATTTTTTCTATCTAAATATCACAATGCTTTGGTGCTTGACAATTATTTATAGACATCTCGACTGTGAACATGTGGTTATATGCTTTTAAATGTTTTGCAAGTGAAATTGACACATGTATCGTCTATATATCTAGTTATACGTACATATATATATTTCCATTAGGGGCCCTTTTGTCGACTTCGCCCAAGGGCCCCGAAAAATATAGAGCCGGCCCAGACACCAACAAGATCAGTACATCCTCTCCGCCATCATCTGCTCCCTCTCTGAGAGCGTGATGGGGATGGTAATGCTGCTGACGACCTCACGTGCGACCTGGGAAACACTCGAGACTAGCTTCGCGTCTCAGACCACGGCCCGTGCTATGCAAATCCGTGGGGCACTCAACACGGCGAAGAAGCTCGATTCATCTGCATCTGTGTTCTTCAACAAAGTAAAGGCGCTGTCTGATACCCTGACATCCATCGGACATCCTCTATGGCCAGAGGAGTTCACCGCCTACCTGCTGCAAGGCCTTGACATCGAATATGACGCTCTCACTCAGATCGTCTCAGCTCGTGCACTCACAGACCCGATGCCTGTACAGGACGTATACGCTCAGCTCCTAGCTACCGAGCAGAGAGTTGATTCACGTCGTGCTGAACTTAATTCAGAAATTCACACGGTAAACTGGAGTGCAAGGAACAGCCATCAAGGGTACTCTCCGCAGCAACAAACTCTGCAGTATTGCAGCGATCGTAACTATCGTGGTCAGTCTTCCAACGACAACGACGCACCTCAAGGCCATCCCAATTACTTCCATGCTGCACAGCCTCCTCCGTCCAAATTCAATGGTGGGCCAAATACTGCATGGCGCCCCAATGAGCAGCAACGTGGCCAAAATACTGGTGGTACACGCCCTACATGTCAAATATGCGGCAAATTAGGACACGTTGCATCCTGGTCCTTCAAACGCTTTCAGCGTAATTTTCTGGGTGCCGGTAATGACGGACGCTACATGGAACGTCAGATTGCAGCCTTTTCTGCGACACATGAAGAGTCTACTTCCTCTTACCCGATTGACCCCAATTGGTACCCGGACACGGTGGCCACGGATCACTTCTCCAACGACCTCAACAAGCTCACCATGAAGGAATAGTATCATGGCAACGATCAAGTCCAGGCAGCTAATGGAGCAGGTATGCACATTACACATATTGGTCAATCCCTTATTCCTACATCTTCATATCCACTACATCTTAAGAATGTCCTACATGTTCCTTCAATTTCACGTAATCTCCTTTTCGTAAAAAAAATTACTCTTGACAACAATGTGTTCTTTGAGTTTCGCCCTTGGTATTTTCTTGTTAAGGATCGCGATTCGAGGGCGGTTCTTCTTAGAGGGGGATGTCGTGGAGGCCTCTATAATCTTGATGTGTCTTCGGTCAAGCAAGTTTTCAACAGTGTCAAGGTGTCACGTGAGCAATCGCACTCACGTTTAGGTCATCTAGCTACTCCCATTGTCCAACATATTCTACATCGTCATGAGCTTTCCTCAGTGTCAGTTAATAAAGCTGTAATTTGTGATGCCTGTCAGCAAGGCAAGAGTCATTAGTTACCTTTTGGTCTTTCTACTCGTGTTACTACATCACCACTTGAGATTATTTATTCAGATGTTTGGGGTCCTACCCAAACCTCTGTTAGTGGACATCAGTTTTATGTCAGTTTTATTGATGCTTATAGTCATTTTACATGGCTTTATCTTCTCAAGCATAAATTAGATGTATTCCAAAATTTTCTTCAGTTTCAGCAACATGTTGAACGTCTCTTGAGTAGAAAAATCATACATGTACAAACTGACTAGGGGGCGAATATCATAGGCTAAATAAGGTCTTTTTAGACATTGGTGTTTCCCATCGCGTGTCATGTCCACATACACACCAACAAAATGGTACTGCTGAACGTAAACATCGTCATATTGTGAAAACAGGGTTGACTCTCTTAGCTCATGCCTCTGTTCCTTTTCGTTTTTGAAGTGATGCCTTTTCTACGGCTTGTTTCCTTATTAATCGACTTCCTAGTCGTGTCATATCCATGCAAACTCCCATTGAACGACTACTGGGTGAAGTTCCTGACTATACTTTCTTTAAAGTGTTCGGATGTGCATGTTGGCCTCACCTTCGCCCATACAATAATAGAAAGCTTGAATTCCGTTCTAAGCAGTGTGTCTTTCTTGGTTATAGCTCACTCCATAAAGGTTACAAATGTCTATATATTCCTACAAATCGAGTTTATATCTCACATGACGTTGTCTTTTGAGTCAGCGCAAGTATGCATCAGAATTATTACAACGTGCTGATCTTCTAAAGTGTAGTCTTGTGTCTACCCCGATGGCATCTTCAGATAGATTATCCGCCACAGATGGTACACCTCTTTCACTAGAGGAAAGTACAAGATATCGCAGTATAGTTGGGGGTCTTCAATACCTTACCATGACACGTCCTAATTTGTCGTTCGCGGTCAACAAGGTCTGTCAATACTTCATGCCCCCACATTCACTCATTGGTCCGCTGCTAAGCGGATACTTTGTTATGTTAAGGCTACTATATCACAAGGACTACTTCTCATACCGTCTACTCAGGGACCTACACTTTTATATGCCTTCTCTGATGCTGATTGGGCTGGGAATTCTAATGATCGGCGATCAACCGGGGTTTTTGCTATATTCTATGGTGGTAATCTAGTTGCTTGGAGTACCAGAAAACAGGCTACTACGTCTCGCTCTAGTACAGAGTCTGAGTATAAGGCACTAGCCAATGCTACTGCTAAGCTTATTTGGGTATAAGCTCTTCTTGGTGAACTTGGAGTCTCTCAGCATAGTCCGCCAATCCTGTGGTGTGACAATATTGGAGCAACATACCTTTCTGCAAATCCTGTTTTCCATGCTCGTACAAAACATATCGAGGTAGATTTTCATTTTATGCGAGAACGGGTTGCATAGAAGTTGCTTCAGATACGGTTCATCTCCTCCAAGGATCAGCTAGCTGATATATTCACCAAGCCTTTGCCGTTACCACTATTTGAAGCTTGTAAATGCAATCTCAATCTGCATGGACCAGTTGATATTGAGGGAGGGTGATAAACCGTGTATTTAGTCTCCTCTATATATATATGTATTGTACCCGTGTATAACTCTGATTATAATACCCCTACTATAAATATATGAATCGGCCCTATTGGATCTGTGTTGTACCCTTCCAATACAAATCGTTTACCTTACTGTTTGTTACGTATGATATCGAAGTCACCTCCTAAAACCATAGGAAGTTCTTTTGATTCACAAACCATAACACACAAAAATCAGGTTTGTGTGTATCTTGGGCGGCTCCATATCCCAGAACCAAGACCCATTCAACACCATAATTCTTAGATCACACATTTGACTTTGATTGTAGTTGTATTAAATGCAACCATAATGGCACTGGTCCTACCGTGAGGCATTAGACAATACTACCCGAACGGAGGGAGTACCATGCAAAATCTACCCCCTCCCCCATGCAAGCACACACAACCACACACACATCAGATATGTGCTTGCCGAAAGGAGACGCGAAACTTTATATGTTGTTTTCTAGAAGGACCTTCTTTGTTCTACTCCCTCCGATCTATATTAATTGACTCAAATTTATGTAGATACGGATGTATCTAGCAGTAAAACTTGACTCATATCTAGATAAATCTAAGTCAACTAATATGTCCTTGGGGCTTGTTTGCATAGTTGTCAAGTTAGTGTCCTCAGATTCCTCCACACAAGGGATCCTGAGCCACTAACCCAGTATATAATTTACAATGAATTCATATATCAAGGTTGTATGCATCTTTTTTGTATTGAATGGTATACAACATTGTTCATTTGACCCTGCAATCTACTTGTATTATAATTCATTTGTTCAAAATATGAAATTGGTGGCTTGTCTACATATATTTTTCATCTGGAGCATATCGTAAACTCGAAAAAGTGCATGGTACTCGCTCCGTTCCAACGTATAAGATGTTTTAGCTTTTTTTTTTGAAACACATGTATCTAGATGCCTTTTAGTATACACTAAAAGGCATACTAAAAGGCATCTAGATACATGTGTTTTAGAAAAAGCTAAAATAGCCTATGTTTTGGAAAAGAGAGAGTGCTATATAAAGAAAATTCTGTTAGAAAGTTGACATTCACATGAAATTATATAAACATGCAAAGATATCCTCATATTTGGCTTCAACAGTAGATAATACTTGTTCAATTTTTATTAAATATTTATGTCATTTGGGATATCTTAGATATTAATCATTCTTTTGTCAATCTTGACGGGCGCAGCAATGCGTGCATTCATTATCTAGGGTTTAGGGTGTGGTAGGTAGCCACGACCGAATGTAGCGGCCTCCATCTATGCAGCCTACCACTCATGGTGCCTCGTGCCTCTCCCAGCGCTCATCGCCATTGCACCCGAGTTTGTTGCCCACCGCACCTGTAGCTGCGGGTAGTAGCTAAGTGGGACGCGACCAAACCTTCGACTCTTCTTTTTCTCTGTCTCTCAGATCCGATCAAATCACAAAGCACAAGAGCTCCAGTCATTGGAATAGGGAAGCCAAGCTCAAAGCACAAGTGGATGTTGTGGCATAGGAGCAGCAGAAAGGATGGGAGAGACGTTGGGGTAGGTGGCATGGCGCCGTGTTGCGGGCGGTGGTTGTTGTGGGAGAGAAGAGAGAGAGAGGACAGAGGTTGTTGTTAGGCTAACGGTGGGCCTCACTGTATCAAAAGTGTTTGTCAGCACCCCGGATTTCCCCCTTGTGAGCTAGGGTTGTACTGGAGGTGCCGGATGAAAAATAGGGTGGGCTGGCGGGAATCTAGGCTATTAGGGCTGGTTGGGTGCTTTTTTTTGTCTCCGACGCCCCATGAGGTGTGCTTCGGTGTCCTCCCTCTCCTCTTAAACTTAGAAAATTAAAAACACAAGGATGGTTAGGATTTGTCAATACCCTTTCGGTTCGAAGAGTATGAAGGGGTACCAGACAATCCTGGTCATTCTTGTGTTTTTAGGTTTCAATTTTAGGAGCGGGACACCGGAGCAAAAGTCAACTACATGTTTTTTTTAAATGATAACCACATGTTAGTTGCGTCGATGATTTGTAGCCAGGGAATAAAATATTAATAGGTTTCGCTACCGGTACCCTGGTACATCCGACTTATTATGCAATGAAGCCCTTTATTTGTTGCTGGCAAATCGCAATACATTGTAGGATACAAAGGAAACAGAAAACATACATCATCAGGAGACAAAAGTGAAAGAAGATGATCTGGGCTTGTTCTAGTCTGATAGCATGACTAAAATCTACGGATTTGCATGACCGTAACCTTTACCATTTCCATCACCACCACCGGTTCCGCCATTTTTAGCACTGCCGGAGCCACCACCGTTACCTGAAGCATCTGCATTCGAGTACTGCGTGGCACCGTTATCTGCTTCACTTGATCCTTCACCGGTGCCTTCACCGGTTCCATAACCGGTCGAGTCGTCAGCAGGGCAATCTTCGGCTTCCCCACCGCCGCCGCCCTCACCGGCACCACCAGCACTTGAACTTCCACCATAAGCACCATTGGTCTGGCTCATTTGGCTAGAGCTCGAGCCACTTCCGCCCCCACGCCCAAACCCAGTACCTCCGTACTGCGAATAACCATTGCCGCCACCGCCGCCTCCAGCAGTTGCATGGGCTCCGTCGGTTCCGCTCTGAGCAGCTCCCTCGCCATTCCCGCCTCCTTTACCGCCGCCATTCGCCGCTCCACCACCCTCTCCGCCTCCGGTGCCTGTTCCCTGAGAGCTAGAGTATCTTGCTACCCTGGCTGCGCTTGCTAATGCTAGTCCAGAGCTGAAGAGGAATATCAAGCTAAGGGAGACAAGCTTAGTGGAAGCCATTGTGAATCAGTCGGTGCTGGGGATGGTGCTAAACGAAGAGATCGCATCGCTATTTATAGCAGGCATGCGCAGTGGTGCTCTCTAAGTGATATTACGAGAGATTAGTATCATGCTTAGATGAGATCTACGGAACCGTGGACTCTGATAGAGCAAGTGGCGCTTTAAAGATCGAGCGCGTAGATCGAAAGGTTCGGATTTTGTTTAGTTTGAGAGACGGGAGTGCGCTGAGTCGACGACTTGGGAGCTCCTCATGTGATCAACTACTTGGTCAATCGTCCGTGAAAGATTCAGATTATTTAATTAGAGAGATGGGAGTGCGCCAGCCAGTCGATGACTTCCGCCTTACCCACGTGATCAACTGGTTGATTAATCTTCCGTAAAATCGGTAATACTCCAAGTTTGGTACGTACACGTAACATGCATAGTGAATTATCTTGCAGAGCTACAGACCCGACTATAGGTATCACATGCCTAAACTTTGGAGTAGTAGTACATAATGTGAGTGACCATTGATTAGCTTGGGCGACTATACGTGTCACAAGGCTAATTAGAGCTACGTACGCCAGAATACGGATGCAACTATAATTAATGAGGCTCGACTTCTTCACCAAAAAAAGCAACGCGGTTCGAAACTAGATTTAGGAGTGCACCTCGGCGCACGAGCCCATAGGTTTCGTACCTATGTATCGTTAACTTATATATCTGTTAGACTCTGTTATGCATGATCTTATTACTAATGTGGCTGAGCTGTTTTATTACATTTAGAAATTTGGAGTGAGCGGCAAGCTAATGTTTATGCAGTAGTTTAATCACTGTTTCTGTTTTTTTATCCATACTGTCAAATGGCGTGCTTGAAGTTGTGAGGTGAGTGTAGAAGAAGAAAGAAATGCAGCAGCCCGATTATGTATAAACCCCACTATACTGAGAGCAAGGTCTTAACAGCTCATAATGAAATATGAGATCCCATACTCCTGCTAATAGACCAAAAATATGTCAAGAACTGAATCTTTCAGTAGAATAAAGATGTTAGTTTGGGCAGGCAAAAAAGAATTAAATTAGACACTATCAGAAAAGAACCCCTCATACCAGCATACTCACACAAATACATAGCACCAAACGTATATATCACATCGTAAGCTAAGCAGTTCTTTAATTACAACAGATAAGTTTAGAAAAGGAGCATCTTAGCCCACAGCAAGTCTGCCCATGATCTAATACACAAAGCTGATAGCAGGTGCAACGATCTTTACTTAAAGGATAGTAGTACCATCAAAAGGACATTACAGTTCCTAGGACATGGTCTTGATCAAAGAGGCAGCTATTACAGGAACATAGGCAAACAAAATCATACTATGCCTATATCCTTCACAGAATGAGATGCATCTCAAGTTCTTTCCTTTTCACCCTTGATGGTCTGCAACCATAAGATAGAGCACAGTTAGTTTTTGATAGTGTACATGTCATGTTAACAGGCCACTGTTAACCATGTAAAGAACACATACCTGCAGTTTGCAAACATCAACCAGAACCCTTTTTTACACCGGTTTCATGTGAGATGGTTCGCTTCTTCCGATGCCAAAACCTATTAAACGCAGAATCAGGACAACGTGTTTTTCAGTGAACCAACCCATGTACTAAACCGATTCTTGTAAACAGCGGCGGGGTAGACAATAGACAATAATGACCTTTTTTGCGCATGCATAATGAACTTGACACTCTTGGACATAACTTGACACTCTTGCGCATGCATAATGAACATGAACCACTGTTACCCCTTCGATTTACCATATCCAACAGAGTATATGTTCCAGGGAATATATACTCTGAAATTCCGGTTAAATAAAGAAAATTCATGAATCAAAGAGTATATGTTCTAGGGAATAGTGTGAATCTAAACTACATCTAGCATTTTTGTGTAAACAAAAATGGCATATTTGTTCATTCAGATAAATTGATACACTAAGTTTTGTTGTTTCAGTATCAACATAGTACAACAAGGTAACATGTAAGAGAAAGGCCACATACATTAGAAGCTAGATCTCTTGGTGAGACTAATGCAATGGACATTTCAAATTGTGTGGAACTCCTTCCTATCTATAGTGAATGATCATTGTGTCAACCCCCTACTGAGTGTCTCTTCCTTGATAATTGTAGGGGGGGTCTTCTTGTGCCTAGATAAGATTGTTTCATAGGTAAAAACTTCCAAGTTAATCTTTTGCTTTTTTGTGATTTGTTAGTACTCAAACAGTGAAGTTGCGTGATGAAAAGAGAGCTCTTTAATAAGCAGTGTGAACTGTGGGTTATTGATTTCATCATTTCACTAACTGAAAGTTTACTTGTGTTATAAGTTAATCGACGTTCATACATTGATGGACGGCTTCATCGGTTGGCAATTCATGGTCCTTGCGTTGTTGATTGACCATGTGCCGGCAGACACGCAACAATTCACTTCCTGCTCTCATGGGTGAGTACTCATTAGTGTACCATTTCTCATGTGATCTGTGCTACCCTGGTAGTTTTGTTTTATTTCTCAGAAAAATATCCATAGTCAGCTAGTGTCCTTGAATTGGTACTTTGCTCTCTAAATTAAATTACTGATAGCATGAAATCAAGGGTTTGTGTGTTTGGTGTTGTGACCCTTTGGCCTTTGGTTTAATCTCTCTCATGGTGCAGTACATGCTGGTGTCTTTTATATGAAATCTCTGAATGTCATCTTGTAGATATTGGTGAGTTCAATGCACATTGTTGGTTATGTATTCAATTAGGTACTATAAATAGTAACTGAAATGATGCATATATAAAATGTTGTCAGCACTAGGAGTGGCCTCAACACATATTTGTAGAGGCTAGGTTGGTCACCTTCTAGCGCTTATATCCATTATGATAGCTTCCGGCTTTGACACCAAGCGATATTGTTGTGGTGTCTCATTAGTAGTCTGAAAAAAGACCTGAAGAAGCTCACGGATATTTTCCTCCATAGGGTATCCCGTGGTATAATTAGGCCGACTTCTTTTCCGCTTCTATAACTGATTCGCGGTCAACAGCAGCAGAAGCCCAAAAGAATGGTGTAGCTTCTGTCTCGATTTTTTCCAGTGCGAATCGCGATTTGTACGTGAAGCGAGAATCAGCCAGCGACCTGCTTCTGAGCAGATTCCCGAGCTTCTCCTCATTGAAGCGAACCGGTATCGATAGCTGCCTCTATGGTTGCTCTTATTTACAGAAAACTGCCACCGCAGAGAAACTATGGAAAGAAAAAAAGAAAATAGAGTCGTACCGTTTTGCTCGCACCGCATCGTGCTGCTTGCCCAACTACCGCCGCGAACAGCACTCGCTGCCGCCGCCGAACGCGTCCCCCAGAATCTTCCACTCGTTCCCCTCGCCGCGAACAGCACTCGCCACTCGTCCCCCCCCCCCCCCCCCCCCCCAAATCGATGTCCCATCGGTCATCGCCCTTCCGAGCGTGGTGTTTTGAGGCTATTTCTCGTGTCGTCGTGAGCACGCATGAGGTGTTTGTAGAAATGCAGACAAGCCCATGTTCTTACATCTGCAGATGGATGACTGTACTGGTTAATCCTACTTTATTCTGCAGATGAGAAGAAGGATGTATCTTCTTGATGGTTACATCTTGTTGGTATCATCATTTTTAAGGTCACATATGAAATTTAGGACATTATAGACATTTCACAAGTCAACACATCAAATAAGCTAAATTTTCATAAGCCAAAAAGAAGGGTCCAAACTGGCTTCTATGAGCTTCTCCCCACCACGATTCTCCCCAGGATTCTCCAGAAGCTAGCTTCTTCAGAATCTTAAGCTAAAACGAAGTCGGCCTTAGATTGTTTGTTCCTGTGTTATTTTTCCTTTTGGTTAGTTATAATGTAAAATTAGACCATAATAGCGCGCGTTGCTGCACCCATCAATTTTGCAAAAAGATAATATAATTAATTTTAAAAATATGAAGTATAATATGTAATACAATGTGCATCCAATATAGGCGATGAAGAATGTAGATTTGTTTTGGGGTATCATCCAGCATTCCAGCAAGCCTACTATGTTTTGGGCCATCATTAATATTTATGTAATTTTGTAGCATACAAAATTATACATGGTAAACAATAAGAAAAATCCTTTATTTTGTTTCACATAATTGGAAATTAAAGGTCAGATGCAACGCATATCTATATCTATACCTAATAATAAAAGACGGATTGTTTCTTCCGGTTCAACACTTTTTTGGACAGGTTTACTCTTCCATTAAACCACCTATTACCCCTAGCGCCACTGGTAAGTAAAAAAAATCACCGGGGTCCACCGATCTGATTACAAAACGTAACCACGCTTTGATAAGAACCGACATTGATCGATCCAAGCCACAAATTTCACCCCGGTTCCATACAAGGGCAACCCCAACGTGAGGTTAACCACAATGAAAACTGCCAAATACCAACCCTAACCCACGACCATCAGGAGCGGCGGGTCTTCATCGAGACCCTGGCAATCTCATCTGATGCCAAGCCCGGATGGATCTTCCGGTTCAACATCGCCGCCTGCCGGCCGCCAATCCGCGGCCTGGCAGCTCTAGCCTCTACAAGGCGAAGGAGGAGTACCGTCCAACCTCGAGGATGCCATGTATAACCGGTCTCCCGGAATTCGCCATCATGAACTAAGACAGTCGTGGCCAGA
Organism: Avena eriantha; assembly: GCA_910589775.1. Classification (NCBI taxonomy): domain Eukaryota; kingdom Viridiplantae; phylum Streptophyta; class Magnoliopsida; order Poales; family Poaceae; genus Avena; species Avena eriantha. The sequence goes on along the minus strand of OU342745.1, from coordinate 7,751,551 downwards.
GAGGAGTAGAAAGCCATGGTTGTTTGAGAGAACGGCGATTTCTCCATCCATTCTTCGGTATGTTTTGGCTTCGTACCGGTCTGAGCCTTGCCTTGATCTGAAGGAGGCGTTCGAACTCTATCTCGGCCGGCACCGACGCCGTCACAGCAGCAACAACCGCCGACGGCAGTGGGGGGTTCCGGTGGACGTGCAACACATGCGGTGTCAAGATCCGACCGAGTCGCTTCAGGAGCAGCACGAGCAGCCGAGCGCTCCCGTCCGTCATCCAACACAGCTAGAAGAGTTCGCGATTGAATCGGTTGATGGAAGTCCGATCGATTAGACGTATCCAACCCAAAATTAACTAAGGGAAGCAGGAAACCACTTGGAAGGAGAATCCTGCTACTACTATCAAGCTAATTGAATAAGGACAGACTTGTTGACATAGTCTTCAACTCGATCGGCCACGAAGAAGAGGAAGACGAGGTCCTGATCAGACTCGCTCTACCGCCGGCGAGCAACCAAGCGTACTTACGTACAGATAGGGTACTCCGGGGCCTGGCCATCATCGGCCATCATCGTTGGTGGCGCGAGATCCCTGCTTAGAGAGACGGTCGGGCATCTTTATCGCGCGCTGCTTTGGTTTTGCTTCTTCTCTCAACCAGATCGGCATGTTTGCTTCTCCTCTCAACCAGATCGACAGGTGAGTGCGTGCACCTGCTTGCTTTAAGAGAACGACTTATGTGCATGTATTCTGTCCTGATCAAGGTCCCAGTACTGATGAGCTAAATTTCTCAGCCTGTTTGGTCAGCTTATGGCTTGTGGTTGATTGCTACGGTATCCAGATGAGTTATGTGCTTATCAACATGAGTATTGGCGGGAACCATCGGTCGTGCTAACAGCTTTCGACATCGAACACGAGGTGATCTACTACGCCTGCATGTATGTGCATGAATGCCTCCTAACGAGCATGACATCAAGGCTGATGGAGATACAAGGTATCCTTTTCGTCTACATGCGGAACGGTGCCAAGCAAAACATCCTACTCTAGATCCGCACGGCTGCCGGCTCTGCCCACCAGTGGGAACATGATGTGTGTCCCCACCGACCAACAAAGCTTATCGGCTATGTGTGTAATAAAACTTTGCACATAACTTAGCACTGCGTCGGTGTTTTGTTTGGCCCGCGTGTAGAATCTCCAGGGTGTGTCTGAAGCGTTCGTTTCTTGCAAGGAGTCTATGCATCTATAAATTGTTAGCTAGGTAGTGGTACCAAAGAACTAATCAGCGTCGAATATCTTGAAGCAGTGCATGCTATATATTCGGTAAAGTGCTTAAGTTTGTCCTCTATTTGTTTTGATTATATATTTCTTTCTGTGGATGTACACATAGCACTCTTTATTATATTAAAAAGAGGTATGTGTTCCTAAAAAAAGATATTTTTTGCAGAACGAATTGTCTAACCTACGATGAAGCAGAGTGTAATATTTAGAGTATTTATGAAGAATATATCTATTCGAGGTTTGATGTTCTAATGGACCTGCGAGATATTTGGCCAAAAAATGGATGATACTTGAGTTCTTCCCATGTAAGTAAGTTATAGTGTTTTAAAAATTATTTTTGCTTGTAGAAAGTAGAATCTTATTGCTTTCGGGGTAATATATGTGTATATTTCTTTCTATGGTCCTGAATTATGTTCAACCAAAAATTGTTTTTTTCCCGTTGCAATGCACGGGCTTGTGTGCTAGTCAATCTAATAACCTGCAGACTCAAGTTCAAATCTTTTGAAATCAAAACCGGCTAATTGAAGAGTGAAGGCCATGAGGCATGGTTCGCACCTCAGTCATTGAAAGTGAAGCTAGGGAGGGATCGACCATCTACGTACCATCAACCATAGTGAAGCATTAGTCATCTGGGTATCTGTAGCTAAAGAGCGGATGCATTTTTCGAAACGAGGCAAAAGCTTTGTCTTTCATTGATATAGTAGAAAAGATCTGGCCCGTTTATGAGAAAAACTGGCGAAAAACCGATACAACACAACATCACACGCCAGCGCCGAAGCTGCGCTCTACACGGGTCGACGACCAACTAGAATGACACCACACCTCAACGCAACAGGCGGAGGCGAAAGACCGGAGCCACCGCTCCAAACAACCACGCTGGCCCAGGTCCGCGCCCCAACCTGGCCGAAGACAAACCCGCCTCCGCCAAAAACCACCGAAATACACCACATGTCCCTCTGTCCAGTGGACGTCCAAAGCAAGGCCCCAAGAGGCAAAGTGACACAAGAGCATCGCCCATACACCCGATCCCGCAAGGGATCTAGGGTTTCCCCCGAAGAGCCCGGGCGGAGGGAGAAACACCCGCTTCGACGATGACTTCAAGAAGGATGCGGCGCCCACGGGCGTCACCGTCATCGGACCCGACCACCACAGGACAAGGCTTTCACCCAGAAGAGAGTTCGAAACCTCACGCCCGCCCAACAAGACCGGCACAAACCACCACACCTCCCCTCCCCCGCCAATTTTCCGGCGATCGTCACGCATCCCCTCAGCCGCCACGCCTAGGATCCCCGACGCCACGACAAAGGCCGTCGTCCGGATCATCACCGCTGCCCGCGAGATAGTTGCGAAAAACAACCAGAGCGAACCCGGGCAGCCGCCACCGTGAAAGGGACCGAAGATCACCGCCATCCTAACACCTCCCTGGCGGCCTAGATCTAGCCCCAGATGAGCCCGCACCGCCACGACGATCCCTCCGCCACGGGACGCCCACCAAGCGACACCGTCCTCCGACCGCACCACAGCGCCGCCAAGCAGCCCTCCCAGCCCAGAGCCACGACCAGCACAGCGTCTCGTTGTCCCGCCGCCAAGAAAGAGAACCGCCCAGCGCCCACGGTGGCCACGGCCCGCTTGGCCCAAACTGACCTAGATCGGGGCTCGCCCGGCGCCGGCAGTAGCTCCGCCGCCGACCATCGACGCAGCCACCCGGCATAGCACCACGGCAACCCGATGCCAGAAGCACCGCCGCCAGCCTAAAGCAACCATCCACTACTAGAAAACAGTTAATCCGTGGCGCACCTGTTTTGATCATCCGTGGCGCACTAGGGGTGCGCCACGAGGCGCGCGCTACGGGTAAAAGTTAGTCGTGGCGCATTAGGTGGTGCTCCACGAGTATGAAAAGTTAGCCGTGGCGCACTAGGTGTTGTGCGCCACGCGTATGAAAAGTTAGCCGTGGCTCACTAGGTGTTGTGCGCCATGGGTACGATTTCAAATTTCAAAAAAAAGCGGGATTTGAGCTAGATCGAGCCGCTGGCCGCCGTCGTCGGTGTTGTAGCCTCGTCGAAGGAGGTCGCTACCGGAGGTGGTCAGAGGAGGGTGTGGTCAGAGGCTGGTGGAGGAGGGTGCAGTCGGAGGAGGGCGCCGTTGGAGGATGGTCAGAGGGTGCATCCATAGGTTGTCCGAGGAGGGTGCCGTCGAAGGTGGGTGCAGCCGGAGAGAGGAGAAGGAGAAGTGAGAAGAAGAAGAAGGTAGGAAAGGTGGAGGAGAAGGAGAAGGTGGAGAAGGGAGGAGAAGTGGAGAAGGAGAAGTGGAAGTGGAGGAGATAATGGATGGGTGGGGAAGATATATATGGAGGGTTAGGTGGTCTGATGATGATTCGAATTTCGAATCCCGCCCAACTTACACGTGGCGCACTAGGGGTGGTGCGCTACAAGTGGCCTCCATTTTTTTTCTGCAGGAAAAAACGATCTTTTGATCATAACTTTTTACTCTTTTCGAATTTTGAAAATCTAAAAAATCTCTAAACGACCAAAGGTGGTTGCGAGCGGATGCGAAATCTCGTTCTCGTCATTTTGGTGTATTAAACGTTTTTTTTCGAAATCGTATGCAAAAGTTACGGCTATTTTACCGTGGCATGATCTTTTTTTGCAGAAAAAGTCGAAATTCATGTTTGTTAATTTTCCTAAAAACTAGACCACATTACCGACATACATGTGAAAGGATTTTATTTTTTGAATTGCTTATCATTTTTTTAATTTTTTGCAAGGCTAAAAAGCGATCCAAGGGGGGGAGGGGTTGGTGCAGGAAACTTACCTGTGGCGTACTAGGCTAGGGTGCCCTACGGGTAAGTTCGCCCTGCTGCACAGCAGGCCGCAACCCACATAGCCGTAGCGCACTATGTCAGAGTGCGCTATGACTAAGTTTCACATCCGTAGCGCACCGCGCACAGGTGCGCTATGGCTAGGTTGTCTGCGGCCACCTGTGCCCTGGCACACAAGTAGCCGTGACGCACCACCCCCATGTACGCCACGCTTACGGCAGTTAGCCGTAGGGCACCTGTGGGCAGTGCGTCACGCCTATTTTACCCGTGGGGCACCACTAGCACGTGCGCCACAGATGTGTGGATTACCTATAGCCGTTTTCCTAGTAGTGATCCGCGCCCGCCCGTAGCCTCGCCACCGTATGCAGCGCCCCACGCGCCGGGGAACGCGAGGGGGAGAAGAACCGCTCCGCCGCCACGGTCCTAGAGGCGGGCCCGGCGTCACCGGTGCCTCCTCCGGCGGCGGCGATGAGGTGGAGGGAGTGGGAGGGTCGGAGGCGCTAGGGTTGGGGAGCAGTCGCAAGATAGGGAATCGATTTGATTTTCTAGAGTATAAGAGCGGATGCATTTACAACCCAATAAAAATGCATATAATTTACACATTAGTGGCATATGACATCCAGTGAAAACATAATGTTATATGGCGATAAGTGATTCATCATCTCTCTCAAATTTGCTGGTTATAGATAAAATGATTATATATTTTTGTGGAATACGAATATTTATATGATTAGCAAAGGCACAAATTTCTACACAACCATCATTTTAGGTATCCATAATAGAAATGCCTAAAGATATGTATATCAAAAACATGTGCGGATGTAAACGGAGCACACATACTTAGTTTGCATACTTGCTAGTTGCTACAAATATTATAAGAGACTAAAACATACTTGAACACTTGAATTATGGTTATCATCTTATTTTCGAAAACAAGTGGTACTATCATAACTTCTATATACTCATAGTGGATTTTCAAAGACAGTATATGTTGCATGTAACATGTGCAAGTGCAAAGAATTCCTCATTTTTTTATTATACAAAAATGGCTTATATTAATGCGATTATTCATTGGACAGTTGAGTTTATATAATAGAAGGATGAAGAATGACTCTATGATAGTATTTCTGTCCAAAAAATGGAGAATCTATAGCAAAAGTGAGATATTGAACATTTGACTCAACAACTGGGTAGTCTTTGTCCAGGTCTCTGAAGCATGTATGAAGGAGTAAGCGAGCAAGATTGTACACGAGGAGCGGAATTGTAAACAAGAAGAGCTCTAAAGTCATAAAGGGTAGTAGGCTTAGAAGATTATATTGGAATTATCGCTCATCGTAGAAAAAATAGAAGTCAAACATTCAAGAATTGGTCCAACTTGTATTGAAAGGTGGCAACTTTAGTGAATTATGCAAGTGTAAACCTCTGCATTTATATCGAATATGCACGGAAGTAATGTTATGAATCTATGTTATATGCAGGGAATGAAATAAAGAAAAGCTGTTTGCATAAGAACTAACCTTTCAGATCTCTTTCACTACTTGATGGTACATACGATTGGACAATTTTTCTTCTACTATGTGAGGCCCCTCTTACCAAAATCTATGAGGCCTTGATCATGCTCTAAACAAAATGTCCAAGATGAAAATAAATCAGATAAACCATAGTTAGCGTAAAGCATATCTTATCTCCAAACGATCTTAAATGAATTATCCATCATAAATGTGAAGAAAAATGAAGCATGATAAGGGAAGAGAGTATTAGCTTCAGTCAATACATATGGGTACATAAAGAGTGGCAAATATTGGAATGTGCGAAACTGAGCTAGTTGTTTAACATAAAGAACACACGTCCTAAACGGTAGATGTTTGGATAAGTATGTTGGACGAGAGGAATATATGCTAGAACAGCAAATCCAATGGAGCAATAATTTACTGGAACATAAAGAAAAATAGATGGACGTAAATGCATTGTAATGTGACACAAAAATCTTATTCAATTAATGGAAAAAAAATGTTTGGAGGCTAATATGATCAAGGAAACCTCTTAACTTTCATTACATGGTACCATTGGATTGTCACATAATGTAATATCTTAACATGACCAGGAGACAATATGCTAAAGGCAAAATACACGGCCTTGTGGGTGAGCTACAAACAGTAGCACAACCATATTAGCATATATGGCATTAATTGTGATTGCAATTAACTTGATAAAAAGGCTATCTTGTGTCAAACTTCATGAAAATTATCAGCAATACAAGTAGACGTTTGTTACTGCGTATCAGCACTTTCAGCAAGCACGTAGTTATTACCTATGACCCTAACCTGCAGAGTTAACAGTACAATGTGTATAACTCATAAGTATGTAACAAGTTCAATCTTGTACTTGGAATCCAGAATTACCTTCTATGTGCTATGAACTGACGGAAACGGGAAATGCAATTTAGGAAAGATAACAGTTGGCAAAAGTCTTGTATTGATCACTGGAAAAGCCGCTAACTCCTATCAATCAAAGAAGAAATGGCGAATCACGCCATATCAAAGCGCAGGAACATTAAAATTCAAATATATACATCACCCTCACCGTCCCAGCCACTGAGGCTGTGGCAGAGGAGCGTCAGCGCAAACACGGCAAGAATACAACCAAGGAGAGGGATAGAGTACCCATGGGAGTGGATGAGACGTGGTCACGACTAGGCAGAGATTCAGCGAGAGAGAGTTGTAACTGGCAAAGAGGCGGAGCAGAAATTCCTCATGATTCAGGGTGCACGCGGGAGTGGGCTGCCCACGGAGCCACTACCCAAGCCCATATAAAAGACTATGTGAAACACCTGCGGGTAAACAAGAAAAATTAGTGGGTTTTCGTGGGAAGCCCGCGATCGAGGAAACATCAAAAAAAAAAATTCGATCCAAAAAAATTATTCCGTAGGTATATGTGGATATATGTGGGATAATGGACACCCACATAAGTTTCGCGGGCTTCCGCGGAACACCCACTTAAATTGTGTGGAACTGTGCGGGCGTATGCGGGCCTCCCGCGGACAGTCCCACCTGCACCCTGACTCATGATTGACCCATCATGGTTGCCACATTTCCATCTCACACACCGCCATTGAAACCACTTAAGCAGCCTTCTCATCATTATCACCCCGGCTGGATCTAAAGATCAACCACCACCTGCTGCCCGGAAAGTTGAAGGGGAGAGAGAGGCAAGCCGATGAAGCAACGTCAGAGAACTAACCTGCAAGGGAGAGGCACTTTACCGCCACCTCCGCCCAAGCGAGGATGATTTGAAGGCCGAGCCACGTCTCATCTCCGCCCCCTTGTATCCCCGAGACCCCAATGAGGTCCTTGGCGATCAGTCATACCGGCGCAAGGAATATGCAAGCACAGACGGAAGCAAGCCCATATGAAAGGCGTAGATGGCCTAGGGCATGAACATTGGTTTAGACACATGGTGTCTGTAGAGACAATACTATAGAAAACTTATACAACTATCTGTAAGCTATCTATTTTTAGCTAGCTATGTGTGAGTATAAATTACAGACACCACTCATAAAACAACAAAATACCATCTGTAAGTTGTCTGTAAGATTACTACAGACTGTCTAGAACTTTATAGACAGCCTAACTCTCTCTCCTCTCCACATCATCAAAACCATCTATAATCTCCCGTTCCAGACAGCTGACTTAGCATATTGTACATGTCCTAACCTGAAGTCGCCCAAGTCAACCTTTGGAGGAGCAGCCCTATAACTGTCGGGCCAGACGAAACAGGCTGGATAAAACGCCACAACAATCTGGGATGTGCAGAAGTGCAATCGGACGGCTATGAATATAAAACCGTTGTGGTGGGTCCTAGGTAGCCGAGTTTTACTATTTCTTAATAGCGGAGACTTTTTAGATTTAACTACCCATGTTAAGACGGTAACTTTCAGAAGATCTATGTGTATATTACCTCGCGTTAAAACATTCGGTTAATGACTATTATATTGATCTCTCCCAAGTGGTCCCAATGGCCCACCGGGCCCCTCCCTTTGATTCGCGCCCTGATCGGGGGCGTCCAACCCTACATGGTTGGTGGTCCCCTGCTGCACTACGCTAAAGATAGGTGGGGGGCGGCGTCTCGTGATACGAGGTTCACCGCGGAGCAGTACGCCCCACCAACACCACCCTACCGATATAGGGAGCGCATGAGTAGTGAGGAAGTTCCGCCGCCGCCTAGCCCACACCCCACGCACCGCCGTTGCTCACCATGGCCAACGGCATGGGCTCTTCGAGCCCCAACGCATAAATGGTTGTGAGTTTATGTTTTCAAGGAGAAGTTCATCACCGACTCCCTCTTACAGAAACACAGAATGTTTTCCACCACCGGGCCACCACTACGTTGCGCACCAGCAAAGTACCCGCCACATGTGCCGTTTGACAGCGACGCACCCACCCTCGGGGGATGCGCGTGCCAGCAAGGGGACCAGGGGCGTCGCCATCCACCACTCTCCTTCTCTGTTTTGTTGCTTAGTAGTCTCACGGGATGTGGAGAGGGGACAGAGCAAAGAGAAAAGGGGAGGAGGGCATGACGTGGGCTCGTCCTCGGCTGGCGGAGATGCTCCGCACCGGAACGGGGCACCGCCGGCCATGGGAGTTTGTCCCTAGGGCCGCTAGAGAGAGCAGGCGAGACAACTGAGGGGTGGAGTGATACATTGCAAATGTATCTATAATTTTTGATGTTCCATGCTTGGTTTTATCCACTTTCTTGTGTTTTGCCCACACCTTGGAGTACTTTTCATATGATTTCTTGGACTAACCTATTAACAAGAGCCACAGTGCTAGCTGCCTGTTTGCTGCTGTTTTGGGTCCCAGGAAAGTCAGAAAATGAACATTCTCGGAATTGGACGGGACAAAAGCCAAAGTGCCTATTTTTCCGGAAGTCATCAGATGCCAGAATACGAGATGGAGAAGAGCTAGGGTCCGGCCACACCACCTGGCCGCGTGGCCAGTCCTGGCCCACGCCAGGGGGTGGTCTGGCCGACCCCAGCACCCCCTCAGCCTCTCCTTCCGCCTATAAGATGCCCTCGGGACGAAAATCCTAAGTACCCTATCAAAAATCCACGAAAGAGTCTGTAGCCGCCGTCGTCTCTGTCCCTAGATCGGGAGGGATCTGAAGCTCTTTCCGGCACCCTGCCGGAGAGGGGAATTCACCCTGGAGGCCTTCTTCATCACCATGCAAGCCTCCGGTGTGATGCGTGAGTAGTTCATCCTTGGACTACGGATCCATGTAGTAGCTAGATGGTTGGTTCTCCTCCTTTGTGCTTTCATGTCTAGATCTTGTGAGCTCCGTTCATGATCAAGATCATCTATTTGTAATTATGCATGTTGTGTTTACGGGGATCCGATGGATATTGAGATGCTATTTCAGATTGATTATTGATTCTATCATGTCTTTGTTATTTGTGATCTTGCATGCTTTCCGTTGTTAGTAGCTATCTTGGCCAAGTAGATGCTAGCAACTCCAAGAGTTAGTATTTATGCTCGATAGTGGGTTCATGCCTCTGGTAATCTGGGAAGTGAAATAAATCTCTAAGGTACTACATGTGCTGTTGCTACTAGGGAGAAAACAACGATCCTTTGTTCATAGAACAATCGTATTGTTTACTTTACACGCAGTTCGTAAAGCAATGATCTGTTGCTTGCAACTTAATACTGGAGGGGGTTCGGATGATAACCTGAAGGTGGATTATTAGTCATAGATGCAGTTGGATGGCGGTCTATGTATAATGTTGTAATTCCCAATCAAGTCTCAAAGGAGTCAAGATGATTAGTATTTGCATGTATTGCTTTCTCGGTGTTTGTCAATTGCCGCGCTGTAATTTGTTCACCCAGCATGTTATCCATCTAAGGAGAGCCACCTCTAGTGAACTATGGATCCCGGTCCTTTTACTTTACATACAATCTACAACTGTTTACTGCTTTGTGTTTACTTTTTGCAAACTTTTACTTCTTTCCATTCGATACGTTTAATCCTTTGTTTTCCGCAAAACACGGTGAGATTGACAACCTCATCGCAAGTTGGGGACAAAGTTCTTTGGTTGTGTTGTGCAGGTCTCCACATTGCTACTAGCACCGGTAGTGCGCCCTGCCAAAGCTCAGCTAGTAACACCTTTGGGGTGTTTCCTTGCTCCTACTGGTTCGATTAAACCTTGGTTTCATAACTAAGGGAAACTTGTTGCTGTGCTCATCATACCTTCCTCTTGGGGTTCCTAACGAGCTCTACATCAACACTGAGCCATCATGGGGATCGAATGAGCCTAGGATTAGTGGACGGGGTCAGGGGAAGCCCGTTTTGTTCGGGCGAAGGCCGCGCATGACCGTCGGATGGCATCTGCCGGATCGGACGGCCATGGACGGGCGGCGCGTCACTCAGCGGGCCTTGGGTTGCATCTTCCCCGTGTGGGCTATGGACCGTGATGCGCACAGCGGCAGGGGCGTGCTGGAAGCTGCGGGCCAACGTGGGCTGCGCACGTATAGCGGTTGTGGGCCAAATTTTGCACAGTGCTGAAAGTTTTTCTATTACAGAGGCGGTTTTTGACCATTTTTGTCTAGTTTTTTTCTATTCAAACTAATCCAATGAAAAGTTTATCTTAGAATATAGTAAAGTTAAAGAATGCTTCTGAGTAGTATAAAGTTCATGAATTTTAATTCATTTTTCCGCTTCGAATAGTTCAAATGTGCTCTTTTTAATTTAAATAGAATAAAAGTGACAATTGAATTAAAAGAGCATGTTAAAGTGTTTATTATAATTATGATCCTATTATTTTTCTGACCAACATCGTTAATAGCATGATCATGATTAGTGGTTACTTTTAAAGTAGTTACTTTTGTGCATTTATTTCTATGCTCTTCCCAATGGTGATGTAGTTTTAAATTGCATGAACAGTTGTATGTGTTAGTTTTGACCAACGTTGGATTAATGCATGCAATTGTTGTTATGATCTCACTTCACTGTGGTCTTCAGAAGGGTACTACCTGATGATCTGCATCAAGGATGTTCCAACCCTCGGAGGTGACAACTATACTCTGGATGGAGAAAGAAGGTCGAATTGGCTTTCGGCTGTGCTGAGGTGGACTGAGTTGTTGACACTTCGCAACCCACCAAGCCGACAGAGCTAGTAAGAGATAATAAAGATGATGATGCTTCTTAGGACAAAAATAAAAGGGATTATGGTCTGTTGGAGAGGACATATACCCTAGACAACAAAAAGTGGCTCACCGTCAACAAAAAAGTGCATGGGTTTCATAAAGAACACAATTGAGCATGCTATTATGGGATAAATTGCAGAGTGTGACTCCATAGGGGAGTACCTTGAAAACAAAAAGAGTCAGTTCACTGGCTCTTCAAAGATATATGCTACAAAGCAGCTGGTTATAGAAAAGTACATTGGAGGTGGAGATGGCATAAGAGAGCACTTAGGATGAGAAACATGGCAGCTAAGCTTAAGCCCATGGATGCTGATTTTGAGCTCAAGCATGCACTCCTTGTTCACCTAGTTATGGCTTCACTGCCAAAAGATTTTCTCGGGGTCGAACGTGGGTAACGAGACTATTAGGCCAGGAAACATCATACTCTCATGATCCGCTCTGAGTTATGAGCGTTGTGCTCTAGGCATTGTCGATGAGCACTAAATCACGAAGACACGCCTCCCATGTCAGGCCCCCAAGTTGGCAACACCGTGTGCCCTGATCAAGCGCACGACACCTTGTTTTAAACCTGAGGCATGGGTAAGATGTCGCAAGGAGCGTTTATCGTGTTTCAGGAAGAGCAATGGATGGATGAACAAGAAGAGGCTCGGGAAAGGTCTCGGCAAGAGTGTAAGGCTCGCTACCGGATAGTAGTGGCCACGCGGTTTCCGAGGGCGGTTGTCCCTGCAAGCAAGGCATGAGTCGACCGCAAAGCTGGAACTAAGGAACGGGAGCAAGGCCTTGAGAAGATGAACAACACCACCATGGGTCCCACAGAGGCGTAAAGGCGGCAAGGGACAGATGGATCAAGGGCAACCATAAGCACAATACGGCAGGAAAAAGAGCAAAGAACGTGAAGGAAAAGATAAATTCATTAATAATGGCCAATTGGCATTACATTTGGGAAAAGTACAATGCAGCAACTGGCTCGGGGAGGACTGTGGGCATAAAGGAGAAATCCAAAAGTCGACGGTGCAAGGGAGGAGCCCGCACACCCTCCTCCACCTCGTGTGCGACTGCGTCACTCACTCAGCACGGCACTGTTGGAGATATGCCCAAGAGGCAATAATAAAAGTGGTTATTATTATATCTTTGTGTTTATGATGAATGTTTACATCCCATGATATAATTGTATTATTAGGAAACACTAATACATGTGTGTTTTGTAAACATAAGAGAGTCCCTAGTAAGCCTCTTGTTGAACTAGCTTGTTGATTAATTGATGATCATGGTTTCCTGATCATGGACATTAGGATGTGATTAATAACATGGTTATGTCATTAGGAGAATGATATGATGGACATACACCCATAGTAAGCGTAGCATAATATCAAGTCATTAAGTTCGTATTGATGTAAGCTTTTAAAAGCATAGTAACCTAATCCTTTGACCATGAGGTTGTGTTAATCACCATCACCGGATGGGTACTTTGATGACATCAAACACCGCTTCGTAACTGGGTGGTCATAAAGGTGTCATTGGGTATTCTGAAAGTATGTGTTGAAGCGCATAGACCAAGATTGGGATTTGTCCATCCATATGACGGAGAGATATGCTCTGGGCCCTCTCGGTGGAATGTCATCTAGTTAGCTTGCAAGCATGTGACTGGGTCACAAGGGATGACATATCACGGAACGAGTAAAGAGTACTTATCAGTAACGAGGTAGAACTAGGTATGGAGATACCAACGATCAAACCTCGGATAAGTATAGTATCGCGTGACAAAGGGAATTGGTTTCGTATGTAAATGGTTCAATCGATCACGAAGTCATCGTTGAGTATGTGGGAGCCATTATGGATCTCCAGGTCCCGCTGATGGTTATTGATAGGAGATGTGTCTCTGTCATGTCTACATATTCACGAACCGTAGGGTGACACACTTAAGGTTCGAAGTTGTTTTAAGTAGATATGGAATGTGCGTTGGAGACCGAATGTTGTTCGGAGTCTCGGATTGGATCCGGGACATCACGAGGAGATCCGGAATGGTCCGGAGAATAAGATTCATATATTGGGGATCATTTTCTAAGTTAGGAAATGTTCCGGAGTGTTTGTATGGGGATTCTAGAAGGTTTCGGAATGTTCTGGAAGGTTCTAGAAGAGTTCTTGGTGTTTGCTTGAAAACCAAGAAAGGGTCAAGGAAACCTTGTGGGGGCTAGACACAGATTCGTGGGGGAGGAGGACTCCTCCCCTCTTCCCAACCCGCCGGCCCAAGGAGGGAGGGGAGTCCTACTAGGACTCCCCCTCCCAAGGCGCCTCCCTCCTTTAAATAGAGGGGAGGGGGCGCCACCGCCTCTCTCCTCCTCCTTCCCTCTGCTCCGGCTTAGGCGAAGCCCTGCAGAATTCTCTACTCCACCACCACCACCACACCGTCGTGCTGTTGGGATTCCGTGGAGAAGATCTACTACCTCCGCTGCTCGCTGGAACGAGGAGAGGAAGGTCTGCTTCGACTCCACACGTGTGACCGACTGCGGAAGCGCTGCCAGAACGCGGCGCCGGAAGGATCGTCCACATGATCTTGAGATCGGCAAGTGATCGACTACATCAACCACGAGATCTAATCTCGTAACGCTTTCGGGTCTACAAGGGTTAGTACCGATCTATCTCGTTGCACATGTCTAATAGATTAGATCTTGGCTTTTATCTAGATTAGATCTGGGTTTTGTTCGTTCTTGTGGTAGAAATTTTTTGTTTTCCATGCTACGAACCCTTCAGTGGTATCAGAACCGTATCTATGCGTAGATCTGTTGCACGAGTAGAAAGAATGTTTTTGTGGGCGTTGATGCTTTTGTTGTCGGTGTCTTAGCATGTACTTTGCATCTTGCGGCTTGATGGGATGAAGCGGCTCGGGCTAACCTTACATGTCATCGCACATGAGACTTGCTCCACGCTTGACGTGTAACTTGCTTTGCACAAGTGGCTTTGCGGGTGTCTGTCTCTCCCACCATAGTATAGATCCAATCTACACTTTGCACTTGATAGCACTTGTATCAACGTTGTGGTTCATGTTCGTAGGTAAGATCCGTTCTTGTTCGAAAGACCCAAGCCACGTAAAACATGCAAAGAAAATTAGAGGCGTCTAACTTGTTTTTGCAGGGGTTTTGTGATGTGATATGGCCATCATTTGATTGTGATTATATTTGATGTATGCAATGATCCTTGTTGTAATATGGCAACCGGCAGGAGCCTAATGGTTGTCTTTAATTCTGTTAAGACCTGCGTGTCTATTCATCTTGTAATAGCTTTATTCCAAGTAGTTGTAATAGTTGCTAGTGATGATGGACAACCATGAAGCGGCGCCACTGACCTTGACGCAATGCTGGTGATGATGGAGATTATGTCCGTGCTTTGGAGATGGAGATCAAAGGCGCAAGAAGAAAGGGCCATATCATATCACACTAATTATGAATTGCCTGTGATGTTAATCCTTTATGCATCTTGTATTGCTTAGATCGTGACGGTAGCATTATAAGATGATCCCTCTCACTAAATATCAAGTAATAAAGTGTTCGTCCTTAGTTGGCACCGTTGCTAAGACTCGTCGTTTTGAAGCATCTCGTGATGATCGGGTGTGATAGACTCTACGTGTGCATACAACGGGTGCAAGCCAGATTTGCACATGCGGAAACTAAGGTTAACCTTGAAGAGCCTAGCATGTACAGACATGGTCTCGGAACACGGAATACCGAAAGGTAAAGCATGAGTCATATGGATGATATGATGAACATGTTGATTGTTCGCCTTTAAAGCTACATCATCTCACGTGATGATCGGACTTGGTGTAGTGGATTTGGTTCGTGTAATCACTAAAACAACTCGAGGGATGTTGTTTTGAGTGGGAGTTCATTTGTAATTTGGATTAGTCGAACTCAATTTATCATAAACACAATCAAAGTGAATTTGCATAGTTTGTTGTAGTCATTGGCATCCGTTCACCACCTTACGCTTAGTTATAGTTGAGATAGTGGAACTATAGAAATTCTGGATATTTACTTTACGAACTGGTATCGTATTGTTTTGAATGTCAATTTAAAGTTTATAAGTCCTATTGCAAACTTTCAGCAAACTCTGTTTACTCCATGAAGTTTAATAAATAGTATTAAATCAAGAGTAACAATTCCAGTGTTAGTATCTAATGTATCATGTTTGCCTCCATGATTCTTGATACTCAAAAGATTGTTTTTGATATCAAGTTTATCTAAAAGCTAAAAGCAATGTTTCAGAAACCATCATATGTGAATGGTATTGCGATATCTAAAACAATGTGTTGGTTACAACATGATAGAGTATACGTCCTCATATTTGATGAGAATTTGTGAAGGTTGGAGACGCTAGTCGTCCTAATCCTCCAAAAGGTTTTGAAAAAGAAACATTATACTCGCAATTCACCTTTATAAGCTATAGCAGCTTGATCATGAAAGTTGTCATGATAAGGATGAATAGAAGATGTAAGTAAAATGTTTACTACACTAAAAGATTACTAAAGAATGGAATTTTGAAAGAATGCCAAACATTTGATGAAGGTGATCCACTTCAAAGTGCAAGTCCAAAGGTATTGGTATTTGACTATACACACTTTATACTATGTGTCATGTGAATAACATCACTATTGATGTTGATAGATTCTTTTAAAAGAAAAGGAATTGCTGAAAGAGAATCTATAAAATATTTGGCAGAAAATAAAAGGTTAGAGATGTCCAACTTAGGCATATAGAAGATATACATGTTATGGTTGTATTCCTTGCTTGTTAAACAATGTGGTTCTCCGGTATTGGATACCGAATTGATTGGTATGAAGTGTCATACAGGACAACACAATTCATAAACTGCAATGGCCTAAGTAACTAGCAAGAGAATATGTGATGATGTTCATCGAAAACAAACAAAGGGTTGTTGTGTTGCTCGTTAAACATCAAATCTTTCCTTCAAGATTTGTTTCAATAATTGTTATTTTGATCAGGTATTATGACGACAAAAATTTGTTCAAATAATTACCGTATTCCATAAAAGATGGATGATTTACAAATCTCGTTGGAGAAATCACATCCATAAAACTAATGCTAAAATGTCGAAAGACAATTGATTGAAAGATCACTTAAGAAGTGACATCGCTGTTTAAATTATATTGGAAAGAAAACATGAAGAAACTCCATGTTGATGGAATTTTGGAGTTTTTTGATTTTGATCAAATGATGCTTATGAAACTTTTCTAGAGATAATTAAAACTTCGTTCATAGGCCAAAAGGGAACGAATGACTGGCTGATTGGAACTTGTACATATTGATGTATATAGTCCATTATGTGTAGTCGTGGGCGATGGGTTTCAACTTCATATGCTTTCTCCGAAGATTTGAGTGAGTATATGTATATACTTACTCAATAAGGAAGAAGTATGAAACATTTGAAAAATGTTCAAAGACTTTCAAGATGAAGTGGAAAATCATTGTAACAAGAAAATAAAAGAGTTTATGATTGGATCATGAAGAAAGATGTTTGATTTACAAGTTTAGCAAAACACCTAAGATTTGAGGAATCGTTCCATGGATTTGCATTTCCCAAAACACCATAGGAGTATGGAGTGTTCAAGATATGTAATGAAACCTTGTTTGACATGGTAAGATCAAAGGTGTCATTTATAAAACTGTCATTATATATTAAAGATTAAAGCTTTAGTGACTACCGCTTTTACACTGAAAAGAGCTCCATCGTGATCCGTTGAAATGACACCATATAAGTCATGGTTTGGGGTAAAACCCAGGTTGTCCTTTCTTAAATTTTTGGTATGCTAGGCATAAGTAAAATGTTTACAACCAAAGTCGGATAAGCACGTCTTTGTAGGTTATTCCAAAGAATTTGTTGGGAATTTCTCCATAACGCCGAGGACAAAAGAGTTTGTCGCTTGGAACGTCAAGTTTCTTGAGAAGGAATTTTTCGTGAAAAGTTAAGTGGGAGGACAATAGAACTTTGATAAGGTTGTTAAACCTTAGCTATATGTGCTAAGTAGCGCAGCGCCAGAAAGTGTCCCGGTGGCGGCCACAATGCTCATGGCTCTCGTGACTGCAAAAGGTGTGATCTCGGAGATTAGAGTTCCTATAGAACCGTGTGGGTCGGTAAGAATCAAATAGTAAGATTTGATAAGCAAGTCGTTATTGTTTTGACAATGATGAACCGACTACATGCAAAGAAGCGATGATGGGCCCTGACTCCATAAAATGACTAGAAGTCATGGAATCCGTGATAGTATCCATACACGAGAAATCAAGTTTCTGAACTTAGAAGACCCTCCGGAAAGGCGTGAAGCCTATCGGTCATGTTTGGATCTATAAAGAAATAGACATGGATGTTTCAAATCTATGAAATAGTCGACATGTCGGAAAGAGTTTACGACAATGTTCAAGGAATTTACTATGATACGATTTGATCTTTCATAGCGATATTTAGTCTGGACGGATTAATGTAGCAACCACTACATATATTTTGGTATATGGTAGTTGAACAAACAAAACAAGTTCTTCTAATAGAATGGTTACCTAGGACGTGTATATGACACGATCCAAAGGGTTTTGTTAAATCAAAGGATGCTAAAAGAGTATGCAAAACTTCAATGGTTGAAGTGAGCATCGCGGAGTTGGAATCTTCAGAGACGATGAAGATGTTTGCATTTTGCAAGAAATTAAGTGGGAGCGCTAAGACATATTTCTAATACATTATGTGAAAGACATATTGTTGATTAGAAATGATGTATCTTTCATTGACACAGGTTAAGAATTTCATTTCGATGAAAGACCTAGGCATAACCCAAGAATTAGGCATCAATGTCTATATGAATAGATTGAGGCACTAATATGGTTTTGCCAAATGTACATAGGTGAGATGTTGAATGAGTTCAATATGGAAACAACAAGAAAGGTTCTTGACGCACGGAAAGGACTAAATCAAGATTCAAGTGTGTTGACACGAGATTCAAGTGTTTTGACACTTGGTGAAATCACAAGAATATTTTGATCAATCATTCTTTAAGATGTACACATCCAGATATGTCCTATGCTCTAAATGTTATGAGCATATACCAGAATGATTCATAAGATGATCATTGGATAATAGTAAAGATATTCTTATGAGCGGCGTTTTTCGTCGTCAGTCGTCAGATCGCGAAGAAGAGAAACAGTGTCGCCGCGCGCTTTGCTAAAAAAAACCTAGCTTTTTATCTGCTCAACCCGCGCCCCCTCGCGACCCCACCAGCCAGCCTCTGCGAGCTTTTTACAGAAAGGCACCCCGGGTTTTAGTGACCTTAACCCGCGCTCCATCTTAGCCCCACCTATCAGCCGTTGCGGGTTCAGTCGCTGGCCGTGGACCCGTAGCCAATGGTCTCACCTGTCCGCCGCATTGGCTATGCAGAGCCGCGGTAGAAAAAGTCCTCTGCGCGCTGTGTGGCCTAGTCAGCCGCTGGCCCACCCGTTAGTGACTGGGGCTGAATTTGCCTGAGTATAAAAAGTAATTTCCAATTTCTGTTTTTAATTAAACTTTCCAGAAATTGTTTAAATTCAAATTCAAATCAGATTTTAAATAACTTTCAAATTATAAATCCAAACAATACATATAATATATGTTTTGGAATAAGAAAAATGTGAGGAATTCAAATATGTTGTTCAAAATAATGTTTGACCACTTTAAATTTTCGAGATGATTAAAATTACAATAAAATGCCCTTTTCTTAATAAACTAAAAACTTTAATTCTATAACTCCAAATTGGGCAAATAATATGTCTAAATCGATCAGTGCGATGAGCCCGTTCTGTCTATGCAGTCCTTGTTCTGAATTGAAGCATGCATCATGTCATTATTAAACATCTGAACTGTTTATGGCAATAAAAATTGACTAAATAAATAATAAAATGCTTTATTTCTTGTACCCACACCTCACCTTTGCCATGCTACTTTAATGCCATGTAAATTGTGCACCATTCATCACGGCATGCTTGTTTGCTTGACACATTTTAATTCATATGTTTGTGCACTTTATTTATGTTGTCCCTTGTTTGTTTGGTTCTTCTTCGAATAGACGCCCAGCAGGAGAATTACCAGGAATCATAGGAGTACTACCCAGATCCATCTCTCGCTTCAACTGAGCTGCCAGGCAAGCACTACCACATGCTTGCATACATTTAGTACCTATTGCCTCTATCTTATTCTTGCATCATTGAGTCGCGATTGCATTAAATTGAATCCCAAGTACTGCATAGCCTTTACTTTTAAACCCCACCGAAGCTTGTTCCTCCATCCCATGAGCCATTACTACGGGAGTTGTTTGAGCCATGCGAGTCGTAGAAAAACATGTGTAGGGTATGTGGGTGTCTGATGAATAATGAGGTACCTAAACAACATAACCTGAGTAGTAATGGGATAACTAATGAAAGAGGCACCGGTGAGCAATATCCGCTATTTGGTTTTTCATGCTCACTTGTGTCCCGTAGGACCCCGAGTACTTGATTCCTGTTCCTTGTTTATTCGCACTATCCACATCCGGGAGGCCTTATGGACCCCCTGAGCCAGAGCTTGATTCATTCTTATTTCTTGGGGCCACAATTAGTTTGGGGCTTTATTACTATCCTGTACCTATGCCATGTTACTGCTTTATTTAAGATTGTGCGTGGAGCACCTGTACTGTTTTGGATCGTGACATGTTTTCGCTGTATCGACAAGCCCAGTCACATTTTCGGGTTCCCAGTCGTTTACCGCCATCCACACAAACCTTGAGTCCGTCTCGGAGTCAGCTAGCTTCGTCGCGGGTAGCTTAATGGGGTGGCCCCCTGAAATATTACTGAATCCTGTGATTGCTTTGTCGTGAATGCCTCGTTGGGTTTTGAGTTGGTTTTTCCGAGGTTGATCGAGTGTGTGTTGCTATTCGTGCACCCCTGCAGGGTAAATCTTCTGAAAGCCGTGTCCGCGGTTATGGACGACTTGGAGCACAGTTTCTCAATCATAGACAAGTATAACTAAAGTACCGCTTTTAAATTGACTAAGTACTTGACTAGTAAATAGTGCAATGCTCACGGAATGGTTAATAAAACTGCCAATGGATGATGGGGGTTGTTCGTCCACTTCCTCTTTGGTAAGCGAGGAGGAGGATGGATCTGTTAATTATACTGTTATAACTGTTGATCTTAATTAACGGACATCCGTCTATCATTGGTTAGGCGGATGGTTAGCGAGTATCTATAGAATTGTTAGATATTATCTTTTGCTGCAATTGCGTCACCCTAGGTTGTGTCCCCTTTAGTGTCATAAAGACTTGTTGAGTACCCCTAGGGTCTCACACGATAAATTGTTTGATTCAGATGAACAGGTGTATTCACAAGATGGATACTGGGTGGAGGAGACAGATGATGTTGGCAACGATCACTCGGTGTAGAGATTCCAGGAACGGGGATCCGTGAGATCTGTGGGCGGAATGTGTTTATTTATGTGGCATCTTATGCCGATTTGCTTCTTATCCGTACTCGGATCTTGTTTCCGCTTCCGCCTGATACTCTGATGTTTGTTGTATGAGGAGCTATCCTAAATTATTATCTCTATCTAGGATATTTGAATCTTGTTGTATGGCGTTGCAATATTTCTATTTCTTTTAG
The DNA here is from genome assembly GCA_910589775.1 of Avena eriantha. Taxonomy (NCBI): domain Eukaryota; kingdom Viridiplantae; phylum Streptophyta; class Magnoliopsida; order Poales; family Poaceae; genus Avena; species Avena eriantha. The sequence continues at coordinate 7,730,611 of OU342745.1, read as the reverse complement.
ATGGAATGGCTCTGAGGACTGCTGTATGTGGCTTGCATACATGCTCATTTGTGTATGTAGTTGATCCCTTCGCCTGCCGATTACGCCGCTCGTTCTTGTCCTGATGTTCTGAAAGTGGTTAGGACGGCCGAAAGGTCTACCGTGAGTGGCCCTGGACCCCACCGTACTATTTTAACCACTTTCGTTCATCCAGGCATGTAACTAAGAGTGTAATTCACCGACGTAGTTACATCACTAGAGCTGCCCGACGCCATCTTCTCCGAGTAGGGAGTTGGAAGGGAGAGGTTGTAGGGGAAGTGGTTGTTTCCCATCTCACAAGCTCACAGGAGGGCAACAATCACGCCCCGCCAAAGTTATTTTGTAGGAATCGAAGTAGGTGCACTCAATGCGAGCTGCCGTGGAAGCCATGGCGTGGCTCAGTAGTCCCACGGCCACTTGAGTCCGCAGGCGTGCACACCTCAGCTCTGTGGGATAGCAAAGCGTGTCGTCTAGTCATGTCGTGCTTCATGCGACGTGGACTGGGCCCACGCGCTATTGAAGGGCGAAGCCTGGCAACGGCCTCTTCGTCGAACATGACCAGCGTTGCAAGTTGCCGGCCCTTGCTCGGGGGCTTATGTCGCTTAATGTGATCGGGGGTCCCTCACATTGAATCGTAGCGCGTGGGCCAGGACCCACCGGTTAGCGACTCAGCGGACGCATGGCCTAGCCTGTAAGGGCGTCGCAAGGATGTGAGAACCGTGTCCTCCAAGCAGGTATGGCCTTGGCATGATGAGCCTATGGAGACTTACTGTCGGCCATGATATGGGTGCCTATGGATGAGACAAAAACTACATGATGAGCTCTGTTCCGCCAGTCGGGCGCGGACAAGGAGGAAAAGAGAACGACGCGTGCAAGGCGGTCTGATCCCTCCTTCCGGGGACTACCCTGGAAGGAGGGTAAGGACGTGGGTAGGGGCAGCGAAGCCAAGGAGTGGCCTCGACTGAGCCCTGGAAGGACCATGGAGCACTTCTCCTGGGCCAGGCGCGACCCGGGAACCGGAGTCAACTAATCCTAACAAGGCGTGTGAGGCCCAACCTTGGGAACTGGCGACGCATTAGCACTGCTGGACATCATCATGGCGATGCAGTCCACTACAGTGCACCATCGACAAGAGTGACATCTCGGAGCCTGAGTTGTCACTCAGTTATCGAGTGCACATGTGCACCGCCCCTGGCCATCCATTGGCCATAGGCGCTGCCCATCTGCCTGAAGACCGCGTGGCACCCCGTGATTGAGCCCGGGAACGCCCTGGATGGTGCTCCACACCGGCCCTTGTAGTGACTCTTTGGTGTATAAAAGGAGGCACTTGGCCATTGTTTAGGGGGACTTCTTGCTAGAGAGGTTCATTCTAGGGTTAGGCCGAAGGGTTTTTCTGGAGGGTCTTTAGAGAAGGGTCCTCGGAGAGAGTTGGAGAGAGTTTCAATGGATAAGTAGCAAAGTAAGGAAAGAAAGAAAGAGGAAGCCCGTGGAGTGTAGAAGCTAGAGAGAAAGCGCCTCCCTAACACCGTAGAGATCATCTTCGTGTACCTCGATCCACCCCCGATAATCCACCAAAGCAGTACGTAGGGTTGTTAGCCGAAGGGCGGCCCGAACCTTGGTAACAAATGTCTGTGTGTGCTCTGTGTGTGTTCTGTGCTCGAATCAGCAGGTTCCTTCGTCGATGTTGAGGCTGGAACGCCTTCGTGTCCACTACCGAACAAATAGGGGGTGTCCAACATCCCCGGTGTCAGTGTAGGCAAGACGCAACAAAAAAATTAATATATTATTACTATATACTTTTTTTATTTTCTCTGGTGCTTGTTTTCCAGGCAAACCCTCGACGTGGGCCCCACGGATCTAACCTCCATAGTGAAACCCTAACCCAAGGGCCTCGCTGGTCTAGCCCCTAGCTTTCTCCGTACGAGGGTTGACCTATATACTTTACTGTTGGTTTAGGATTTTTTAGGCCATACCTACATGGAAAGTCTAGGTTGGGACCATGGTTCCACCGGTTTCCCTCTGTTAGACCCATCGCGAGAGTTTCCTCCTACAGTTTCAACACTTCTCTAAGTGATCGCATGCACCATAGACGTTCACACCCGGGAGATAGGATTCCATCTAGGAACATACCACCACACTTGTGCATGTATTCTAGGGCCACACGTAGGTTCCAGTGGCATTCCGGCGCTCAGGGGGTCCTTCTCTGATGAAAGCCTAATCCGAGGGCCCCGCTAGTCTAGCCCCCTAGCTTTCTTCGTACGAGGGTTGACCAATGTACTTTAGTGTTTGTTTAGGAATGTTTAGGCCATACCTAGATGGAAAGCCTAGGTTGGTACCATGGTTCCACTGGTTTCCCTCTATTTGACCCGTCGCGAGAGTTTCCTCCTACAGATCCAGCACTTCTCTAAGTGTTATCGCACGCACCATAGACGGTCACACCCGGGAGCTAATTACTCCATCTAGGACCATTCCACCACACTTGCGCATGTATGCTAGGGACACACGCTGGTTCATGTGGCTTTCCGGCGCAAAGGCAGTCCTTCTCCGGTGAAACCCTAGTCCGAGGGCCCCGCTGGTCTAGCCCCCTAGATTTTTCCATACGAGGGTTGACCAATGTACTTTAGTATTGGTTTAGGATTTTTTAGGACATACCTACATGGAAAAGCTAGGTTGGTACCATGGTTCCACCGGTTTCCCTCTATTTGACCCATCGCGGGAGTTTCCTCCTACAGTGCCAGCACTTCTCTAAGTGTTATCGCATGCATCATAGATGGTCACACTCGGGATCTAGGTATTCCATCTAGGAACATTCCACCACACTTTTGCATGTATGCTAGGGCCACATGCAGGTTCCCGTGGCTTTTTGGCGCACAGACGGTCCTTCTCCAGTGAAACCCTAATCCGAGGACCCTGCTGGTCTAGCCTCTAGATTTCTCCATACGAGGGTTGACCAATGTACTTTAGTGTTGGTTTAGGATTGTTTAGGCCATACCTACATGGAAAACCTAGGTTGGGACCATAATTCCACTTGTTTCCCTCCGTTTGACCCATCGCGGGAGTTTTCTCCTACAGGACCAACACTTCTCTAAGTGTTATCGCATGCACCATAGACGGTCTCACCCGGGAGCTAGGTATTCCATCTAGAAACATTCCACCACACTTGTGAATTTATGCTAGGGCCACACGCAGGTTCTCGTGGCTTTTCGGCGCTCAGACGGTCCTTCTCCGGTGAAACCCTAATCTGAGAACTCCGCTGGTCTAGCCCCCTAGCCCCCTAGCTTTCTATGTACGAGGGTTGACCAATGTATTTTAGTGTTCGTTTAGGATTGTTTAGGCCATACCTACCTGGAAAACCTAGGTTGGGACCATGATTCCACCAGTTTCCCTCCGTTCGACCCATCGCGGGAGTTTCTTCCTACAGGTCTAACACTTCTCTAAGTGTTACCGCATGCACCATAGAAGGTCACATCCGGGAGCTAGTATTCCATCTAGGAACATTCCAACACACTTGTGAATGTATGCTAGGGCCACGTGTTCTCGTGGCTTTCCGGCGCTCTGACGGTCCTTCTCTAGCGAAACCCTGATCTGAGGGCCCCACTGGTCTAGCCCCCTAGCTTTCTCTGTACGAGAGTTGACCAATGTACTTTAGTTTGCTTAGGATTGTTTAGGCCATACCTACATGGAAAACCTAGGTTGGGATCATGGTTCCACTGGTTTCCCTCCATTTGACCCGTCGCGGGAGTTTCCTCCTACAGGTCCAGCACTTCTCTAATTGTTATCGCATGCACCGTAGACGGTCACTCCCAGGAGTTAGGTATTCCATCTAGGAACATTCCACCACACATGTGCATCACACATTGGTTCCCATGGCTTTCCGATGCTCAGACAGTCCTTCTCCGGCGAAACCCTAATCCGAGGGTAGCCCCTAGTTTTCTCTAACGGTTTATTTTATTCAACAAAAATATGTAATATTTGAGTTCTGATAGATAAATCTTATTTTTCTGCAAATTTTGATATATGTATTTTTCTGAATTATAATGATGTAGTTATGATTTTTCTGTAGGTTTACTCTGGCAAAAAGAAAAAAGAGCTATCTTGTCGGCTTGGTTACATACTGCGTCGAGCCGTCTGCATAGCGGGGACGTCCTTGCTGTGTCGTCAGGCCCGGCCTTCTGGGCCCACGCGAGGCCCACCTACAACGACGGTAGCCATCGGCCCACGTTTGTCTATGCCGACTGTCCGTCTATGTCGATGGCTATTCTGGGCCGACGCCCTGTTGCTAGCCCACCCGGCTCGGGCCCCTACACCGACAGCCCTGATAAATGGCCGTCGGCCATCGGCGCCTTGAATGTTTCGTGTAGTGCTATTGGAAAGTTGTGTGTGACCGGCATGAATAAAGCGGAAGCGCATGGCACAACACCGATCGATAGCTGTAAACTGAACTGTGCTCTGGTAATTATTAGGTTCCGTGTGGTGAAAAAAACATCAACCTTTAGCTGGGATGCCAGCTAGCTTTGGTGCTTTGGGACTCCGAACACGTCCCCCAGTAAGAATCTACTACAGTAGTACAAGCCCTTCTATGCTTTCCCCACCCGATCGATAACGATGATGATTCCAAGTCGATTTCGAAATCGATTCAGACAGTGGTCGAGGCTTCCTATATTACTAGTTTCCACTGACGACGCCCGGCCGTGTGTAGAGTCCGCCGCGATTTTGTCGATCCTCTGTTGCCAAACCCAACGAAACACTAGCTCCGCTGTGCACGTACGTTAGTAGAGTATCATTGATGGGTCGTCATACCTCGGCCATGTCTGGTGGTTTCGTCAAGGTGCCGCTCAACACGCAGTCCGGCTCCTTTTCCGACGTGGTCTCTGCTGGAGGGCACGATTGGAGGGTGACCTGCTACCCGAACGGCGACTTCGTGTCCGTGTACCTCGAGCTCATGAGCGAAGCCGAGAACGTGACGGCCGTCTTTGACGCCGCCGTTTTCACGAGCAGCCACGAGCCGGGGGGCAGCCCCTCTGGCCTGATCCGCCACAGGACATTGCACGTCTTCAACAACCCGCCCGTGGACGACAACCTCGTGCTCTGGGGCTTCCCTCGCTTCCTCCACAAAAGCAATGCTATATGCGTGGGCATCCACCTCAGCATCATGTGGGACCGATACGGCCTGGACCGCCTGAAGCTTTTGTGTGTCAAAAGGCTGCTGGACAAGGTGTCGGTGGGCACGGTCGCCGGCGTGTTAGACTGTGCCGACACATACAACTGCCCGGAGCTGAAAGCCAAGTGCATCGACTACATGGTGGAGGACGAAAATTTCAAAAAGGTTGCGCTCACCGATGCTTTCCTGGAGCTGGTGGCGAGGTCTCCGTCGACACTTTCTGAGCCCAGAAAGAGGCTTGGAACATGACAGCAGACATATTATGCTAGTATAACTAGTTTAGCTAGCTGTTTTCTCAAATTGTGTGTTTCTTCGATGGACTAAATTTTATTATCTCAATGTCGTGCCAAAGTGATACTAGTAGTACTGTTTGTCTCGTACGAGGAGAAGTACCGTACCCTAGTCTCGGTGGCTCTATCTCTTTCTTGGTGGACCTCGCAAAATAAGCTTTCGCCTCCCTATATTAATATAGCTACTACACAGTACAATTTTGAGATCACTGTTGGAGCAAACAGCACAAGCACGTCCAAAAGAAAAGAAAAAAATAGAGAGAAAACAATACCAACACCGCGGATCAACGAAAACGAAAGTGCCTCGTGACCGCTCCGTCCTCTGGCGTATTCCCACCACGATCCTAGCACCCTGAATCATCACGTACCAAACACACTAGTAGAAAACTAGCCAAAGGATTTGACCTTTAGTACCGGTTACCTTAAGAACCGGTACTAAAGGATGCATTAGTACCGGTTTAACTGCCCAGGTCGCCGGCAAACTTGAGTACCGGTTCGTTTAGAATCTATAGTACCGAACCGGTACGAAAGGCTTTCACGCCAAATTTGAGGCGGAGGTGGGGCCAGCTTTGCACCTTTAGTACCGGTTCATATAAAGAATCGGTTCATATAAAGAATCGGTACTGAAGGGTTCCCAGACCTATTTCTTCACCCGAGCCACCCGAGCCAGCTCCATTATTGCTTCTCCTCTCACATTTCCAAATATTTCCTTCCTCTCACACTGCAACAAATCTCCATTTTTCTCCACCATTTTGTCAAGATTGATGGCACCCATCTATCCAAGGGTTAGCAATATAATCCTAATTTAGCTCATTTCTTTGCTAGTTTAACTTGTATCATTTTTCTAGTGCTAGAAAGGTGTTCGATGAAATGCCTAAGTTAGAGATTTCATTTTTTATATGCAATTTGAGCTCAAATTAAAGTATGATTTGTTGGTTTTAGTAACGTCCCCGTCCTCACCGTCGTCGATCGCCAGCGTCGTCCCCTAGCACCTCGGTGAGCCTCTTTTTTATATAAAGAAAACTTAGTTTTATGTGATGAACTTGAATATTAATTAACTTGGTCACTCATATATTCATGATGTTGTGTAATTAATGATTTTTGATATACTTATATAATGCAGATGAATTGACAATGGATGTACGGTGACCGATGTCATCCCGAGTTTATTACTGGCATGCATTATTTTCTCAACGTGGATGAGGCAAACAGGCGGTCGAATGGTTTTATTTATTGTCCATGTAGTTTCTGTAAGAATACAAAGGATTACTCTACCTCAAAAACCCTTCATGTCCACCTGCTTGAGAACGGTTTCATGCCTGTCTATAATTGTTGCACCAAGTACGGAGAAAAAGGGTTATAATGGAAGACAACGAAGAAGAAGAGGATAATGACAACTATCCTATATTCACTGAAGACGCTGATAGTAGAATGAGGGAGACGAAGCTGAAGAAGAGCCCATTTTTGATGAGCCCATTTTTAATGAGTCCGATGACGATTTGGGTCGGGCCATTCTTGATGCGAAGATAAACTGCGGAAGTGAAAAGGAGAGGTTGAAGTTGGAGAAAATGTTATAGGATCACAACAAACTGTTGTACCTAAATTGCGAAGATGGCCAAAAAAGTTGGATACCACACTAGAATCGCTGCAATGGAAGACAGAGAATGGTACTTACAAGGGATTTGAAAAGTTGCTGAAAATAATAAAAAAGATGCTTCCAGGGGAGAACGTATTGTCCTCTAGTACGTACCAAGCAAAGAAGGTTGTCTGCCCTTTAGGATTAGAGGTGCAGAAGATACATGCATGCATGCATCAATGACTTTGCTAAGGTTTTTGAAGCGATAACGTGACAAAAAAATAATACTTTGGCCTTACAACTTCAAGTGAGTGTTAATGTCTTCTAACACATTCTATTTTGCTCACCAGATGTTAAACTTTTAACTGATGACTTATATCTATGACACTGCATATTTAAACGTGTGCGGGTTCTACTTTATTCTTATCGTCATTAAAATGTACAATGCAGAAGTTGAAGTCTTTAACTCACTAAGCAAAGAGCCTATACTATACAAGACGACTTTTGATATGCTTAAAAAGTAATTTTAATTCTTATCGGTTTTTCCATTAATTTCCTGATATCAACAAATTGATAACTCTTTTATGCATTTTCTTTGTCGGGCAGCGTATGGCAAACGTTCATCCAGGAAGATCCGGCCGGTGGATGAAACCGAAGCTGATATGGCGTGCGAACAAAGTAGTACTACCTAGGTCCACACACCTTTATCATACTTGGTTATTGTTTGATTGAATTATATTTTTGTAAAGAAATGCGCGAAACAACCATTGGGGACTAATCTATGTGGATACTATGTTTGCGAGTACATTCACAAGATTGTCAGTGCGAGAATGAATAATCAAAGAAATAAAGAGGTACGTAAACAATATTCGCAAATTTATTTAGTTACCATCAGTTTTCAGTCATAATTGTTTAATTATGATTTGATATATATATATATACACATAGCTCATGTATTCATTTATATCTTATTCATTATATAGTTGGCAAGAAAACGGGATACGCTCTCAATCGAGCACCCCTAAACCCCTCATAAACCCTAAACCCTGAATTCTCAGCTGCGACAGAGATTTCTACACTTTCTATGCCGCGTCCCCCCCTTTGGTACCGGTTCGTGTTACAAACCGGTACCAAAGCCCCTCTGGAACCGATACCAAAGGCCGTTTTTCTACTAGTGTCAACACCTCCAAGAAGGAAAACGACGACGACGTTGCTGCCCGGAGTAGTCCTACGGTTTCTTGGTGCACCTATGAAGGCCCACATGACCCATGCCTTAGCATTGTGGATTATTGTTTTGCGACGTCTCACCAAGAAATCAGACATGTACTCCTTCGGGGTCGTGTTGTTTGAGATCTTGTGTGCATGCCCTGTGATCTCCCGGAGGAGCTAGTGAGCTAGCTTGACTGGGAACTTGTCGTGGTGGTGTCACGGCATATGTCTGGGGTAGGCTAAATTTGGGGCCGCATGGAAGTGGAGAAATCTGGGTACGGATGATGCAGTAAAGACCGCATACGGAAGATCACTGAGAGACACGATATACCTGATGGCCCAAAATATATCGAGCTCGTTGGGGAACCCCAAGAGGAAGGTATGATGAGCACAGCAGCAAGTTTTCCCTCAGTACGAAACCAAGGTTATCAATCCAGTAGGAGCAAGGAAACACCCCAAAGGTGTTACTAGCTGAGCTTTGGCAGGGCGTACTACCGGAGCTAGTAGCAACGTGGAGACCTGCACAACACAACCACAGAACTTTGTCCCCAACTTGCGATGAGGTTGTCAATCTCACCGTGTTTTGCGGAAAACAAAGGATTAAGCGTATCGAATGGAAGGAAGTAAAAGTTTGCAGAAAGTAAACACAAAGCAGTAAACAGTATATAGATTGTATGTAAAGAAAAGGACCGGGATCCATAGTTCACTAGAGGTGGCTCTCCTTAAGATAGATAACATGCTGGGTGAACAAATTACAGCAGGGCAATTGACAAACATCGAGAAAGCAATACATGCATATACTAATCATCTTGACTCCTTTGAGACTTGATTGGGCATTACAACATTATACATAGACCGCCATCCAACTGCATCTATGACTAATAATCTACCTTCAGGTTTTCATCCGAACCCTCTCCAGAATTAAGTTGCAAGCAACAGATTATTGCTTTACGAACTGCGTGTAAAGTAAACAATACGATTGTTCTACGCACAAAGCATTGTTGTTTTCTCCCTAGTAGCAACATCACATCTAGTACCTTAGAGATTTATGTCACTTCCCCAGATTACCAGAGGCATGAACCCGCTATCGAGCATAAATACTAACTCTTGGAGTTGCTAGCATCTACTTGGCCAAGATAGCTACTAACAACGGAAAGCATGCAAGATCACAAATAACAAAGACATGATAGAATCAATAATCAATCTGAAATAGCATCTCAATATCCATCGGATCCCCGCAAACACAACATGCAGGATTACAAATAGATGATCTTGATCATGAACGGAGTTCACAAGATCTAAACATGAAAGCACAAAGGAGGAGAACCAGCCATCTATCTACTACATGGATCCGTAGTCCAAGGATGAACTACTCACGCATCACACCGGAGGCTTGCATGGTGATGAAGAAGGCCTCCAGGGTGAATTCCCCTCTCCTGCAGGGTGCCGGGAAGAGCTTCAGATCCCTCCCGATCTAGGGATTGAGATAACGGCGGCTACTGACTCTTTCGTGGATTTTTGATCTGGTACTTAGGGTTTTCGTCCTGAGGGCATCTTATAGGCAGAAGGGGAGGCCGAGGGGGTGCCGGGAGCGGCCACACCACCCCCTGGCGCGGGCCAGGCCTTGCCGCGCGGCCAGGTAGTGTGGTGGCCCCCTGGCCCCTCTCCGTCTCGTATTCTGGCACTTGATGACTTCCGGAAAAATAGGCACTTTGGCTTTTGTCCCGTCCAATTCCGAGAATATTCATTTTCTGACTTTCCTGGAACCAAAAACAGCAGAAAATAGGCAGCTAGCACTGTGGCTCTTGTTAATAGGTTAGTCCAAGAAATCATATAAAAATTACTCCAAAGTTGGAACAAAACACAAGAAAGTGGATAAAACCAAGCATAGAACATGAAAAAATATAGATACATTTGCAATGTATCAACATCCCCAAGCTTAACTTCTGCTCGTCCTCGAGTAGGTAAGTGATAAAAAGAAAGAATAATTTTTGAGGTGGCATGCACCATCAAAGACTTGATCAAAGTATTTGTAAAACATTCAAAGCTGGGATCATAGTACTTCAATCATAACATGAAAGACAAAGTTCTAGCAATAAGCAAAGAAACTATGTTGCAACATGAAAAGGCACAAACAAAAGATTCATGAATAGCAATGCTTTGCAAGACGTGTGTTTGTTTCACATAAAGAAACCATAGCATAATAGTATTCGGCTTGTCCTTCATAAAGTAGCAAATATAAATGCATAGGACACCTTCAAAGTTCATAAGAGTGACTAGATACAAATAGTTTAAAACAAGCAATATCAAGTTATACATCAATCAACTAGTCTTGGGACAATGCACATAGAACTAAGAATGGCCAGTATGCTCTCAAAGTAGGTGCATAAAGATAGAAGGTGGAGACTCAATGTAATGGTGGAAGAAAGGCCTTTGTAAAAGGAAGTAGGGATTCAAGTCTCATAAAGAGCTTTCAAAAATTATGGTACTTATAGATTTCATCTCTCATTGCCCCTATCATAAGCATCTTTCAGGTGATTAAGGTTAAAGTGACACAACTGAGAGGATATGCTTGACAAGTTATAAACCGAAATCTCATGCCCCTTACTTACGAAGACCGATCCTCATGCTACTAAACTTCAGTCATGAGTAAGCTCTTGTCATTGTAAGTACATGTGTATCATTAAGAACCGCCAACGGGGTACCCCTTATACATGATACGGGAGCTTTCTCATAATTAAAATGACAAGGCAAGCATACAATGAGCATCTCAGCGATCTTTTTATTTGCTATTTGCATAGGTTTTTATTGAGGATGCTTCATAGAGTGCTCATTATGATGATGCTGCAAGTTTCCACCATGATTAGGCATAGCTTAGGCTAGCGGCCCAGGCGTTTCTCTAACACACATACAAACTCCATGATCTTACAAGTTCCACTTTTATTTCACACCACCGGGATCCGTAAGCAAAAGAACATGATATCAACGGGGTACAAAGTACAATTGCAATGTTGAAAGCGTTCCCCATGAAACATGGTTCTGCTAATTTCAACTTATAAAGCGCAAGCATATACGCAACAAAGAAGGACCCAGTGGTTCAAGTTTATTAGATGCAAAAAGTAAAGTGTGCCATCAAGTTCGTGAGAGCTCTAATCACTAGTTTTCTCATAACAAGTTTAATTTGGAAGGTAAACAAAAGCATGAATATACTTGAAATAGCATAAGCTAGTAGGTAGGTATGGTGGACTCTTTGGAAAAACTTGGTTTAGGGAGTTGGATGCATGAGTGGAACTCATACTTGGTTGTGGAGGCTAGCAAAAGACTGGGAGCGACAAACTAAGAGAGCAATAATGGCCATAATCATGCAGAGCGATAAAACATCATTGATCAAAGCATAAAGTGATACTACAAGTTGAAAACTAAAGGATCATAAAGGCTATGGTGACTTGAGATAGCATAACATGGTGTGAGCATGCGCCAAGTCAACCCAAATAAAGCATCAAAGGAATATACCACTATACTATGCTTTAATATGCTAAAACAACACATGATTTATCCAAGGCACATTAAGCAATCTCAATTGTTTATAACAAGCCATGCTACATAAAACAATACTAAGCATAAAGCCAAAACAATATCAAGCATGGCATGACAAAGCATAGGCCACACTCAAAGCCGAGCTCTTTTTACCACATAAGCATGAACTTTCCTACTCTTTTCCAAACCAAACCAAACTATTTGCAAACCAATGTATGAAAGAGAGGGTCCAACCAATTTATTCAGAAATATAAGCAAACCAAGAAAACTCAAAACCAAAACGAAAACAAAAAAGAAGACGCTCCAAGAACAACACAATTGTGCATGAAACAATAAAAATGAAGCGTTTGGAAGAAACCTGGGATTTTTATTGATGAAGAAGGGGGGTGCCTTGGGCATCCCCAAGCTTTGACGCTTATACTTCTTGGATATTTCTTGGGATGACACGCGTGGAATACTCAAGCTTGAGCTTTAGTCCATCCTTCATCTCATTACTCATTCTTTCCATACACCTGAAATTTTTTCCTTCATACAAAACTTCACACAATCTTTATTAGCAACATTAGTGCATTCAAGATAAAAGGTCTTAAGGTTCAGTTCGAACACCAAATAAACTTCCATTAGAACACTAGATACTGTAGCACTTCCCTCAAAAAGCTCAATTCCCCAAAAGAACTCAAGAAGGAACCAACAAGAAGCAAATGCAGAAAATGGCAGAAATCTGTCAAAACAGACCAGCGGGTAAAGAAGATTTTTTTCGAAGACCTTATGTTGCTCAAATCAAAAAGTGTTGAACTAAATAAACTTAGATAACAACCTGGGGCATAATCACAAAAACTCGCGCCTCAAAAATACGTTCAGAGATTTTACACGAATTTTTACGGTGAAGCACAGAAATCTGTTTCGGGACAGCAACTTTCCCAATCATTACTTCTCTCTCATTAGAAGTTACTCTTGGCACAAAAAGCAAATAAAAAGGATAAGGAGCGGTTATTACAGAGGTAATAACTTCCAAGACTCATCTAAAACTTTTGGGTTATCTCCCAATAAGTACTTTTCTTTAACGCCTTTAAGTTAGGCATAAGAAGCAAAGAAAGAATCAAGTGTTCTCAAATGAAGAAGCATTAAGATCTATACCAGAAATATATTCAACAAGGCAAGGTATATCATCCAAATAAGTTCGAGAGGATCCTCTCTCAATGCTCTTAGGTTCACTATTTTCATCAAAACGGTTTGCAGGAACAATCCAATCAAGATTCTTTTCTATGGCATCATGTATTGCCACTAGTTTAAAGGGTATTGGTATCTTAGGTTCCTCCCCATTAGGTTCGGTTTTGTTCATCTTTTCTCGTGTACCAACAACATCTACACATGATCCTAGCATATTGAAACGTTCAAAAACTTTTCTAGCTTCCTTGGCAACATCATAGAACTCCTTAAACAAAGTTTCTAGAATAAAATCCCTCTTTTCAAGGTCCTCAATTTCTTTAAGCTTAAGAAACATTATTTGCATTAAGGGGTTGAGGTTAACAAACCTTGGCTTCTATCATGTGAATTAAAGAAGCTACAACAATCTCATAGTTTGGAGCAAGTTTTACAAGGGATCTATCCTCAGTATCCTTATGTTTGCTAACATGATTAAAGAATTCTTCAATATTATCTTTCCCAATTATAGAACCACTACCAATTAAAGGTCTTTCAGGGTGAAAGTAGGGATCAACATGGTGAGCTAAGGAAGAGGTGACAACTAAAGGAGACTTAATTTTTTGTGTGTTTTTGATAAAGAAACCAAACTAGTAAAACTATTTTTGTGTGTTTTTGATAAAGAAACAAGAAAACAAAGCAAAAAGAAATTAAGAAAAACAAAAAGAACAAAGTAAAGAGATTGGTTATGAGGGACTTCCCTTGTGAAGATGTCCTTGACTCCCCGGCAACGGCGCCAGAAAATATGCTTGATGGCCCAAAATATATCGAGCTCGTTGGGGAACCCCAAGAGGAAGGTATGATGAGCACAGCAGCAAGTTTTCCCTCAGTACGAAACCAAGGTTATCAATCCAGTAGGATCAAGGAAACACCCTAAAGGTGTTACTAGCTGAGCTTTGGCAGGGCGCACTATCGGTGCTAGTAGCAACGTGGATACCTACACAACACAACCACATAACTCTGTCCCCAACTTGCGATGAGGTTGTCAATCTCACCGTGTTTTGCAGAAAACAAAGGATTAAACGTATCGAGTGGAAGGAAGTAAAAGTTTGCAGAAAGTAAACACAAAGCAGTAAATAGTTTATAGATTGTATGTAAAGAAAAGGACCAGGATCCATAGTTCACTAGAGGTGGCTCTCCTTAAGATAGATAACATGCTGGGTGAACAAATTACAGCGGGGCAATTGACAAACATCGAGAAATATATACATGCATATACTAATCATCTTGACTCCTTTGAGACTTGATTGGGCATTACAACATTATACATAGACCGCCATCCAACTGCATCTATGAATAATAACCAACCTTCAGGTTATCATCCGAACCCCCTCCAGTATTAAGTTGCAAGCAACAGATTATTGCTTTATGAACTGCGTGTAAAGTAAACAATACGATTGTTTTATGAACAAAGGATTGTTGTTTTCTCCCTAGTAGCAATAGCACGTCTAGTACCTTAGAGATTTCTGTCACTTCCCCAGATTACCAGAGGCATGAACCCACTATCGAGCATAAATACTAACTCTTGGAGTTGCTAGCATCTACTTGGCCAAGATAGCTATTAACAACAGAAAGCATGCAAGATCACAAATAACAAAGACATGATAGAATCAATAATCAATCTGAAATAGCATCTCAATATCCATCGGATCCCCGTAAACACAACATGCAGAATTATAGATAGATGATCTTGATCATGAACGGAGCTCACAATATCTAGACATGAAAGCACAAAGGAGGAGAACCAACCATCTAGCTACTACATGAATCCGTAGTCCAAGGATGAACTACCCACGCATCACACCGGAGGCTTGCATGGTGATGAAGAAGGCCTCCAGGGTGAATTCCCCTCTCCGGCAGGGTGCCGGGAAGAGCTTCAGATCCCTCCCGATCTAGGGATGGAGATGACGGCGGCTACAGACTCTTTCGTGGATTTTTGATCGGGTACTTAGGGTTTTCGTCCTAAGGGCATCTTATAGGCGGAAGGGGAGGCCGAGAGGGTGCCGGGAGCGGCCACACCACCCCTAGAGCGGGTCAGGCCTGGCCGCGCGGCCAGGTGGTGTGGTGGCCCCCTGGCCCCTCTCCGTCTCGTATTCTAGCACTTGATGACTTCCAGAAAAATAGGCACTTTGGCTTTTGTCCCGTCCAATTCCGAGAATATTCATTTTCTCACTTTCCTGGAACCAAAAACAGCAGAAAACAGGCAGCCGACACTATGGCTCTTGTTAATAGGTTAGTCCAAGAAATCATATGAAAAGTACACCAAAGTTGGAACAAAACACAAGAAAGTGGATAAAACCAAGCATAGAACATCAAAAATTATAGATACATTTGCAATATATCAATACCCAGGTTCGAGACTCTCCTAGTGAGATAAGACCTCTACTCCTGCATCTAGATCTCATATAACTTGATCATGCAAGTGGCTACAATGGTTCTCCTTGAGCTGTATTCCTATATCTCTAATGTCTATCTCTGGGAGAGCAGAGGAGGAAGAACATGAGCTCCGATCGAGCAGAGAGGAGATGAGCCCTTCAGGGCCTCCCTCTTTATCAACCCTCCTGGTGCTCCTTATAAAGGGGAGCCCAAGGGACAAGACTTGGTTTACACGCTTTGGCCTGGTCAGACCTGTCAGTTTTCCCATAGTGCTTGTCCTTGGCATATCTTCAGTATATTCCCTAGCATATCCTTATATACCCAGCATATTCCATAGCATCTCCTTAGATGCCTAGCATATCCCATAGCATCTCCTTAGATGCCCAGCATATTTCATGCCGCATGTGCCAGTCTAAGCCAGGGGCATCCCAAGACTGGCACGTGACTTGAAGGGCTTGTCCTGGCTTGAAGGAGCGTCGATGTAGAGGTTGGGGAGTGTCCGGGGGTGAATAAAAGGGCATCCGGGGCGATATAATTCGACCTGGAGGACTAAAACTTGACCTGGTGGTTAAAAGGAAAGGCCCTGCCCGGTTAAATCTTGAGCCCGGTCAAATTATAGTTTAAGTCGGCCTGGAGAGCCGAGGTAGGCTAAGCCGGGGTCTTCCTCGGATCCGGCCCGGGTGAAGCCTAGCCGGTTTACTAGGGTGTCCCAGGGGAGCGTTGCCTCTTGGCCCATGCGGGGTCCGGGCGGGAAACAAGGTGGCATCCCACGGTGGACCGGTCCCTCTCTTTGCCGGCCCACCCGGGGAAGCTGTGTGACCCGGCGGTATTGGCGAAGGGGCGCTGGCGGAGTCCCGTGGTGGGCCGAGGTTACCGAAATCGGCCCACCCCGGGAGGATGGCGTCGAGGTGTCGCTGCAGGATCTTGGCGCCGGGGTGACAGAGATGTATCCCGTGGTGGGCCGGTACAGGCCGAAGCCGGCCCACCCGGGGATGTGGCGATGCGGTGAGGAAGTTCGGCGGGAAGCAATTTTCGGATTTTGGATTTTTTTGGCTTTTGTTCCCGATTTGAATTTTCTATTTTTTAGCTTACTTTTTGTTATTTTTAGTTTATTTTTCCATTTTTTGTTTTTTTAGGATGCTATTTTATATATTGCATGCTCCCATTTTTCCTCGAGTTGCAACTCAAGATGCAAATTGCTTTCTTCACGTAAATTGCATGGTCCTATTCATGTTCCATGGTCATCACGCAACAGACGTATTACAAGACAGTAGAGGCATCAATTTGGAACTATGATTACATTTAGATGATCATGTTGCATGGTTGTTGTATTGCCTTGAGTTTTGCGACTCGGCATGAATTTTTGCCGATTTTCTTTTTGGTGGTAGAGGCATTGATTTTTGTAACAAGTTTTTTTGCAATTTTATGGATTGTGTTGCATTGTCTTTGTCTTTTTTCCTTTGAGTCGCAACGCGATATGCAATTGGGATTTTCCCCTGGCGGTAAAGGGGGTTGGGAGTTGTAAATAGGTTATCCAAAATGATGATTTGTTGCATGGTCCATGTCTTCTTTGTTGCCTTCAATTGCAAAGCGATTGGTAACTCGGCCTTTTCCTTGGAGGTAGGTAAGCAACTGTCATTTTCTTTGCCTTCAGTTGCAACTGGACATGCAATCGGCTCTTTCCAAGTTGAATGTGTTCCATGATCCCCGTCTTCTTTCTTGCCTTGAGTTGCAACGTGACATGAAACTATGCTTTTTACCATTTACGATGGTGAGGACTGTTCAGACTTGAGTTGCAATTAGATCATCGTATTTTTTGCATCGAGTTGCAAGTTGACACGAAACTGGCCTTTTCTCTAGCGGTAGAGCCAGGGAGTTGCAATTAGGGTTGTAATTGAGGACTCTCCCCCATCTCTTTTTGCCTCGAGTTGTAACTCGCATTGTAATTGCTATTTTCTTTCCTATAGTTGCAAGTCAACATGCAACTGGATTTTCCCATGGCTTTTTTCCTTGAGTTGCAACACGACATGCAAGTTGCATGGTTTCCGACTTCTTTCTTGCCATCAGTTGCAACGTTATACGAAATACGAGATTTTTGGAACTAGGCTTTTTATAATTTGTGATGCATGGTTGTTGTTTTAGTTACAAGTCGACACACAACTGGCATTTTTTTGACTTGAGTTACAACACGACATAAAACTGTGCTTTTTTCCCTTTTTATGATGGTGCTGCAACTAGGGTTGCAACTGAGGATTATGCAAATTTCCCCTTTCAGTTGTAAGTCGACATGCAAC
The DNA here is from genome assembly GCA_910589775.1 of Avena eriantha. Taxonomy (NCBI): domain Eukaryota; kingdom Viridiplantae; phylum Streptophyta; class Magnoliopsida; order Poales; family Poaceae; genus Avena; species Avena eriantha. Next base: position 7,712,947 of record OU342745.1, on the reverse strand, counting down.
AACCCCTTTCCAAGTTGTAAGTACGGGATTTTTGAAACTAGGATTTTTATGATCTGTGTTGCATGGTTATTGTTTTAGTTGCAAGTCGACGCGCAACTGGCATTTTTTCAACTAGAGTTGCAACGTGACATGCAACTGTGCTTTTTCCTTTTTATGATGGTGCTGCAACTAGGGTTGCAACCGAGCACTATGTAGACTGGCCCTTTCGTTTGCAACTCGACATGCAACTGGCCCTTTCCAAGGTGCAACTTGAGTTGCAACTAGATCACCATATTTTTTGCCTCGAGTTGTAAGTTGACACACAACTGGCATTCTCCCTAGCAGGGTAGAGCTGGGGAGTTGCAACTAGTGTGGCAATTGAGGACTCCCCCCATCTCTTTTTGTCTTGAGTTTCACTCACATTGTAACTCGTAATTTCTTGCCTGAAGTTGCAAATCAACACGCAACTGGATTTTTGCCCTGAGCTACAACTCGAAATGCAAGTTGCATGATCCCCGTACTATTTCTTGCCTTCAGTTGCAACATTACACGAAATACGGGATTTTTGGAACTAGGGTTTTTATGATTTATCTTGCATGATTGTTGTTTTAGTTGCAAGTCGACACACAGTTGGCATTTTTCGACTTGAGTTGCAACGCGACATGAAGCTGTGTTTTTCCTTTTACGATGGTGTTGCAACTAGGGTTGCAACTGACGGCTATGCAGAATGGCACTTTCAGTTGCAACTCGACATGCAATTGGCCCTTTCCAAGTTGCAACTTGATTTGCAACTACATCACCGTATTTTTTGTCTTGATTTGCAAGTTGACACGCAAGTGGCCTTTTCCCTAGCGGTAGAACTGGGGAGTTGCAACAAGGGCTGCAATTGAGGACTCCCCCCATCTCTTTTTGTCTTGAGTTGCAACTCGCATTGTAATTGGTCCTTTCTTTCCTAAAGTTGCAAGTCAACACGCAACTGGCTTTTTCCTTGGCTTTTTGCCCTGAGCTGCAACTCGACATGCAAGGTGCATGATCTCCGTATTATTTATTGCCTGCAGTTGCAACATTACACGAAATACGGAATTTTTGAAACTAGGATTTTTATGATTTGTGTTGCATGGTTGTTGTTTTAGTTGTAAGTCGACACACAACTGGCTTTTTTCGACTTGAGTGGCAATGCAACATGAAACTGTGTTTTTTCCTTTTTACGATGGTGCTGCAAGTAGGGTTGCAATTGAGGACTATGCAGAATAGCCCTTTCAGCTGCAACTCGACAAGTAACTGGCATTTTCCAAGCTGCAACTTGAGGTACAAGTAGATCATCATATTTTTTTGCCTCTATTTGTAAGTTGGCAAGCAATTGGCCTTTTCCCTAGCGGGGGTAGAGCTGCGGAGTTGCAACTAGGGTTGTAATTGAGGACTCTATCCCATCTCTTTTTGCCTTGACTTGCAACTCACATCGTAATTGGTAATTTCTTGCCTAAAGTTGCAAGTCAACACGCCACTGGCTTTTTGCCCTGAGCTATAATTCGACATGCAAGTTACATGATCCCCGTATTTTTTCTTGCCTTCAGTTGCAACATAACATGAAATACGGGATTTTTGGAACTAGAGTTTTTATGAATTGTGTAGCATGGTTGTTGTTTTAGTTGCAAGTCGACACACAACTGGCATTTTTCGACTTGAGTTGCAACGCGACATGAAACTGTATTTTTTCCTTTTTACGATGGTGCCGCAACTAGATTTGCAACTCGGGACTGTGTAGATTGGCCCTTTCAGTTGCAACTTGACATGCAACTGGCCCTTTTTAAGTTGCAACTTGATTTACAACTAGTTCACCGTATTTTTTGCCTCGATTTGCAAGTTGAAACGCAAGTAGCCTTTTTCCTAGTGGTAGAACTGGGGAGTTGCAACTAAGGTTGCAATTGAGGACTCTCTCCCAGCTCTTTTTGCCTTGAGTTGCAACTTGCATTGTAATTGGTACTTTATTGCCTAAAGTCTCAAGTCAACACGGAACTGGCTTTTTCCCTGGCTTTTTGCCATGAGCTGTAACTCGACATGCAGGCTTTTTGCCATGAGCTGTAACTCGACATGCAAGTTGCATGATCCCTGTATTCTTTCTTGCCTTCAGTTGCAACATTACACGAAATATGGGATTTTTGGAACTAGGGTTTTTATGGTTTGTGTTGCATGGTTGTTGTTTTAGTTGCAAGTCGACACACAATTGTCATTTTCTCGACTTGAGTTGCAACGCGACATGAAACCATGTTTTTTCCTTTTTATGATGGTGCTGCAACTAGAGTTGCAACTGGGTACTGTACAGAATGGCCCTTTCGGTTGCAACTCAACATGCAACTGGCCATTTCCAAGTTGGAACTCAACTAGATCACCGTATTTTTTGCCTCGAGTTGCAAGTTGACACGCAACTGGCCTTTTCCCTAGCGGTAGAGCTTGGAGAGGTGCAACTAGGGTTGCAATTGAGGACTCCCCCATCTTTTTTTGCCTTGAGTTGTAACTCGCATTGTTATTGGTACTTTCTTGCCTAAATTTGCAAATCAACACGCAATTGGATTTTTTCTCCTAGATTTTTTCTCTGAGTTGCAACTCGACATGCAAGTTGCATGGTCCCCGTATTCTTTCTCGGATTTGCTAATACTCAGCTAGCTGACAAATACCTTACAACACAGTCAACTTAACCACCATCCGATCAAACCTGCGTGTCAAGATCCGTGCTTGTTTGGTTTTGAGTTTCTTGGCCCGTATTGGTTGTCCGGTCAGATTGTTTCTGTCTTTTTGTGTTGTTGAGCGGCGATGGGCCTAGGTTTGTACTATTTTAGCGGGGTAGGGCTTGTGTTGTTTTCTTGGTTGTTTTAGTTGGTCGGGATTCTGTGTGGGATTGTTGACATTTTTTCTTTTTTCTTTTGTTTATTTTTTTTATTTTCGACCCTCTTGAGTTACTTTTAATTTGTATTATTTTCAAAAAAAATTGGTAAGACCTTTTTTTACTAAATATGCATGGATGACCTAACATATTTTTAAAATTTTTGAGGATAGATGCTCATCTATGAGTTGCAATCCGATTTGTAACCAAGATTTTTGTAATTAAAATGAAATTCAGTAAGAATTTAAGCTACTTGTGATTTTTTTGGGGTTTTTCTATCAGTTGCAGTTTAAGTTGTAACTTGTTTCTATCCCCGCAACGACTCCCGTTGTCCCGGCCCATGTTGCTTCGCAGGTTCTTCTCTACCGTGCTCAGACCACAGAGAACACGAAACTCAGATGACGGGATGTATGAGTTGCAACTAGATATGCAACTCGGGTAGTGGGACCTATTAGTTGCAACTGGTCATGCAACTCGGGGATGGTGACACTATGAGTTGCCACTAGACATGCAACTCGTGCGAGATCTATGAGTTGCAACTAGATATGCAGCTAGACATTTTTGATCATCTAGTTGCAAATGTGGTTGCAACTAAAATTTGAAGTTGACATGCAACTAAGTTGAACTAGACATGCAAGTAGGGGACGAGATCTTTTTTAATCACCCAGTTGCATCTATCTTTGCAAAGTTTTGAAGTTGGCATAAACTTGATCATTTATTATTGAATTTAATTTTTAAATTGATTTTTAGAGTTGCAACCGAACATGTAAACTAAGGAGGCGAAACCTCTTTTATCACCTAGTTGCAACTTCTCTCGCAATTATGTTTTCAAAGTTGACATAAATTTGACCTTTACTTTTGGATTTTTCTATTTATTACAAAAAACCTTTTTATCATCCAGTTACAACTACACTCGCAACTGAGTTTTAAAGTTGATATTAAAATGGTCTTTTATCTTGAAATTTTCATCTTTTCAACCTGACACATGAGTTCCAACAGGACATGCAACTCGGGTGGCAGGACCTATAAGTTGCAATTGGGCATGCAACTCGGGTGGCGGGACCTATGAGTTGAACCGTCGAGTTGCAACTGCGCTCCGAAATTTTGAAGTTGACATAAAATAGACTTTTTATTTTCAGTTTTTAATTTATTTAAATTAACACTTGAATTGCAACTGTGCTCGCAAATGGGGCCGAGACCTTTTTAATCATCCAATTGGAACTATGCTCGCAAGTGAGATTTTGAAGTTGACATACAATAGGCTTTTTTATTTTGAGTTTTTAATTTATTTAAATTAACATTTGAGTTGCAACTGCGCTCGCAATAGGGGCCGAGATCTTTTTAATCATCCAGTTGGAACTATGCTCGCAACTGAGATTTTGAAGTTGACATAAAATCGACTTTTTCATTAATTTTTTAAAAATTTACCTTTGAGTTACATCTGGACATGCAACTGGAGTTTTTAGACATGTTTTAATCATCGAGTTACAACAACTGCAGTCGCAACTGAGTTTTGAATTTGACGTGAAATCCAACCTTTTTTTATATAATTTGACCTATGGGTTGGAATTGCGCTTGCAACAGGGGGGCGAGACCTTAGTTATCCAGCAGTTACAATTGCTGCTCGCAACTGAGGTTTTGAAGTTGACATAACACCGACCTTTTATGTTTTGTAAGCAAGATAGTGAAGGATTTTAGCTCGGTATGTTCAACAATAAGCATAGTTTATATGGACAAATAAAAGAGATGTATTAACCAACTCAGCCAGAAAACAAGGAACATGCAGCTAGAAATATTAAAATGTTATTTATCTTCTCCTCCGTACATAGCTCACGTGGGTGGTGGGCAAGGAGGCGCAGCGTACCTAGTCCCGCTTGATGTTGTGTCTCTCGTTGCTGGAAACGGTATGCACGCCACGTGCGCGTCCATTTCCACACGCACCGCTGGCCGGAAATCACTTTGAGTACACGTGCGGCTGACATTAGCTGACTGAGAATTAGCTTATTTCTCAGTCAGCTGAGCGTTAGACAAACCCTTTGTTTTTTACCAAAAAAATTACTGTGGAACAGATACCGTATATTAGTACCCAAAAACAGAATATTTCTGAAATATTTGGTTGTCTTCCTCACATATGCGTGCCTGCGCTACTTGCTTGCTGCTTGCCGCATACGTCGGCTCTACTTGCTGCTAGCTGTCGCCGCTGGCGCTGCAGCATACGTGCTGCCGCTGCTTGCCGCATAGACGCGGCCGGCGGCCGCAACGACGACCCTGACCGACCGGCCTTGCTGCTGCCGTCGCTTGCTGTTGCCACTGCTTGCGGCATACGCGTAGGCGGCCAGCGTTCGCAACGACGACTCCGGCCGGCCGGCGGTGCTAGGATAGTCCGCCACCGTAAAATCGACCGCTGGTAGGAGCAGTTGTGTGTAAAATTTTCACCGGCCGAGCGCTGATCGCTTTGTAGTTTACTGTAAAACTAGTCTTCAAAACTGAATATATACGGTACACGAGAACTAATACGAGGAAAACTATAATTTTTTTTACGGTTTTGACCATTTTTACCAGATCTGTTCGGACCATTTTTTTTTGGTCGTTTTTAGACACGTACTGCAAATTTTGTGGATTTGTATCTACTAGAGATGCTCTTAGATATGAGACAGTACCCCATGCACCCATCAAACCGGTGCAACCCGTGCATCCAACCTAAAACATGCATGTAAATATTTTGAAAATATATAACATGTAGATACATTGTGTAGAAATTATATCACAAAGTTTTTAAACCAAAATTTCAACACATCTCGAGAAATAAAAATGACAAGTTTAGCTCTCCTAATATTAATGGACTCAATTCACAGCCCACTTTGAAAGAAGTACTATTCGTGGTGTATTTTGCCAATTTTCTACATAGGAGTTCTGCGGTATAATTTAAAATTGAAATTTTGTGTTGTTAGAGATATCACGCTATCTAATTGAAATTATCTTGGCCCACATATCTTTCACTTCAGGAGATTCTCGCGACCCCCTCCTCTTCCCGACCCCGTGCGGCGCCACCGTCGCCGCACCGAGTCGCCACCCTCGTCCCCGGCCAACCACCCACTCCCGCACGCCCCTCCTCTCCGCCGCCACCGGTTCCGTCGCCGGACAAAGCTCCAGCGGCACGGCGGCGGCGGCGGGGCTCTAGCCCTCGCGTGCGTCGCTTCCATGGCCGCGGCGGCTCGAGATCCAGGCATCGGTGGCGGCGCTCCAGCGGATCTCCAGCAATGATGGCGGGTGGGCAGCGGCCAGTGAGCTCTGACGGCAGCGGTCCCTGGGCGGCGGATGGTGTCGAGATATAGGGTTCCTAGATCGGTGACGTCTTCGCCTCCTCGACGTCGGTCGGTGTCGTCCGAAGGTATTCTGTGGCCTACTTTGCATCATGAGGGCGCCCGGGGTAGAGGCCCTGGGTTTGGTGGAGGTGGACATCTTCTCCGTCGAAGGTGGCCGGCCAACGGCTGGATTGGCAGATCTCGCGATCCGTCTTCCAGTCCCAGCAGCGAGGCGGGGAGACCTAGGTGCTGGTGAAAACCGAGCTATTGGCAGGCGATGGCGGCGTTACCATGTCGTTACCTTGATGAAGGCATCGCCGTGCACCTTGTGTCGACCTCAATCGTGCTACTCCGGGGGAAACCCTAAGATCTTCGGGTCGGGCGATGGCGGTGCTGCGGTGTCGGTATCGCTTTCTCTCCTGGGAGCATCACCTGTGGAGCAGCGTTGGATGGAAGTGGCAGGAGAGGTGGAGCGGCTAGCGCGCGGGGGTGGTGCTGCTTGGCACCGCGGTGGTGTCGGTGGCTACTGTTGCAAGAGTCGGCACATCGATCTACACGCTGAAGATGGTTGGCGGGAGATAGTGAAGGCGGCGACATCCAGACCGTAAGCGTGGGCGCCGTTCCGTGGATATGATGTGCGGTTCTAGGGCTCCTTTTGCTTGAGTTCGAGCCGCCGTGCCAAGACGCTCCAGCTTCTCTTGGCGAGTGGCAATAGTGTGAGTGACCATTGGACGGGGTTGAAACAGGTAGATAGGTGTTTGATAGATCTCGTTGGGGAGCTGGCGATATGGTTATCGTTTTTGCTCGATGTTTTATTTTGGCGGTTCCGGTTTGTATGATCTTTGTAATGGCTTTAGCCAAGCATTGTGGTTCTAATAATAAATAAAAATTGTGTGCATCGCTCGATGCAGAGGCCAGGGCTCCGCTCCCCATTTCCAAAAAAAATTAAAAAATATTTTTAATATTTTTTTATAATTTTTTGGTGTATGTTTTAGGTTGGGTGCACTGGTTGCAACAGTTTGATGGGTGCACTAGATACGTTCTCCTGTCGATGTAGTGCCACTGACCGAACTGTCAGTCGGTTGAGTTGATTGTCCAGTGAACCATGATATCTGCAGAAAGTCTTCAACTGAACCGGTTTGCTAGCAAAACACTATTTTACAGTATTTTTCCATACTAGTGAAATGTGAATCTTAAATGAAAATAACTGGAACTGTATTGTCCACCGATCAAAATTCAAATGAACCTAGGCGGGCTTCCACCATTTTACAGATTTGCTTTACTTTCAGGCTTCATCAGACAGTCTACGTGTTGCAGCCCATGCGCCATAGCTATCTCGTTTGGATATTCCTGTCTCTGCAGCATCAGCTTATTGTTTACTAGGAAAAACTTGAAAGGGTTGGATAGAAACAGTGAAGGACTACATAGGAAACAAAAAAAAAGCAACTCACTGAAGAAATTGATAGATTAGATAAAAAAGAGAACTGAGCTTGCTAATTGCTGAGGACAGACTCACAGTAGAAATGCCAGGGAGGGAGAACTCGGAACAATTGTCAGAGAGGAAGAGGTGGAATGGCTTGAGAGATCTGGTGAAAGAGAACTTCTAGAAACAGATAATAATACTAAATATTATCACTCGAAAGAAAATGGAAGGAAAAGGAACTACTATTACTAGCCTGAATCAAGATGACTCTTTCTAGGAGGGGGGTACTTAGAAATCGCTGAACATTGTCGGCCAATAGAATCCGGTATGCCGGAGCATCCACTTCATGTGATGAGTTGATTGATGTGTTCTATACAAGCCGTCATGTACCTCTGTATGGCGACTGTGGCTTGATCTCCAGCCAAGCACTTTAGCAAGAGACCATCAGTTGTTCGGCAGTATAATTGATCATCAATCAAGGTGTACTGGAACGCTAGACGCCGAACCGCTTTGTCTGCCCTTCGACTAGAATCTTGTAGATATCTGATGATAGGACCCTCCAGTCTAGGACATCTTCTCCTTCATACCTTCCTCCCTGAGCCGCTTCATTAGATGAACCAAGTCTCTCTTTAGAAGATCCTTTGGTGTAAGCCAATTTAACAGGTGAATCGGCTGGGATATTCTGGCTGCGTTTGTGCTGGTACAAGCAAGCATCGGCCCTTCTGATATAAGGGACACTCCACGGCTAATGTGATAGCCAGATGCTTGTTGTGAAAGATCGTTAGCAAGCCAATTATTGTTGGAAATACGTCCTAGATGCAAATAATAATATCGATTGTTGACATATTTCATTAAGTTTATAATAGATTTTATATCATACTATAACTGTATTGATAGGAACGTCAATACACGTGTGATATGTAAACCACCAGAGTCCCTAGTGATCTTCTAGACACTAGTTCATTGGTCAATCGATGATCGACGTTTTCCTATTATAGACATTTATGTCAATTGACAATATGGTCATTTCATTAGGTGAACACCACTAGGAAACTGCTTATCCATGGATTGATACCCAGTGGCGGGCGGTAGATGTGTGCGCCATAGGTAAATATCCAGTGGCGCATGTGTCTGCGGTACACTATAGATAACCCAATTATTCGTGGCGCACGGTCCTTGCATGTGCCACAGATAAGACTGGGGCATCCATATATACCACGTATGGATGCCCCCTAATATATCCGTGACGCATATAAGGGTCGTGGGCTACAGATAGTTGGGTTATCTGTGGCGCACCGCACACACATGCGCCACAGATAAGTCAGACACCATCCATATATGCCACATATAGATGGCACCTCACTATTAGTGGCACATTTCACTAGTAGGAAAAACCTTACATCCGGATTCCTTACCTCCGGCGAAGTGGTCACTGGGGTCACCGGTGGTAAGGCCATCCAGGCCTTCCTCCCGTTACCACCGGCAAAAGGACACAGTCGGCGCCGGGGCTAGTCCAGTTATCGTCGGTGAACAAGTCTGTCGCGCGCCAGGACTGTGGTGGGCCGCGTGCCCCTGATAGGCCGGGTTTCACCATTGGCGATTGAAGACATTAGGCGCCGGGGGTATGGCGGGCTGGGATGGGTCACCCGGGCCAAAAATGTCATTTATCCCCAGTGAAAGAGCCCATAGGCGTCGGGGGTCCACCTGGCAGTGCAACCCTTATTACTCGAGGAAAATCCGATCGATAGATCAATCCCCAATTCTGCTCGCTCGCAACCCTAGCCCCTCGCGCGCTTCGCCATTGTCGTCCCACGTCCGATCCCCCTCGCCGTCGTCGTCCCGCGTCCGCCGAAGGGAAGGAGGAGGAGGTCGTCCCGCGTCCACCGAAGCGAAGGAGAAGGAGCACCGCGCCGCCACCTCGTCGACGACCACCGCCACCCCCATCCGCGCCTCCACCTTGTCAACGACCAGGTCCCCCATCCGCGCCGCCACCTCGTCCACAACCACCTCCCCCATCCGCGCTGCCACCTCGTCGACGACCACCTCCCCCATCCGCAGGTACACGTCGTTGTGCTTGTTTTTTCCCTAGTCTCTGAATCGTGTGTTGCAGTCTCTGAATTGTGTGAGCTGTTTGCAGTAGAACAACAATCTCTAAATCTACCTAGTAGTAGTGCAATTGTATGAGCTGTTTGCAGTCTCTGAATCTTCATGAGTAGCTGCTTAATTGGGATCAAACTGATGACTTTGCTAGTTTTATTTTACATTCATGAGTAGCTTCTTAGTTGGGATCAAAATGATGACCACCTAGCTACTAGTTTTACATTCATGAGTAGCTGCTTAAATTAGCTAGTAGTAGTGCAATTGTGTGAGCTGTTTGCAGTCCTGAATCTTCATAAGTAGCTGCTTAATTAGGACCAAAATGATGACTTTGCTAGTTTTCTTTTACATTCATGAGTAGCTGCTTAATTGGGATCAAAATGATGACCACCTAGCTGCTAGTTTTACATTAAAGAGTAGCTACTTAAGAATTACAATGTTGCACTTGTACTTAACCATGAGAACTCCAGAAATGGTAGCTATGATTCAGTTACTTGTACACTGTTTTTGCTAACATGTTTGCTTGTCTGTTTAAGTAGTATGGCGCAGTGAAAGCCGAAGTACCGTGGTGTGTATAAGAAGCCGGCGAGGATCCCCACTTGGGAGGCTAAGATCACCATCGATGGGATCAGGCGCCACCTTGGGACATGGCAGTCCCCCGAGAAGACGGCACGTGCCCATGACTGCATGGCAGTCCAGCACAGATGGGCTAGGGCGACCCTCAGTTTTTCCGAGGATCGAGTTAGGGCCATTCAGAATAGGCCCGTGGGTATGAGAGTCGCCACGAGAGCGGAGGATAGGGGTGGGCGTTCGGTTCCTCGGGCATATAATTATTTCGGTTTTGGAAATATACGCACCGATCGGTCAATGATTTCTTAGCTAACCGACGGTTCAAGCCCTCGAGGAATCGGTTCGGTGCACCGATCTGACCGAACAGACCGCTGTTTGCAGCTCACAAGCGCCACCACTGCCTGTCATGCTTCCGCCCCTTGCAGCAATGGGCCATAGGTACCGCAACCTGGGACACATCACCACTAGCGTTTGCTGTACCATATTCTCCATCACAGACGACAACTAAATTGAAGGAACATGGTAATCTATAAGTATTCACGCAAAAACAGATCGAATCACAAGATTGAATTTTCATATCGGACTAAATCAAGAATCGACCTTGCAACATAGCAGCAGCAGCACCATTTGATGCGGACGTTTTTCAGCGTCACGCGGCCGCGGCAAGGTACTGGAACGAGTCAAGCCAGCGATGATCTGATGCATCAGCGCTGGATGTGATCCCGACGCTCATATATGGCTGGTCATAGTGCTAATATCATACTACTAGTATCATGCATATGATACTAGTGTATGATACTATTTTCACAGTGCACGGTATCATATGTTAGTATCATACTAATATTATATTTAATGATTTGTAGAATCTCAATGCAAAATTGTCTACAAGATTTATTTACATGACGATTTTCTAGTTTTACGTGCTATGATACGGTATCTACGTATGATACTCTAACCATCTCTTTCTTTATGTTGTGCCACATCAGATTTTTGCCAACATGGCATGCATGGTACTAGCTATGATACACCCACTAGGACCAGCCTAAGGAACTAGGGAGGGAAAATAATAACACCCAGCGTCGCGATTTCTGGAGAATTAATTCTCAAGGGCGTTGCTGATTTTGGGGGAGAGAAGGAGTCAACGCATTCACCTCGTCTATGGGTCTCACCGATAGGGGTGGGTGTCGGTGTCTCGGTCAGTTCGGTGGACCGATGGGCTGTACCAAACTCAATGAAACTCGGTTTTCCAGATTTGATAACCGAGCATAGTACTGAATAAATCGGTTTCAGTTAATTCTACTTCGGTTCAGGTTAACTCGGTTCGGTGATTTGGTTTTTGGGTTATACGTCCACTCCTAGCGGAGGAGCAGGAGCACCGACTGGTCGAGAGACAGCTTGTTGACCCCTTGGTCCAGGCGCTCCGCGCAGATCCTACGGGGATGGAGCAGTAGTACGAGGTCTTGGTAACCACTACGCGCCAACATCCCGTCCAGGAGGCGGGTCCCTCTAGGTCCGATGGCGTGGGTTCCTCCACCGCGCGCCCTCAGGGTCCGTACTACAGGTTCAGCCCCGGCAACTTCATCGTCACACCCACGTCGTCTGCTGACCTAGGTTCCTTAGGTTTGTCGTCCGACGGCGACGACGCCTGATCTAGCTATACTTTGTCATATATTACTTTAGACTTATTCTGCTAGACTTTGTCATATATATTACTTATCCTACTAGACGTGGATCAACTACTTGTCATATATATTACTTATCCTGCTAGACTTTGTCATATATATTACTTATCCTGCTACTTAATTATTTTATAACTATGTTTACTATGTGTTTTCTTTCTAGATAAATATATAGAATGGATCAAGTGTACAACAACTGTGCACAACCATTGGGGAGGTGCCTAGACAAGAAGTTCCCCATAGTGCTCTCTGTCGGGTTTGAGGCTAGGACGGTATGTGCTCTGTGAGATACACAATATCATGAATGTATATATATAATCGAAAATAAACCATAGACTTTGTTGTATTGTTATTGTTTTACTCAGTCAATCCCTTGCGCTTGGCGATGGGACTTTATGGACCATTTCTATATAAACACCATGGACGATGTCGTGTTTGAGGTTACTTTGATGTCAGATGCTGATCTCGATAGGAGTTATGTGGTTACAGTGACCAACATAGCGATTAGGACATCTTTCAGTGGATGACTGGATAAACTTCTTGAATGATCATGACTACAATACGGAGACAAGATAAAGATCTTTCTCATGCATCAAGCAACCGTAATCTACTACATGTACATGCCCCCTGACGATGATATCCAACAGTAAGCTAGTTATGTAGTTGAGACCATTCTTATATGTCGTTTATTCTATACATGCATTCTTTTTACTTTCTTCTCAATATATGTAGATTGGATTATAGCGAAGGCGCGTGCGGCAATTGTGGTCAACATAGTTGGCATTGCATGGACAGGAAGATCACCATACCACTCCCTGCGAACTTTGGTGTTAGGACGGTATGTTCTCTAAAATTTATGTGGAGAATGTAAATATATATATATATATATATATATATATATATATATATATGTTCAATAAAAATCACCACTAATTGTTCTGTCCTATGATTTTACTCAGTCAATCCCTTGCGGTGCACGACATGGCTTCATGGACCATCTTCATAGAAGCATGGAGGTTGTTGTGTTTATTGTCATTTTGACGCATCATAATCACCCCGATAGGACGTACCAGGTTAGGGTCACCAACAAGGAGGCCAGAACATATTTTAATGATCCTGGATGGAACAGACTCCTCATCTTGTATGACGACATGAAAGAGTGACGGGAGTTTAAGTTTTTGCTCAGTCATACTTATGGCATTATCTATTTCACTTGCTTTCCTCCCGACTCTTCCGACGAGGGTGAAGATGAGTGAATTCTAGATAATGCTATATAAACCAATGTCCCAGCTATATTGAACATTTGGTGGATACTACTACTGTTTCCTGTGTTAATATGTATTTTGCTATCATTTTCCTGTATACTGTGTATTCCTGTATTTATCTATGTATTCTGTCTTTTTTTTGCTCAGCTACATAATACTTCCGACGAACAAATTGTATTACCCCTGGCAAAAGGATGTGCGCCAGTGTTAGGAGACATTATCTCCGGCGAATGGACTACTCGCTCGTGGTATTATCAGTTATCACCGGCGAATCGTATGGTTCGCCGGCTGTAATGCATTACCGTCGGCAAGATGGTCACCAGCGAACATGTACTCGCTGGTGGTAGGCCATTTTGGTGCGCCGGCGATGAGCCTTTCCCTACCAGTGTTGGGTTTTGGTGCGCCATAGATAAGTTATCAAAAATTCTGCTCACCCCTGTGGATCGCCTTTTTAGTTTTGCAAAAAAATAGAGAAAATTGAAAACACTTCAAAAATAAAATCCTTTCATATATATGTAGTTATGTCGTCTAGTTTGTACAAATATTAACAAATATAAATTTCGATATTTTTTGCAAAAAAAGTTATGGCACGGTAAAACGGCCATAACTTTTGCATACTATGTCAAAAAAAATCAAACGACGAGTACGAAATTCTACACACCAGTACACAAGTGCAAACTACAATCACAACCCTAATGTCCTTGTTACCCCTCATTCTCATGTCACCAAATGTTTCTTCACCATCTCATTCTTCTCGGTCTTCAATTTCTCTACCTCTTGCTCTAGGTCACCAATCTTCATCATAAGCATTACATTGTCATCATGCAATTCCCCTGCTGATCTTTCATTGTTCTGACAATTGAACAACAAAATCAGAGTTAACTGAATATTTCACACACACAAATTCAGAGTTAACTAAATCGAGACATGGGAGCAGAGACACCTACCTGCAGAGCCTTCCATACAAGAGTAGCAGAAGATCCTCCTCGTGCCATCGCCGTCCCCAATCCATCCTTCGAGTAGTATTCGGCTGTCACCCTCCCCTAGGGATAACCCTCCTTCCAGATGCTCCCGACACCATCATATTCGAGCTTCAGAGTGCATGTGGAGGGACGGTGGTGGTGGGGGTGGCTGTGGGAACCTGTCGTAGACCTGCGCCTGAAGGATACGGACGTGATCCTCCAAGCTCACGCCGGAGTCGAGCTCTGGCTGCCAGCCATTGGGCTCGGACATGGCCACCATCTCCCCCTCCGACGCGAGGCGAGCACACAGTAGAGCATCATGGCCTTCTTGTAAAGCTTGTCCTGCCACCACATCACCTCCTCCTCCGTCGCGCGCACCACGGCCTCCACCGCCACCACATCCCGCACGTGCTGTGTTTGGCAGCGAGCGGCAGGGGACACGGGCTTGCGCCTCCACCGCGGTCCTCCTTGGCGAGATGGATCACTTGACCGACCCGTGCTCTCCAAGGATTCCTTTGACGCCATCTCTCAAGCTCTCCGTCGTCAGCGTGCGCGAGTTGGGAAGAGGGGAAATTTCGTCTGAACAACGGCGGCAGCGAGGCGACATGGGCCTAGGTCTGGTCTGAAGTGGTGCGGCGAGGCAGGCGTTTCTCACAGGGTTGTTTGTGCAAATAAGTCCTAACTGCTAGTGTGACGGAATGAGCGACATGACGAACGTTTGGCACATTTTGGTTGCGATTGTATGAACGGTGCACGTCCAGGACAAGTTTCTGTACGGCGGGAACACAACTTAGGACTTGTTGTATGAAAGTGCACATCCTAGATAACTTGTTGTACCAGTGGTGCAATTACCTCTTTAAAAAGGATTGTTTTTTGAAAAGATGTTTTTTAGGGGATTTTGAGAAACTGTTAAAAAAAAGTAAAAAAAAAGGATAGGTTGACCACAAAGGTCATTGGTTACGTTCTCGGGGGAGGGAACGTTCAGTTTGGCCTTGGGGCGTTCTCAGTTTCATCTGGGCCGGGCCTCACGGGCCAAGAACCGCCTGATTTCCATAGTCGGTAACTAAACTCGTCTTCTTCCCAGGCTCGGACCGGATCTCATCCTTCTTTCTCCAGTCTCCACCCCATTCCCGTCCCCGACGAGATCCCCCACCTTCCTCCAAACCCTAACCCCAGCCATGGCCCCCGCCGCTGCCGCCGCCGCCGCGGCCAAATCCGATGACGAGGACGACTACGAGGAGTACATCCCCGTGTCGAAGCGCAGGGCCATGGAGGCCGATCGCCTCCGCCACCAGCGCCTCTCCAAGCCCGCCGCCCCCTCCTCCGCAGGCTCCCCCGCCTCACTCCCGCCGCCTCCACCCCTACCGACGAACAACCCCGCGGCCGCCCCCGATGCTCCCGCCGCCAAACCCAGCCTCCTCGTCACGTCCACGCAGCTCAAGCGCGCCGCCCCGGAGGTCACCGCCACCGAGCAGCTCATCCTGCAGGAGAAGGAGATGATCGAGAACCTCTCCGACCGCAAGACGCTCATGTCCGTGCGGGAGCTCGCCAAGGGCATCACCTACACCGAGCCGCTCCGGACCGGCTGGAAGCCCCCCCTGCGGCTCCGCCGCATGCCGCGAGCCAAGGCCGACGAGCTCCGCCGCAAGTGGCACATCCTCGTCGAGGGCGACGAGGTCCCGCCTCCTGCCCGCGACTTCCGCGACCTCAGGTTCCCCGAGCCCGTCCTCCGCATGCTCCGCGAGAAGGGCATCGTGCAGCCCACGCCTATCCAGGTGCAGGGGCTTCCAGTGGTGCTCTCCGGGCGTGACATGATCGGCATCGCGTTCACCGGGTCCGGGAAGACGCTGGTCTTCGTGCTGCCGCTCATCATGGTGGCGCTGCAGGAGGAGATGTTGATGCCCATTGTGCCTGGCGAGGGCCCGTTTGGGATGATCATCTGTCCGTCACGAGAGTTGGCTAAGCAGACATATGATGTGATTGAGATGTTCCTCACTCCACTCAAGCAGGCTGGGTTCCCAGAAATACGACCGCTGCTTTGCATTGGGGGTATAGACATGAGGACACAACTCGATGTGGTGAAGAAGGGTGTACATATTGTGGTAGCCACACCTGGACGGCTCAAGGATCTTCTTGCAAAAAAGAAGATGAACCTTGACAATTGCAGGTATGTGTCTGGCTTTCTGATTAATAAGGTGTTTTAATACCTTTGACAGATAACACATTTGAACTATTTTGCCAGTCTCATAGGTTCATATATTCTTCTTAGTGCGTAGAGCTTGATTGATTAAAAAGTTTGAACTCAAAATAGTTGCTGAATTGCAAATACGAAAGGTACATCAGTATATGTTTTCCAAGAACCCTGTTTTCTGATGTGCCCGAGAAAACATATGTACTGTCTGTTCTCATCGGCACTAAAAGCAATACATTAGTGTAGATGGACTGGTGAGTGTATTTCTCATGGGTAAAAAATAGAGCCGATGGCTGTTCCGCTGTTGCCTCGTGTCTAGTTCTTCAATGACTGATGCCCACTTGTACACATGAGGTATGGCTGATGGTGAGGGCTGTTGTGACGAACATCAGCTGGATCCCAGATCAATCTAAATGCGAACTTGCCGAGAAGCAGTGAGCCAGTAACGGCCAGACAGCACGGTTTACGGGGTGGTATTTAGGAATAAAATGAGACCATTGCCTTGGTAGATAAGACTGAAGATGCGGTAGAGACAATTTGATTGATCTTCTTGGTTAATGCTAGGAATTACAATATGCATCTTATTGTACAGGGTTTGCCACAAACGTAGGCCAGATCAGTAGATAAACTTGTGTACTTGATAGATCAAATAAGTGATCATTTTCATTGAAAAACAATCAACCATTTAGGAAAATACTACTTCCGTTCCATAATATAAGTCTTTCTAGCAGTTCAAAATTGAACTGCTAAAAAGGCTTTTATTTTGGAACGGAGGTAGTAGATAAATTTGCTTGAAGAACCATCTTGATCCTAGATGTGGACTATTGCTACAGTACCAACGAATATAATTTTTTTGTGCACGAACAATGCACATGATCGGTAATTTCTGCATGCATATGAGTGGTTGGATTTGTCATCCTCCATCATGTCATGCATCATCATTGAAAGCACTTTTTTGGACAAGGGATGCACATAATAAGCAAATACACTATTATTTGGAAGCAGTAATATAGCCTTTTTTCTTATAGATTAGCACCTTTATGCAGAACTTAGGGTTTCGTGACCTTCAAAGAATGAAGGTGAAAATAAGATTTTTGACTAAGAATGATATATTGGATAGGAATATAGTCTGACGTGTTTCTGTCTTCCTGTTACTTCTACGTCCCCGACTTCTACACTTCAGGGATATGTCTGTTGAAGTATGCATATTTTTAGTACTCCCTCCATTCACTAATGTAATGCATTCTAGCCTTTTTCTAAACCACATGCATGTAGACATCTTTTAGTGTGTAGGTTCACTCATTTTTGTATCTAGTCTACTTTGAAATATCTAAAAGGTCTTACATTAGTGAACCGAGGGAGTAGTAATCATCTATAATTTCAATGCTCAACCACCCTTATGACGGGACTGCAACTTGCAAACTGTATGCGCTAGATTTTGAGAAGAGAGCACATCTCCATTAAAAGATATATAACGAGTGAATATGAATTGGTTTGCATGGAATGTTGAATAACATGCCTGTACTTGTCACATTTTCACACTGATATTGCATCTCGTGGAAAGGCTTAGTTGTTTGCATTTCACTAAGAGCGCTTATATGAGCTACAAATGCATAGCTGTTTATTTTAATTCTGAACCATCTTCAGTCCATAAGTCCCTGATAAAGTTCCAAGGAACATATCAGTATATATGCAATCAATGTTCAAAATTAAGTAGCCCTGAAACAAATCTAGGGGCTTAAGGCCGAAAATTCCCCTGCTCAATATGTATGTTATTGCTGTGAAGTCTGAAAACTACAGAATATCCCCCATTTCCTAGGAGATAACCAATTGTTTGTTAATGCAAATGCTTTAATCTGTATTATCATGTTCTATATTGGATAGTTTACACTACTCTTGAGGGTCTTTAAGAAGTACCGTGATCAGTTCTCAAATTTCTTAATATTGCTTTCTTTACTTTCACAGGTATTTAACCTTAGATGAAGCTGATAGGCTGGTTGATCTTGGATTTGAGGATGACATTCGGGAGGTTTTTGATCATTTCAAGGCACAAAGGCAGACCCTTTTGTTTTCTGCTACTATGCCCAAGAAGATTCAGAACTTTGCGAAGAGCGCCCTAGTGAAGCCAGTTATCGTCAATGTTGGAAGAGCTGGAGCAGCAAATCTTGATGTCATCCAAGAAGTTGAGTATGTCAAGGAAGATGCCAGAATTATATACCTCCTCGAATGCCTTCAAAAGACCCCGCCTCCTGTCCTTATATTTTGTGAAAACAAAGTCGACGTCGACTACATCCATGAGTATCTTCTTCTGAAGGGTGTGGAAGCTGTTGCAATCCACGGAGGGAAGGATCAGGAGGAAAGACAGAATGCGATTGAGTTTTTCAAGAATGGAACGAAGGATGTTTTGGTAGCTACTGATGTTGCCTCGAAGGGTCTTGATTTCCCTGATATCCAGCATGTGATCAACTATGACATGCCTGCCGAAATAGAGAACTACGTCCACAGGATTGGTCGAACTGGTCGATGTGGAAAAACCGGCATAGCAACAACGTTCATCAACAAGAACCAGACGGAGACCACGCTTCTCGACCTTAAGCACTTGCTCAAGGAAGCGAAGCAGAGAATACCACCAGTGCTTGCCGAGCTTGTTGACCCACTCGAGGACGCGGAGGCTATAGCCAAGGAGAGTGGCGTCAAGGGATGTGCATTCTGCGGTGGTCTTGGGCATCGTCTCGCCGACTGTCCGAAGCTGGAGCACCAGAAGTCTGTGGCGATCGCTGGCTCCAGAAGAGATTACTATGGCGGTGGCGGTTACCGGGGAGAAATATGAGCTCCTTGTATTTCTGTATGTGGTGTTATCAAGAGTTGCAGTGCTCTGCATCTTCAGTTCATCCTTGCTGGAGATAGATATCTGGTACGATCTGAAGTTCCTTACCTAGTTATATCATGCTTCTCGGCCTCGAGGAATTGTCAGCAACCTTCTGGTGCCTCATCATCACATTATATTTCAAGTGCTGATGGATTGTTGTAGTAATATATTTCTTTGGATATTAACCTGACCTGTTGTGAAATGTAAAATCGAGTGGCAGATTTTCTGGTGAGGGTAGTAAGGTGATTCTTGAGCATTGGTACTATTCCTGAATATCTTACACGAGTACAATTGTCTGTCAGCTGGAGATGTGAAGCTGTAACAGTTATGTAACCTCTGCAATGTTTAGACACGAATATCACAGTATATATAGTACGTAGACCTACTGATGATGTGAGCTGATGCTATTTAATTTTTAGCCGATGTTACTGCACATGAAGTACGTACACTGTCCTGCTGCGGTCGCCTGCCGCAGAAGCAAAATCCCACTCAGGCGGCAGGCTGGCAACTGTGGAGCACGGGTAGTAGTGTAAGTACTCCCTCTGTTCCAATTTAGTTTGCGTGGATGAACAGTGCACGGAAAACGAGGTGGCCGATTTCTTTCTCATTTTTCACTTTTTTGCTCCTCGGTTTTTTGGGATGTGTAGCTCTGTGTTTACTCTATCTATTCCAAAAATCATAGAATTTTTTTGATAAAAAATAAGAGACAAATAGACCGCCTTGTTTTACGTGATGAACAGTAACGCGCAGTGTAATATGAAACAGAGGGAGTACTACTGGTCATGTACCACCAGGGACGGGGACAAACGTGCCAGTCCCTGGTTGCAGTGTTCATTTATGCTACTTCTACAATGTCAGCCTACAGTGACGGCATGAATATTTGAGAGGGGACACGACTCAATTTTGTCTTGCTGATTTGCCTTCTTTTTATTTTCCTTCTTCCCCATTTGTAACCCGGGGATTTCCTTTTCTTTCTGAAAATGCCTTTGCATGAACAACATTTTTTTTGAAACAAGGCAAAAGATTGTCATTTTCATTGATTAAGAAAAGGCTCTAGAGGCATTTTCATTGGTTTGTAAGTAGAGATGTCTTATATAAACCAAGCATTGGAAAAGCCAAGGCAAATAAATACAAACACCTCCGAACTGAACTCCTCCCTCTCCCTTCCCTGTCCTTACCTCCTCCTCCAAAAACCGTGCCGCTCCCATGGCCTCTCCGCAGAATAGCCGACTGGAGATGGGCAGGAGGTGGCGCCGGAGTAGCTAGGTCTAGGTGTAACGGTGCCATGCTGGTAGTGGGTCTTCTGCCCGTAGTTGTGGATTCTCCAGGTCAGTGCGACTAGATCTAGAGAGTAGGGTTTGCTACCTCAAGCTCCTTTGGTCGGAGCTAGGGACGACGACGACGGCCACCACACCTTTCAATAAAGCCGCCCTGGGCTGCTTCCTCTGCCTCGTCTTCGGAGAGCTTTTCGGGGGGGGGGGGGGGGGGGGTTGAAGGGGGAGAGCAAGATGAAATGTGGTTCGGGTTGCGGTGGGGGCAATTCCTCGCTGGCGTATGCGTGTGACGCCGGCAGGTGGTTCTCTTGGCATGTTGCTGCTTCTATTCTTCTTCAGGCCGACCGTGGCAGCGAGCGGAATAAGAAGGAAGGGCGAATGTGGTTGACCAGCCTCCTCTCCATTTCGTGCGGCTGTCGTTTGTCGGCGGCCTTCTTATGGCTAGGGTTCACCTGGCCTGCCGTGGAGGCGAGGAGGTGGATGCGAGCTTGCAGTGTGCTGCTGGGGCGGTTCGGGGCTCTGGAGAGCTTCTGCTTCTTGGTGTACACTCGCAGTGGTCGGATGGTGGCGGTGAGGCCGCTGGACTACTGCCTCTTATGGTCGAATGGCGACCTAGTTTCTTCTCCATGATGGTGGAGCACCCCCTGCGCCGGAGCTTGGCGTTTCGTCGACAACAAGTGGTTCGTCCCCATTGGCTTCGAGATGACCGAAGGCAGGGATTCTTCGCCGGCAGTGAGGCTTCGAGCTTCTCTTCCTCCGTCCTCGGTGGGCTTCGCACCTTGAGGACGCTGGCGATCTACGGCGGAGACACCCGATGACTTGATGGATTTTCCCGTTTGTTTTAGGGTGTTTTTTGTAACTTGCAGGGCCCTTATCTTCGAATATAGGTTCTTAGTGCGAGTGTTGCTAGGGGCCTCTACGCAAATGTACCCGCCGTTTATCAATAATTGCAGCTCTCTCGGTCCTTCGGGACCTTCCAGTTAAAAAAAACAAATAAATACAAGCCTACTCTTGAGGCATTAAAATACTAAGCTCTTTTGCTCCGACTAGCCTCCAAAGCGTCGCCTCTCCCTTGATCTTGTTAATTAGCATAGTCGCGGTTGTAGAATTGTTTTGAAAGACCCTTGCGGTTCTCTCCTTCCAAATTGCCCATGAGAAAAGCATCAGCGAGGGTGGCAAGAGCTTTTCTTGATTGGCCTCTCTTTTGAATGGCCCTATTCCACCAATATCTCACACTTTGGAAGGATGCCCAAACCTGTGGACTGTGGTTGGTAAGTTAATGATCCCAACGCACTCCTTTAGAGATGAACAAATACAAGTAGTGTAATGGAATTTAAGAACGTGTGCGGCAGATTCTTGAATTTGATTGCAAAGCTTACAACGTTCACAATTTGGCCACCTTCTTCATTCGACCCTATCTGCCGTCCACACTGGATTTTGTAGAATTAACCATGTGAATATGTTGCACTTGGAGGAAGCCCATGGTTTCCAAATACGGTGACCCACGTACACCACTTCATGTTATAGTATATAAGTTCGTTGACATAATATTCTCGGAAGTCCTTATCTGCGAATATCAAATTCCTAAGAGTGATACAACATAAACATTGCGGGTCCAAAACTATTTTATTCATAACAAGAGCCAAAAGTGTACAAAGATTTCGAGATCATCCTCGGTCCAATGAGGATTCACTGCATGATGGTTATTTAGATGCAAATGGAATAGCGTCATAATCAATGGTAATACTAAGCATTAGAGCTGGCAATTGGTAGAGATCTTCCATATTGCTAACTCAACTACAATGTGTGCTATGGTGGATTCTATATCAACTCATTTTATTTCTGCTATATCTACACCTCCACTGATATTTTATTATTCGGTTACTCTGTTGTGATTATCCGCCGGTGCCAATCTTCTGGTCTGTTGATAACCTAAACAAGAGTTTTAAAAAGGATAGATTGAGTACGAGCGTACTCAACAAGTTCTATGGTGTTTGTCTGATGCTCAAGCAACGGTCGAAGATCAAAAGATCCAAGACTCGTGCAGGTTTCCGAAAACAGTTTTTTAGAAAAGGTAAGTTTTAGATTTTTAACTTTTTTAAGGATGTCAGTCTTCACGGGTTGTCTGAACTTCGTGGAGTTCCTTTCCACGCTGCAATCGTAATCCTTTCCCAGGATAGGGAGTAAGATGTCACGTTTATACACTCTTGAGAGGTGCATTATTTTACCCACAAACATCCTTGGGCTTAATGCTCTCTTTCATACTTCCTTAGGTATGGGGTCGGTTACCAAGTTTAGCCAAGTCATGTCGAGGCCCCCTCCACGACCATGTTGCCCACTCATTTTAACGAATTTCGGTCGAACCATCCCTTCAAGTATACTAGGTCGTTATTCCGCAGCACGAAATAAGGACATTATAGACTCTCATCCGCTGATCTCCACTTTGGATCATAGCCCAATTTAGCATACGAGGACAACACAAGGAAGAAGTTACTTCTAACTCGCCACAATGGGCTCTCCACCACATGATTTTACAACCATGTATAACATCCATGATTCCATTGCTCACCATTTTCCAATTTTGATCATTCCAAAAATGGTATAGTTTTGAATTAAACTGATAACGTTTTGGAAACATTTTCAAATAAATTCAAAGGACATGTAAGACTTCCTTTCAAATGGTATGCAAGTTTTTTCTCATAAAGGTGATTCAAGGTGAACTTGCCTGTTAATTACAAGATAATACAATTCAAAGGTTTTACTTGACCCTGGACCTCGAGTTCTGAAAATAGCGACCATTTTTCCGATAAACACAATGATGTGATAAAAACCAAATGATGCTCTAATCTTGATATATGCAATGCAATTCCCAGGTGTATTTTATTGATTTCATTTGATTTGCACTTCTTTGTCCTTTAGTGAACTTTCCCTTTTCAGGGTTTTAGGAATTTTATTTGGTATTATTTTATTCAATTTCTTGAATTTCACTCAAGCATTAATTTTTATCTTAGAATTTTCATACTGCTATGGAAATTAGGTTTACATATTATAAATCTTATTTTTCTTAGAATTTTTCCAGGTGTAAAGGAATATTTGAAATGGCCCTTTTTCAATTTCCATTTTTCACATCAAGTCAAAGTATTGGAAAAATTCCACAAAAATACTTTTTGGATTCCTTGAATTTTTCTACACACAATTTTTTACTTTATTGTTCTAAGTTTTAGTTTGAGTTTTATTTATTTCCTAGTACTTTTGTATATTTAGGAAATTACTAAAATATGTTGGGGTTCCACGTATGAAAACAATAAATTTTATCCTACGCTCCTGAACCCCTAAAGCTACCAGGACCTATCTATTAGTAATATAGTAACGGGAGGGGCTTTTCGCGAACTTACCCTTGAAGACCGAAAAGCGTTGTCAACGCTCAGGAGAACGTGGTTGATGTAGACGAGCCGAAACCGACCTCAAGGTCATGATGAAGTCCTTGCGCTCCTTCGCTCCAACAACTTGAGTGCCTCGAGTGCGACACCTCGTAGGGAGTTACACATGTCTGGTGCTTGACGATGACTCCCGCTTCCCCGATCCAGCAGCAGTTGCGGAAGTAGAGCTCCCGAATCCGACACTACTAGAGAAAGGTTTATGGATAGATTTATTATTAGTGGAGCATTGTTTTGAATATGCTCCATTGATAATTATCAGTGGCGCATTTAAAAATATGCTCCACTGATATTATTTATAACTAATGGCGCATATCACAAATAATGCGCCATTGATAATGTGGGCCCGGCACTCTAGAGGCCTGTGGACCAAATATCAATGGTGCATATGGATATATGCGCCATTGATATAGTATTATCAGTGGCGCATATGCCATATGCGCCATTGATATTCCCCTCACCAATGGCGCATGTAGATGTAAATGCGCCACTGGTAACTAAGTGGGACCCACCATCCTGAAAGGTGGCAGAAATATCAGTGGCACATTTGGTATATGCGCCACTGATACTTGGTACACCAATGGCGCATATAGTGTTAAATGCGCCACTGATAAGTCTTAGGCCCACCACTGGAAAAGGTGGCAGACTTATCAGTGGAGAATTTAGTGCAATATGCGCCACTGATAACTTCGTCTCGATCTACAAGTTGGCCTCGATCCCCACCCACCACCACCATTCCATTCTTCTCCACCCACCACCCCAAACTAGATCTAGCTCGTCCCCCTCCTCCCCACCACCTCAATTTCTCCATTCTTTTCTCCATTCTTGGTTGTTGAACCTACCTTGCTTCATAGTTTTGTGAGGGGAAGCCTCCTCCAGCATCCATCTTGTTCTCCAACAACAACCACACTATCTTGTCGTGGACTTGGCTCGGTAACGATTCTACTAGGTGAGTTGTTGGAGGACATGCATGTGGATGTTTTGTGTGGAGTGTGGACGTCGGTGCGGTGTGTATGTGTGTGCATGCTTATGTTTGTGAAGCCTTCTTATTAATTGCGAGAGGGATGGTGTGTTTGCATGGATGTGGTGCATGAATGTTTGCAGGTGACGAACAAGAAAGCATGTTGCTTGCTCTGGTGGTGCATGGATGTTTGCCGAAATGTCGATTAATTTCCGTTTCGGCTAAAAATTTTGCACTATCCATATGTCCCATTTTTAGGAGATGTCATGCCGAATTTTTCCGGCGGCCATGCATGCATGCATGTGTGTGTGTGCATGATGGTGCAGTGGTTCTAAGATACTCTCTCTTTTTGCTCTATACCGCGCAGGAAACCATGGTTAGACACATGAGCGAAGGTTGAGCAGCTAGATACAAGAAACGCGTGATGGCCGACATGATTCTGAACAAGAGGACCTACATAAGATGTCCGTGTTGAACATGCAATCTCGGGAGCTTGGTTGACCCTGATTCCGGAGACCTGGAGAATCACCTGCTCACGCGTGGTTTTATGCGCAGCTATGATTCTGAAGATGACGAGGACGTCAACGATCCTGAAGACGAGGGCGGGCATGATGATCATCACGAAGGAGATGTCGGCGGCGGACATGATCATGATCATGAAGGAGATGTCGGCAGTGGCGGACATGATGATCAACACGAAGGAGATGATGGCAATGACGAACATGATGATCATCACGAAGGAGGTGTCGGTGGAGAAGATACAGACACATAAACGACGTGGCTAACCTCGGCCTTGCAGGACCCTCATGTTCAGGAACTGCTTCTCAAGGAGACGAGCAACACCAAAGCTGCTACCAGGGAGAAAGGCAAGCTAGCGTAGATGGAGATAGACAGGAAAACTCCATTGTATCATGGGTGCCGGCCCGAGGATACCCGCTTGAACGTAATGCTCAAGGCTCTGGAGATGAAGGCAGAAAGCAAATGGACCGACGTAAGCTTCAACAAAAACATGAGATTCTGGCAAGAACGTCTTCCCAAGGGGAACACGTGTCCAACTAGTATCGAGGAGGCCAAGAAAATCGTATGTCCTCTCGACCTACCGTATGTTAAGTACCACGCCTGCATTAATGACTGCGCACTTTATCGGGACGAGTACAAGGATAGAACCACATGTCCGGTGTGTGGCCAAGGACGATACAAGAGAGGGAACAAGAAAGTTCCTCGGAAAGTGGTATGGTACTTTCCTATCATTCCCCGTCTGCAGCGGTATTTCGTGGACCCTAAGGAAGCAAAGCTCATGCAATGGCATGCGGAAAGGAAGAAGACGGCCAAAGATGATCCACATAAGGGCAAGATCCTCACACACCCTTCGGACGCTAGCCAGTGGAACGCACTGGACATTGACTTTCCAAACTTCGGGGGCGATCCAAGGAACGTCAGGCTTAGTATGAGCACCGATGGACTCAATCCGTTTGGCAACCAGAGTAGCACACATAGCACCTGTCCCGTGTTTGTATGGCCGTACAACCTCCCTCCCTGGTTGTGCACCAAGAAAGATACCTACACATGTGTATTCTGATTCAGGGGCCTAAACGCATCTGTATCTCGGGCTGCTGAAAGAAGAGTTAGCCACGCTGTGGGAGACGCCAGCCCATACGTGGGACGCATACACAGGAGATTATTTCCCTATGAGAGTCGCGCTGCTCACGGCAGTGCAGGACTATCCAGGTTACGCATACGTGTCTGCCCAAGTGAACCACAGACACAAAGCATGTGTCAAGTTCATGGATAAGACCCCGCATCTCTAGCTACCAAGGGATCCCGGGTCATCAAAGACCGTGTTCCAACAGACTCGAATGTGGCTTCCAAAGGATCACGCGTGGAGAAAGCGTAGATATTTGTTCGATGGCAAAGTAGAGCTCGAAAAATCCCCACGTCCGAGGAGAGGAGAAGTGATCCAAGATATGTTGGACAACCGGGAAGAGTGCCCTTTGCCGGGAAAGAAGCGTCCGAGGACGAAACCGCTGCATGGTGTGTGGAAAGCTAGGCCTGTTTTCTGGGACCTGCCATACTGGAAATACCTCCACACGCCCCATAGCCTTGATGTCATGCACATCACGAAGAACATGTGCGAGAGTCTGCTTGCCACTATTATCAACATGCCGGATAGGACCAAAGACGAGCCGAAAGCAAGGAACGACCTGATGGAACTTGGCATCAAGGAAGAACTTCATGAGACGCCGCCGCCCGATGATGATGATGATGAGACGGCGCCTGAAGATACTCAAGGTCGCCGCAAAAGGGTTAAGAGGGGAATTGCAGTGTTTCTGGCTGCCTGCTTCACTCTAAGTGAGCAGGAGCTTGAGCAGTTTTTCAACTGCCTCCTAGGAGTCAAAGTTTCTTACAGTTACTCGGGGAACATAGGAAGATATCTGGACAAAGCGAAGAAGAGGTTCAGCAGGATGAAGTCTCATGACTGTCACGTGCTGATGACGCAGATACTTCCCGTTGCAATCCGAGGGATAATGGACGAGCACGTCTGTGAGACGCTGTTTGGCCTCTGCAACTTCTTCGACGTCATCTCGAGGAAGTCGATTGGCTTGAAGCAGCTCGACACACTATAAGATGAGATCATCGTGATACTATGTGAGCTCGAGATTTACTTCCCGCCCACATTCTTCGACATCATGGTCCATCTACTCGTCCATGTCGTGGATGACATCATTCATCTCGGGCCGACATTCCTGCACAACATGATGCCGTTTGAAAGGCTTAACAGTGTTATCAAAGGATTCGTACGCAACAGGTCCTGTCCAGATGGAAGCATTTCCAAGGGCTTTCTGACCTACGAATGCGTCTCCTTCTGCCAGAATTATCTACGCACCGACCCGGACGACGAGGATGACCCTGTTGGTCTGCCCAAAAGGACGCACCTCGGCAGGCTCACTAGATATGGCCACCGCGAGGGCTTTTGCACCATGCATGTTGGCGCGAAGGGTCGATGTGACGACTTTGACAGGGCACACCGAGTCGTGCTACAACACATCGAATTGGTTGATCCTTGGGTGAAAGAGCACAAAAGCTTACTCGAGCAGAAGTTCATTGACCTTGGTTGACCGAGGAAGAAGGGAGACGTAACAAGAGAGCACAACTCTAGCTTCACGGCTTGGTTCAAGAAGAAGCTTCAAGACAATCCCCCCCGTAGACCCACAAACGCCTTCTATGGAGGATGAAAAACTAATTTTTTCCTTGTCAAATGGCCCCGGGCACAACATGAGGACATATCAGGCATACGACATCAATGGGTACAGATTCTACACTGAGAAAAGGGACATGAGCAGCGACTATCAGAACTCAGGAGTAACGATGCTATCCTATGCCAATGATGAAGCCACCGTCAAGGAACGATTTTTCGGAAGGATCGAGGAGATTTGGGAGCTCGACTACGCCGGAGAGAAGGTGCCGATTTTCCGTGTCAGATGGGCCAAGTGTGTCCAAAAAGAGGGTCGGTATTTCACCACCATGGTTATACCCGATGCCTCCGCGAAGAACGCCTCCGCAAAAAATGAGACATGGGTACTTGCGAGCCAAGTTGACCAATGTTTCTTCATCACTGCCCCGTGAAAGCCAAGCCATGTTGTCGTGAGGAGGGGCAAGAGGAGCATCATCGGAATGGACGGACCTGCCAACAAGCAAGACTTAGAAAAGAACGGCGATCCGAAGATCGAAGAGGAATTTGACAAGTACTTTGACAAGCCGACTGCTGCAGGAAAAAGGAAGACCACCCTACCTACTAAAGGTTGTCCGTTCACGAGAAGAAACCTTAACCTTTCCGGGCTAAAGTATTCAACCGCGAGGAAGAAGGGCAAGAAGATTGCAAAGAGACGCTAGATCTAGCTAGCTCGGAATCGAGATCATGCACACATGACATGACATTTTTATGGAGAATATTGGTGTGTATGGATATTGAATAAGATGCCCTTGTTTTAAATAGATTTGTGAATGTTAAACTTAATTACTATTTGTTACAAAATATTAAAATATACTAGATATTATTTATATACTAGATATGCGCCATTGGTATTTTGTTTTAAATAGATTTGTGAATGTTAAACTTAATTACTATTTGTTACAAAATATTAAAATATACTAGATATTATTTATATACTAGATATGCGCCATTGGTATTTTGTTTTAAATAGATTTGTGAATGTTAAACTTAATTACTATTTGTTACAAAATATTAAAATATACTAGATATTATTTATATACTAGATATGCACCATTGGTATTTTGTAAAATATTAAAAATTGAAAAAAAATTGTGAGAGAGCCACTGCGATAGGCGTGTGTAATTGACACATACAGGGCTTCGTGGTTTTTGACTAAGCGCCAAATACCAATGGCGATAGGCGTGTGTAGTTGACACATACAGGGCTTCGTGGTTTTTGACTAAGCGCCAAATACCAATGGCGCATATCCAGAAATACGCGCCACTGATATTTGACACTCAGCCACATAATTGTCGGCCTCGTCGCTCTCTCCCTTTCTTCTCTCTCACACAGAGAATCCCCGCCGCAATCGAGCCCCCTGCCGCCGCCCGCCACTGGAGGAGTCACCACCGTCGCCCGCCACTGGAGGAGTCACCACCGCCGCCCGCCACCACCGTCGGTGAGCCTCCCCAACCCCTCCCACTCCCTTCCCCTCCCCCTCCCCTCCCCCTCCCTTCCACTGATCCCCGTGTCTGGCCACCAGGAGCGCCGCCCCATTCCCGTGGAGCAAGCATGAGGAGGAGGAGCACCTGGAGCGCTGCCCCGTCCCTGTGGTCCACTAGGAGGAGGAGTGCCGCCCCCTCCCCGTCGAGCACCAGGAGCCTCCCCTCCCCGTCGAGCACCAGGCGCTGCCCGCTCCCCCGTCAACGGCCACCTCTACTCCGTCATCGGCCACCACCTCTACTCCGTCATCGACAACCTCAAGTTGAGCTCTCCCTCCCCTCTCCCACCTCAGGTTATCCATTAGGTCTAGGGTTTGCTCTAGGATTCTAGGGTTTGCTCTCAGAGATATGTTGATTTTAGGGTTTCTAGAGTGTTCTAGAAGGTTAGTGAATTAGAGTGTTCTAGAAGGTTAGTGAATTAGGGTTAGAATATTCAGTCATTGGATTACTTTGCTTATACTAGGAGTTGTTCTTATTTCACACCGCTTACTTGTATGCTTTCAATTCTAAGCAGTAGGTCTAATTCCCCCCTTTGAGAAATGATTGTAATATGCGTGGTATGGCTAAACTGTTTGTAACTATATTCAGAGGTCTTGGATGATTATTATTTACAGGGTTTAGGTTTGTCACTCTTAGATGGACATCATGTTTGTGAAGAAATCAACCAAATTAGCACAAGTCGATCCTTTGGCTGTCATACTGGATCATGTTCTTAGCATTTTCTGCAATGATTCCACCTCTCAAATCCCAGTATTTTAATGACTAGGGTGTTAATTGTAAATTGAGTTGGAATGCTACTATAAGCATTAAGCAGTGGTAGATTATTATACTTCCCTAAAAAGCTTAGTCATTTGAGTATAAAATTAAAAAGCTTAGTCATTTGAGTATAAAATTTGTGCAGGGGCGGCTACTCAACTAGTGACTGATACTAGGTTGCAGCCAGCACACTTTAGCATATGTATGAACCTACCTAGATCTATACTGCCAAACTCATGCTATGAAAAGTTGAGCCTAGAGAACCTCAGTGTGATGTTATCAATCGCGAATTGGATGGATAATGGGTATTTAGGACATCTAATATGGGGTTCCCTCAGAGGATAGTTATAGTATTACTATGAGATATATTTCGTACTCTCTAGAAATACTGAGATGGTTGTTGTAACATTATCCTAGTAGTGTGGTTGTAAGCGTGCATATTGTACCATGGGCTTTCGAGTTATTCAGCAATATATATAGTTTTTTATATTATACTTAAGATTTAGATTTGGTTTTGCTCTAAAAAAGGGTAGTGGAATTAGAATGATTCAGTACCTCAAACGCAATTTTGCACAAACCAGCCTGTTACTTTCTTCTGAATGGTACTTTCAGTGATCACTGGAAACATATTACACTGCTATTCAAATTCTCAAATGCTTGCTTGAATGATTGAAAATTCAGAACATGCATTGTTTCTCAAGATTTATTGATGAAGCTGCTGCAAAATTACAGAAAGGTAACACCAGACCAACAAAATTGTCCTTATATCCAACAAAATTGTAAAAACATGTCTCTGGTGGATGGAATTCAATGATATGCTTATAAAAATCTCATTCTCTCCACCGATGACTGCAGCTCGTGTTGCATCATACGAAGAGCCTCATCCCTTCCTCCCCCTCGCGGTGGCCACTTTTACCTACTTGTCATTTCATTTTTTTGCCCTATTTCAACTCGCAGCATGGGTAAGCTAAAACTTAAATCAAAACTGCCAATCGAGTTGCTCTCAGCCATATAGGAGTATAGGGAGTAACTCTAATGGCACACCTTAGCAGGTCCATGTATGAAACCTTGTCTAGGCAGTTGTGTTGTTCTAGTTTGGTGCATGTCCTGTATATTACTAGCTGACTAGTAAAATCAAGAACTTGTTCTACTACTAATACCTAGCATCTGATTTTGTTCCTTTATTTAAGTAATTCTGTGTAGCTAGATTTCTCCCTCTGCTTAGTATCTGTTTTTTAGAAACAATTGGCAGCACATGGATGTGAGTAGTAACTAGATGATAGCACATCCTGATATATATAACAAGGACAACGTGATTATGTATATGTGTGATTGGATGGCTGTCATCAATTTTTTGCTGTGAGTAGCTATTTTTTGCTGCACCTGATTATGTATATGTGTGATTGGATGGCTGTCATCAACCTGATGTGAGTAGCTATTTTTTGCTGCACCTGGAGCTATTTTTTGCTCTTTGTATATGTGTGATTGGATGGCTATCATCAATTTGAAAACTGGTGCACAATATTTTGTATGAAAACTGTTGCAGGGAATTCATTTGAGTTGCCCGTTTCTCCTGAAGTGTTTATTCATTTCCGTTTTGGTTGAGAAATGGGCACTCCTAGGTCAAAAAAAAACAGCAAAGGTCATGCCAAATTTTTCGGTCGACTCTAGCTTGTACTAATTACATTGTTGCATTTTCTATGAAGAGCAAACATGTCGAGCAGAGACAAAGACGTCGGGGCTGGCCCTTCTCAGCCCATGAGCGTCGAAGAACGAGCAAGAAGAGCCAACCTCAAGTTTGGGCGGTTTGGCGATGACTTAAGCGGGTCCGACGAGGAGGCCGAAGCTACAGATCACGATGAAGTTGACGAGGAGACCCAAGCTGCGGACCTAGAAGATGACGAGGAGTCTAAATATGAGGAGGAGGCCGAAGATGGCGACGATGGCGGAAGCAGTAATGGTGACGAGGAGGCCGAAGCAAGTCATGGCGGTGAACGCATGGACGGCGATGGCACCTCCCCACCCGCTAGGAAGAAGAAGAATAAGGCGGAAAGGCAGGAGCGGACGCTGCCGAAACTTGGGACCAACCACGAAGAGTTCACCCTTGTGAAACCGGGTGGCCAACCCTTGGAGCCTGCGAAGCTTGCCGCTGGGTACAGCCTACAACTCGGGTGCATCATGCGGGAGAGCATGAGCATCAACCAGAAGGACATAAGAAAGAACAAACGGTTGCGAGAACTCCTCATTGGGAAGCTTCACAAACGGTACAAGTTCCCAGATGAGTACGATAACCAAAAGCTCATAGGGAACAAGGTAAATAAGTTAGCCCTCACGAGGATGAGCACCGCCTTGAGTAGCTGGAAAAGCCGAGTGAAGAGGAGGATTAACGAGGGTAAAAGTTGGGAGGAGATAAAGGAGGCCGAGCCGATGCTCGACGAAGATGAATTCATCAAGTTCAAGGTGAACTGCACTTCACCGGAAGGTCGGGAATGGACCGAGTGGGGGAGGCGTATGCGGGAGCTGAACATAGGTAACCAACGTTGCGGAAGTGGCGGTTACCTAGGAAAAAAGGCCGTTTCGGCAAAGGAGGACGCTGATTATGCCCGTCTAGGGAAAGATAACCCGTGGCACAAATTTACGGACGAGCAGGTGATGCAGTTTGTCCGCGCCCGCTACTATCTCCACCCCGAACTCAAGGAATTCGTTACCGACGATGACGATGTGAGGAAGTTCCAAAAAAGGCTGGTAAGGAATTTATCTCGGAGTACATCTGTGTTTCTAATTAAGTAATGAAGCCGAATTTCAAAATGGGGTCACTTTCATTCTCTTCAGAGATCCGAAGAAAAGTCTTGTGCGTCAAGTGCGAGCTCGTCCCAGGGGTCGACGGTGAACCCGCGGTGGGACACACCCTTCAACAGGGCGACAAACGTGTTCAAGGGGAGGGCCAAGTCCGCGCCGCCGACTTCATTTGGCCGCGTGTCTGGCTATGGTACGTACGAAAAGGTTGGCGACTTTAGGAAAGAGGACCCAAAGGCGAAGAAAGAGAGGAAGGCCATGGCGGCGGCAAGTGAAAAATGTGAGGTTGAAGTCCTCCGGGAGAAGATGGAACAGATGCCGAGGCTAATCGACGAGAAAGTGCAAGAGAGATCCGCGAGATGTTTCCCAATGAGCTGTGGGAGGGGATCGCTGCTTGGAATGCGGCAGGTCGACGAGGGCCGCTCGTGGTGCCTAGCCTCTCTGGCAGGAACTCGATCCAGCACGTGTCGCCGAACGTGGTGACGCCCGAGTCCACCAACGTCGAGATGCACCCGGTCGCTCCGGTGCCCCCTCCCGCCGGCGCCAACACCAACGCGCAGCCGGAGGTCGCTCTGGTGACACCTCCCGCTGGCGCCATACACCAACGCGCAGTTGGAGGTCGCTCTGGTGACACCTCCCACCGGCGCCAACACAGAGCCGCAGGTCACTCCGAAGCCCCCTCCCGCCAAAACTAAGGCGCAACTGACGGTGCTTCGTAAGGCATCTCAGTGGGAGGATGATACCGGTGTCTCGACATTAGCCGAGCTCAACACCATCTCCAAGGTAATGACGCCAGCCAACACATGCATTGATAACATTTCATCTCCTTTGCCTTTGATGACTAGCTAGCGCCATCTCACGATGCTTGTTCTTCCGCAGGACACTCCTTGCACGCTCTTGCATTATGTGGACGGCGATCTAAAGGATGTCAGCAAGGGCTCAATTATTCAACCAAATAGCCACATGATGCACCACAAGTCGATGGAGGATGACATGTTCAAGGTCCGGCTGGCTCGGGTGTTGCCGGGGTGCGAAGACATGGACCCCCCCAACCAACCTCGAGGCGTCGATGATCATAAGAACCTTCAAGATTGCTGTTGTTGGGTCTTGACATGGCCAAATTCCTAGATTCGGCTTGTGAAGGAACACCAAGTAACTCAGCGGCCAAATGTGCCCTTGTCGCAGCGGCCACAACAACTAGTCACCGCCACCACCTCTCGTCACCAGCAATTGTTGGCTGCCGCTGCACCGTTGCCTCCACATGGCAAGGCCGCCGCTGCGCCGCCGCCTCCACATGGCAAGGCCGCCGTTACGCTGCCACCGCCCAAGGTTGCACCTGGGGACAACATTAACGATGATGATGGTGATGATGATGACAACCTAGATAACTGGATCAACACTGGCGTCACTGACTCTTTGTTCATGCCAAACATGGACAAGCCCTACCGCGTTGCCGACGACCCAAATGCTCGTACCAGAACATGCACGCGTCTAGACTTCCATGGTACCCTAGAGGAGACGCCTCCGGATGCTGGTGCCGCTGGTCCTTATAAAGGCACCCAGGGAATCATTTTCAGCCCCACCACACTCCATAAGGCGGCAGATGAGTGGATGGCTGCTAATGTCGAGATGAAGAAGCATCGCAAGAGAACCAAAAAAGAATAATAAGCAGTCTTTGAGCCAGCCGGGTCCGAAGAGGCCCCGGGCTCAGGACGACCCATTAACACAGCCCCCTGAGGGCACCTTGACCAGGTTTCACATAGCTGGTCAACCGATTCTTACTAAGGAGCTGATCAAAAATGCAAGTGGAGCGATGGCTAACCTGCATCATGGTATTCTATATCTAGAGGAGTGCCTTCTTAAAGAATCAAATCCATCATACCCTGTTTTCACGGTCAATGTTCCAACGGGCGCGGGCTTCGTCGATAATGCCCCCGCGGATATCTCTTCATATCGTATGAGGACATCTTCAAGCTTTTCCATGGCAAGCGGATGAACTATAACTTGGTCCGCCTATACGTGCTCCATCGGGCGATGAAGGTCAACAGAGAGAAGACCCCTGGCGTCACGATAGTGGACCCCTACTTCATGCATGATAGACAGTTGGTGAATCCAGTGACTCGGGCCAGCGCAAGGAACTACCTCCAAAATTTCATGGTGGACAACAAGAGTGGAAATGAGCTTATTTTTCCTTTCTTTCTCGAGTAAGTGCACACACTCGCTCGTCGCCGTAACTTGTCCTTTCTTAGTTTTCGGTTGCTATTTTTCCAACATTGTTTCGTTTCAATTGTTTTGCGCAGAGAAATATACTGCACACTAATCCTCATTCACCCGAGTTATTCGCTAGCCATGTACTTGGACTCGGGGAGCGAGCAAAAGAAGAAAGACTACACCAACATAAGGAGTCTTCTAGATGATGCTCTCGAGGTATACGAATTCAAGAAGGGGGCGGAAAATTTCAGGGATGGCAGACATGTGTTCAAACACGTAATGAAGTTCACCTGCGTCAAGCAGCCGGATAATAGTGTCAAGGAGGCCTACTACACCCTCCATCACCTGCGGGCGATCGTCCGGGATGCACACATCATTACGTTGCCATCTAGTCTCCGGGCATGGGCCGAAGCTGAGGCAAGAATGGACGATGATGAACTTAAGGACGACTTCGTACGCATCTAGACTCAGATTGCGACCATCGTGCAAGAAGATGTCATCACAAGGGGGGGCCTTATCCTGCAAAAGAGCGTTCAGTAAGCGCGAGATCGAAGCATGGCTCGTGGCGCAGGGTGACCGTAGGACATGGACAACGAAAGACAGCTACAAACCGTTCCCGACGCCGTGTAAAACAAAGTCTTCATGATGTAGTGTTCCTAGCTAGCTAGCGCTCAGCCGGTTTGTGTATCTCGTGTGTGTGTGTCATAAATTTTAACTTTCCTTAGCTCGAAACGGTCGTTGTTGGACTTTGTTTACTTATTACCATATGTATGAAACTTAATAGCTTGCCTTAGATTGAAACCTTATTTTTTGTGGAGATGCATGTGTTGAACCTTTTAATTCTTTCTGTTGCATGATATAGTACTTATATGCCTTGTGTATAGAGATGCCGTGCTACGTGGTGTTCAGAGGGAGGGTCCCAGGAGTCTACGACGAGTGGGAGGATTGTCATAAGCAAGTGAACAAGTTCAGTGGCAACAGATACAAAGGGTACCTGACGAGAGAGAAGGCGGAAGCTAGGTGGAGGAACCACCTCCTTGGAGAGCAGTGAGACAAGAACCATATGAAGACCTTGATGATCGTGCTCCCCGTCTTGCTCATCACCGCCATTGCGGTTGTACTCTACTCGGTCCTTTAGTAGTTTAGGACTTGGCTAATGATCATGATGATCAACTTGTTATAATGTGTAATGTATGAGAAGATGAGATCAATTTGTTCTAGACTTGTATAATATTCGGGCACTTGTCACTTTGTCGGGTTCTAATTAATGTGATGATGTATAATTCTAGTGGTATTATTATCTTTGTTTTTACACTATTGTGTATCTGTATAAATACCTGTATATGTACCTGTATAAATACCTGAGAGCCCTGTATTGTGTATACCTGTACGAAACATCAGTGGCGCATATTTTATTCATCAAGTGGCGCATTTGGCTATATGCACCACTGGTACAATATCCATGGCGCATATCTTAGGTGCGCCACTGGTGGGCCTATTATTAATGGCGCATATTGTGTATGCGTCATTGATATCTAATTATCAGTGGCGCAACACTAGTGGCGCATTCCATATGCGCCACTGATAGCAAAAAATATGCTCCACTGATAAGCAATTTTCCACTAGTGTGAATCCCGCAGCACGACGGCGCTCCACGGTGAAGATGTCTCTCGCTCGCGCAGTCCACGGTCACGAGAGAGAGAGGGGGAGAGAGAAAATATCAACTGGAGCTCCTCCCAAAAGTAAGAAGACCTTTATTGATTATTGGTGTATTTAATTTGGCCAAATACCCCCACTATATATAGGGAAAGGAGGGGGTACACCCTCCCTCAAAGTCCCGGGGTGGGACTAAAGGAGAGGAGGGGGAGGGGAGGCCGCCGGACCCCTAGTGGGCCCCGCAGGGGGGGCTAGGCCCTGCCGGCCAGCCCCCTTGCCCCTTCTCCCTCTCTCCTTTCCCTACTGGGCCCTCTCCCTCCGGAAATTGGCCCATTAAGCCTTTGACCATTTAAACTGATTTTCTATTTATTAAATAATTATGAATAAATGATTAAATCAACATTTAACATTCATTCACACATTATTCAATCTCCGTGGCTATGGAACTCCTTCCACCTCCTCTCCGGACAACCTCCGGACTTATCAAAACCCTTCCGGTTTTCACCCTACTCTTCTTCGGTGATTCTACCGATCCTATAAACACTCTCTAAGCATCATCAAGCCCTTAAGCGTGATACCCCACGGTTCGGGAACACTCCAGACATGGTCGAGACACTCCCGCACCAATGATCGATAGAGGGACCTGGATGGCCATGTGACTCCTGTGTGTTCCACGAAGATCTTTCGTCGTTTGAACCGGGACAGTCGTGTCTTATTCCCTTTGTCATTCGATACATGCATTGCCCGAGATCTGATCAATGACATCACCATGTCATGTTCAATCTTGTTACTGAACAATGCTACTTGACTCGTTCCGACAAGTGATATCCCTATGATCAAATCACACGCTGCGCAACTATTGGATATAACTTCTCCGAGTGGGCCCTTGAGTATCTTCCCGTCACATGGATGGACAAATCCCGCTCTTGACATATATTGCCTCTACGGTTTCCTCCGAGTACCTGAACACACCTTTATAACCACTGTATTACCAAGTGGCGTTTGATGCTATCTAAGCACTCTCGGGAGACAGTGATTGATATAGCCTCACGGTCTAAGGAATAGTCTACGAGGATCCATTTCTAATCATCATAACTTGAACTTCGTGACATGATTGGGTCACGATGTTTAGATTTGGTATTGGTTCATCATCTCATTCTCAGAATGAGATGACCTCATTTCCAACTGGCATAAATGCCACATGATTAGGAAACATGATCATCTGTTGACCAATGACCAGTGACTAGAGTTTCACTGGGAACCCCTGGTTGTTTGTATATCACACGTGTATTGATGTTTCCACTCAATACATTTATAGCATGATATAAAACTTAATCATAAACTATATGAAATATGATAATATTCCTTACTACTATTTGACTCTAGGGCATATTTCCAACAGTCTCCCACTTGCACTAGAGTACAAATACACTAGCTGCATTTGTTCTTAATCATTGGCACCATATATCCGGTTCCCTGAACATGCTTGCTCATGGAAGAGGTTGAGTCTTGGTTCTGTACTTTACAGTCCCAAATCCTTTGCAACTTACTAATGTCACCTTGATTGACATTAATACTTTATCATCACATGATTGCATCTATGTGTATGCATCGTCGCTATGGCAGCAGAACGAGGCCTGATTCCAGGAGCCTACAGTGACGTTAGATCAACCTCGAGGGCTTTCTCATGGGCACTGTGCCCTGGGACACATCATTCTACGTTAAAAGCGAACTAGCCCCGCCATAACATTATTCAACACTTTAGATGGTACCCTTAGCTATTATTATAAATGTATTCATCGAAACACCAGTGCACTCTGTGCAACTTTCGATGTTTTGTTCACCTCACTTCCTACTTCACTTTAATCGGTATTACAGGAGTTTTCAACATATTCCCTTATAACATAACTCTTTATGTTTTAAGATATGTCATCCTTTATGGATTTGGAAAACATGTCTGTAGTTCTCAACTAGACACTGCGGATAAACTCAGCTCAACGTTCCGTGATTCAGACTTAATCACTTTCAAACATTCCTTATTTGGATCACATATTATGTTAAGTTATCATCATGGTTTACTAAGACAGAACCTATGTCTTAACATAGTGGATGATGATCATCCTTTTCTTTCTTTCAACCATTGATGATCAACTTAATGCTATTCCTAATTTGAGTTATTAAGGACCAGTTCCTTAATTAACTTTTGTTCTGAAACCCTTTTTCAAAATCCCTTAAGGAATACTACATAATATCATAATACACCTATTATCAACTTCTACATCTTATAAATTATTATTTATAAGTATTTGTGCTTTCATTCTTAACACAATTAAGAATTACTCCTATAAGCTACCACTCAAAAATATGTCATTCACATATTGTTTTAGGAAGACTTTCATAGCCCCCACTCAATTTTATGCAAATTGCATATCTACTCACTATTTTGAACTGTTTCAAAATTCTTTGATCAAATACCAAACTTGGAGATTTACTATGAGATACTAGTACTATTACTAGTTCTAAATCCACTAGACATTCAGCACACTTGAATCAAATTCATTTTGAATTTGTCCAATACTTGACAAATTGTGATTTTGTCATTCATCCCCTTTTTCACTATGGCTTTGTAGTCATTTGGGAAAAATTCAAGTAACTCCTTTTACTTGTGAGATTCAACAATGAATTGCTTTCTAATCTCAAGGGAAGTTTGCTTCTAGGATTTCTCATAATTTAGTTTACCATTATTTCCTTAGTAGTTCGTAGGTATGTCATATTCCAATAATCATGACAAATGATTCACAAATGTCTCCATACAAGATATGGATTTCATTTTGAATCCTACTTAATG
Organism: Avena eriantha; assembly: GCA_910589775.1. Lineage (NCBI taxonomy): Eukaryota > Viridiplantae > Streptophyta > Magnoliopsida > Poales > Poaceae > Avena > Avena eriantha. The sequence continues at coordinate 7,673,074 of OU342745.1, read as the reverse complement.
TAGTGAAAACACTAGTGGGGAAAATACAATGATCAATATCATTGATTCTTTCCTTCTGTGAAGAGAATCGTTCAGGAACGTTGTCCGTTGCGCTTCTCAACACTCTGATGCAGGGTTTTGAATCCTCATCATATTTTACACTATTTTCCATATGCCCCATAATTGAGAAATATCACAAAAGGTGAACTTTCTCAAGAATGTACCAAAATCCAAGCAGTACAAATCTTGCTTTCCTTTTGGTTTCAGCTATGGATTCCGTATTCAAAGTTTCCAACGAATATTCTACAAGGACTTATTCGCTATTGTTTTGGTTATATCGAATAACCCCAAAACTTTCACGAATTCAAATGGTTCACTACATTACAATTGAGTGCTAACTATTTCTAACTAATGGTCTCTACATCTACACTACAACGATTTATTTGGTGCCTTCTATTCACCCACTTTGATATCTAATATCATATTGTGACGCTTTGCATTTTGACATTTCAAACACTTTCCATTACACAATTTCTTTTATGCCATTCTTATAAAGTTGAATTTCATTACTATTGATCAAATCATAGTAATTAGATTCTCTTTTATATTCATACCCTTTGTTGATGAAACATTTTGATCATATCAAATAATTTCATATTCATGTTTACTTTGGTAAACTACTTTACACATTTAAACAATTATATAATGATAATTACCATTTTGTTAAAACACAATACATCGAATATGTATTTACTTTCAACAATTCATTAAACACTTTGTATTCAAGCAATACACGGTGTTCAAGTTAATTTGCCAAACTTAGGCATGATTTATATGTGATAAGAAATCGAATGACTTTCACATATTATCACATAACTTTGAATTTATACAATGGTTTTCATTCATTAATGAAATATCATTAAGTTGGGTATTTTTAAGGCATTTCAATATTTTACAAATGTTCATGCATTATCAATTAGTTTCAAACGACAAGGATAATTCACAAGTAATCAAACAAGATATGAACACGAATAGAAATCATTCATTAAAGTGGAACAACTGATTGTTACAAACTCATATGAATAACCGTCTCACGAAGTGTGAGACACACTAAAGAAGTTCACAATCTCTTGATTACATTAATCATCCTAAAATACAAACTAAATGAAAATGTCAAGGGAGAGTGTCGTCGGCCATCATCATCATGCTCGCCATCAACACGCAACGTCACCTCCTCTCCAGCAAGCACCTCTCATGCAGAAGGACCTGTTTTCAACAAAACAGGACAAGTATCAAATATACTTAACACTGCAAATGTGTTTGCAAGATTACAACATTTATAAAACTGTATGTCAAATATATACCTTTGTCATTGATGACCTCAGCGACATTTGGTTCAACCAACACATTCCTGAGATATGTTATGAACCAGTGGAACTCCATTGATTCCGCGTCGCCTCTCATAATGCAAGTCCTGACTTATGCTTGGTAGCTTGGTGGAAGCGACCGCAACACAACGCCATTTGCAAAAAAAGCCCATCATCCAGCTATCCAGGAAGTACAGGCCTCAGACACATCATGCATGCTCTCCAAGTGGTCGTCCAGTGATGAGTTCTCCTCCATCTTAATGGAGAGGAAGTCTCCCATCAGCTCATGCTCCCATATGCGTGTTTCTTCCACGAAATGCGTCCTAACCTGTAGCATCACCGAACGAGGGTTGACATCACCCACGAAAGGCCACAGCTCGTCCACCATTCTGAAACGCAAGGTAACTGAAATGAAGGAGGCCATCTCACGATGGAGATAGCGGTCTTTCCGCTGCTCTGGGGTCTCTAGGTCAGTGGGCTGATCCAAATCCATCCCGTCGAGTATGTAGTCGACCACGTCATTCTCGCTAAGGAGAACATGGAGACGCGCAACCCATATGGAGAAGTTCGATCCATCTAATCTGAGCTTCTCTCCTTCTAACCAATCAATCGTCAATAGGAAAGGTGCCATCTACATTTATAATTGCAAAAGGAATTTAGACTAAGTTTATAATTAAATGAGTTAATAATAACTCCACTCAGAAACACCTATCCCCAAAAGGGTTCCTAGTGATAACACGACCCCTATCAGCCAGATCCCCCCCGATCATCACGGCCATCAATGTGGGTTCAAGGGTGGATGCTAAATGTCGGTCACATCATTCATGCGACTCGTGCTCGATCTTTCGACCATCCGTGTTCCGAGGCCATGTCTGCACATGCTAGGCTCGCCAACTCAACCTTAGTGTATTCACTGTGCAACATGGCTTACACCCACTGTATGCGAACGTAGATATGTCTGACACCCAGGCCTGTTACCCTGGATTGCCTCATACCGAAGAACTTTCTTGGTGGTGCACACTAAGGGGGAACACAATTGTTGGTAATTTTAACAGGGATCATCTTATTAGGCTACCGTCGAGTATCTAATACTAGCACACAATAAGATATACAAACAATAACATTGAATGTAAATGCTATGTGATATGGTCCTTCATGTCGTGATCTCCATCCCCCGTCACCGGGTTCCGGCGCCATAGACACCAGGGTACTGGTGTCATTCCGGCGTGGTAGTTCGTCACCTCCGTGACTATCTACTACTATGTAACAAAAGGTAATTACTTTACCTTTGCCACAACCATATCACAAAGCAACACCCCCCCTGCAAAACAAAGTTAGACGCCTCTACTTTATCTTTGCATGTTTTACGTGGCTGAATGGGCTTTCGCACAAGAACCGTTCTTACCTACGAACTTTCAGCACAACGCTGATCAAGTAGTTGTCTCTACTACACCCCTTTCGGGGCCCTCCGTTGTAAATGGCATACCAACTAATGCGAGAGAGATAGACACCCCCCTAAGCCACTTTATACGGTACAAGCCGTATGTCAAGCGTGGACCAGTCTCGTGAATGAACGCGTAAAGTAGGTTGGGAGCCACTTCATCAAGCATTACTGTGGTATACTCAAGTACACGTGGGAGGGTAAAAACTAAAAGATTAACGCCCACACGCTACATCTCGTGTGTTCTACCTGTACTAGCATTACTACGCATAGATCTAGCTCTGCTACCACTATTGGGGTTCCGCGTATGAAAACAGTAAATTTTACCCTACGCCCCCAAACCCCTGAAGCTGCCAGGACCTATCTATTAGTAATACAGTAACGGGAGGGGCTTTTCGCGAACTTACCCTTGAAGACCGAAAAGCGTTGTCAATGCTCAGGAGAATGTGGTTGATGTAGACGAGCCGAAGCCGACCTCAAGGTCGTGAAGAAGTCCTTGCGCTCCTTGGCTCCAACGACTTGAGTGCCTCAAGTGCGACACCTCGTGAGGAGTTACACCCGTCCGGTGCCTGACGATGACTCCCGCTTCCCCGATCCAGCAGCAGTTGTGGAAGTAGAGCTCCCGGATCCGAATCCCGCAGCACGACGGCGCTCCGCGGTGAAGATATCTCTCGCTCGCGCAGTCCAGACTTGGGACCACGGTCACGAGAGAGAGAGGGGAGAGAGAAAATATCAACTAGAGGTCCTCCCAAAAGTGAGAAGACCTTTATTGATTATTGGTGTATTTAATTTGGCCAAATACCCCCACTATATATAGGGGAAGGAGGGGGTACACCCTCCCTCAAAGTCCCGGGGTGGGACTAAAGGAGAGGAGGGGGAGGGGAGGCCGCCGGACCCCTAGTGGGCCCCGCAGGGGGGGCTAGGCCCTGCCGGCCAGCCCCCTTGCCCCTTCTCCCTCTCTCCTTTCCCTACTGGGCCCTCTCCCTCCGGAAATTGGCCCATTAAGCCTTTGACCATTTAAACTGATTTTCTATTTATTAAATAATTATGAATAAATGATTAAATCAACATTTAACATTCATTCACACATTATTCAATCTCCGTGGCTATGGAACTCCTTCCACCTCCTCTCCGGACAACCTCCGGACTTATCAAAACCCTTCCGGTTTTCACCCTACTCTTCTTCGGTGATTCTACCGATCCTATAAACACTCTCTAAGCATCATCAAGCCCTTAAGCGTGATACCCCACGGTTCGGGAACACTCCAGACATGGTCGAGACACTCCCGCACCAATGATCGATAGAGGGACCTGGATGGCCATGTGACTCCTGTGTGTTCCACGAAGATCTTTCGTCGTTTGAACCGGGACAGTCGTGTCTTATTCCCTTTGTCATTCGATACATGCATTGCCCGAGATCTGATCAATGACATCACCATGTCATGTTCAATCTTGTTACTGAACAATGCTACTTGACTCGTTCCGACAAGTGATATCCCTATGATCAAATCACACGCTGCGCAACTATTGGATATAACTTCTCCGAGTGGGCCCTTGAGTATCTTCCCGTCACATGGATGGACAAATCCCGCTCTTGACATATATTGCCTCTACGGTTTCCTCCGAGTACCTGAACACACCTTTATAACCACTGTATTACCAAGTGGCGTTTGATGCTATCTAACCACTGTATTACCAAGTGATTGATATAGCCTCACGGTCTAAGGAATAGTCTACGAGGATCCATTTCTAATCATCATAACTTGAACTTCGTGACATGATTGGGTCACGATGTTTAGATTTGGTATTGGTTCATCATCTCATTCTCAGAATGAGATGACCTCATTTCCAACTGGCATAAATGCCACATGATTAGGAAACATGATCATCTGTTGACCAATGAACCAGTGACTAGAGTTTCACTGGGAACCCCTGGTTGTTTGTATATCACAAGTGTATTGATGTTTCCACTCAATACGGTTATAGCATGATATAAAACTTAATCATAAACTATATGAAATATGATAATAGTCCTTACTACTATTTGACTCCGGGGCATATTTCCAACAAAATACCCCTCTAGGGTTGGGCCCACTAGTCAGACCCACTAGGTCAAAACTAGCTTTCGAGTTGGTCTGGTGGAACTACTCCACTCCCCCTCGTGTTCACTTGCCTGCCCCTCCTCTCTCTCTCCCTTGTGATGGCAACTACGCCGCCGCTGCCTTGCCCTAGCCATCCCGGCCACCTTCAGCCTCCCATGCCTTCACGCTTACACCAAACTACTCGCCTCGCTCTACTCTATCATTCTATTGCATAGATTTGCTTCTCTCTCTCTCTCTCTCCTGACTGTAGGGGTTCGCGTATGAAAACAATAAAATTTTATGCTACACCCCTAAACCCCTAATGCTGCTAGGACCTATCTATTAGTAATGCAGTAATGGGAGGGGCTTTTCGTGAACTTACCCTTGAAGACTGAAAAAGTGTTATCAATGCTCACGAGAGCGTGGTTGATGTAGATGAGCCGAAGTCACAGGACCACAGTCACGGGAGAGAGAGAGAATATCAATTGAAGGTCTCCCTAACAGTGAGGAAACCTTTATTGAATATTGTGTGTATTTTCTGATCAAAATTCCCCACTATATATAGGGAGAAGGGGAGGTACCCCCTCCCTCAAAGTCTCGGGGTGGGACTAAACAAGGGAGAGGGGTGGGGGGAGGAGCCGCCAGCCACCCCCACCATGGACCCCACATAGGGGGCTGGCCCACTAAGGTGCCGACCACCCCTTTGGCCCCTCCCAGGGAGGTGCCCCCCTCTTGGGCCCTTCTCCCTCCAGAATTTGGCACATTAAGCCTTTTGACCTTTTAACTGATTCTCTTTCTTAAATAATTATGAAGAAATGATTAAATCAATATTTAACATTCATTCACATATTATTCAATCTTCGTGGCTATGGAACACCTTCCACCTCCACTCTGGACATCCTCTAGACTTACTGAAACCCTTTCGGTTTTATTAGTTCTATTTCTTCGGTGATTCTACCGATCCTATAAACACTCTCTAAGAATCACCAAGCCATTAAGCATGATACCCCACGGTTCGGGAACACTCTAGACATGGTAGGGACTCTCCTGGACCAATGATCAACAGAGGGACCTGGATAGCCATGTGACCTATGTGCATTCCACAAAGATCTTTCGTCGTTCGAACCGTGATTATCAAGTCTCGATACTTGCATTGCTCGAGATCTAATCAATGAAATCACCATGTCATGTTCAATCTCATTACTGACAAATGCTACTTGAATCTTTTCGACAAGTGATATCCTTGTGATCAAATCACACGCTGCACAACTATTGGATATAACTTCTCTGAGTGGGCCCTCTAGTATCTTTCTGTCACGCGGATGGACAAATCCCGCTCTTGACATATATTGCCTCAACTATTCCTCCGAATACCTGAACACATATTTTATGATCACTGTTTTACCAAGTTACATTTCATGCTATAAAAGCACCCTCAGGAGACAATGATTGATATAGCCTCACGGTCTAAGGAATAGTCGAGTAGGTCTATTCTAATCATCGTAACTTGAACTTCGTGACATGATCGGGTCACGATGTTTAGGTTGGGTATTAGTTCATCATCTCATTCACAGAATGAGATGACTCCATTTCCTACTGGCATAAATGCCACATGATCAGGAAACCTTGATCATCTGTTTTCCAATGAACTAGTGACTAAAGTATCACCGGGAACCCCTGGTTGTTTATATATCACACATGTATTTGTGTTTCCTTTCAATACAGTTATATCATGATATAAAACTTAATCATAAACTTTATGAAATATGATAATAGTCCTTATTACTATTTGTCTCTAGGGCATATTTCCAACAGTCTCCCACTTACACTAGAGTACAAATAAACTAGCTGCATTTGTTCTTAATCATTGGCACCATTTATCCTGGTACCCTGAACATGCTTGCTCATGGAAGAGATTGAGTCTTGGGCTTGTACTTTATAGGCCCAAATCATTTACAACTTACTAATGTCATCTTGATTGACATTAATACTTTATCATCACATGATAACACCTTTGTGTATGCATCATAGCTATGGCAGCAAAACAAGGCCGGTTACCAGGAGCCTATAGTGACTTCAGATCAACCTCATGGGTTTTCTCATGGGCACTGTGCCCTGGGACACATCATTATACGTTAAAGATGAACTAGTCCCGCCATAATAGTATACATCACTTTAGATGGTACCATTATCTATTATGATAAATGTAATTATCGAAACACTAGTGCACCCTGTGCAACTTTCGATGTTTAATTCACCTTGCTTCCTACTTTACTTTGGTCGGTATTAACGATACATGAGTTTCCAACATATTCCCTTATAACATAACCCTTTATGCTTTAAGATATGTCATCTGATACGTCGTAAACGTATCTATAATTTTTGATGCTCCATGCTTGTTTTGTATCAACTATCTCATGTTCTGTCTACACTTTGAGGCATTTTTATACATTTTCTGGAACTAACCTATTCACAACATGACGCAGTGCCCGTTGCCTGTTTTCTGCTGTTTTGGTTTCAGAAAAGCTAGTAAAGAAATATTTTCGGAATTGGACGAAACAAAAGCCGAAGTTCCTATTTTTCCGGACACGACATAGAAGTCCAAAGCAGAGACGCAGGAGAGCCACGAGGCGGACACACCATAGGGTGGCGCGGCCCCCCTAGGCGCGGAAGGCCTTGGTGTGGGCCCCTCGGGCGGCCACCGACCTTTCTTCTTCGCCTATATAAACCCCCGAGATGAAAACCCTAAGGGGGGATCATAATACCATGAAAAGTTCTGCAGTGCCGCCGGCACCGAAGAGGAGATTCGGGGGACAGAAGTCTTTGTTCCGGCACCCTGCCGGGACGGGGAAGTGCCCCCGGAGCCATCTCCATCGACTCCACCGCCATCTCCATCACCGTTGCTGATTTCCATGATGAGGAGGGAGTAGTTCTCTCTCAAGACTAAGGGCTCTACCAGTAGCTATGTGTTCATCTCTCTCTATGCGCGATCTTATTGAGATCATGAGCTTTGTAAATCTAGTTGAATAAGAAGAACTATTCTGCTACTCAGGTGCTTTAATTAATCTCTGCTTATCCCCACGTGTGTGAAGTTGACAGTGTGAACACCATGTGGCACTTAGGCTAAGGTTGCAGAAATACTTATCATGAGTATAGTTTGAGTTGGATGTCTCTATGAGATTATGGTGTTTGTTGGAACCATCTAGCGCTCAAGTGATAGTGAGGGGTTATCTAGATGGGGAATGCGAACTTTAAGGTGTGCTATTATAACCCTACATCGTCCAACTGGAGAGTAGATCAGGGTAGCATAATGAAGAGAAGATATTTATATGAGAGTGTCCACTAGTGAAAGTATGATCCCTATGCCTTGTTTCTAAGCATTGAAACACCATTTACAATCAGTCGTGTTACATGGTTGCTTGCTGCCACTCTTATTTCAGATTGCAATTACCACTTATAATCATCCATATTACTTGTATTTCACTATCTCTTCACTGAACTTGTGCACCTATACACCTGACAAGTGTATTGGATGTATTGGGGACACAAGAGACTTCTTGTATCTTGATTGCAGGGTTGCTAGAGGGATACCTTTGACCACTTCCTCCCTGAGTTCAATAAACCTTGGGTGATCCACTTAAGGGAAACTCTATGCTGTTCTACAAACCTCTGCACTTGGAGGCCCAACACTGTCTACAAGAATAGAAGAGTGCATAGACATCAAGCTATTTTATGGCGCCGTTCCGGGGAGGTAAGGTAAAAGGTACTCACATCCTCTGGCTACTAAGCTATCTTATAGTACTTTTGCTGGTGTGTGAGTGCTCAAAGTTATTTCCTTTAGATTCTGCAATTATATCTTTTTGTTTCTTGTTTTGATTTTCACTAGTTATGCTTAATGGAAAACAACAACAAAATTAGGGAGTTTTTTAGTATTTTTCCTGAGGTAGAACACGAATGGTTTGAAAAGAAAATTAAAAACCCATGGAACTTTCTTTGCATGCTAATAGCAATGTTATTAGTATGAATTTTTTGGACACCTTTGTACTAATGCTATGGAAACATCTAAGCTCAGGGAAGTTAGCTTTTATGAAAATGATCTTTTTAGTTCCCCAGCTTTAGAGGAGAAAATTTGCCCTGATGATACTTTATCTCCCATATGTGGTAATTCTAATGATACTTGTCATATTTTAAATCCACATACTGAAAGCGTCCCTTTTAAAATACCTATGGAAATTGTTGAATGTGTTATGAATAACTGTTATTTTGGGCATGGAACTGTCCATCCTGGTGATCATTTACTCTTTATACATGAATTGTGCGAGTTGTTCAAGTGTGCAGGTATTTCAATGAACCAAGTTAAGAGGAAGCTATTCTCTTTATCACTTAAGGGAAAAGCAAGGGAGTGGTATGAGCTACTAGACGATCCTCATCATTCAGAGTGGAAGGAACTTGAATCTCTATTTTACTCTAAATTTTATCCTCCTCATGAAATTCATAAAGATGGTAATTATATTTATAATTTTCATCCTCATGATGGAGAAAGTATTACCCAAACATGGGGGAGACTGAAGTCAATAATGCTCAAATGTCCCATTCATGAGCTCCCCAGTAATATTGTTATTAATAATTTTTATGCAATGCTTTTAGGACATTACAAGGACTACCTAGATACTTGTTTAGAGGGATCCTTCACAAGGAAGGAGGTCAAAGCTAAGTAGGATCTTCTTGAAACAATTCAAAGCAATACCTAAGCTTGGGATAACGATAAAGGTAAAGGACCGGGTATAAACTATGAGTATGATTGCATTAAGTCTTTTGCTGAAATTGCTAATTTTCAAGAGCTTAGTGCTAAACATGGTCTTGATCCTCAAATTCTCGTTGATTGTTGTAGAGCCTTTGTTTCTCATATTAATGCTCCAAAAGAAAAATGGGACATGTATCATGAGCCTTTTAAAAACACTTGCATGAAAAATGAAATTGTTATTAATGATGGCAATAAACATGCTCGAACCTCTGAAAGTACTATTTCTTATACGCATGTTAATTTTTGTGGAGTACATAGACCTTGTGAAAAGAATCAAATTGAAGAAGAATATTGTATCACCCACAGGAATGAAAAAACTAGAACGTGGTATAGGGCTCTAAATGATCTTGGTAAAAATGTTTGTGCCCTCTATCCTTTTATTTGTGAACTTTGCTTTGAAGTGGGTCATTTCAAATTTCAATGCTCATGCCATAATAATAGCCCTTCTAATGCAATGAGTACTGCAAGTTTGTATTGTGATAACATGATCACTCCTAATCAGCATGATGAACTTACATTTGTGAAGAGTTATCAAGAAAAACTTCTTTGGTAGATATGAGTGCTTTTGATATAAATAGCGTCCTGCATGGTTGTCATCTTTATTGTGTTGATAACTGCCACACAAATACTTACATACAAAATATTATAAAATATGAGATTTTACCAAAATATGACAGGACTAATATGTGTTTTGTTCTTATTAATGAAAAGGGAGGAATCCTCCAAAGTTTCTTCTATTGTCTCTAACAATAAACCAGGGTATATGGAGAAGCTTCCTTTCAAGCCTCTCCCTCCTAAAGAGAAGAATAAAAAGAAGAAGAGGATGAGTAAAAGGAGGGAGGAAACGGTATTCCCCCCTAAGCATGTTGCTCCTATTATAGTTTTTGATGAGTCTGAACTCGATGATGTTCCTATGCCTGATACATATAGTAGTGATCATGATTGGGAAAAGCACACTACTTTTGATATTGAAAATCTCTTCGGTACCAATTCTGAAAATGATGATGTTAATAATTGTTGTACTATTAGTACTATCCATGTTCCTTCCAATGATGATATGTTTACAAATGAACACACTTTGGAAGATAACTATTTTATTGCTTATGATGATACTATACCTCCAATATATGATGATTACAATGATGAATATGATATTTTCAGTCCACCTACTATTGAGGAGAAAATTATGTATGATTACAATATGCCTCCTATATTTTATGATTATGGTGATGAGAATAATAATGATAGCTATTGTGTTGAATTTTCTCCCACTACGATTAATAAGAATGACTATGCTTACAGGGAGAGTAATAATTATTTTATGCATGTGGCTCATGATAAGAATGTTTTATGTGATATTTATATTGTTAATTTTATTCATGATGCTACTGAAAGTTATTATAAGAGGGAAACACGGTTTTATGTATCTCAACAATATTAAGTTTCCCCTCGTTATGTTGAAAATTTTGAAGTTGCACTTGTTTTGCTTTCTTATGCTTGTTGCTTTGTGCTTTCATGACTTGTTTCTTTAAAAGATTATTTTTCATAGGAACTGGGTTAGACTTAAATTTGTTCCATATTTGCTTCTCGATGCTCTCTTTTACTTCAATTCATATTTCTTATGTGAGCATCATCGAAATTATCATGCCTATCTTAATGGCTATAAAAAGAGCTTTTGGGAGGCAACCCATTATATTTTTACTTTCAATTTAATTTTGTTTTGTTGCGTCTTGGAAGTTATTTCCTCTATAATAACCTCTCCTTATCCTTTTTGTTTGGTTTTTGTGCCAAGAATAACCTCTAATGAGAGGGAAGTAAGATATGGGGAAGTTGCTGTCCCGAAACAGATTTCTGTGCGTCACTATAAAAAATCGTGAAAAATCTCGGTACGTCGGATTGAGCTGTAATTTTTTATGCTTATCCCTAGGTTATTACACAACTTTTGTTATTTTTTCACTTTTCTATTTGAGCAACAGAAGATTTTCGAAAAAATCAGTCTTTACCTGTTGGTCTGTTTTGACAGATTTCTGCCAGTATTTGCATTTGCCTCTTAATCGGTTTCTTTTTGAGTTCTCATGGATCACTCGAGCTTTTAAAAGAGATTGCTACAATAGCTTATGTTTCAATGGATGATTTACTTGAGTTGAAACTGAACCCAAAGGATTATTATTTTGAATACACTAATGTTGCTAATGAAGATTGTGTGAAGTTTTGTATGAAGGAAGTTTTTTAAGTGTAGGGCGAGAATGATGTGATGAGATGAAGTATGGACAAAATCTGAAGATTTGGGATGCCACCCGTGTCACCCAAGAAGTATTTAAGAAGTACAAGCTTCAAAGCTTGGGGATGCCCAAGGCATCCCCTTCTTCATCAATAATCTTAGGTCTTCTTTCAAGACACTTTATTTTTATTACCTTATGCACTATGTGTTGTTCTCGTAGCGTCTTTGTTTTTAGTTTTCTTTTGCTTTCTTTGCCATAATAAGTTGGTTGTATCCCAACACACTTCTTTTGGAGAGACACACACCCCATTATTCATTGCCTAGAACACTCTAGTTTTCACTCTTATTGTTCTATGAGTGTTCTCCTTTGCTAGCACTGCGTTTAGCTTTAGTTTTCTTATTATTTTGGCTTAGAACTTTTTAGTTCTTATTTGTAGATGGGTGAGACATGCTCTCTGATCTTTATTGATTATTATTTTTGAGAGTTTTTTCAAATAAGTCGATTGGTGTTGGAAAAGAGTAGGAAGTTTCATGCTTATAGTGGTACAAAAGGAAGCTTGTTTTGACTGTGACTTAGACTTTATCATGTCATGCTAGATGTTGTTTTGGCCATATTCTTAGTGATTATGTTGTAGCATGACTTGTTTCAAACAATTGTGATTTCTTAATGTGCCTTGAAAGAATCATGCGTTGTTTTAGCATACAAAAGCATAATATTAAGGTATTCTCCTTTGATGCTTTATTTGGGTTGACTTGGCACATGCGTACACCATGTTAAGACTATGAACCAGTCACCATAGCCTCTATGATCATTTAGTTTTTGACTAGCAATATCACTTTATGCTTTAATCAATAATGTTTTATCGCTTTTGCATGATTATGGCCATTATTGCTCTCTTAGTTGGTCGCTCCCAGTCTTTTGCTAGCCTCCACCTGTACCATGTATGAGTTCCACTTATGCATCCAACCTCCAAGAAAAACAAGTTATTCCAAAGAGTCCACTATAAATTCCTATGCATGGTGTGTTACACCATTCCAAGTATATTCATATTTTTATCAACCTTCGAAATTAAACTTTTGTTATGTGAAAATTAGTGATTAGAGCTCTCACAAACTTGATGGCACACTTTATTTTCTTGCACTTAATAATCTTGAACCATTGTGTCCATCTATGTTGCTTATATGCTTGCACTTTATAAGTTGTGATTTAGTAGAACCATGATACTAATACGTCCAAAACGTATCTACTTTCCCGAACACTTTTGCTATTGTTTCTCCTCTAAACTTGTGTGATTTGGATGCAACTAAGGCGGACTAACGTTGTTTTCAGCAGAATTGCCTTGGTGTCTACTTTTTGTGCAGAAAATCAACTATCAGGAAAGATCCCGGAAAATATGCCGAAAATCATATTTCACCAGAAGACTCCCAGAGCCAGAATACAAGATGGAGGGGGGCTGGGCCCAGGCCACACCACCAGGCCACACGGGCAAGCCCAGGCCGCGCCAGTGGGTGGTCTGGCCGCCCTAGACTCCCCCTCGGTCTCCCTCTTCAACTATAAGTTGCCTTCTGACCTAAAAACTCAGGGGGGTTCGACGTTTTTCCAGAAGGAGTTCCGCTTCGCCGCCACCACCAGATTCCACGAAACAACACCAGAAACTCCGTTCCGACACCCTGCCGGGACAGGGAATTGGAGGAGATCATCGCCATCATCATCACAATCGCTTCTCCATCGACCATCCATGTTCCCCCCATCTATGAGTGAGTAATCTCCCACTATAGGCTATGGGGATGGTAGGGATTGGATGAGATCATTCATGTAATGGCATCAGATTGTTAGGGCATGGTGCCTAGTATCTTTTGTTAGTGCTTTAGGACTTTGTTGCGACTTGTTGTTCTTAATGCTTGTCACTAGGGCCCGAGTGCCATGATTTCAGATCTGAACATGTTATTGATTCATTATGATAGTATTGTTTATGGTCTTATCTGCAAGTTGTATACACACATTGTTGTCCGGAACCAATGGCCCCGAAGTGACAGAAATCGGGATAACCGGAGGGAATGGCTTTGATCTGAGGATCACATGTGTTCAGGGAGTGTTAATGCTTTGCTCCGGTGCTCTATTAAAAGGAGCACCTTAATTGCCAGTAGTTCCCTTGAGGCCCCACTGCAAACGGGCTGGCAGGACAAAAGATGTTGTGTAAGTTCTCATTGCGAGCACGTATGACTATATATGGAACACATGCCTATGATTATCTAGTACTTGGATGCTTTATCTTATTTATCTGCAATTGCCCTATGTCTTGATTGCCATGTGAATTGTCTTGTTCATGCAACGCCCGTACGCGCGCTAGCGCGCCCCAAGACGTCAGCCTTTTTCTGCTTGCTGGCCAAGGTCAGTTTACTGAATCCCTTCCAAACACCAACCCAATCTCCATTCCTTGATGGGAAATGAGCAAGACCATATGTTTATATAAAATATAGCCCCGCGGTTATTTTTTTTAAGTGACTAGAACTTCTATCAACTACTATTCTAGCACACAGCTGTGCCATGTGTTTATTCTATGCTATTCTTCAGGTATTCCTTTGAATAACTCATCTTTTCAGGTAAGACAATTTCCATCCATCCCTATGCCTACCGCACTCGAATCCTACTGTTTACTGCTATTGTTACTACTGTCTTTACTTTACTGCTACTACTACTTTGCTATTCCTACTATAAAACTATTGCTACTGATAAACTGTTGTGAGCAAGATTGTTTCTAGGTGCAGCTGAATTGACAACTCAGTTGTTAAGGCTTATAAATATTCTTTGGCTCCCCTTGTGTCGAATCAATAAATTGGGTTTCACTTCCCTCAAAAATACTGCGATACACCCCCTATACTTGTGGGTCATCAGATACCATGGGGAACGCTTTCAACATTGCACTTACTATTCAGTTGATATCATGTTATTTTGTTTATGGATCCCGATGGTGTGAAATAAAAGGGGAGCTTGTAAGCTCATGGATTTTGTATGTGTGTTAGAGAAACGCCTGGGTGGCTAGCCTAAGCCATGCCTAATCATGGTGGAAACTTGCAGTACAACCATAGTGAGCATTCTGTGAAGCATCCTCAATAAAAACCTATGCAAGTAGCAAATAAAAAGATCGCTGAGATGCTCATTGGCTGTTGCCTTGTCATTCTAATATGGGAAAGCTCCTGTGTCATGGGGCAAGGGGTACCCCGTTGGCGGTTCTCCATGATACACATGTACTTACAATGACAAGAACTTACTTGTGACTAAAGTTGAGTAGCATGAGGTTCGGTACTCGTAAGCAAGGGGCATGAGATTTTCAACTTATAACTTCTCAAGCATATCCTCATATTTGTGTCACTTTAACCTTAATCACCTCAAGTTGCCAATGGTAGGGGAAATGAGAGCTAAAAGCTAATAAGTATCATAATTTTTGGAAGCTCTTTATGAACCTTGAAATCCCTGTTTCCCTCTGTGAAGGACCTTTCTTTTTTACTTTTATGTTGAGTATCCATCTTCTATCTTTATGCACCAATTGAGAGAGCATATTCGTCATTCTTAGTTTAATGTGCATTGTCCCAAAACTTGTTGATTGATTCATAACTTTGATATTGCTTGTTCTTAAATTATTTGTATCTAGTCACCCTTATGAACTTTGAAGGTGTCCTATGCATTTATGTTTTGCTATACCATGAGGGACAAGCTGAATACCACTCTTATTATGTTTTCTATATGTGAAACAAACAAACGTCTTTCAATGCATTGTTATTCATGATCTTTTGTTTCTACCTTTTCATGTTACAACATAGTTGCTTTGTCTTATTGTTAGAACTCTATCTTTCATTCTCATGTTTAGAGTACTTTGATCCCAGCTATCAATGTTTTACAATACCTTGATCAAGATTGTGATGGTGCATGTCACCTCAAAAATTATTCTTTTTATCACTTACCTACTCGAGGACAAGCAGGAGTTAAGCTTGGGGATGCTTGATATGTCTTAAACATATCTATAATTTTTGATGATCCATGCTTGTTTTGTATCAACTATCTTATGTTTTGTCTACACTTTGAGGCATTTTTATACACTTTATGGAACAAACCTATTGACAAGATGCCACAGTGCCAGTTGCTTGTTTTCTGCTGTTTTTGGTTTTAGAAAAGCTAGTAAAGAAATATTCTCGGAATTGGATGAAACAAAAGCTGAAGTTCCTATTTTCCCGACACGACACAGAAGTCCAAAGCAGAGATGTAGGAGAGCCACGAGGTGGTCACACCATAGGGTGGCGTGGCCCCCTGTGCACGCCAGGTCCTGGTGTGGGCCCCTCGGGCGGCCACCGACCTCGCCTCTTCGCCTATATAAACCCCCCGAGACGAAAACCCTAAGGGGAGGATCAGAATACCACAAAAAGTTCCGCAGCGCCACCGCCACCGAAGAGGAGATTCGGGGGACATAAGTCTCTATTCTGGCACCCTGCCGGGATGGGGAAGTGCCCCCGGAGCCATTTCCATCGACTCCACCGCCATCTCCATCGCTGTTGCTGACTTCCATGATGAGGAGGGAGTAGTTCTCTCTCGAGGCTAAGGGCTCTACCAGTAGCTATGTGTTCATCTCTCTCTATATGCGTGATCTTATTGAGATCATGAGCTTTGTAATCTAATTGAATAAGTAGATATATTCTGCTACTCAAGTGCTTTAATTAATATTTTCTCATCCCCACGTGTGTGAAGTTGACAGTGTGCACACCGTGTGGCACTTAGGCTAAGGCTACAGAAATACTTATCATGAGTATAGTTTGAGTTGGATGTCTCTATGAGATTGTGGTGTTTGTTGGAACCAACTAGCACTCAAGGTGATAGTGAGGGGTTATGTAGATAGGGAATGCGAACTTTAAGGTGTGTTGTTATATCCCTACATCGTCCAACCGGAGAGTAGTCTAGGCTAGCATAATGAAGAGAAGATATTTATATGAGAGTATCCACTAGTGAAAGTATGATCCCTAGGCCTTGTTTCTAAGCATTGAAACACCGTTTACAATCAGCCCTGTTACATGTTTGCTTGCTGCCACTCTTATTTCAGATTGCAATTACCACTTATAATCATCCATATTACTTGTATTTCACTATCTCTTCGCCAAACTAGTGCACCTATACACCTGACAAGTGTATTGGGTGTGTTGGGACACAAGAGACTTCTTGTATCTTGATTGCAGGGTTGCTTGAGAGGGATACCTTTGATCACTTCCTCCCTGAGTTCGATAAACCTTGGGTGATCCACTTAAGGGAAACTTGTTGCTGTTCTACAAACCTCTGCACTTGGAGGCCCAACATTGTCTACAAGAATAGAAGCGTGCCTAGACATCATCATCCTTTATGGATTTGGAATTATCTCTATAGTTCTCTATTAGACACTGTAGACAAACTTAGCTCAATGTTCCATGATTCGTGCTTAATCACTTTTCAAACGTTCCTTCTTAGATCATATATTATGTTAAGTTATCATCATGGTTTTCCAAGACAAAACCTATGTCTCAACATAGTGGATGATGATCATCCTTTTCTTTCTTTCAACCATCTATGTTAGACTTAATTCTATTCCTAATTTGAATTGACCAAGGACTAGTCCTGAATCAATTCTTATTCCGAAACTCTTTTCAGAATCCCTTTTAGGAATACTACATAATATCGTAATATACTTACTATTGACTTCTACTCCCTATAAATCATTATTTATCGGTACTTGCGCTTTTATTCTTAGTGTGTCATATACACACTTAAGAATAACTCCTTAACCTCCCACTCAAAAACATGTTCCCAACATATTGGAGTTCAAGACTTATATTGCGCGCACTCAAAAATATGTCATTCACATATTGTTTTAGGAAGACTTTCGTAGCTCCCACTTAATTTCATGCAAATTGCATATCCACTCACTATTTTGAACAACTTCAAAATGCTTTGGTCAATTATCAAACTAAGAGATTTACTATAAGATACTAATACTTTACTTGTTTTAAATCCACTAGACTTTTAGCACACTTGAATCAAATTCATTTGAATTTGTCCAATACATTATTCATGAAAAATGGTGCCTTTGTCATTCACCTTTTCCTTCATGACTTTGCAGTCATTTGGAAATTCAAGTAACCCCTTTACTTGATAAGATTCAACAACAAATTGCTTTCTAATCTTAAGTGAATTTTTCTTTAGGATTTCTCATAATTTTAGTTTATCATTATTTCCTTAGTAGTTTGTAGGTATGTCATATTCCGGTAATATGACAAATGATTCTCAAATGTCTCCATACGGGATATGGGGTATATTTTGAATCCTACTTTATGTAGTGAAAACACCAGTGGGGAAAACACAATGATCATTATCATTGATTCTTTCCTTTTTGAAGAGAATCGTTTAGGAATGATTTCTG
This sequence comes from Avena eriantha, assembly GCA_910589775.1. Lineage (NCBI taxonomy): Eukaryota > Viridiplantae > Streptophyta > Magnoliopsida > Poales > Poaceae > Avena > Avena eriantha. The sequence continues at coordinate 7,654,744 of OU342745.1, read as the reverse complement.
TTGCGCTTCTCAACACTCTGATGCAGGGTCTTGAATCCTCATCGTGTTTTTCACTATCTTCGAAAAGCTTCATATTCGAGAACTTAATCTTTCTCAAAAAAAGCACCAAAACTTTAAGCAATAGTAATTTTGCCTTTCTTTTGGTTCTAGCCATGGAATTCATATTCATTTTCCAATGAATACTCTACAAGGACTTATTCGCTGTTATTCTAGTTATGTCTAATAACCCCAAAACTTTCATGACGATCCATACAATATATGGCGCCGATCTCATGGATTCAAATGGTTCACTTTATATTCTAATTTAGTGCTTAACTATTTCTAATTAATGGTCTTCAAACTTACACTACAACAATTTATTTGGTGCTATCTATTCACCCACTTGATATCTAATATCACTTTGTGATGCTTTGCATTTTGACATTTCAAACGCATCGCATTCCACAATTTTCTTTATGCCAATCTTATAAAGTTGAATTTCATTACTATTGATCAAATCATAGTAATTAGATTCTCTTTTATATTTTAATACCCTTGGATGATGAAATATCTTGATCATATCAAATAGTTTCATACTCATGTTTCCTTTGGTAAACTTCTTTACACAATTTAAACAATTATATAATGATAATCACCATTTTGTTGAAATACAATACATCGAATATGTATTTACTTTCGACAATTCATCAAACACTTTGTATTCATGTAATACCCGGTGTTTATTGCTAAACTTAGGCATGATTTATATGTGACAAAAAATCAAATGACTTTCACATATTATCACATAACTTTGAATTTAAACAATGGTTTCATTCAAAATGAATATATCATTAATTTGGGTATTCTTCAAGGCGTTTTCAATATTTTACAAATGTTAATGCATTATCAATTAGTTTCTTAACCAGGATAATTCACACAGAATCTAACAAGATATGAACATGAATAAAATCATTAAAAAAGTAGAACAACTGTTTGTTACAAACTCATATGAATAACCGTCTCACGAAGTGTGAGACACACTAAACAAGTTCATAATCTATCAATTACAATAATAGTCCTAAAACAATAAACTAAATGATGAATGTCGAGGGAGAGTGTCGTTGGCCATCATCATCATGCTCGCCATCAACACACAACGTCACCTCCTTTCCAACAAGCAACTCTCATGCAGAAGGACCTATTTTCAGCAAAACAGAACAAGTATCAAATATACTTAACACTGCAACATGTGTTTGCAAGATTAGAACATTTATAAAACTGTATATCAAATATATACCTTTGTCATCGATGACCTCACCCGCAATGGGTTCAACCTTCACATTCCTGTGATGTGCTATGAACCTGTGGAAATCATGTGTTTCCGCATCGCCTCTCATGATGCAAATTCTGACATGTGCTTGGTAGCTTGGTCGTAGCGACCGTAGCACAACGCCATTTGCAAAAGAGCTCATCATCCAGCTATCTAGGAAGTATGCATGCCTCATGTACGTATCATGCATGCGCTCCAAGTGGTCTTCAAGTGAAGAGTTTTCTTCCATCTTAATGGAGAGAAAATCTCCAATTAGCTCATGCTCCCATATGCGTGCTTGTTCTACGAAATGTGTCCTAAGTTGTACCATTACCGTACGAGGGTCAAGATTACCCATGATTGGCCATAACTCATCCACCATCCTAAAATGCATCGTCACTGATATGAAGGTGGACATCTCACGACGGTAATAGCAGTCTTCTCGTTGTTCTGGGGTCTCTAAGATACTAGGTTGTTCCAAGTCCATCTCATTGAGTATATAGTCAACCACATCATTCTCGTTAAAGAGAACATGGAGACGCGTAACCCACATAGAGAAGTTTGATCCGTCTAGCCTGAGCTTCTCTCCATCTAACCAATCGTCAATAGGGAAGGTTGCATCGGGGAGAACCATTTTCTACATTTATAATTGCAAAAGGAATTTAGACTAAGTTTATAATTAAATGAGTTAAATAATAACTCCACTAAAAACACCTATCCCCTGAAGGGTTCTAGTGATTACACGACCCCTTTTCCCCACATCTCCCTCGATCATCACAGCCATCAATGTGGGTGCTAGGGTGGACACCTAAACGTCGGTCACATCATTCATGCGACTCGTGCTCGATATTTTGACCATCCGTGTTCTGAGGCCATGTCTACACATGCTAGGCTCTCCAACTCAACCTTAGTGCATTCGCTATGTAACATGGATTACACCCACTATATGCGAATGTAGATATGTCTAACACCCGATCGTCACGGCATGCCTCATACCGAAGAAATTTCTTGGTGGTGCACACTAAGGGAGAACACAATCATTGGTATTTTAATTAGGGATCATCTTATTAGGCTACTTTCGAGTATCTAATACTAGCACACAATAAGATATACAAACAATAACATTGAATGTAAATGCGATGTGATATGGTCCTTCACGTCGTGATCTCCATCCGGTGTCACCGGATTCTGGCACCAGGGTTCCGGTGTCGTAGTCCATCACCTCCGTGACTATCTACTACCACTTCTAGTGCCTCAAGTGTGACGCCTCGCAGGGAGTTACATGCATCCGATGCCTGGCGATGACTCCCGCTTCCCCGATCTAAGTAGAGCTCCTGGATCTGAATCCCGCAGCGTGACGACGCTCCACGGTGAAGATGTCTCTCGTTCGCGTAGTCCGGACTTGGGACCACGGTCACAGGAGAGAGAGAGAGAGAATTTCAATTGGAGGTCTCCTCAAAAGTGATGAAACTTTTATTGAATATTGTGTGTATTTGTTGGTCAAAATACCCCACTATATATCATTGTTTAAAAATTTGGCCGATATGCCGATTAAACGCCCAATTTATCGCTACTCGAGAGTAGACGATATGCCTATTTTCCAGTTTATCGGCCGATTTTATGATTTATCGCTCGATAAATCGGCCAATATGCTTGAAAATTGCAAATTTTCAGTCGGCCGATAAATTACCGATAAGCGATATCCTGAACATTGCTATATATAGGGGAAGGGGAGGTACTCCCTCCCTGAAAGTCCCGGGGTGGGACTAAACAAGGGAGAGGGGTGGGGGAGGGGCCGCCGGCCACCCCCGCCATGGGTCCCACGTGGGGGGCTAGCCCATTAGGGTGTCGGCCACCCCTTTGGCCCCTCCCAAGGAGGCGCCCCCTCTTGGGCCCTTCTCCCTCCGGAATTTGGCCCATTAAGCCTTTTGACCTTTTAATTGATTTTCTCTTTATTAAATAATTATGGATAAATGATTAAATCAATATTTAACATTCATTCACATATTATTCAATCTTCGTGGCTATGGAACACCTTTCACTTCCACTCCGGACATCCTCCGGACTTACCGAAACCCTTTCGGTTTTCTCTCTTCTCTTTCTTCGGTGATTCTACCAATCCTATAAACACTCTCTAAGCATTACCAATCCCTTAAGCGTGATACTCCACGGTTCAAGAACACTCCAGACATGGTCGGGACTCTCCCGGACCAATGATCAACAGAGGGACCTGGATGGCCATGTGACCCCTGTGCATTCCACGAAGATCTTTCGTCGTTTGAACCGTGACTGTTGTGTCTTATTACTTTTGTCTCTCTACACTCGCATTGCTCGAGATCTGATCAATGAAATCACCATGTCATGTTCAATCTTGTTACCGACAAATGCTACTTGACTCGTTTTGATAAGTGATATCCATGTGATCAAATCACACGCTATGCATCTATTGGATATAACTTATCCGAGTGGGCCCTCGAGTATCTTTCCGTCACGCGGATGGACTAATCCCGCTCTTGACATATATTGCCTTAACTGTTCCTCCGAATACCTAAACACACCTTTATGATCACTGTTTTACCAAGTGACGTTTGATGCTATCAAAGCACCCTCTGGAGAGAGTGATTGATATAGCCTCATGGTCTAAGGAATAGTCTACTAGGTCTATTCTAATCATCGTAACTTGAACTTCATGACATGATTAGGTCATGATGTTTAGGTTGGGTATTAGTTTATCATCTCATTCTCAGAATGAGATGACTCCATTTCAAACTAGCATAAATGCCACATGATCAGGAAACCTTGATCATCTGTTGACCAATAAACCAGTGACTAGAGTATTATCGGGAACCCCTGGTTGTTTATATATCACATATGTGTTGACGTTTCCTTTCAATACAGTTATAGCATGATATAAAACTTAATCATAAACTTTATAAAATATGATAATAATCCTTATTACTATTTGTCTCTACGGCATATTTCCAACACCGACCGTTCGCAATCCTAACCCTAACTAGGGTTTCGGTGTGCAGCGTCCCCTACTGCTTCAGTGCAACTCCGACGATTCCTATCATCGCACTGGTGCTGGTGTGTGCCTCCTAATCTCCTCCTACGACTGGCGTGGCTGGTATGGGTTGAGATGCCCCTCATGGCACTCCATGTGTTGATGTCACTGTGTTCATCCTTTCCTTCCTCTTCACGGTTAGTGGTGAGCTTCCCCCCCACTTTCCGAAGGTAATCCTCCTTCCTCTCTTTCTTCTTCTATGACTACATCTACTGTTGGTTTGACTTGGGGATTTCCCCAATTTCTATGGTTTCGTTCTATCAATGTACTGTAGTAGCATTCTAGGGTTCGAGGTAGGTTCTAGATGGTTCTAGGGTTAATTAGTTTCCTATTGATGATCTTGGTTCTAGGTTTTACTTTGCTCATTCTTTTACTGAATCATGTGGTCAACATTTCTTCAGTAAAATCCAGATAAATGTATGTAGTGTTCTCTATTAGTTGTCTAATGGGGTTTTCCTACTGTACTGATCATTTCAATGAGGAATAAAGTAGGTTTTACTTGTTAACTACTTCTATTAGTTCTAATTTTAATTCCTCTCTGTCAGTAGTATGATGTTTAACTATTCATGTTCTATTACTTCATACAATTTCATAATGTTATTCAATCAAGCAGTTGTATTAAGTTTAAGCATTCCTTTCTTTGTTTTGTTTAGATTTTTATCTATAAGTGTTTAGTAAAGTGTGTTTCCTTTCCTTTTATGTAGGTTTATTGACTCTTATAGAATACTTAACTTGTATCTATCTTTTCTTCCTTAGGCTGATCCTTAGGTCATGTTTAGGGAAGTAAGGTTAGATATAGGGTTTGTATTCTTAATTACTAGTTAATGTTTATCTTCTACCTTCTATCTTTCCTAATTGGCTATGATCATGGTCATGGCTTGGCATTGTGGTGTTCCTCAGTAACGAGGATGAACATGGCTGCCTGACCATCTCTCTCTCTCTCTCTCTCTCTCTCTCTCTTCTATTGTGGATCCTAGTGATCCATAGCTACCATGCTCTAAGAATAGTAATTAGCTACAACGTTTGTGGATTTCTAAGCTTGCTTGGTGAATATACGTAGATGCTTCTCCTTCTTCTTCCTCCTGCTCTGGAAATGTTCTTCTAGTTCTTGATCTATTCCTTGCTCCATTTCTCTCTCAGATCACTCTCTAACTAGTGAGTGTGTGTTTCTAGTGTAAGCTTGACTGGTGAGTTATGAGCTCTTGGGTGCGAGATCCCGAACTATTTATAGTGTTCCCATGTGAATGAGGTGGTGACACCTAAGACATGCATTTAGGTGCATCACCTGCTTGGGTAAGAGTGAAACCGTCTTTGTAGCTTAACTTATATATAGGTGGCATATTTTTTCGGTGGTTAAGCCCATGTTGGTTTTAACTCTTATGTGCATGCCAAATTTGGCATATGGGTTCTATTGTCCTATGTGCAGATTCAGTGAACCTATATATGCCTAATTGGGCATGTCGGTTTCATTCTTGTATTGCCCTGGTCTTGGACATTGACAAGTGTTAATTTGATTAATATTGTTATTTTTAGGTTGAGTTTGATCTATGAGTCCTTGCAATTTTGTTTGGTTGGATCTCACTAATACTTGTTGTGCTACCTTCTGATTGGTTTAGAGTTTGAATTAGTAGATGTTTTAATTTCCGGCTATAGTAAGTTCATATTTGGTTTTAGTTTCATTCTACATTCTTTTGGATGGTTAAGTTTGGATCATACTGGTGTACATTTCCATTGGATAACTTTTTAGTTTAGTTCCTTTTTAACTTTCTAGATTTGATCTATTCTTCATAGAATCCATGGCTTGAGAAAATATTTTGGTTAAACTACTTATGTTTGATCTTGGATCTTTCTTAATGGTTTACTTTTATCACTTGAACAAAGTGGAATTTGACTATTACCCTGGTATATGATCTTGGGATCATTCCCATGAGTTTGTTTTGGCTGTTATTCACTATAGTGAGTAGTGGGTCAAGTTTAGGTTATTTCTAGTTTGATTTCTACTTCCATTTTCTTCGGAGGTGATTTTTGAGATGCTACCTCAAGCTTCTAAGGTTTAGGACTAGTTCCTGGATTATTGATTATGGATTCTACACTAAAATGGGTTCACTTCTATGAATCCAACATTTCAACACTAGCAACTACTTTGTCTGTGATGTTTTGTGTTCACAGGTTTTGAAGATGATCAAGCGGTAGCACTGGATTGGAAGATTAGATAGCTTCTTAGCATAGGTTTATATTCTGTTATTAGTTTGTACTAGGGTTTTATATATCATGTAACCCTGACAATGTACCGATCTTGTACAAGATAATTGAATAAAGTTTGATTTCCAAACCTTATGTTCCTAATTTCAATTCTTTTATTTATATCTTGTGTGTTGGTGCTATTTTAAATTTCATATATGTTCATATTTGTGTGTTAGCTTGAATTTGAATTCATGTTTGACTTAGGTCAAACCTCCATGTTGAATTCTCTCAAACTTTTCAGAACCTACATTCATACTTGGTTCAATTCCTAGTGACATTTTGGTTCTACAACCTCACGAGAGCCAAATTTAAATGGAAGTATTTAAATTTTCAAATTAGTCACGATTCTAATTCAGTTCACACAAATGCCCTTGTCCTATGTAGTTCTCCCTGGGTTGTCACAACAAACCACCGAAGGCATCAAGCAGGAGGTGTGGCCCAAAAAATTGCATTTTATAAGCCGACTTTGACGAGTAGCTCGCATCTTTTCCAAACTTCCAAACAATAGAGTCGGGGGAATCGGGGTTGAGTTGAACATTGTCAAGCATTTCCCACAACTTGGTGAACTAAATGATGTGTTCATGCTGGGTGTTTAATTGGGAGCCCCAAAAATTGCTTTCCATTGCCATCCTCGTGGAACAACTCTTTTTCTTTGCGATCTCTGAAATTTATTGGGACAAATCCTTAGGCCGCATGACTTGTAGCCAAGTCGACTTCCAAAATAAGGCTTTCTCCCCATTTCCCAAAAAACGGTCGTGGCCGCCACAAAAGGTTCTCTATCCTTTGTATTTCAAGGCAGTGGAACCCATGTGCCTAGAGGGTGCGCCAACAAATAAAACATAATTTTAGGGTGCCTGGAGGGTGCACCAACTAGTACAGCATGTCATGTCTCTCTCCCAGTGCAAAGAAGTATGGGTACACCCAGTGCTCGGAGACATTTTCCCAGGCTCTGCGTCTGCAGCATCGGCGCACACACACTGATGCGTCGGCCTCGCTATTAATCGCAACGGGACGAAAGCTACGCAACGAAACCAACTCCAGGAACAGAAGCTGCTCATAAGCAGTTCGGGCTTCAGAAGGAAGGACATATATGCATGCTTCTGCTAACCGACAGTAGCTGCCATAATTTTTCCAAGCTTTCCGTAGGACAAATACATGTTGGTTGCGAATGAACAGTTTGAGCTTCTGATCGATTGAAGACGAGAAAGGTAAATATATGACCCAGAAAATGAATAAATAGGCTATGTGAATGTTGGTGCGGACAAATAGAGGTCAAGCTCCAGTGAGCACTTTATTTTTAAAATAAAATAATATTTACAAGTTCTAAAAAAAAGGTCTGGATGTAGGCAATGGTGTATCGTATATATGAAATTCTTTGTATTTTGGACTACACAAAAATGATAAAACCTGGAAAAAAAATGTAGTTCTGAACTATCCAAAATTATAGGTCTGGATTTTTTTGTCAGATGAAACATTTAAATATTATTTCAGAAGTTTTCAAAATAAAAGGGTTCAACAGAGCTCAGCCTCCATTTGGGGTTTCCAATGTAAATGTCCATGAACACACCTAATCTGATCATTTGGATTATCGGAAACACTGGTAATCTCAGATAGTACAATACAATTGTCCACCTAGAATGCATAATGTTCTGGACACAGACTTGGTCTCCAAAACATAACTACCATCATTATTTTGAATATCAATCATGTGAATAAGAAAATCAAACTATTACTCCAAAATCATCACTCTCAAATTTAGCGGGAAAAAAATGAAAGCTATCGTTTTGAAGCAAAACATTCGATCAAGCGATGAGAGGGCTCCAAAATCAACCGGTGAAAAAGATGAAAGCAACCGTTTCAAAAGCAAATCCATAGACACATCAGATAAAGCTCAAGTCGATGGGATCACCGAGCAAATCTTCGTCCTTGTGACATGGGCCTTTTTGCACGGCCGCGAAATGTGCAAGCTAAGCTTTTGAATTAAATGGAGCATTACTCAGCACGTACCGAGGTGATGGCATCAACAGTGGAGGCAATGTGACGGAACGACGACTCCTAGTAGGGCAGGGGCTCACTTTCTTTGAAGGAGTAGAACACCATTTATTTCCTTCTGGTTAAAAAGGTGGCATGTTGTAAGGTGTTGGCTGCAAAGGAAAAAAGTCGGTGTACTACACACATCATTGGTCTTTAGTCCTCTTGTAAGGATGGTGAACTTGACAGGGCATGCAGATGGAAGTAGACCTCACAACATCCCTCTTTCCTTTCTCTTGCTAGAGTTGAATTCTGTGGAGATTTTCATGTTGCACCTTTTTGTTTATCCCGAAAAGGCTAATGAATGTATTTCCTAGGAGTATCTTCAGTAGTCCTCCTACTATAGCCTTAAAAGTCGTTATTAAGTTTTTTTTTGTTCAATCTGGTTTTCCTTTTTCTTGTTAGTGTTGAATTTTGTTCGAATTGGATTTATAACCTTTTGTTGTTGAAAAAGTGTCTTCTTTTTTCTTGTTAGTGTTGAATTTTGTTTAGATTTGAATTTATACCCCTTTTGTTGTTGCACTGAAAAGATTCATGAAAAATGACCAGGACTAGACCTCTATGGTAATGATATAGTAGAAGCGGGACTGACGTGAGAATTCTGAAAATTCGTCCCTGATAGGAACTGAATTCCGGTTGTTCGGGTGCAGGTGCTCCACTGCGACCCAACCATCGGGCTACAAGATTTATGAATAGGGCTGAAAATGGTACGGATTATATCCGACCGAGCGTCTGACCGAATGCTCACCCGAAGGCAAATACGGATTTCCGTCCGAGCGTCCGACCGAATGCTCACCAAAGGCAAATACGGATGTGCTCCGATAGTTGACGAATACGGTTACAGATACAGATAGTACTCCACGGATGTGGAAAATGAAGTAATTTTACCAACATGTGCCCATATCCGAACACATACTCCCTCCGTCTTAAAATAAATGTCTTAGACTTGTCAAAAATCTAAGATATCTATTTTGAGATGGAGGGAGTACCATATTTCACGAATTGTGTGAAAAAAAAATCCTGCAACTAATAGATCGAACCATAGACTCAGTGACGTATAAAATGCTGGTGACCTATTTCAGCAATGTGGCAGCCTAGCTGCCAGCTCCATCCAATCCACATGCTATATGTCAGTCATATTGTTGAAGTGACATCCAGTAAAATGTATATCTACAACTTAATCGCATTTGTATTTACCAGGATTAGCAAATTTGTGCATGAAGTGAGAATGGGCACCTTGGACGATCGACGATTTTTATTTTTGGTTCTACTACTACACACGCGCCGTAGCAACATTTCTCCCAAAAGGAACATACTATAAAAGACTGGCAACTCCCAAAGTCCTGTGACCGGCCATCATAGACCAGTAGAAACTTCTCCTCCACTTGAGCACTTGCAGCGAGTAGCCAACTGTCACTCCTGCTGGCCCGTCTCCCGAGTCCCGAGTCCAATCTCCTACGTACGCGCGACACGACGCGCAATGGGGAGGCGGCGGTTGGCGCGGCCTCTCGCCAGCGCCGCCGCATGCCTCGCGCTCGCCGTGCTCCTCGTCGTATTCGTCGCCGCCGCCGTCCATGTCGCCGGCGTGCCATCGTCGTCCTTGGCGGCGTCCGCGGGCATCGGCCGCGCCGTCGCCGCCGCCGCCGCCGCCTTCGACGCCGCCCGGTGCAGGGAACAGAGTCAGGAGAAAGGTGGTGGCGCAGCGGCGTGCTCGACGCTGGCAGGCCTCGACGACGACGACGACAAGCGGGTCGTGCCGACCGGCCCGAACCCGCTGCACAACAGATGAGACGTACGTTCGTCTGTACAGCTAGCTTCTTAAGGACGGAGAAGAAACGGAATCCATGATTAAGGTTCATGGCATGACCAAGATCACGGCTGTCTTGCTGTATGCTAGTGAGAATTTTCAGTCGATCCAGTATCTTTCCTTTCTTCTTGGTTCTCTCCCCTTGAGTTTTTCATCGTGGACTTGTCCTAGTTACTTACACTAAACGAGAAACTGCGTGCATATATAGCTCGTGAAGAGATCTCTCCCTGTTTTTTTTCTTGCTTAATCTCCTCTGAATCTCGCATGAACAGTTGTGGTCGTGCTGTGCATATCCTGTCTGCACCAAGAACTGGCTTTGCCTGGCTTAATCAGATTCATTCTCAGATACACTTTTTTTGGGGGGTTCGGAATCCACGACCACACCAGATGAAGAAAATTCATGCGTTGGTGTGCATGCAGGGCGAGGAAAAGAAAGGGAGGATGTGGTTAATCTCACTGAAGATATTCAATCTCGGTCTGTCTGTTTGTCTGTAGTTTCTGTACATAGGGTGACCTTTCCGATGCTGAAGAAAGTCATCAGCCATCATCGCTCGACTCGTCAGGTTGAAACAAATCTACTGTGTCTGTATATCGCTGTGAATAGCTTTGATCTTTGATCGTGGCCAAGTAATATGTCGATCAATTATTAGGCAGATTAGCAGTCGATCGATCAGGAAATGTATGTCTTTTGTGTTTGCTAATTTCTGGTTCTTTTCTTGAGACGGAGTCAAAATTTTCAATCTATTAATTAAGCCAGAGATAATTGCCCCATTTAATTAATTAACAGAAAACTAGCCGAAAACCATTACAATAAACTCACATGCGGACCATGCAACTCTCCGACCGCCTAGGTAGACCAACCGACGCACCAACCTGCAACAGCTGCAAACTCTTCACACAAAGATCAACGCATCGTAGAGAAAACCCTACAAAAAACAGATGAGCAAAGAGCTCGGACACCACAACGCGAAAAGATCAAAAAACCAACCATCAAGCAGCTGTGGACGCCTTCCTTTTTTTTTGCTTTTGGTTCTAATAAGATACTCCTTCACCTTCTTTATTTTGCCCCATGTAGCCTTCTCCGACAGGAGGCAAGCAATCTCCTTGCGAGCACCAGGGCTAACTGCTTCAAAACTCACGAGTAAGTCGCAAAGGTCTTTTGCAAATAGAGCCTCAAAATTAGGTGCAAGTGCACCTCCATGGTCTACAAATGCAAGCGACTTGTTGTGCTCCAACGGTGGTGGAGATAGCGTCATTGGCCAAGCAAGGACCGCAGCGAGCCTATCTCCTTCGGGAGAACCACAGATGGTTCCCCCACATAGCTCCTGTAGCTCAGGAATAATCTGCAGAACTGGAGCCACGACCTCGGTGATGACTTCACTCTCAGAGGAGGCAAACGACACCACATGGCAAGGTCTAGGGGAGAAATCTCCATAGTGGCATGGTGCCCCCTCATCAACAGAACCAACCTGCTCGGGCAGCAAATGCACAACTAGCAAAACTTGCATATTGCCAATAACAGTAGTTACTCTCGCTGAAACACTACCAACATGCGCAAGGCAGTCGCAAAGCTCAGTGCGAAGAAGATCGGCCACGAGGATGTGCTGAAAAGGCGTGTCAGTTAGAGTAGCATCATCTGTGGGTGCGGGCGGTGGGAGAGCCAGTGAAGTAGCACATAACAACAGAGTAGACCGATCGACATGGGGCTTAGCACGACAAAAGCGAATGAACAGGCCGAAATGGAGGCAGTCCGTGCACTGGATTAGGTTGTTGCAGGAGTGGGCATGATGAACTCTTTAGAGACACCAAAAGCATCGGATCCCTCATCCATGCTGGAGGATCCAAGCGCAATCTTGGAGCAGGACGACATGGGACTATGGAAAGAGACGATCGACAACACATTGTGCTCATGGGGGTGATTGTAGGAAATGATAATCACATTGTGTTGATGTTGGAAGGGGTCCTATAACACATGCCAGAGTAGTAACCAAATAGGTTTCATGGTGTAGTTTCCAACTGTTGGCCCAAACCCGTCATACTTTCGTTGGGACGATGACTTGCAACAACCCTGCCAGCGAGTACTTTCTGGTGACTGCGACGAAGCTCCGGCGGGACACACACATACTGATCACAAAATCCGCTGAGACGGTGATGCACTACAACTTTCTTGATCGATCCTTTGCGATTTAGCTAGCACTACTTGTGAAGGATCCGCCGGAGATCTCTATTGGACGCTTCATGTACGTAGATTGCTGGATCAGATGAGATTCAGTCGTGTACACCCCTATTTCTGGTTGTACGGGTTCAGGAGGGTGAGACATGAAGCTTCATTCTCTGTTGTTATCATGGGACCTGTCGGTGTTTTGATTTCCATGGTAAAGACAGCGGCGGAGAATCTCATGGTGGCCGAGTTCTTGGTCTAGTAATGGTGGACTGGGTCTTCTAGGGGATGAGGACTTTGCTTGGTGATTTTTGACTTTTAGCAGCGGCACTGGTAAGCGGGAGCGGCAATACAACATTAGTACATAGTCTTATCTTTCAGGATGAAAATCTAAGGTCTGATCTTAATTGCTCGTGGCTGACAATGACCTTATTGGAGGTATTGCTTTGAGAACGCGGACTTTCTCAGAGGTAAAAATCTAAAATCTATGATTGGACGACAACGTACAAGCTTCCTTCTTGGACGCATTGCTTTTGGAGAATTTGGACTCCGGGTGTTGTCTTGGTAGGGGTTTATGTTGTGGCTACAAGGTTTTGATCACTCTACCACGATCTTTTGTTTTTTCTTCTTCTTTTTGTTATATGCATTGTGTGCATCCTCAATGTCTCTAAGACATTTCGTTCTTGCAGTTGCCGGGTGTAATTGGTATCTCCGCGATATTAATATATTTCCTTTATCAAAAAACATACACACGTACACAAGGCAATTTAATTGCCAAAGGTCCATCTCTAGGCCTGGAATTTGAGCCGAGCCGAGCCATCTTGGCTTGACTCTCTAAAGCTCGTTCGAGCCATTACTTGCATCTCAGGTTCTTTGTACCCTTTTTTCATGCACATTGAGGTTTCTGGCATGACCGAATCTTAACAAGCTAGCTCAGACCGAATCGCTCAATAACCTAGTTCATAAATAAAACTCGGCTCGACTCGCAAACTTCGTGAGCAGCTCGCGACTAGCTCGCTAAAAACTACAACATGTACAAATGCACGATGTAATGTTTTCCTAATTATTTTGGCATATATGATGCAATCATCACAATAACCAATAACAAATATGATACGATAAACCACAACAATCAATAATCATACCACGAGATTTTGTGCCGCCTTTCCTCGCGCACTGCACGCACGGGATGGAAGACAAGCGGGGACTGAGGGGAACCACTAACCTTAGCTTAGCTTGTACTGTGGTGTGTCCTCAGTAGATTTGAACGTGCTGGATTTGCTAGTTAGGATTGAATATGAAGCATATTTTTTGATACTTACCGAGTTAAACGAGCTAAACAAGTACTTAGTGAAATCGGCTTGTTTAGCTCGAACTTGTTTAGCCACAAAAGTTAAAACTTGGTTGGGATCGTTAAATGTCGAGTTCGAGTCGAGCTGAGTCAACTCGCGACCTACTCGTTCAACTCGTGAGTTTCGAGTTTTAATTTTAGGCCTACCTTATGGCGTGGTACTTTACATGCTAGGTATACATGAACTCTTACTAAGAGACCGAGTCATAGCTAAATCCTACTCCTATACATGTAGGTATAGTAGCAGTACTAGTTGGACACAAGCCTACGACATGCTTTGTTCTAACAATCACTCATCATGTTGTGTTTACTTTACATCTGTTCGCACACGAACACACACGTACCTCCGGTGTCAAGTGCGATATGCAAGACATGTCACCGGAGGAGTCTCGTCGGAAGCGCGATACTCAAGACAGTCGACGAGATATTTTCAGCACCCGAAACCCACGCGTGCGGGAGAGACCACGTACGGATGCACGGCGGTGATGGACTACCTTAGGTCGGTTTGCCCTCCCCTAGGACTTCATGGATCGAAGCTCTCCAAAAAGAAGAACGTCGATGAAAGATGAGCAGAAAATCAAGACGAGAGAGAAAAAGTAGAGGTTTGTAGATTGGTTTTTAGGATTCTGTGTTGTTGTTTAATCGGCCGTCACCTCTCGTGTATATAACGGGTGGCTGGACTTCCCATGCAAGATATAGGCTTGTATCCACGCCCAAAAACCTAGCTCGGGTCGAATTCGAACCGGTGGATCCAAACTTTTCATACATTGGCCAAACTATTCGGTTTAGAGTCTATCTGAACGGTCCAGCCTCCTTGTGAGATAGTAAAATTGCTCGTATTGATATGTGTCTAAAATAAAAGTTGTTCGTCTCGAAAAAACGAATTTTTTTCATGTTTCGCACTGTTTCATCGGACCTACTATTTGTGGTCTTTTTCCCTTGTTTTCGTATCGAACTCCGATTTTGACCTAACGAATTTAACTCTATTCGACCGTATTTTGAATCTGGCGGTGGTATACTTGCTCAGATGAATATGACGTCAAAAGGAAAGTTGTTCACCCCAAAAAATGAAGAATTTTCATGTTTTGAACTTTTCCATCCGCGTTGATCTTGATTGATTTATTTAGATCACACAAAGATCTATTCGTTTAGTCAGTTTTGGGGCGTGCCCAAGGGAAGACGATGTCTTTGGTCCGGCGCGCCCAAGAACACACCCTGTCCGAAGACGATTTTAAAATGGTACAATTTAAAATCAGAATTATTTGTTCAAGAAAAGAATGAGCTAATTAGTTTCTAATAATGATTAGTTCTTTGTTACTACCTCTGTCCGGTGTGTTAGGCTTGCTGAATTCGCATCGCCACCAATGAACAAAATCATTGAATGCATAATCGCTGGGTTCTCCTATTTTCTCCTCCAATCATATCGCTAATTGATTCCACCCATTTAATTAGGCCAGCCGTTTCGTTTTCTTTCTCCAATCATATTGCTAATTGAACCCATCCAATTAATTAGGCTAGAGGGGAAAAACAGAGTTGCGGATCATACAGTTCTAAAAAAAAGAAATTAGGCCAGCCCATTTCACACCTCCGCATGCATCTTACCGCTTCCGCCCGGGCGAAATAGCGGGAAAGTGAGAGGTGACGGTTAAATAGAGAGAGAATTAACTACATAAAGACCAAGACGGAGGGAGTAGATAAAATCTCGAGATTGCAGTAATTTCTGACATAATAAATTTTCTTAATGGTTGGTTTCGAAAAGTTGAGACACGTGGTGGAGACGATAGGTGATCCAAAGGCTACAATCCTCCCGTTGTTTAATATTTGTTAATTGAAGGTTCAGATGCTTCTAATGTTTGAGATGACCTATAACTACCAACTTCCATTTAATAGTAAAGATAATCTAAAAATTATCTTTTAAAAACTCAAAATATAAAACATAAAAAGACACCAACACTTACATTAGGACTGCAATTTTTTGTGCAGCGTGCATGCTCATATGTAGTCTACGCAAAAAAGAAAAGACAAATCTGGAGATCAAAATCAAGTTTTTTTTTTCCTTTTTAGAACCACAGATTTGTATCCTTTATACATCCCAAAATATACAATATATTATTTAACAAAACCCATAATTTGTTTTCGTTTTATTTAAAACTACAAATGGCATATTCGTTTTTTTTTCTTTCTTTCAAAACGAGCTCCATGGGGCCCCGGAGTCAAATTGACCCACCCGTGAAACCCCCTCGCCGCTCCTGCCACTTTCTCCCTCTCTCCACCGGGCGGCGGCCGCGAGCGAGCGAGCGACACTGCTGGTAGCATCTGCCTCTCTCTGCAGCGAGGGCTTCTTGATCTCCGCCGAATCCTCACCCTCCCAAACCCTGCCACGCGCGCCTCCCTTCCCCCTTCCAACCTCATTCCTCTCCAGCCTATCCGCAATCTCGGACGCCGGTTAGTTCCCAAGGTACGACGAACTTCTACCACATCTCATCCAGTCGCAGATGATTTAATATTGCAAACCAACCTTCACGAATTTCTGGGGTGGGCCGTCTTAGATTCGCCCCTGCTAGTTGGGTAGTGACGAACCCTAACTTGCTTGTGCATCAGCAGTCTGCCATTTTCCTCTGCTGTGACCGTGAGCAACCCGCACGGATTTCCATTCCGTTCTGGCCGCTGTCCTGTTCCGTGAGCAAGATGGAAACAGAGCGCTCTGTCCGGCCCCAGCGCCGATTCAACCTGGTCACTTTAGGGCTGAAGCTGTCTGGTATTATTTTCCAATGGAAAAACAAGATTAGGGTTTAGGTTTAGGTCTTCCCCTAAGGCCAATACAGTTTGGCTCGGTTTCTGAGGATAATCGATTGATCTTGGTCAGAAGGAAAGGATTTTTTTTCTGCATTCACCCCCTGCCCTTGGTTGATGGAGTCGATTCGAGGGGTTCAATGCCATACCATCGCGCTTCAAAGCATTCATATGGATACCGTTTTGTCGTAAATAAACAATCATTGCAATGTTCTGTTCCAGTTTTACAGCCATCAAAGTGGATGATCTCCACAACTGCATTTCACAAATATGATTGGTTATTCATCCAGTTTTGAGTGCTCGTGCTGTTCCATGTCACATATATTTC
Organism: Avena eriantha; assembly: GCA_910589775.1. Lineage (NCBI taxonomy): Eukaryota > Viridiplantae > Streptophyta > Magnoliopsida > Poales > Poaceae > Avena > Avena eriantha. The sequence continues at coordinate 7,637,677 of OU342745.1, read as the reverse complement.
CACCATATACGATCACATGCTACCAGCATGGCCTCTGGAATGCCGCTCATCCTTGAATTCTTTTGATCACTTCCTTCCTAGAAAGTGTTGCTTATATCCTGTAATTCGCCAATTTGCTTCTCTGGATTTTGGTTGGTGCACATATCTTGCAATGTTTTCAATTTAAGAGTTTACGTGTAGGGAGAGTTTTTTTTTTTTTTTCCTCTCGACATGATTTAGTGGTGGATTTTTTTTTTGCCTCTTGACATGATTTTTTTTGCCTCTCGACATGATTTTTTTTGCCTCTCGACATTCATCATTTCTGGAAATTTACATGCAGGGATTTTAAAATAGCTGGCTATTCCATTTAGCGGTGGCTTTTTCAGAGGCTATGAAAGGCTATAGCGGGCTATTCCGTTTTAGGCGCAGTTCTTTTGGCGGCTTCTCCCAGAAGCTGCCCTACCCCCAGCTTCCTGGGGAAGCCGGTTCAAAAAATTTGCGAGGCTTCCAAATTTGTTTAGCTTTAACTATTTTGGAAGCCTCACATTTTTTTTTGAACCGGCTTCCCCAGGAGGCGCGGGAGGGGGGCAGCTTCTCGGAGAAGCCCCAAAAGAACTGGGCCCTGTATTTTCAAAAGCAGAGAAAACTTCAGTCAAATCTTGTCAAAAGAAGGAAAAACTATGACTCAAAGAAGATTTGAGCTACAACTCATGCAACTATTCAACCGATTAACTCAAAAGTTTTGTTGAATCAGATTAAACATAAATTCAAAAAAGGGAAACAAAAAGGAGAAAAGAAAAGTAATTCAGAAAGCAGCAGTTTAGCGGCTAAATTGGAGGCTAATTTAGGCTAAATCTGGCTATAGCTTGCTATTAGCAGCTATTCTCCGGTTAGCCTATGAAGGGTTGCAGACCTCAACATTTTGGCCAGGACACATCATAAAAGGACATCTTCATTATGTCCTATAACTTGCTTCACCACGAGCTTATTGTAAACCATGTAGCGCAAATATATAAATTAGTTATTTTGCTACCAGTCTTATGTTCTGACCTAATTTAATAATTGTTTTTACAGTGATTTGTGTCAAAGGCTTTGAGCTCTTTCCTTTTAAAATAAAAGTTATTCTTGGCTCACATTGAAGGATTCATTGTCATTTTTTAGGTAAAATGAGTGGTGCTCCAAAAAAGTTGCATGAGGAGGGTAGCCACTCTACTACACCTGCGAAACGACATTTGGACGGGAGCAGCCTGTATTCGAGCCCTTCTGGGAAACTCATTCAACCAGGCAGTGGTGATTTCCATGGTACTTCTGAACACGATGGAAGATCCGCTAAAATGCAACGTGTTGAGTCCCATGATGATAAGAGACCATCTCTGGCACATTGGATGCCTGTTGGTTCTTCCAATTTCGTAGACCATTCAACTTCATCTGACAGCAGATCAGAAGCAAAACAAAATAAAGACCGAGTCGCTGAAAAATGGGACAGGGAAAGAAAAGATTCCCAGAAGGAGAAGGAAAGCGATGGTCGTGATAAGGATTCCGCCAAGAAGGAATTATTTGTAGCAGTTGACAAGGAGAAATTAATACTGGAAAAAACTGCTTCTGATGTAGCTGTTAAACCTGCTGAACATGAGAATACTGCTGCTGAAATGAAGACACTCAAAGATGACACATTGAAATCTCATGATAGAGATGCTAAGGACAAGAAAAGAGAGAAGGATGTGGATACAGGAGACCGGCATGACCAAAGTAGCAAATATAATGACAAGAAATCAGATGATACAGAGAAAGATAAAGATACTTTTGAAAGCATTCAGGGCAGAAGGATGTCACAATTAAGGGGCGGTAGCCAAGTATCCCAACGGGAACCTCGGTCTCGGTCCAGAATGTGTGATGGTGAAGGGTAAGTTTAATACTGCATCTTTTCCATGTTTCTCGTACTTTATTCAGATATCATAGTAGTGTGAGTGGGCGTAGCTATCACGATCGACATTCATCATTTCTGGAAATTTATGTTTCTCTTGCTGAGAATGAAAGATAGGTGCCTTCTGACTTCTGTTTAATACTACCTCTGTTCCAAGGCTTAAGGCATATAATTTTTTTCAAAAGTCAAACCAACTAAAGTTTGACCAAGTTTTTAGAGAAAAATATTAATATTTACACTATGTAATCCATACCCTTGCATACACCATGAAACATATTTTCACATGGTATTTATATAATATAAAAGTTCTTAATAGATTTTTCTAAAAGTTTGGTCAAACTTTACATGGCTTGACTTTTCAAAATAATTATATGCCTTAAGCCTTGGGATGGAGGGAGTAGGCCATACAATAATTTGTAAGTGATAACCCCGTTGGAAAATCTCATGTTCTTTGTTTCTTCTTGCAGGTCTCCAGGTCAGTCAATTATCTTCCTCCCTAGCTGAATAAAATGGAAGAATGGATAATGATGCTTCTTTCCAAAGTGGAGTAATCAAAAGCTTAGCACCTAGATGATTTTTACATTTCCTTCTCATAAAGTTTCAGTGCATATTGAGATCTTACTGCACATTTTCATTCCGCGCCCATCCACTTCAATATTTGGAAACTCCCTTTTTTATTCTGCACAAGCATATTTTTGCCTTTTCTAACTTTTGGCTAAATCCAGTTGGAGCAAAAAAAGATTAATTATGACGATCCATGTATTCAAATTCCCTTTTACATAGAAATTATTGATGAGAATCCAGTTTCAAGCTGCCTTAAATGATATGTTTTTCCATGGTCTATACGCTTGCTAGCTTTGTATTTGTAATCTTTGTATTCTCATTGGTGTAGATAAGTCTGAGGTATCTCCTATTGTATATAAAGCTGGTGAATGTGTGCAAGAGCTTCTGAAATCATGGAAAGCGTTTGAAGCAATCCCAGATGCTAAAACTGCCGAGAATCAACAAAATGGTCCTACCCTTGAAATTCGGATACCTGCAAAGTTTGTTAGTTCCACTAATCGACAAGTAAGTGTACTGATTTTACAGGTGATTTCTGTGGTAGATTCTTAGTCACTTCGTCGATCGTCAGGCCGGTGTTGCTGGATTCGTCTTTTTCTTTACAAGCAGCATAAGGAAATCAATTAATGATGAACACACTTGAAAGTGCATAGCCGTCATCCATTCTGGCATTTCAAATGCGATAGGAGTTTCTTCAGTTGAGATTTCACTGTATTTTCCTGAAGTGTGGATGAATCCGCCAGTGGTCTTACACTTGTTGACGTTATATAGGCCAAAGATTACACTGGCCATGTAGATAGCAAGTGTGGTTTCGCAAATGTAACTCAATTCGTCCCTTAGCTACTTTATTCATATATAATCGCTGTTTTGTAGGTAAAAGGTGTTCAGCTTTGGGGCACAGATGTTTATACAAACGATTCAGACCTTGTTGCTGGTAGGTCTTCTTTATTTTTCTCCAATCGCTTAAAGTAGTTACGAAAGATGATGTTCTAATGGGTGTTGCTCTTAGTGCTAATGCATACTGGTTACTGCTCTCCTACATCGTCACCTCCGCCTTCTGCTATCCAAGAACTACGTGCAATCGTCCGTGTTCTACCACCACAAGATAGTAAGTCTTAACTAATTTGTGTGTCAACTCAGTTGGAATTGTCAGTTGGTTGAATGAGTACTCATAAAACATGATATATTTCCCAGGCTATACATCAACACTAAGGAACAATGTCCGCTCACGTGCTTGGGGTGCTGGTATTGGTTGTAGCTTTCGCATTGAACGCTGCTGCATTGTTAAGGTTTAGAATGTTTCCTTTCATTTGATTCTATTGATGCTACAACCTTGTGAAATCATTTTATTGATCGCTGTCCCAAGAATGATTGCTTAGCATGCTCTATGCTTTGCAGAAAAGTGGTGGTACCATTGATCTTGAGCCTCGCCTTAGACATACATCAGCTGTGGAGCCTACAGTTGCTCCAGCTGCAGTGGAGCGTACAATAACAACAAGAGCAGCGGCTTCGGTAGTTTTCTGATATTCTTTGTTCTTTTTATCTCAACAAAGAAGTTGAACTGAATGCAGTACTTCTCATTTTCTTGTAACCAGCGACCTTTGTTTCTAATGAGGTTCTTTCATTATATTCCATGCAGAATGCATTACGTCAACACAGGTTTGTTCGGGAGGTCACGATAGGGTTCAATCTCTGCAACGAGCCTTGGTACTTTTCTCACCTGCCTTCTCAAATCCCACGTCAGCACCTACACTGCCATTTCTTTGTCATACTAGTTCCCCTTTTTCCGAGTGCTCATGGCTTGTAAAGCTGATGTTCTGCTTTGAGCTGAGATTGCCCATAGTAAACTCTGTTTTGTCTCCTTCAGGTTAAAATATAGTATCAGCATTGTGGCGGACAAGGGATTTAAAAAGTCGCTCTATACTTCTGCAAGGCTGAAAAAGGGTGAAGTCATATACCTGGAAACACAATTCAACAGGTATAACTTGTTGTCTTGATGTTTGCCCAGAATTTCCACTTTTGCTTGCATACTACTCACTTTTGTTCAATTTTGGTCTTGCTGCCCTTAAGTTCCCACAGGTATGAGCTGTGCTTTAGCGGAGAGAAACCCCGCTCAGTTGGACCAAACTCCAATGCATCAGACATCGAACCGGAGAAACACCAGAGCAGTAGCCACCATCACTCACAAAACAGGGACACAGGTGAGCATGAACTCCGGGACGTGTTCCGGTGGTCCCGCTGCAAGAAAGCCATGCCAGAGATCGTCATGCGATCTATTGGTATCCCGCTGCCAGCTGAACAAGTTGAGGTAGGTCCTTGTTCCTAACACCAACCAGTATGTTTGCTGTGTACCGGCATAGACGAGAATGGTTTCAAGCTAGTATGTTTGTTGTGTTCACCCTGGTGGGCAAATGCAGGTGTTGCAGGACAATCTGGATTGGGAGGAGGTGCAGTGGTCGCAGACCTCCGTCTGGGTTTCCGGGAAGGAGTATCCCCTCGCCCGAGTGCATTTCCTCTCGCCGAACTAGCGGCGCAGCTCTAGATATACTCTGGCACCAGCGAGCCGGCTGTGCTGGCCATGAATAATAAACTAGTTCCTCTAAACAAGACTGGAGCTTCAATGTTTCTTGGTCGATGCTGCTTTCCAGTTTCCACCCATGGATGCAATGTGTGATGCCATCTTCTCTGTATAGAGAAGGAAGATAAGCTGTCCGTCTTGTTGACTATAGTCTTTAGATATTAACTCACATGTGTGTGAGACGTAATTCTTGGTTCTTGATCTAGGAAACTGAATGATTATTATTCGCTGATTGGTTATCTGTGCGTTGAACTATACAGGTACTATTGAATGTGTATTGTGGTATTTGGCCGGCCCAAAAAGGATTGCATCTTTTATAAGCCAGGATACAAACACATTTGGTAAAATTTAGATACTATACATTGGTGGGGACGGTGCAGGATGTGGAGGGAGTCTGCCGGGCAGAGCATCGAATCTGAAACATTAGATAGTGTGGCCGACCATTGGGATGATACAGACCCTTAGATTTTCTGGTTGCTCGGTGTACACTAATTTTGGTGGACATAGGAAAGTTCTTTCTCTTACTAGTAAATGTAGTGTAGAAGAATCCGAGTCGTCCATAAAATTAATCTAGTTTCTGTCTCGATATATAGTACTCCTATGTGCTGTCAAAAACAGTTCAAAATGCTGGACTTGATATTGGCTCTGCTGTCGTAGAAACAACACATGGCTATCGATCGTGCTGCTCAGGGCCTGGTGGACAGCAAAGAAACAGAGTTAACGCGGGTGACCGTGAAGTCCTAGCCCCTAGGCCAGTTCCAGAAGATGAGTAGAAGAAACCAGCAAGAGACCACATGAAGATCAATCTTGATGCAGCCTCCAAGGAGAGCTTTAGGATATGGTACCCGTGGCTTCGTTGCTGCAGCTGCAGGTAAGCTACAACACCTGCTACGAGAAGTCAGAAGCAGATGTATAACGGTGTTGGATTTGCTTTGATATTAGCACGAAGCTCTGAACGGTGGAACGCTGATGGATTGAGGAACCTGTACTCGTGCAACCTACTGTGGGGTCGTTTGTTCAATTCTAGCATCGAGTGGACCTTCTTCTCGCTGCTGGGAGGGATACATCTAACTGTGGGGATCGATGTGTTATTCATGGACATGGAAGAATTGTCCTGCAGGATGAAAAGGTCAGTACAAAGGCCATTGCAAAAATCTAAAAATCATTTTTGAGGCTGTTGCATCGAATGAAATATGGATTTGCCATTCTTTTTTGGATTGCCTGGCTCTCATAATGACCTCAGCGTGCTTTTGAGATCACCACTGTTCTTAAGGCTTGTTGCTGGAGATGCTCCTCCTTGCAACTATGTTATCAATGGCCGCCATTACACGATGAGTTACTACCTCGCTGAGGGCATCTATCCTCCATGCGCCACATTTGTGAAGACAATGCAATGTCTTAAAAAATAAAAGAAATCACACTTCGCAATGTGTCAAGAGTCGGCAAGGAAAGATGTGGTGAGGGCTGGCATTATTCATGGACATGCCGTATTGAAAACCAAAGGTCATGTGGCAAATAAAGACATGTTGTATCATCTTGCATAACATGATCGTTGAGGATGGGCGAGACATGCCAGAGAACTGCTCCTTGGTGAGAGAGGATGTCGTTTGAGTGGAGTTTCTTCCTCGCGACGTCAGCGTCCCCTCTGCCGTCCGTGCTACAGCGTTGAACATCCTCACCGCCGATCCTCCTGCTATGGCAGTCTATATTTGTAGTTGCACCACTACCCATGGCCCTGGCTGATCCTTCATCAGGAGCTTGTCATGGCTCCTACGGTGAAGGAAAGAGCTCATCGTGCGACACTGGTGCCGGCATGCACATAGGCTCGCCAACGGTATGCTTTAACCAACTGCCGCGCAGATCCACCTAGGCTCAGATGCCATCGTGTTCGTGTGTGCTGAATTGTGGTTCAAATGTGCTAGTTCCTCATGTAAGAAAGGAGAAAAGAATGCGGGGAGGGAGGGGGTAGGAAATTGGAGAAAAGAAATTGCACGCAATGTCGTGTGCATGACAAAGTCACACCATCTACTTAAAGATTTGGACAAAGGACTCTCCGTAACTTTGTGTTTATAAAGGTATTGTTTTTCTATGTTTCAAAGTATGGCATGCAAGAATATCTCTACCCACACCTAGCACTCTCTCTTCCACTTTAGTACACCATTTTAGTTTTCAATCTCATATTTGGAAAGGCCATATATATTAGTAGAATAAGTATCAGATTAAAATTCCATTTGAACCTGTGTCTTTATTTCGACGTTATCTTTTAAACATGTTCAAAATAGATTATTTTTACAAAATTTAAAAACCTGAATTGTAAAACACAATGAAACGCCACGATTGACAAGAAACTCAATGAAACAACATCAAAATGTTCACTATATGATAAATTTATCAAACGCATCAAATACAAGTCTAAAGTATGGTGAGACACAAAATGAACAAAGTTTGAAAATGAGTGCAACAAACTGTTTTAGAATAAAATTATAGCAGTGTCATATAGTTTTTCAAAGGTTCATCAGGTCTAGAATATCGATTATAAATATTGTCGAAATATATTCAATATTAGTATTATTTTGAAGCTCTCTTCTAACTCAGATAATCAAACGTTGCATATCGGATTTTCTTTTCAGAATCTATGAAAGTTTTAAATTTAACAACAACACCTAGTAATATGTAGAGAGAGGTAGACCGACACAACACGATATAAAGTGGGGAGAAGAGGGTGGACCATGCATAGAATCTCCGGTTCTCAATGAGATTGGCATGGTGCGAGCAGTTCGTATGCACTATACCTGTATCACACTAGTAGAGAAACGCTTATAGACACCGAACGTTTGGTAGCAGGTCGGTAAAATCCAACGCTGTGGGTAACACCGAAAAATACCGGCAGCGTAGCGATATAGGGAACACGGGAGCTATAAGCGTACTCGCAACATTGTCCTTGTTCCTGCAGGTATGTAGGAGCCATTGTCTCTTCATACTCAATATAACGACAACGTACTCACATAATGGTAGCATCGCGCCGGCCTTCAGTACGCTACCAGCGTATCAAAACCGACAACGTTACATGGATACTTCCACGCCGTCCATTGTGATACTGGCATCGTGGCAGGCAACACTGCCGATATACCTTATTAGTGCCGCCGTATTGGTACCGTCTCATCTGGCCGCCGCCAATGCCTCCAATGAGGTTTTTTCTACTAGTGTCAGGAGGCAACCGTTCCATTAGATAGAAGAGAAACTGAACAATGGCCTCGGAGCAAGTTTAATAGAACAGTCAGATATGCTATTTCCATGTTATCTATAACCATCTCTATATCCAACATGTACAATAGTTAGAAATAAACACTACTCTTTTAATACACAGCACACCTCACGTTCGTAGGAGCGTGTGGTGCAACAACTCTTAATCTAGAGTACGCTTCTCTTGTCTCTTCTCTTCTCTCCGCCAACTTATCAAAAACAGGTTATCTAAATCTTTATAAATATAGTGACTGGACTCTATTGTACTTGCTCTCATGGGATTGTGTTGTACTAAACTACCGTTTGGTTTTCCTTCCTGTGCAGGTGCCCTTAAGACCATGGAGCATCAGCTATTACTTAGAGCATCTCCAGCCATTGCACCCCGAACGCACGATGGCCTTTTGGGGTTTGCGCCGGCTTTTTTGAGACGTGTGTGGGGTGGGAGGAGGGGGGTGTTCCCAGCCACAACCTTCAAGTATGCCCATGCCTATAGAATAAACGACGATATGTTTGAAAAGTTTGTTTCCCGCTACCAAAAAAGGGTCCAAACCGCCACAAGTTCGCAGTTCCGTTGATGAAACAGGCGCACGCAGGTGCAAATGCGACAATTTTATAGTTCTGGCAATCAAAACAGACGCACACGCAAGCACAAATCAAATGATAATGTCTTCTTACGCCAAGATGGAAGTGCCTCTGGTCTCGCCATCGGTGCAGATGTCGACGTTGGGGATGGAGTCGCCATCGGTGCAGAGATTGACTTCAGTGCCAGAGTCGCTGTCTGTGTAGAGCTTGGAGTAGGCCGAGGCACCCGCATTTCTTGCAAAATGAGGTCGTGTTTCCCATGTACCACTTCCTCACGTCATCATCCACGGTGACCATGTTGCCTCCCCAAGAGAAACACCGGGTCTATGTTCCTATTCTTGGCCGGCGCATTCGTCTTGAGGAGGCCGATCTTCACGTCTTTCTTCTCTAGCATCACCGCCCATCTTGCTTCGCACTTTTCCTCCCTTAGAATGGCATTCGATGCGGCATCAGTGATGCACTTGTCGATTGAGGACTATAGCATCTCGATGACAGGAGCCACGCCTTGCGCTGCCTTGGGCTTCTTCTGACCATAAACGGGTCGGCCTTCCGATGCCAATAGGCCTTGAACTTTTTGACCATCTACAACAAGGAGAAATGGCGGATCAGTAAACAGGGGAAACAGTGATGCAACAAACAAAGTTGACGGCGGGCTATCTTACTTGATCGATGCGACTGGTGTAGCTTTCCCCTGACTTATGATCTCCTATTGGATCCCATGCCACTTGTTGCAGGTGAGCTAGATGGCGGCCCAACGGTGCGACATGGTCGGTTGGCTCCGCTCTGTGTGAATGACGTTAAAGTAGGGATCCATAGCTTGAGCTCATCGAATACCATCTACACCCTCGCTCAATAGTGGTCCGAATTTTGATTCGAGACGGTGATGGGGTCCATGCTCAGAACCTTCCACACTTCAGCGAGGCATTTGTCCTCTTCAGCGAGACGGTGATTCGAGACTTACATTTGACCCGAGTTTTGGCGGGTGTAGCCAACTTCCGCGTCCTCTTCTTATTTCCATCTAACATCGGCTCCTCCTCTTGTCCGTCATCCTTGTCTTGTTCCTCCTCGCCCTCTGCCTCATCCTGTTCCTCCTCACCGTTATCTTCGATTAACCCAGCTCCGGCTGCAGAAGGGTGACCTGAGATTCCTCTTTGAGTGACGAAATTAGTGCAGGACGCGGAGGGCCATGGATCCGATTTGGATGAGCGTGCATGAACGCATTGCCTTGCGTCATTCTGCCAAACATGCTTCAGGCGTCCTGGTTGGCAGCGCTGGATGAGGTGCCAACTCCATTGGTGAAGGAGAAAGGACTACTACGGTGTTTCGGCAAACCCGCGTACACGACATTGAGGTCGGTGTTGAAGCCATCCGGACCGCGAGGAGTGAAGCCTGAAATGGATCGTATGGGCACCTAAAGGGGGGGGGGGGGGGTGAATAGGTGCTACTCCAAATTTTAATACTTTTTTAAAATTAGGCTTGACACAAAGGTAAATTCTCTAGATATGCAACTACAATGAATTTCCCTATATGCCAACCTAGCTACTAAATAGTAAAGGCGGCGAGAGGAACGAGATAACTGAGAGTGGAGCACGCAGAGACACAAGATTTCTTTTATCGTAGTTCCTTCCTTTTTAAGGAAAGTATGTATGCATTGGAGAGGTGGGCGATACTAATACCACCACGCCACAATATGCCTCACCCTATTCTCCGATGGATCTCGCCACAACTGGCCTGGTCCACCTTTCCACTATATGATACCCTTCGAGGCGGGAACCGGTGCCTTTACAACTGGATCGGGGCACACATCCACAACTTAATTAGAGGCTCACATATGAAAACTAGCTGCCACAATAAAACAAGTTACCAAATAATGAAACCGAGATCTAGAGATTCGAATGGAACTTTAGATCAAAAGCCCCCCAAATGAATGAGGGAGGAAATGAAGATCTCTTCGGTGATGATGTAGATCAAGGCCTCCTCCTTCGATTCCTGAACTAGGCCTTCAGATGGTTGAAGGTGAAGATCTTTGTGGAATTTTGAGTTTAACAGAGCACAACTTTTTCATCAGATCCAGCGACCCTAGAATGAAGATGGGGAGGGGTATTTGTACCCCCTCCCGAAATGCTGCCGTTGGAGTCAACTGGAGGCGGATTATCCGGCCCTAGTGAGGGGCGTATAATCAGGCCGAGGGCAAAAGTCTAGCCCGGTGGCAAAAATCCGGGCCAAAACTTTGCCCCCTTCAGAGCGTAGCGCCTCTAGTCCTGAGCCAAAAATCCCTGGGGGCGGATAATCTGGCCCAAGAGGAGGGGCGGATTATCTGGCCAGGGCAAAAAAACTTTGGCCCTCGCCAGAATATTCGGGAGGAAACTCCGCCCCCTTCAGAGCGTAGCTTCTCTGGTCCTTAGCCAAAAATCCCTAGGGCGGATAATCCGGCCTAAGGAGAGGGTTGGATTATCCGGCCAGTGCAAAAACTCTGGCCCTCGCTAGAATATCCGGTGGAAAACTCCGGCCCCCTTATTGAGCGTTGCGCCTTGTTCGTTTGTCAATTTAGCCAGGGGCTAATAATCCGACCTTGCTAGGGGCGGATAATCCGCCCTTAATTTCTTTGTTTTGCTTCATTTGACCATGAGTTCTTTTGGGGAGTAGTATCTGCAAGACTTAACTCACATTTAAAGAATCCTTGGTATTGTTATCTAACGCACAAAACTCTAGGGATCATGAAATGCTCTTTCAATCTCCCCCTTTTTGGTGTTAGTTGACAATTCTAGGATTTGCAATAGAGCCCTAATAAACATCACAATTCCAAAGGATAAAGAGGCTCCCCCTAAATGTGCACATAAAATTAGTTTTCATTTGAATATAAATGCACACATATAGGTTCAAGACCCTTTATTGATTGGAAACTAAGAGCAAATGATGATTTTGTGAGGGATTTATCTTACCAACCATACCGAAGTTCTCACTCATATATATGTAGTACCATTTCAATAAATCTGTATTGATAATTCCGAAGATAATGCCATCTCAATAAATCCATAGTGATAACTTCGATGATTAGTCCATATCCAGAATTCCATAGATAAATCCATGACGATAACCATAGTCTCACAAACACTCGACATAGTCTTCAACAATACAAACCAAATAGCCAATAAAAGTTCAATGCTAAATGGGCACAAGCTAGGATAGAAATAGCACGAAAAGAGGCAAATGTGTGCTTGTACCTGACCCATGCAAATCTGTCAATAACCTAATAGAACTACTTCTCCCCTTTGGCATCAAAATACCAAAAAGGGAAAAGAGCAAAGCTAACGCCTCGGAAGATCACTCGTCCTCGTCCTCTTCCACGTCCTCATCATCATACTCCTCCTCTTCATCCTCCTCCTCATCATCATCAGCTGGAGGAGGTGCCGACGCCCTCGTCGGAGGTGGGATCAAGTGCCTTGAACCCCATAGACATGATGAAGGATGAGATGCTGGGTACGAGCCATGTCATGGAGTTGACAGTAGGCCTCATACTGTCCCTTATGTGTATCCACACCCATGCAAAGGATGTTGCGCTGAAACCAGTTGAGTTGCTTGACCTCTCTAGCAATAGTAGGGACTAGGGGCTTCCTTCCATGGGTGCTAAAACTAGCCTAAGCATCTCCCATAAAAGCATCAAACGCTTACAGGGACATGGATGGTCTTCTTCTTCTTGACATACGACTTCTTGACCTTGTATTTTCCATCCAGCGGAGCACTGAAATCTTCATGAGGAAGCATGGCCTTGATAAGCTTCATAATGAAAGGAGCATAAGGAATAGAATGCATGTTCATCATTGCGTTAGCCATATCATGGAAAATGAAGTCCATTACATCCAAGGTGTAATCCGTAGAAGTGTCCTCACTATTGGCACATTCATAAGCAAAGCCAAGTAAGTTGACTAGATGACCATGGATGCGGTTATTGTTACCTCCACTAGGAACGATGCAATCACGAAACATGATAACCAGCTGAGCATAAAGTGGAAGAAGCCCATCAACCTCGCCAACCACACTATTGGGGCCATAGCAAGCTGAGAGTAAAGCGTCCTTCTAGGACAATTAGGGTTACATATGTGATGCCCACATGAACAATCTCGGCCTCGGAAGGGGTATGAGAGCAACTAAGCAAAGGTGTGTGATGACCCACAAGTATAGGGGGTGTATCGCAGTATTTTCGATAAGTAAGAGTGTCGAACCCAACGAGGAGCAGAAGGTGTTGGCTAATGGTATGGATCAGGAATTCTCTGCAAATACTTAGCAAACGGATTTTTAGGGGTTTTTGATAAAGCAAGTAAACAAAGTACGAGTAAACAAAAGATAGTAGGAATAAATGCAGCAAATGGCCCAATCCTTTATGCAGCAAAGGACAAGCCGGTTGTATTACTTAAGATGACCAAACGTTCTCGAGGACACATGGGAAGACTGTCAAGTGCTTTCGCTTCATATAGTTGATTAATCTTCTTTAGCTTGCTAAGTGTTGTGTGGGTGAACCTGTGCTAATGTACCGACCTTCCTAGGACTAATACATACTTGTGATTATACCCCTTGCAAACATCCGTAAGTATAAGAAAGTAATTAAGGTAGAAACCTAACCACAGCTTTAAAATCTAAGACCCCTACGTCCCTTGTGCAATGGTTTCCTAACGGGGGTTCAGGTTTCTATCACTCCGGCAACCCCTACGATTAGTAGCCAAATACACAATGCATTCCCCTAGGCCCATATAGGTGAAGTGTCATGTAGTCGACGTTCACATGACACCACTAGAAGAAGTACACCACAACTTAAATGTCAAACTATTGAATCTTTCTCAACACAATTCCACTACTAACAACATGACTTCTCCCATGTCCTCAAGAACAAAACGGACTACTCACAAGACATCATATGGATCATGATCAGAGATGGAATAATGATGTATAACAATCTGAACATAAACAATAATTCAACGGTTCACTCAATAGCATCAACTACAAAGAGTAATCAACACCGGGAAAGTTTCCCCTATGAACTATGCAAGATTCAACCCAATTGTTACAACAATATGGAGATGGTGAGGAGGGTGCTGATGGTTATGACGGTGGTGGTGATGATGGCGAAGATCTCCCCTCTCCGGGAAGGAATTCCCCCGGCAGAAATCTGTCTGCCAGAGAGATCTTTCTCTCTCGGTGTTTTCCGCCCCGCAGAGGCGGTGGAATCTTTCTGTGGTCCCTCCCCGAGTCTTAGGGTTTTGGGAGGATAATATACACCAGAGGGGAGTGCCAGGGGTGGACCAGGGCGGCCACACCACCTGGTGGCGCGGCCTAGGCTGACCCACGCCAGGGGGTGGTGTGGGCCCCCTGTGGCCCATCTCCAGCCCCCCTTCTGGCTTCCTTCGTCTTCTGAAAAATAGGATTTTCCGTGTATTTTCCCGGATTTTCTAATCTTCGCAAATTTTGCCTCCAAACAGCACCTTTTTCATCAGAATCCTGACTGCAGCGGTCCATGCTCCAAAAGTCATCAACCATGCAAAAACAAATGAAATAACATAAGTATCACCTCTCAATACGAAATATATCAATGAATAACAGTGAATTATGACATAGAATAGTGATGCAAAATGGACGTATCAACTCCTCCCAAGCTTAGACTTGCGAAACTGAGCTCAATAAACATGACCTCAGGTTTATGGAGTGAAGAGTCGATAAAAGAATACGGACAAGAAGCATCACATTCATCAAATACATATATCACAATAGAAGACAACTCACTATTATATAACTCAACTTGCAATGAGTAAAGGAAACACAATAAAGATACATAAAGTGAATCATAATTGGTAATGACAAACTTAGCTCTTGGTCGAAGAATAGTTGATAATTTGCTGGAGTTCACAAATAACTGGTTTTCAATGATAGCTTTCAAAGTAGTAAACATCAAGATAAGAGCAATGTGCAAAACAAGGAACATAAGAAACATGATTGGATAAATCATCATATGAATGAATGAAACACAACAACTCAAAATACTTGCTGAGATAGAAGGGAGTAGGTTTACTGACTAAACTACAAAGTAAAAGAAAGGCCCTTCACAGAGGGAAATAGGGATTGCAAGTCTCATAAAGAGCTCCCAAAAATTATGATACTTACTAGCTTTCAGCTCTCATTGCCCCTATCATAGGAATCTTTTGGTGGTTAATGTTAAAGTGACACAACTAAGAGGATATGCTTGACAAGTTATAAATTGAAGTCCCATGCCCCTTACTTATGAGTACCGAACCTCATGCTACTCAACTTCAGTCACGAGTACGCTCTTGTCATTGTAAATACACGTGTATCATTGAGAACCACCAACGGGGTACCCTTTGCACATGACACAAGAGCTATCCCATAATCAAAATGACAAGGCAAGGAGACAGTGAGCATCTCAGTGATCTTTTTATTTGCTATTTGCATAGGTTTTTATTGAGGATGCTTCATAGAATGCTCACTATAGTTATGCTGCAAGTTTCCACCATGATTAGGAATGGCTTAGGCTAGCGGCCCAGGCGTTTCTCTAACACACATATAAACTCCATGATCTTACAAGTTCCACTTTTATTTCACACCGCCGGGATCCATAAGGAAAAGAACATGATATCAACTAGGTACAAGGTACCAATGCAATGTTGAAAGCGTTCCCCATGATACATGGTTTTGCTAACTTCAACTCATAAAGCGCAAGCATATACGCAACAAAGAAGGACCCAATGGTTCAAGTTTATTAAATGCAAGAAAGTAAAGTGTGCCATCAAGTTCGTGAGAGCTTTAATCACTAATTTTCACATAACAAGTTTAATTTGGGAGGTAGATAAAAAAAGAATTTACTTGGAATAGCAATAATGCTAATAGGTAGGTAAGGTGGACACAAATGGCATGGGTTTGGTTTAAAGGAGGTGGATGCACGAGAAGAATTCCCTCTCAGTATAGGTTTTTGGCTAGCAAGGCTGGGTAGCAAGTATAAGAGTTGAAGGAAACAAACAAACATACAAGTGATAAAGACAAACATGCAATCTTCCTTGGAAGCACAAAAGATCTTAACAAGAGAATACTAGACTTATGAGCAAATCAAGAAAGAAAGATGATGAAATTATATTTCTTTAGAGTACTTCTATCTTTTTCATTAAACTCTCAAAAATAGTGTTGCTACTGACCGAGCCAGGTTTGCCAAAACCAACTAAATTAACTCAATGATCCCAAAGTGATACCAATACTAACAACAAGATCTAACCACGAATTGAAAACTAATATAAGCTATGAAAAAGAGTGAATGATAGAACTTCTCATTAATATTCCATAACGGCAACTCACACCAAGGGATACATATCTAACGAGAGAGGGGACACTTCCATAATGCAAACCATACTACATAATAACTTCTCTATTCATGATATAACTCTACTAATAAGGTAAAAAGATAGAAGATAGTGATGTGATACCGCGGCACTCCCCCAAGCTTGGAACAAACCAAGGGGATGCCAAACCTGATGACGAATTACTCCTTTGGTGGTGGTGGTATCCTCTCATCTTCCTCCGACTTCCAGGGTAAGGGCTTCCCATCAACAAAGGACATCGTGGTTTCCAGCATCCTGAAACTTGCAGCAGCACTTATGCGTTTAAACCTAACCTCATACTCACAGTTTTGATTTTGAACGTCATAGAACTGTGCTTGCAGTTTGTTGGTTGTTTGGCGGAGTGAGAGGACTTCATCCTTGAGTTCGGAAGTCTCCTTTTGGCGCTCGGCGATGAGTTCAGAACAAATCTTATGGATGATATCCACTTCGCGCTCTGCCATCTTCTTGTACCTAAAGACTTCTTGCTCCAATGCTTCCATCCTATCCTCTAGACTTCCTTCACCTTTAGGGCCTCGAACCTCTTTTATCTGGAGTTCCCCATCTTCAAGCAACAACTCTTTGGGATGAATCTTCAACTCTCTCATGTATGGGTTGATGATATCCTCTAAAGAATCTTCCTTGGCTGGTCCAAAGGAAGACATTGTAGCTCCAAATCTGGGACTCTACCTGTCAGAAACAGAATGAAACGAAAACACGACGAAAACAGGATATACGAACCCCGGGAGATCCGGGGGATTATATATTACGAAGTTTCATATCAAAAGGAAGGTACTGGGAGAAAACGAGTCGGAGGCGGAGTCCGGAGTGGCCACACCACCTGGTGGCGCGACCAGGGGTGGGCCCGTGCCATAGGGTGGTGTGAGCCACCCTGGCTCCGTTTCCGTCTCTCTTTCGCTTCGTAACTTTCCTTATTAACTAAAAAAATGCAAAAATATAGTTGGATAGTATTTTTGTGGAACTTTTCTTACCAGAACTCTTACCTATTTGAAAGCGGACTCTACAGGTCTCTGAATTTGGTCCTTGATAAATTTTTCCAGAGTCATAGAAAGGCATCAACATCTTCATTATAAGAATCCCCAGCAATATAGTGTTTGAGTCGCTGCCCATTCACTACTTGTGTAGTATTATCTTTTAAAGAAGAAATTTTTATTGCTCCTGAACGGTATACTTCTTCAATAATGAAAGGTCTTCCCATTTTGACAGTAGTTTTCCTGCAAAAAATCTGAGACGAGACCTATACAATAGAACTTTCTCACCAACATAAAATTCTCTCTTAAGTATTCGGTTGTCATGTCATCTTTTAACTTTTTCCTTAAAGAGCCTAGCATTTTCATAGGCTTCACTCCTCCATTCATCTAAAGAACTTAAGTCAAATAATCTTTTCTCGCCAGCGAGCTTACAATCTCTATTTAGTTCTTTAACTGCCCAGTAAGCTATATGTTCCAATTCTAAAGGTAGGTGACAAGCTTTCCCATAAACCATTTTGTAAGGAGACATCCCCATATGATTTTTGTAGGCAGTTCTATAAGCCCATAAAGCATCATTCAACTTTTAGCCCAGTTTTTTCTAGATCTATTAACAGTCTTTTGCAAGATGGATTGAATTTCTCTATTTGATAACTCTACTTGCCCGCTAGTTTGGGGGTGATAGGCTGAAGCAATTCTATGATTAACATCATATTTAGCAAGGGTCTTTCTAAAACCAGCATGAATGAAATGAGAACCCCCATCAGTCATGAGATACCTAGGCACTCCAAACCTAGGAAAGATAACATCCTTAAGCATTTTTAGAGAAGTTTCCCCGTCAGCACTCTTCGTGGGAATGGCTTCTACCCACTTAGTAACATAATCAACGGCAACAAGAATATGCGTATAACCTTTCAAGGGAGGGAAAGGGCCCATAAAGTCAAATCCCTAGCAATCAAAGGGTTCAATAACTAGAGAGTAGTTCATAGGAATTTCATTGCGTCTAGAAATATTACCAACACGCTGACGTTCATCACAAGATAAAACAAATTTTCTTGCATCTTTAAAAAGGGTAGGCCAGTAGAAACCTGATTGTAGCACCTTTTGTGCAGTTCTATCTCCTGCATGATGTCCTCCATAAGAACTACCATGACATTTACGTAATATCTCCTTTTGTTCATATTCTAGAACACATCTTCGCATAATACCATCCACTCCTTCTTTGTATAAGTGTGGGTCATCCCAAAAATAATGCCTCAAATCATAGAAGAACTTCCTCCTTTGCTGAGCTGTAAAAGTTGGAGGCAAATACTTGGCGACAATAAAGTTAGCATAATCAGTGTACCAAGGGCTCCCTCGCGAGCTTACCCCTACTGCGGATAACTGCTCATTCGGGAAACTATCATTAACAGGCATAGGGTCAAAAGAGATGTTTTCCAATCAAGATAAATTATCAGCTACAGGGTTTTCAGCACCTTTCCTATCTACTATATGTAGGTCAAACTCTTGTAAAAGCAGCACCCATCTAATAAGCCTAGGCTTAGCGTCCTTCTTCGTCATAAGGTATTTAATAGCAGCATGATCAGTATGAATGGTGACTTTTGAGTCTACAATATAGGGTCTAAACTTATCGCAAGCAAAAACGACAACTAGAAATTCTTTTTCAGTAGTAGCATAATTCCTTTGAGCAGCATCTAAAGTCTTACTAGCATAATGAATAACGTTTAACTTTTTATCAATTCGTTGCCCAAGGACAGCGCCTACAGCAAAATCACTAGCATCACACATTATTTCAAAGGGTAAACTCCAATCAGGTGGTTGAACAATAGGGGCTGTAGTTAAAGCCTTCTTAAGAGTTTCAAAAGCTCCCTTACAATCATCATCAAAAACGAAGGGTACATATTTTTGAAGAAGATTAGTGAGGGGTTTTGATATCCTAGAAAAGTCTTTAATAAACCTTCTATAGAAACCAGCATGACCAAGGATACTACGAATACCTTTGATGTCTCTTGGGCATGACATCTTCTCAATTGCCTCAACCTTAGTTCTATCAACTTCTATACCTCTTTCAGAAACTTTATGCCCGAGGACAATCCCTTCATTAACCATGAAGTGGCATTTCTCCCAATTAAGAACAAGATTAGTTTCTTCACATCTCTGCAAAACTTTATCAAGGTTGTGCAGACAATTATCAAAAGAAGTTCCATAGACAGAAAAGTCATCCATGAACACTTCTACAATTTCCTTACAAAAACCATGAAAGATAGCAGACATGCACCTTTGAAAAGTAGCAGGAGCATTACATAAACCAAAAGGCATACGTCTATAAGCATAAGTTCCATAAGGGCAAGTAAAAGTAGTTTTTTCTTGATCTTGTTGTTTAACAGCAATTTGAGAGAAACCAGAATAACCATCAAGAAAACAAAGATGGGTATTTTTAGACAACCTTTCCAACATTTGATCAATAAAAGAAAGCGGGTAGTGATCTTTCTTAGTAACTTTATTGACTTTTCTAAAATCAATACACATCCTATAGCCTACTACTATTCTTTGAGGAATAAGCTCATCATTATCATTAGGAACAACGGTAATACCTCCTTTTTTAGGAACACAATGAACATGACTAACCCATTCACTATGAGAAATAGGGTAAATAATACCAGCATCAAGGAGTTTCAATACCTCATTCCTTACCACTTCCTTCATCCTAGGATTTTAAATGTCATTGGTGCTCTACTACTGGCTTTGTATCTGGTTCTATGTTGATAGAATGCTGACATATAGTAGGTGAAATCCCTTTTAAATCATCTAGAGTATAGCCCATAGCTCCTCGGTGTTTCCTCAAAACCTCCAATAACCTTTCTTCTTCCTTCCCTGAAAGTTTAGCGCTAATAATAATAGGATATATCTTTTTATCATCAATATAAGCATATTTAAGATCATCAGGGAGAGATTTTAGATCGAAGACCTGATACTTTTTAGGTGGCAATGTGGTACCCAAGTCTTCTACAAACAAGTTATGTTTAAGCATCTTAGGCTGATCACGGAGAATCTTGTCAATCTCATTCTTTTCTTCCATGAAGATTTCACTTTCGTGATCTTCCATAAATTGCTGCAAAGCATTGTTAGGAGCAAGAGAAATAGAAGCAAGTTGTTCAACTCTAAAATCCTCATTATGGGTTTCCTCTTCACAAGGTTCTTTAGCGAATTTCGAGAAATTAAACTCATAAGATTCCCTAGCAAACTTAGTCAAGATTTTCTCCCTTTTGCAATCTATAATAGCTCCACAAGTACTGAAGAAAGGTCTTCCAAAAATAATAGGATAAGTTTTACTAGCAGCTGAACCGAGTACTAGAAAATCAGCAGGGTACTTAATCTTACCACAAAGAACTTCCACGTCTCGTACAATACCAATTGGAGAGATGGTCTCTCTATTAGCAAGGTGAATAACCACATCAAGCTCTTCCAATTCATAGGGACTGATTTCATGCATAATTTCTTTGTAAAGCTCATAAGGAATAGCACTGGAACTTGCACCAATATCACATAAATCATAATAGCAATGATCACCAATTCTAACAGAAAGCACAGGAACACTAGCTTTTTTAGTTCTATTAGGATGTGAAACAATATTAGAAGCATCCTCACAAAAGACTATGTGTCCATCTTCTATGCTTTTAGTGACAAGGTCTTTCACAATTGCTACCACAGGTTCAACATTTATTTGTTCATCAGGTTTTACAGTTCTCTTTTCACTTTTGGTGATTACATTAGTTATCATAGGATGATCCTTTAGCTTTTCTGGGAAGGGAATCTTCTCGATATAAGGTTCAGGTAAGATGGGATCAATAATGCAATACTCAGCACTCCCAACAGGAACACAGTCAACAATATCTTTATAAGGTTCATGGTACTTGTTCCGTCCCCTTTTTGGAATTTCAATATAAGAAGCAAAAGCCCTAAAGCAATTCGTAATGACTTGTAAATCAAGACCATAAGCATTTTTAATATTTTGAAACTCATTAGTTCCCATAAAAGATTCAATGCATTCATAATCGTAATTTATACCTGCCTTTCTACCTTTGTCATTCTCCCAAGCTCCAGCATTGTCTTGAATACGGTCCAGAAGATCCCATTTAGCTTCTCCTTCCATGCGAGTGAATGATGCAGCACAAGAAGCATCCAATAAATCCTTGTCATGAAGAGAAAGCCTTGCATAAAAGTTATTGATAATAATATTGTTGGGGAGCTCATGAATGGGACATTTGAGCATTAGTAAGTTCAATCTCCCCAAGCTTGAGCTGTACTCTCTCCATCAAGAG
Organism: Avena eriantha; assembly: GCA_910589775.1. Lineage (NCBI taxonomy): Eukaryota > Viridiplantae > Streptophyta > Magnoliopsida > Poales > Poaceae > Avena > Avena eriantha. The sequence goes on along the minus strand of OU342745.1, from coordinate 7,616,126 downwards.
GCCAAAAGTTGTATATTTTATTCCGATCTTTATGAATCTCACTAGGAGGATTAAACTTTGAATAAAAGAGAGGCACTATTTCCTCCCATTCCAGAGCTGACCATTCTTCAACAGCTTATACCATTCCTCAGCTCTTCCTTTCAGTGATAATGAGAATAACTTCTTGTTAACTTGATCTGTAGTAAGACCTGCACACTTGAACAACCCGCACAATTCGTGTATAAAGAGCAAATGATCACCAGGATGGACAGTTCCATCCCCAACATAGTAGTTATCCATAACACGATCAATAATTCTTGTAGGTATTTTAAAAACATCATTCTCAGCAGGTGGTGGCTTATCTACTACCTTAGCAGTGGTAGTAGCATTACCAAATAAGAAGCTCAACGAATTATCCATAACGAAAATAAAGCAACTAACATAAGTAAACAATACTCACAATAGAAGTTTCCTTTACCAATTCCACTCTCCAATAGCGCTTCACTCCCCGGCAACGGCGACAGAAAATAGTCTTGATGAACCACAAGTATAGGGGGTGTATCGCAGTATTTTCGATAAGTAAGAGTGTCGAACCCAACAAGGAGCAGAAGGTGCTGGCTAATGGTATGGATCAGGAATTCTCTGCAAATACTTAGCAAACGGATTTTTAGGGGTTTTTGATAAAGCAAGTAAACAAAGTACGAGTAAACAAAAGACAGTAGGAATAAATGCAGAAAGTGGCCCAATCCTTTATGCAGCAAAGGACAAGCTTGTTGTATTACTTAAGATGACCAAACGTTCTCGAGGACACATGGGAAGACTGTCAAGTGCTTTCGCTTCATATAGTTGATTAATCTTCTTTAGCTTGCTAAGTGTTGTGTGGGTGAACCTGTGCTAATGTACCGACCTTCCTAGGACTAATACATACTTGTGATTATACCCCTTGCAAACATTCATCAGTACAAGAAAGTAATTCAGGTAGAAACCTAACCACAACTTTAAACTCTAAGACCCTTACGTCCCTTGTGCAATGGTTTCCTAACGGGGGTTTAGGTTTCTATCACTCCGGCAACCACTACAATTAGTAGCCAAATACACAATGCATTCCCCTAGGCCCATATAGGTGAAGTGTCATGTAGTCGACGTTCATATGACACCACTAGAAGAAGTACACCACAACTTAAATATCAAACTATTGAATCTTTCTCAACACAATTCCACTACTAACAACATGACTTTTCCCTGTCCTCAAGAACAAAACGGACTACTCACAAGACATCATATGGATCATGATCAGAGATGGAATAATGATGTATACCAATCTGAACATAAACAATAATTCAATGGTTCACTCAATAGCATCAACTACAAAGAGTAATCAACACCGGGAAAGTTTCCCCTATGAACTATGCAAGATTGAACCCAATTGTTACATCAATATGGAGATGGTGATGAGGGTGCTGATGGTGATGATGGTGGTGATGATGATCCCGATTAAGTCCAGCTTGATGGTGGTGTTGATGGCGACGATCTTCCCTCTCCGGGAAGGAATTCCCCCGACAGAAATCTGTCTGCCGGAGAGATCTTTTCCGGAGTGGAATACTCAATGGTGTCCATGGCCTTATAGTTGACCCTCAGTTGCTTTCCCTTCTTCAAAGCAGCCCGATCCCTCTTCTCTTTCTTTGCCTATTTAGCCATCTATTCAGTCTCTCTTGCTTGTCTCCTCAACTCAAACTCGTACACAAGTTTACCCTCTGCATTATACTGCTAATAGCAAGCACAAGGTCTCTGGTGATAGGTCTTAGGAGCACTGCAAGAACTACCTGTGAATGGAATAAGGGGGATAGCAAAGGTATGCACACACAAGTCTAGGAGGAAGAGTTAAAAACGTAGAAAAGAAACCATGATGAAAATACACTATGGATCCAATGGAATCAAAAAGCAGCAGGTCTGACCCTAGAAAAATATTTGCTTTTCGACCTAGATGTGAGGCGTACGAATAAATCGGCAAAAATGGTTGATAGTCTACTAAAATTAACAAGCATATGAACCAATGGGCAGCTTCTACTCCAAGTTTCAACAACAAAACATAACTTCCACACAAAAACAACGAATGTGGGAGTTATCCTCACTCATCAGAGGATCTACTTGGAGGAGAAGGTACCCAGGGAGGAGGAGGAGCAGATCTAGTCGAGAACCGAGGGAACTGGTATCTGGGGAGCTCCGGGGATGAGGGAGATGACTAGCTGTAACTACCTCGGTGAATTACGCTCTTAGTTACATGCCTGGATGAACGAAAGTGGTTAAAGTAGTACGGTGGGGCCCAGGGCCACTCACGGTAGACCTTTCGGCCGTCCTAACCACTTTCAGACATCGGGACAAGAACGAGCGGCGTAATCGGCAGGCGAAGGGATCAACTACATACACAAATGAGTATGTATGCAAGCCACATACAATAGTCCTCAGAGCCATTCCATCTAAAAGAAATAGAAATATTGCAACGCCATACGGCAAGATTCAAATATCCTAGATAGAGATAATAATTTAGGATAGCTCCTCATACAACAAACATCAGAGTATCAGGCGGAAGCGGAAAACAAGATCCGAGTACGGATAAGAAGCAAATCGGCATAAGATGCCAATTAAATAAACACATCCCGCCCACAAATCTCACGGATCCCCGTTCCCGGAATATCTACACCGAATGATCGTTGCCAACATCATCTGTCTCTTCCACCCAGTATCCATCTTGCGGGTACACCTGTTCATCTGAATCAAACAATTTATCGTGTGAGACCCTAGGGGTACTCAGCAAGTCTTTATGCCGCTAAAGGGGACACAACCTGGGGGTGACGCAATTGCAGCAAAAGATAATACCTAACAATTCTATAGATACTCGCTAACCATCCGCCTAACCAATGATAGACGGGTGTCCATTAATTAAGAACAACAGTTATAACAGTATAATTAACAGATCCATCCTCCTCCTCGCTTACCAACAAGGAAGCGGACGAACAACCCCCATCATCCATTGGCAGTTGTATTAACCATTCCATGGGTGTTGCACTATTTACTAGTCAAGTACTTAGTCAAATTAAAAGCGGTACTCTAGTTATACTTGTCTATGATCGAGAAACTGTGCTCCAAGTCGTCCATAACCGTGGACACGGCTTTCAGAAAGATTTACCCTGCAGGGGTGCACGAATAGCAACACACACTCGATCAACCTCGAAAAAACCAAATCAAAACCCAACGAGGCATTCACGACAAAGCAATCACAGGATTCAGAAATATTTCAAGGGGCCACCCCAATAAGCTACCCGCAACGAAGTTGGCCGGCTCCGAGACGGACCCAGGGTTTGCGACGACGGATGTAAACGATTAGGAACCCGAAAATATGACTGGGCTTGTCGATACCGCGAAAACGTGGCGCGATCCAAAACAGTACAGGTGCTCCTCGCACAATCTTAAATAAAGCAGTAACATGGCATATGTACAGGATAATAATAAAGCCCCAAACTAATTGTGGCCCCAAGAAATAAGAAGGAATCAAGCTCTGGCTCAGGGGGGTCCATAAGGCCTCCCGGATGTGGATAGTGCGAATAGTCAAGGAACAGGAATCAAGTACTCCAGGTCCTACGGGACACAAGTGAGCATGAAAAACCAAATAGCAGATATTGCTCACCGGTGCCTCTTTCATTAGTTATCCCATTACTACTCCGGTTAAGTTGTTTAGGTACCTCATTGTTCATCAGACAATCACATACCCTACACATGCTTTTCTACGACTCGCATGGCTCAAACAACTCCTGTAGTAATGGCTCATGGGATGGAGGAACAAGCTTCGGTGGAGTTTAAAAGTAAAGGCTATGCAGTACTTGGGGTTCAATTTAATGCAATCGCGACTCAATGATGCAAGAATAAGATAGAGGCAATAGGTACTAAATGTATGCAAGCATGTGGTAGTGCTTGCCTGACAGCTCAGTTGAAGTGAGAGATGGATCTGGGTAGTACTCCTGTGATTCCTGATAATTCTCCTGCTGGGCGTCTATTCGAAGAAGAACCAAACAAACAAGGGCCAACATAAATAAAGTGCACAAGCATATGAATTAAAATGCGACAAGCAAACAAGCATGCCATGATGAATGATGCACAATTTACATGGCATTAAAGTAGCATGGCAAGGGTGAGGTGTGGTGCAAGAATTAAAGCATTTTATTATTTATTTAGTCCAATTTTTATTGCCATAAACAGTTCAGATTTGTAAGAATGTCATGATGCATGCTTCAGTTCAGAACAAGGACTACATAGATAGAACGGGCTCGTCGCTCTGATCGATTTAGACATATTATTTGCCAAATTTGGAGTTGTAGAATTAAAGTTATTAATTTATTAAGAAAAGGGCATTTTATTGTAATTTTAAACATCTCGAAATTTTGAAGTGCTCAGACCTTAATTTGAATGACATATTTGAATTCCTCACATTTTCCTGATTCCAAAACATATATCATTTGTATTATTTGGATTTATATTTGAAAAGTTATTTAAATCTGATTTGAATTTAAATCAATTTTGAAAAGGTTTAAATTAAACTGGCAACAGGATAAGCTTTTGTCACCAAGCTTGAGCTAGCCCCAGTCGCTGACGAGTGGGACCAACGGACTGGGCCACGCGCTCAGGAAAAACCTTTTCTCACCGGGCTCTGGCTAGCCCAAGCGGTAGACAAGCGGGACCAGCGGCTACGGCCCACGTGACAGTGGTGGGGAATTGCAGAGACTGACAGGTGGGGCAAGCTGGACCGCGGGTTAAGAGTGATGAAAATATGGGGGCCTATTTGCAGAAAGAGCACAGCGGCTGGCAGGTGGGGTAGGCTGGGCCGCGGGTTTAGGAAATAAAAAGGTTGGGGGGTTTTCGGAAAGACGGCCACGGCCCCACTGTTCATCTGTTTCCTCTGAACTATCTGACGAAAAAGCAGCACGCGGCGACAGAGCGACGTGACGGGGGCTCGATCCCGCGACGCGGGCGCGCGCGCAGAGAAGCGATACCAGTGCGGTAGGGCAGGGTAGTTGTCAGGGAGTAGCTACACGACCAGTTGAGGCACTACGCGGCGCGAGAGCATGCAGAAAATGGCGAGCGGCGGCGCACTGAGGGCGTTCGGCGCAACGCCTAGTGCTGCTAGGGCTTTACGGCGGAGCGGATGTTGTCTAGGAGGTGGAGGGGCTTACCGCGGGGAGGTTGCCGGTGTCAGATCGGGGTGAGGCGCGGTGGATCGTTGACGAGGCTGGCGAGCTAGGAATCTAGGGTTTCCGCAGGGCGTCGACGTACTGGCGGTGCTGGCGCTCCTCCTCCACGATGACGCATCCAGGGCGAAGCAGGGGAATGTCCTTGGCCTCCTCGAACACCTCCACGTCGTGCTGGCCGGCTGGAACGAGGGGACGACGAGGTACTGGCGGCGGTCGGCGAGAGACAGTGGCGTTGGAGAAGAAGAAGGGGAGGCGAGGGCAGGGACCTGGGGTGGATCTGGGAGAGGCGGGGGAGTCGTGAAGAAGGAGGAAAGCGAGGGAGAGAGAAGAGGGGCGTGTGGGCGCGGGGTAGATGGAAAAGGGGCTTCAGCCCTTTTCCCCTTCTCCTCGATCACGTGGTCGAGCTAGGGCTCGACGTGGGTAGCCAGGGCAGGGCAGGGAGAGGGGCTGCAGGTGGGGACGGCGTGGAGTAGCAGCTGGGGCCAGCATGGCAGGTAGGAAGAAAGAGAGAGAGGAGAGAAGGGCTCGGGTGAGCTAGGGTGTAGCTAGGGCATGGGCTAGGGTTTAGGGTGGTTAGATGGGTAGATGGGGTGTGGGCCAGGGAGAGAGTGGGCCAGGTGGGGCCAGCATGATAGAGAGAGGGAGTGAGAGAAAAAGAGGTAAGGTGAGGTTTATATTAGAACTAGGTTTAGGTAGAATTAGAGGCAAACTAGGACTAGGGTTTTAATTAGGTTTTTAGGTTTAAAAGCTTGTTTATAAGATCACCCAAGAGGAGAAATGAGTACTTTGAATTAACATGAGATGAGGTGGAAGAGTAACCAAGAAAAAGAGAAAGAAAGAAGTAAGGGAAGGAGCCCTCATTTGATTCATGCATGGAGATAATTAAAAGAGAAGATGTGGATGAGAACAAAGGAATGGTAGAGAGATGATGTAGAGGATTCCACAAAGAAGAACCACTAAAACAAAGGAAAACAATTGGGTTAAAGGTGGTGATGGTGGTTGCATGGCCCATGCAAAAAATAATAAATGCCATGATTTATTTTGTGAAAACAATAATAATAATATGGCATTATTCTTATGCATTTCCAAGAAGTGGAACTAAATTCCAAGCAAGAGATAGTTGGATTAGATCCACCCCATTCACATGAGCTAGCATAAAATCATAAGTAAAGAGATTCAAGCTCATGGATTAATGGAATGGTGGAATTATAAGGTGGTGACAAAGAAAATGGAGGAGTGGAATAAAAGATATGCCCCCAACTCAACTTGGGAATTTAGACAATATATCAATAACCAAATACAATATCAAGAGGCAAATACAATTAATAATGCATATGAGAGAAGAACCAAAGAAACAGGGTTTTATATGATGCTCAAATGCAAGGTGGCATGATGATATGAGCATGATATATTTATGATGCAACAAATATATAGGAAGTAGACAATATCTTACTAGACCAAGTAGCATTACAATTGTTAGACAATTGGGATGCTACACTAGCGGTGGCTGTGGGTTGGGGAGGAGAGAGTTGCTCTGTTTGAGCCTCTCCCCCGACCTCCCATTCCTAAAAGAGAAAATCCACCCGGGCCGGATAATCCGCCCCCCACTAGGGGCGGATAATCCGACCCTCTCTGAATTTCCCTGTTTACACAGGATTCATGCCAGCACAGTCTCAAACAACCTCACAAGTTAACACATGGACTTGTGTGCAATAGAGATAGATGTCTTGAGGTGGGATTATGCTTAGGTTTAGATAGACAAACTGAGATGGTACTCATCACCAAAATTGCAAGAACAAAACAATGAAAAGCCAATGTTGAATGGGTTTTCCATAAGAACAAAAGATAGGCAAAAAACCCAAAAAGAACCAACTTTTCACCAAGAAGAGGGTGGTGGCCAAATCGACCATGTAGGAGTGAATGGTATGACATCGCGAAGATGTATCTTGGGTTCTTGAAAAATACTCATCAATAAGCTCACATATCACAAAATGATATTAAGGGAAATGATTTTTCTTAATTTTGGCATTACGGGAGAGGGTTAGCCCAATCAATTAGGACAACACGCCCCCTATGTCCAGGCCCACATATAAACCAAATGAAGGTCAGGACATAGGCGTGTGTGCATGGGAATCAAGTCAAGCTTCTTGAATCCACGATATTTAGCTCATTCTTCAAGTAACAAAATCATGCTTCATCAAGAGGCTTTTTGAATATATCAGCAAGTTGATCCTTCGTGCTGACATACGATAGTTGAATATCTCCACGAGCAACATGATCTCGAATAAAATGGTTGTGAATCTCAATATGCTTTGTTCGTGTTTGTTGTACTAGATTGTAGGAAATTTTGATTGCACTTTCATTGCCACATAAAAGAGGCACTTTCTCACAACTGGCACCATATTCCTTTAAAGTTTTTCCTCATCCATAACAACTGAGTGCAAGCACTTGCAACATTCACTTATTCAACTTCGGCGGTGGAGAGAGAAATACAATTTTGTTTCTTAGAAGACTAACATACCAAGGATCTACCTAGAAATTGACATGCTCCGGAAGTTGATTTTTGATCATCCTTGTCACCAGCCCAATCTGAATCCGTGTACCCACATAAAGAGAAATTCGAGCCTTTGGGAAACCAAAGTCCATAGTTTGGGGAGTGAACTAAATATTGAAAGATTGCCATCAAGTGGCTTTCTTTAGGAGCCGCTTGATGCCTTGAACACACTCCTACACTCATCACAATATTGGGTCTAGATGCACAAAGATAAAGCAACGAGGCTATCATGGACCAGTATACCTTTTGATCCACATCTTTACCCTTGGGATTTAATTCAAGATGGCATTTTGTTTGCATTGGTGTAGCAACATTGTTAAGGTCCATCATCTTGAATCTCTTGAGCATGTCTTGGATGTACTTTGCTTGATTAATGAAGGTTCCTTCTCTCAATTGCTTGATATCAAACCCAAGAAAAAACCTGAACTGTCGCATCATAGACATCTCAAACCTATCAGTCATAAGATTTGAAAATTCATCGTTAAAAGATTTGTTAGTAGAGCAAAAAATAATGTCACCTACATATAATGGGCAAACGAAAAGATCCCCCTTAACCTCCTTAGTAAAAAGAGTGGGGTCAATCTACCCAACCTCAAAGCCATGATCTAACAACAACTCTTTAAGATGCTCATACCATGCACGTGGGGCCTGTTTAAGGCCATAGAGTGCCTTATCGAGTTCGTAGACATGGTTAGGTAAGTTGGGGTCCTCGAAGCCTGGGGGTTGCTTAACATACACCAACTCATGTAATGGACCATTAAGAAAGGCACTTTTAACATCCATTTGTTGTAATTTAAAACTATGATGTGCAACATATGGAAGAAGGATACATATAGACTCAAGGAAATCCACTAGAGCATAAGTTTCGCCAAAGTCAATGCCTTCCACTTGAGAGAAACCTTGTGCTACCAGTCTTGCTTTGTTTATTACAACAATCCCATTATCGTCTTTCTTGTTTTTGAATATCCACTTCGTGCTGATAACATTGTGGAATTCTTTGGACTTCTCTACTAACTTCCAAACCTTGTTGCGCTCAAAGATGTTGAGTTATTCATGCATAGCTAATAACCAATCCGGATCTTCAAGTGATTCAAACACCTTTTTCGGTTCCATGATGGATATATGAGCCTGATGGTTACTGAAGCTTGCTAACTCTCTTCTTGTGGAGACCGTCCTTCTTAGGTCACAGAACACTTTATCAAGTGTGGGACCTCTAAGTTCTAGATTTATTTCAACTTGAGATTTGCAACAAGTTTTGATTTCCTTATTGTTCCTTGGAGGAATCTCTTCAACATTCTAGTCCTCATCTTGACCACAATTTTTTGGAAGGTCGCTGTTGTTCTGGACTTGCAGGCCCGAATAATCCGGCCGAGGGGAAGGCCGGATAATCCAGCCTAGGATTTTCATATGATTCTTGATCGGTTCTGGAATGTGAGGGATATGCAGGGCCGGATAATCCAGCCGTTGGAGGGGCCGGATAATCTGGCTTGGGACTTCCATGTTGATCAGCTTGTGAATGATCTTTAGTAACTTGTTGAGTAGGTGTGTGGAGTTTGTTGATCTTGTGTAGATGAGGGCTCTACTTGAGTAGAGCATTGCCCTTCCCGATCCTCCACAAGGGGTTCCTAAATGGGGTGAAAAAATCCCACACCCATTCTTCTTATGGCATCTTGGGATATTTCAACATATGTATCACAAACATCAACTTGACCCACATGGGAGCTGATGACCCACAAGTATAGGGGGCGTGTCGCAGTATTTTCGATAAGTAAGAGTGTCGAACCCAACAAGGAGCAGAAGGTGTTGACAAGTGGTATGGATCATGAATTCTCTGTAAATACTTAGCAAACGGATTTTTAGGGTTTTTTGATAATGTAGATAAATAACGTACGAGTAAATAAAAGACAATAATAATAATTGTAGCAAGTGGCCCAATACTTTCTTTAGAAAAGGCCAATAAAGTTGTATTACTTAAGATGATCAAATGTTCTCGAGGACACATGGGAATATCGTTAAGTGCTTTCGCTTCATATAGTTGATTAATCTTCTTTAGTTGGATAAGTATTGTGTGGGTGAACCTATCCTAATGTACTGACCTTCCTAGGACTAATACATACTTGTGATTATACCCCTTGCAAGCATCCGCAACTACAAGAAAGTAATTAAGATAAAAACCTAACCACAACCTTAAACTTTGAGAACCTACACTCCCTTGCGCAAAGGTTTCCTAACGGGGGTTCAGGTTTCTGTCACTCCGACAACCCCGCGATTAGTAGCCAAATACACAATGCATTCCCCTAGGCCCATAAAGGTGAAGTATCATGTAGTCGACGTTCACATGAAACCACTAGAAGAATAACACCACAACTTAAATATCAAACCATTGAATCTTTCTCAACACAATTCCAGTACTAACAACATGACTTCTCCCATGTCCTCAAGAACTAAACGAACTACTCACAAGACATCATATGGATCAAGATCAGAGATGAAATAATGATAAGTAACAATCTAAACATGAATGATAATTCAATGGTTCCACTCAATAGCATCAACTACAACAAGTAATCAACACCGGGAAAGTTTCCCCTAAGAACTATGCAAGATTTAACCCTATTGTTACAACGGTATGGAGTGGTGATGATGGTGCTGGTGGAGATGATGATGATGATCCCGATGAAGTCCATCTTGTTGACGGTGTCGATGGCGAAGACCTCCCCTCTCTAGGAAGGAATTTCCCCGGCAGATTTCTGCCTGCTGGAGAGCTCTTTCTCTCTCTATAGTTTCCGCCCGTAGAGGCGGCATAATCTTTCTGTGGTTGCTCCTCTAGTCTTAGAGTTTCGAGGGGATTATATACGCCAAAGGGCGATGCCAGAGGTGGGCCAGGGTGTCCACACCACCTGGTGGCGCGGCCAGGGCTGGCCCGCGCCAGGGGTGGTGTGGGCCCCCTGTGGCCCATCTCCACTTCCCCTTCTGGCTTCCTTCGTCTTCTAGAAAAATAGGATTTTGCATATATTTTCCGGGATTTTCTGATCTTCATGAATTTCGCCTCCAAACAGCGCCTTTTCCATCAGAATCCTGACTTTAGTGGTCCATCCTCCAAAAGTCATCAACCATGCAAAAATAGATGAAATAACATAAGTATCATCTCCTAATATGAAATATATCAATGAATAAAAGTAAATTATGATATAGAATAGTGATGCAAAATGGACATATCAGGAGCCGTCATTTTCCTCGAACACCACACTACAAGATTCTACAACAATTCTGGAGGTATAGTTGTAGATTCTATAAGTGTGGGATTCTGAACCATAACCAACCAAAATACCTTGTAAAGCCTTAGACTCAAATTTAGACAAACGAACTCCTTTAATGAGAAAGAAATAGTTATAACCGAACACCCGGAAGTATGAGATATTGTGCTTGTCAACGATAAGTATTTCATAAGGTGTCTTGTCCAAGACCGTGCAGAGGTAGAGTCGGTTGGATGAGCGACAAGCGGCCAATATAGCTTCAACCCAGAAATTGTAGGGAGACTTAAATTCAGCCAACATAGATCTTGCCATATCCATTAAGGTCCGATTCTTCCTCTTAGCTACACCATTTTGTTGAGGGGTGTACTCAGCGGAATATTGATGTCTTATCCCCTCTTCACTTAAAAACCCATTCAAGGTGTAGTTCTTGAACTCTGAGCCATTGTCGCTTCTTATTGCCAAAATGTGAACATTTGTGTTAACGTTGAACTTCATTGGAAAAATCGATGACTGTTTTTTGAGTCTCACTCTTCAACTTGAAGAAATAAATCCATGTGTATCTTGAGTAGTCATCAACAATTACTGAACAATACTTCTTCCCACTGAGACTAGCATGTGACGGAGGACCAAAGAGATCCACATGAAGAAACTCTAAGATCCTCTTAGAAGAAATGATCGTCTTTCTTCGATGGGAAGAGTCATGCATCTTTCCTTCAACACAAGCCCTGCAAATACGATCTTTGGCAAAAGAAAACATTTTATTTCAGTCCAATAATGTGGCTACCATTGTGAAGACTTTGCGGAGTTCTCATGTTGACATGGGATAGATGGCGATGCCATAACCAACCCACATCGGCCTTTCTGAATAGACACATCGTTCCTGCAATGGTTTTCCCAGAAAAGTACACCATATACAAGTCATTCTCGACATACCCAACGAAAACAACCTTTAGATACTTGCTCCACAAGAGTACCACAATATCATCATCAATAAAAATAGCAAAGCCCATCTTACCAAGGGAACAAACCGAGAGTAAATTATAACCAAGAGTCTCAACAAGCATGACGTCCACGAGAGATATATCATGGGCGGCCACAATCTTGCCAAGACCCAATACCTTTGATTTTGACTTATGACCATATGAGGCGGTTATTATATCATGATTGGGTCTCATTCCGTGATGATCTCTTTGCTTCCGGTCATATGACTTGTGCATCCACTACCAAGCACCCATTTCAACCCACCGGAAGTGTATCTCTACAAGATATAAATTATTGGTTTTAGGTACCCATTTTTCAAATGGGTCCTCTTTTGTTAGCAACAAGGGTCTTTGGAACCCAAATAGACCAAACAATATAACCATCATAAGGACCAACATATCTAGCATAAACATCACCATAATAATCACGAAACAACACATAATGGGGATTAGTAGGTCCTGCAAAACCATCATGATCAGTTTTGTCCTTCGTGATGTCATTTTTATACTGTGGTGCTTGTCTTTGCTTGAGTATGTTGGGCCTTCTTCTTCTTGTTATTTTTCTTCTTTGTCTTGGGAACATAACCAAGTCCTTCTTTCCCATGGTTTGATATTTGCTTACCAAAAAGATCAACAAGTGCTTCCTTACCTTTGGAAAGAGGTGACTTGGCAAGCTCATATTTCAACCTAGCATTTTCCTCAAGAATATCTGAATGATCACACAAAGAAGTAGAGGTGCTAGGGACATCATATTTAGCTAGTCGAGTTTGGAGATGATGATGAGACTTGTTGAGAATAGAGTGTTCACTCTCCAAAGCCTTGTGGGCAATGTAAAGTTTCTCTAGCTTCTCTGTTAGTCTAGCATGAGAATCCCAAAATTCAACCTTTTACTTTTTAAGCTTTCTTGCTTTAGTAATAGCATGATCACGTTCTTTTATTAATTTAGACACTATCTCGTCATGTGAATCCTCGATGGATTCAAGCTTCTTCTCAAGAGAAGTCTGAATCTCTTTCTCTTCCTCTAGAGCATTTTTTAGGGAACCTATCTCAATAGCATCTTCTCTTTCAATTATTCCCTTTTCTTCAAGGAGTTCTTACGAGTGAAGGAGTTGACCCATGAGGGCCTCGAAATGCTTCTTGTGTTCACCTTGCAAGTTAGTTATGCAAGAATCCAAAGTAATAACTTCTTCCTTAACCTTAAGACTAGTAGGACCATCCATATCAACATTCATAGTAGTCTTAGGAAAGGAAGTGGTAGAAGGTGATACCTCGGAAGCCCTTGCCATAAGGAAATTGATGTTCTTGTTGGAGAAGTTCTCATTTGGCGAGTCGAAGAACAAGGAGGTTGATGTGGAAGTGGTGGCTATAGCTATCACTTCTCTTGGGATTTTATCATCTTCTTCGCCTTCACTTGCGGATGAGTACTCCTCTTGGGCCACCAACAATATTTTTGGTTGCTTCTTGTAATGCACATTCTTCTTGTTGAATGGCTTCTTGTGTGGAGCTTTTGATTTATCCTTGAGAACCAATCTACCCGATGGTATTCTCTATTTTGATAGGGGAACTCGGCAAAAAATGGAAATGGTCTCCACAATTGTAACAAGATCCTAGTTTTGGAACATTTTCCTTTCTTCCACTTGACCCATTTTTACGTTCAAGATCAGATTTTGCCTTGGCAGAATCTTTCCAAAAATTCCTCGCATAGAACGCCATGTACTCACCATGTGCATGTTTGACTTCCTCATGACAAATTATGGCAGTTATGTCAATGTTTCTTTCATCTTCTTATTGCTCAACCACGTTGGCCTTTAAGGCAAGATTAACACCCTTTTTTAGACCAATGGCTCGCACATGGGCATCTTCAGCATTCTAGGGTGCTACTTGAAAAGCAGCCATATCTTGCATAACTTCATTGGAAGTCATGAGGTGATAGTTGTGTCTTCCTTGTAGGCTCTTCAAATCTGTGCGTTCAAAATGGCATAAGAGCACTTACATATTTCCTTTTGATCCAAGAATCATCAACTTGTGTGGCACCATGGTTTCTAAATGTGGTGGCAATGGACTTGAGTCTTCTATACATATCTTCATGATCCTCACCATCCATCATGTAGAAGCCTTCCGCTTGATTACTTAGAGCATCATATCAGTTTCTTCTTGTGCTCTCATTTCCGATGAACAACTCGGTGAGGGCATCCCAAGCTTCCTTGGCGGTGCTGAGATGTTCAATATGTGGCATGTCCTTGGGACCCACACCAAGTTGTATCATGTGTAAGAAAGTGGCATTGAGTTTTCTGTCAACAAATTCTCTTCGAGACATATTGGTTGGATCCACAACATGGAGACCAACCTCGATAATCTTCCACAACTCAATGGATGAACTACGCACATGAGATTTCATCAAAAATTGCCATTGATTAAAAGAAAATGCACTTAGCTTGGGTGGATCACCCCTATTGTTTATATGAGGATGAGGGATTGGTGGATCATGCGAGTATAAGTGAGAGACCTCACTATAATCCTCCTTAGCACTTCCCTTTTTGGATGAGGAACTCTTATTTTTATCTTCACCCTCCAACTCTTCTTCATTGGAGTTAGTCTTAGCTTTGTCCTTTGAAAGAGCAGTATTCACCTCCATGGGAGAGGGAGGTGTGGTTGTGGGTTGCAAGAGATGCGTCACCATGTCACGCATTTCTTGCAATTGGGTCTCGATGGTTTAATTCAAGTTTGTCTCCGAACTCTTGAGATCATCCATGGCGACCTTCTCCACAGTCTCACTACATCTCCACGAGTACCCATACTCTCTTAGGCGGTAAAGCCCGAATAAAGAGTTGAGGCTCTGATACCAATTAAAATGAATCACATGTGAACCTAGAGGGGGGTGTGAATAGTTGCTACTCCAAATTTTAATACTTTTTAAAAATTAGGCTTGACACAAAGGTAAATTATCTATATATGGAACTACGGTCCTATATGCCAACCTAGCTACTAAACAGTAAAGGCGGTGAGAGGAACGAGGTAACTGAGAGTGGAGCACATAGAGACACATGATTTGTTTTACCACAGTTCCTTCTTTTTTAGGGGAAGTACGTCTGCGTTGGAGAGGTGGACAGTACTAAGTCCACCATGCCACAATAGGCCTCACCCTGTTTTCCAATTGATTTCGCCACAATTGGCCTGATCCAGCTTTCCGCTATAAGGTACCCGTCGAGGTGGGAACCGATGCCATTACAATGGGATCGGGGCACACATCTACAATTTAATTGTGGGATCTCGTGATGATAACAAGCTACCAGAATAAAACAAGTTATCAAATAACGAAACCGAGATCTAGGAATTCGAATGGAACTCTAGATCAAAAGCCCTCCCAAATGAATGAAGAAGGAAATGAAGATCTCTTCGGTGATGATGTAGATCAAAGCCTCCTCCTTCGATTCCCCAGAGGACTAGGCCTTCAGATGGTTGAAGGTGGAGATCTTTTGTGGAATTTCGAGTTCAATAGAGGAAACTTTTTCGTTAGATCCAATGACCACGGAATGAAGATGGGGAGGGGTATTTGTACCCCCTCCCGAAATGCTATCGTTGGAGTCAACTAGGGGTGGATAATCTGGCCCTAGTGATGGGGCGGATAATCTGGCCGGGGGCAAAAGTCCGGCTCGGTGGCAAAAATCTAGGCCAAAACTCTGCCCTCTTTAAAGCGTAGCGCCTCTGGTCCTTAGCCAAAAATCCCTGGGGGCAGATAATCTGTCCCAAGGGGCCAGATTATCCGACCAAGGCAAAACCTCCGGCCCTCGCTAGAATATTCGGGGGGGGGGGGGGACTCTGCCCCGCTTTAGTGCATAGCGCCTCTGGTCCTTAGGAAAAAAACCCTGGGTCGGATAATCCAACCTAAGGAGAGGGGCGGATTATCCGACTAGGGAAAAAACTCCAGCCCTCGCCACAATATCCGGGGGGAAATTCTGCCCCCTCACTGAGCGTTGCGCCTTGTTCCTTTGTCGATTTAGCCAGGGGGCGGATAATCCGGCCCTAGCTAGGGGCGGATAATCCGCCCTTAATTTCTTTGTTTTGGTTCATTTGACTAGGAGTTCTTTTAGGGAGTAGTATCTGCAGCACTTAACACACATTTAAAGAATCCTTGGTATTGTTACCTAACACATAAAACTCTAGGGATCATGAAATTCTCTTTCAAAGCCGTTGCGAGGATCATGAAAAAAGACGATGTTAGAATACTCGGGGGAGGGGGAGAATCTCGAGCAAGGCGTCCTGTGGCCGTAGTTCTTCTGGAACATCGCCAGTGAGGACGGCGAGAGGCCTACAGGCAACAAGATGCTCCCTTGGCTTCCCCACATCACGTCAAGGAAGCATTGAGCTTGCGGTAGAAGCACTAGATGCTTTTGCTTATTTTTCATCACCACGTCCTTCACCACTAGCATGTCTCTGGCCTTGGACTTAAACCCCCTTTCTGTGCGGTCAGTTTTACTGCCTCTTGTTGCACACACTCCTTTTCTCACTCTGTGTTGGACATCTTCAAGGATTTCTCTTTCGCTGCTTTCGGTTCTTAAGAATATAATACACGCCTAGCTCTTTCCATCAGTTCATACTTTTGGTTCAGATGGCTAGTGCATCAATTCACTATGGTATTAGAGCCAAGAGGTCTCAAGTTCAAGACCATGCTCACGTAGTATTAAAAAAAGATTCTGCGGCCTGCATCGAACCCACGCTAAGGACTAACATAGCCTAGATGCGAGGGGAAGTGTTAAGAATATAATACACGCCTAGCCCTTTCCATTAGTTCGGACTTTTGGTTCAGATGGCTAGTGTATCAGTTCAATATCGATTTCCTCGCCTTCGCCTCTGGCGGCTCCACGCCGTCATCCTCGGTCCGGGGAATAACAGACTTCTTCGGCGGCATGGCAGTCGAAAATGGCGGGGCATGCACGGATGGGGAAGAAATGGAGGGAAAAGAAAAGTGGGAGGAGGGAATCACCTTGTGTCGCCGACAAAATATACCCGCCCAACTTTTTGTTGATCTGGATCCCCACGCACCCCTCCGGTGTGTTGGGTTCGCTGGTTCCAAATTCCACCCAAGCCGGTGAAAAAGGGGTCCCGAGAGACCAGCTGGGCAATTTTTGCAGGGTGGGCTCCAAAAAAGTGCCCTGGGGGTGGGTCTCGAGGGCCCGTTGGAGATGTTCTTAAAGTAAGTTTCTTGTTCGTGAGCAAATGGTACTAGCTACTCCCTCCGTTTTAAAGTATAAGATGTTTTAGCTTTGTGAATGGAGTGTATATAGACCTTTTTAGTGTGTAGATTCATTTATGTTTGGAGGGAACCTATACACTAAAAGGTGTCTAGATACACTCATTTCACAAAGCTAAAACATCTTATATTTTGAAACGGAGGGAGTAGTTCAGTAGTCAGTTTCTTGGTCGTGAGCAAATCACTACAGGAATGGGCAGCTTCGCCAACGGCCCCACGCTACGCCGACGGTCAAAAGTCGGGGCCGTCGGTGTAGGCCTAGCCCATGCCAGCTCCGCCCGGTGGCCGTCAGCGTACAGGTGCCATCGGCGTAGGCCTAGCTATGCTGAGGGCAGCCGTCAGCATACAAACGCCCTTGGTGTAACATGGCCCACGTCCATCGGCCGATGACGGCGTCATAGCTACGCCGACGGCTACCCTCGGCGTATCTATGGCCGTTTTTTCCTCTTTCCTGGTTTTCTTGCTGGGCCTACGCCGAGGGTGGCCGTCGGCGTAGCTCCTTCTAATTTTTTTTGCATTTCATTTGTGCTTATTTATTATAACCAATTATTTAAACATTGTCTATATTTTCTTAATTGGAGGGATTCTTATCGTGAGATAGCTGTCTCCACGCCCACATGAATTGACATTGCGAATCATCATATTCAGCATCCACAATCAAGATATTAGTTATCTTATTCAAGTTCTCGACATAGTTTTCTACTACAAATTCGATAATATTACTGATACATCTCACTCAGTCAAACTGGACGCCGACGACCGGGTACTAAGCCGCGGGTGGTGGACACCTAGAGAGAGGGAACCATCACACGAGCATAGCTCGGGTGAGATCCCTGAAGAACCTGCCATGTATTGGAGAACCTGACCTCCAACACATACATATAGCGGCGGACATGCGCGTCCTCCTCCTTGACACGCCTCCGTACCACCTCCTCGGGGGCTGGCTCCCTCTGAACCGCTCCTGGACCATGCGACCTCCACCAAAGAAGCTCCAGGTCGACAACGGGAACTAGATTCCTCAACAAGCTACGGTTTTCGGAAGGTAGCACCTCCCAGTGCTAGCCTGGTGGAGTCCAGGCTCGGACATCCCCGGCCCCGATGGAGCCCAATAGTCCTCCAGCGTTGCCTCTGAGTTGAGGACGAGCACGCGCGTTGGGCATCCTAAAGTATGCATTTGAACGAAAGAACAATTTTCTAAGTGTGGTTGCTCTGAAACACATCTAATTAACCAAAAAAGGGCTTGGAGATTACCTGTGGGCAGCGACGGCGGGCTGCCTCGAGTGGCGGTGTCTTCGAGCCGGTGAGGGGCTCTAGGTGGCGATGTCTTCAAGCCGGTGAGGGGCTCTGGGTGGCGGCGGCTTCGGGCGGGCGGTGGCTTCGGGTGGCGGCGGCTGCTTTGCGTAGGAGGAGGAGGCAGCGGAGTGGAATGAGAGAGGAGGGGGTATTTAAGCTAAACAAACCTAACCCACCAGATATACATGGGCCGAGCCTAGGTTTTCTTGGGCCGAGGCTAGGTCCACCGGATCTGTACATGGAAACTCCCGCCGCATCACAACGGGGGCAAGAATGTGGCAAAGTTGGTCTAACCTTGGCTCTCTATGTACATATGTCCTAAAAAAACCAAAACAAGTAGAGAGGTCCACCGGGCTACCCTCGTACGGAGATAGCTATAGGGGTAGACGATCCGGGACCCCCGGTCTAGGGATTTGCCAGAGAAAGACCGCCGGAGCGTCGGAATCACATGAAAACTTACATGTGCCCCTAGGATATGTGTGTGAGAGTGGTGCAAGTTTGGTAGGTGCCATGTGTAGGCCCCAGCTGTGACCCCCTTCCTGGACATGCGTTAACACTTAGTAAAATCCTGGATCTATACGTGGAACTCCCGCCGCGTCGCAACCGGGGCCTAGAATGTGGCAAAGTTGGCCCAACCTTGGATCTCCATGTACATATGTCCAAAACAAACCAAAACAAGTAGAGAGGTCCATCGTGCTACCCTCGTACGGAGATAGCTATAGGTGTAGACGATCCGGGGGGCCCAGTCTAGGGTTTCACCGGAGGAAGACCGCTAGAGCATCGGAGTCACATGAAAACTTGCATGTGCCCCTAGGATATGTGTGTGAGAGTGGTGCAAGGTTGGAAGGCGCCATGTGTAGGCCCTAGGTGTGACCCCCTTCCCAGACATGCGTTAACACTTAGTAAAATCCTCGATCTGTACGTGGAAACTCCCGCCGCGTCACAACCGGGGCCTAGAATGTGGCAAAGTTGGCCCAACCTTGCCTCTCCATGTACATATGTCCTAAATAAACCAAAACAAGTAGAGAGCTCGCTCGGTCTACCCTCGTACGGAGATAGCTATAGGGGTAGACGATCCGGGGCCACCGGTCTAGGGTTTCATCGGAGGAAGACCACCGGAGCGTCGGAATCACATGAAAACTTGCATGTGCCCCTAGGATATGTGTGTGAGAGTTTTGCAAGGTTGTAGGTGCCATGTGTAGGCCCCAGGTGTGACCCCCTTCCCGGACATGCGTTAACACTTAGTAAAATCCTAGATCTGTACGTGGAAACTCCCGCCGCATCACAACCGGGGCCTAGAATGTGGCAAAGTTGGCCCAACCTTGGATCTCCATGTACATATATCCTAAACAAACCAAAACAAGTAGAGAGGTCCATCGGTCTACCCTCGTACGGAGATAGCAATAGGGGTAGACGATCCGGGGCCCCTGGTCTAGGGTTTCGCCAGAGGAAGACCGCCGGAGCGTCGGAATCACATGAAAACTTGCATGTGCCCCTAGGATATGTGTGTGAGATTGGTTCAAGGTTGGTAGGTGCCATGTGTAGGCCCCAGGTGTGACCCCCTTCCCGGACATGCTTTAACACTTAGTAAAATCCTAGATCTATACGTGGAAACTCCCGCCGCGTCACAACCGGGGCCTAGAATGTGCCAAAGTTGGCCCAACATTGGATCTCCATGTCCATATGTCCTAAAAAAACCAAAACAAATAGAGAGGTCCACCGAGATACCCTCGTACGGAGATAGCTATAGGGGTAGACGATCCGGGGCCCCCGGTCTAGGGTTTCGCAGGAGGAAGACCGTCGGAGCGTCGGAATCACATGAAAACTTGCATGTGCCCCTAGGATATGTGTGTGAGAGTGGTTCAAGGTTGGTAGGTGCCATGTGTAGGCCCTAGGTGTGACCCCCTTCCCGAACATGCGTTAACACTTAGTATAATCCTGGATCTGTACATGGAAACTCCCGCCGCGTTACAACCGGGGCCTAGAATGTGGCAAAGTTGGCCCAACCTTGGCTCTACATGTACATATGTCCTAAACAAACCAAAACAAGTAGAGAGCTCCATCGCGCTACCCTTGTACGGAGATAGCTATAGGGGTAGACGATCTGGGGCCACCGGTCTAGGGTTTCACCAGAGGAAGACCGCCGGAGAGTCGGAATCACATGAAAACTTGCATGTGCCCCTAGGATATGTGTGTGAGAGTGGTGCAAGGTTGGTAGGTGCCATGTGTAGGCCCCAGGTGTGACCCTTTCCTAGACATGCGTTAACACTTAGTAAAATCCTGGATCTGTATGAGGAAACTCCCACCGCGTCACAACCGAGGCCTAGAATGTGGCAAAGTTGGCCCAAACTTGGCTCTCCATGTACATATGTCCTAAACAAACCAAACAAGTAGAGAGGTCCATCGTGCTACCCTCGCACGGAGATAGCTATAGGGGTAGACGATCCGGGGCCCCCGGTCTAGCGTTTCGCCGGAGGAAGACCGCCGGAGCATCGGAATCACATGAAACTTGCATGTGCCCCTAGGATATGTGTGTGAAATTGGTGCAAGGTTGGTAGGTGCCATGTGTAGGCCCCAGGTGTGACCCCCTTCCCGGACATGCGTTAACACTTAGTAAAATCCTGGATCTGTACGTGGAAACTAACGCCACCTCACAATCAGGGCCAAGAATGTGGCAAAGTTAGCCCAACCCTGTCTCTCCATGTACATATGTCCTAAACAAACCAAAACAAGTAGAGAGGTCCACCGGGCTACCCTCGTACGGAGATAGCTATAGGGGTAGACGATCCGGGGCCCCCGGTCTAGGGTTTCACCGGAGGAAGACCGCCGGAGCGTCGGAATCACATGAAAACTTGCATGTCCCCTAGGATATGTGTGTGAGAATTGTTCAAGGTTGGTAGGTGCCATGTGTAGGCCCCACGTGTGACCCCTGATGACCCACATGTATAGGGGGTTTATCGTAGTATTTTCGAGGGAAGTGAAACCCAATTTATTGATTCGACATAAGGGGAGCCAAAGAATATTTATAAGCCTTCACAACTGAGTTGTCAATTCCGCTGCACCTAGAAACAATCTTACTCAGAGCAGTTTATCAGTAGCAATAGTTTTGTAGTAGGAATAGTAAAGTAGCAATAATAGTAAAGTAAAGACATCAGTAACAATAGCAGTAAACAGTAGGATTCGAGTGCGGTAGGCATAGGGATGGATGGACGGGCGTTGCATGGACAAGACAATTCATATAGCAATCAGAACATAGGGCAATTGCAGATAAATAAGATAAAGCATCCCAGTACTAGATAATCCTAGGCATGTGTTCCATATATTGTCATACGTGCTCGCAGTGAGAACTTGCACAACATCTTTTGTCCTGCCAGCCCGTTTGCAGCGGGGCCTCAAGGGAACTACTGGCAATTAAGGTGATCCTTTTAATAGAGCACCGGAGCAAAGTATTAACACTCCATGAACACATGTGATCCTCACATCAAAGCCATTCCCTTCGGTTATCCCGATTTCTGTCACTTCGGGGCCTTTGGTTCCGGACAACAACATGTGTATACAACTTGCAGGTAAGACCAAAAACAATACTATCATAATGAATCAATAACATGTTCAGATATGAAATCATGGCACTCGGGCCCTAGTGACAAGCATTAAGCATAACAAGTCGCAACAAAGTCATAAAGCACTAATAGAAGATACTAGGCACCATTCCCTAACAATCTGATGTCATTACATGAACGATCTCATCCAATCCCTACCATCCCCATATCCTACAGTGGGGGATTACTCACTCATAGATGGGGGAAACATGGATGGTCGATGGAGAAGCGATGGTGATGATGATGGCGATGATCTCCTCCAATTCCCTGTCCCAGCAGGGTGCCAGAACAGAGTTTCTGGTGATGTTTCATGGAATCTAGTGGTGGCGGTGGAGCGGATCTCCTTCTGAAAAAACGTCGAACCCCCTGAGTTTTTAGGTCAGAAGGATTCTTATAGGTGAAGAGGGAGACCGATGGGGTGTCTGGGGCGGCCAGACCACCCCCTGGCGCGGCTAGGCCCAGCCCGCGCGACCAGGTGGTGTGGCTGGGCCCCAGCCCCACCCCGTCTTATATTCTGGCTCTAGGAGTCTTCTGGTGAAATAGGATTTTTGGCTTTTGTCCCGCCCAATTCCGAGAATATTCATTTTCAGAGTTTCCTAGAACCAAAAACAACAGAAAACAGGCAGCTGGCACTGTGGCTCTTGTTAATAGGTTAGTCCAAGAAATCATATGAAAAGTACTCCATAGTGTGGACAAAACACAAGAAAGTAGATAAAACCAAGCATGGAACATCAAAAATATAGATACATTTGCAATGTATCAACATCGCCAAGCTTAAATCCTGCTCGTCCTCGAGTGGGTAAGTGATAAAAAGAAAGAATAATTTTTGAGGTGACATGCACCATCATAAACTTGATCAAAGTATTTGTAAAACATTGAAAGTTGGGATCATAGTACTTCAATCATAACATGGAAGACAAAGTTCTAGAAATAAGACAAAGAAACTATGACGCAAAATGAAAAGGCACAAACAAAATATTCATGAATAACAATGCTTTGCAAGACATGTGTTTGTTTCACATAAAGAAAACATAGCATAGTGGCATTCAACTCTTCCCTCATAGAGTAGCAAATATAAATGCATAAGACACCTTCAAAGTTTATAAGAGTGACTAGATACAAATAGTTTAAAACAAGCAATATCAAAGCTATGCATCAATCAACAAGTCTTGGGACAATGCACATAGAACTAAGAATGGCCACTATGCTCTCAAAGTAGGTGCATAAAGATAGAAGGTGGAGACTCAATATATATAGTGGAAGAAAGGCCTTCATAGAAGGAAGTAGGGATTCAAGTCTCATAAAGATCTTCCAAAAATTATGGTACTTATAGCTTTCAGCTCTCATTGCCCCTATCATAAGCATATTGAAGTGATTAAGGTTAAAGTGAACAAACTATGGTGTATATGCTTGACGAAGTATAAGTTAGAAATCACATGTCCCTTGAATACGAGGGCCGCTCCTCATGCTACTCAAGTTTAGTCACCGGTAAGTTCTTATCATCGTAAGTACATGTGTATCATAGAGACCCGCCAACGGGGTACCCCTTGCCCGATGATATGGAAGAATCCCCATATCAAAATGACAAGGCAAGCAGACAACGAGCATCTCAGCAATCTTCTTATTTACCATGGGAATATGGTGCTTTTTTCTCTCTTTCCTCTTTTCATAATCTCTTTTTTTTCTTTTTTTCTTTTTTTTCTCAATATAGGACTCTTTTTTTATAAGAAGAATGCTTCATAGACAACTCATTATGGTTACGATGCAGGTTTCCACCATGTCAGCATGGATTAGACCAGCAGCCTAGGAATTTCTCTAACACATATACATAACTCCATGGACTTACAAGCTCCCCTTTCATTTCACACCGACGACATCCATAGACAAAAGAGCATGATATCAACTAGGTACAAAGTACCCGTGCAATGTTGAAAGCGTTCCCCATGTCAGCATGGTTCTGATAATCCACAACAAATAAGTGCCAGCATATACAACATAGACGACACAGTGGTTCAAGTTTATGAAGGGTAAGTAAAGTAAAGTGTGTCATCAAGTTCATGAGAGCTTTAATCACTAGTTTTCTCATAACAAGTTTAATTTGGAAGGTAAACAAAAACATGAATATACTTTTAATAGCGTATGCTAGTAGGCAGGTATAGTGGACTCTTTGGAAAAACTTGGTTTAGGGAGTTGGATGCATGAGTGGAACTCATACTTGGTTACAGAGACTAGCAAAAGACTAGGAGCGACAAACCAAGAGAGCAATAATGGCCATAATCATGCAGAGCGACAAAACATCATTAATTAAAGCATAAAGTGATACTACAAGTTGAAAACTAAAGGATCATAAGGCTTATGGTGACTTGGGATAGTCATAACATGGTGATCATGCGCCAAGTCAACCCAAATAAAGCATCAAAGGAGAATACCACTATACTATGCTTTAATATGCTAAAACAACGCATGATTCAGCCAAGGCACATTAAGCAATCTCAATTGTTTATAACACGTCATGCTACATCAAATAATACTAAGCATAAAGCCAAAACAATATCAAGCATGGCATGACAAAGCATAGGCCACAGTCAAAAACAAGCTCTCTTTACCAGTTAAGCATGAAGTTTCCTACTCTTTTCCAAACCAAACCAAACTATTTGAAAACCAATGTATGAAAGAGGAGGTCCAACCAATTTATTCAGAAAACTAAGAAAACAAAGCAAACGAAAAACCAAAACGAAAACAAAAAAGAAGACGCTCCAAGAACAACACAACTTTGCATGAAACAATAAAAATGAAGCGTTTGGAAGAAACCTGGGATTTTTATTGATGAAGAGGGGGGGGATGCCTTGGGCATCCCCAAGCTTTGACGCTTGTACTTCTTGGATATTTCTTGGGGTGACACGCGTGGCATCCCCAAGCTTGAGCTTTAGTCCATCCTTCATCTCATTACTCATTCCTTCCATAGACCTGAATTTTTTTCCTTCATACAAAACTTCACACAATCTTATTAGCAACATTAGTGCACTCAAGATAGTAAGTCTTTAGGTTCAGTTCTAACACCAATAAAACTTCCATTAAACACAAGCTACTGTAGCACTTCCCTCAAGAATCTCAATTCCCCAAAAGAACTCAAAAAGGAACCAACAAGAAGCAAATGCAAATAAAGGCAGAAATCTATCAAAATATACCAGCAGGTAAAGACGAATTTTTTCGAAGACCTTCTGTTGCTCAAATCAAAAAGTGTTTAACTATATAAAGTTAGATAAAAACCTGGGGCAGAAGAACAAAAATTTACGCCTCAAAAGGACGTACACAGATTTTACACCAATTTTTACGATGAAGCACAGAAATCTGTTTCGGGACAGCAACTTTCCCAATCATTACTTCTCTCTCATTAGAGGTTACTCTTGGCACAAAAAGCAAATAAAAAGGATAAGGGGCGGTTATTACAGAAGTAATAACTTCCAAGACTCATCTAAAACTTTTGGGTTATCTCCCAATAAGTACTTTCCTTTAACGCCTTTAAGTTAGGCATGATAGTTTGAGAGGATGCTCACATAAGAAATAAGAACTGAAGTAAAAGAGAGCATCAAGAAGCAAATTCAAAACACATTTAAGTCTAACCCACTTCCTATGCATAGGAATCTTGTATGCAAATAAATTCGCAAAGAACAAAGTGACAGGCATAGGAAGATAAAACAAGAGTAACTTCAAAACTTTCGGCACATAGAGAGGTGTTTCAATATCATGAAAACTTCTACAACCATATTTTCCTCTCTCATAATAATTTTCAGTATCCTCATGAATAAACTCAACAATATAACTTCACATAAAGCATGCTTTTTATGTTCTACAAAAACATAATTTTTATCAAGCTCAAAAATAGTGGGATTAAAACCTTCAAACCCACTTTTAACAATTCAATAACAAGATGGCTGATCATTCAATATAGGACCATCGTCTAGAGCTTTATCATAAACAATTTCTAAGCAAAATTCTTTAGTACCATGCATCTCGAAGTTAGGCACAAATAAAGGATTATCACAGATAACATGAGCATAGCATTCATCCTCCTTTGGTAAGCATGGGGAGCAATAAAATAATGTAAGGGATAAAGAGTTACTCTCATTAGAAGGTAGGAATGGGTAGCTAATCCATTGTTACTCCTTTTGTTCATCACTCTCCTCCTCTTTTTCATCTAATGAGCTTTCAGGTTCATCAATTTCTTCTTCCATAAGATCTTGCAAGGCATTAGCCTCTTCCATTTGTGGAAAGCATCTATTAATATATTCAAGAATATAGCCATTTTCCTCCTTGTAATTATCAAAGCAAACTCTAACTATATCATAAACCTCACATTTATAAGGTGAATCATCAATATTTTCAAGCAAACTAGCAAGTTCAAATGCACCCTTCCAAGCAATAAATTCCTCAATTTGTTCCACATCATAAAAGTCATAATTTCATTTAACATAAGAAGATATGATAACATTATCATTATACTCGCATTGAAAAGGGAGGTGTTCTCCTACAACAACAAGATTTATCAAAGCAATAAGTAACATTATAAGTAGAGCACATGTTTATAACAATGGTATACAATTTATCAATTTGTTCCCATAAGTGCTTCCCTTTTTGTGACAAGCGGTGTTCCTTATAATAATATTTTTGTTCTTCTGTCAACCCACCTTGCCAATAAGATTCAGTTTCAAAGAAACCAACCACTGATAGAAAGCATAATAAAGCAAGACAATAACAGACCAATGAAAATAACAACTAGAGTAGGAACTATTTTTTTTGTATTTTGATAAAGAAACAAGCAAACAAGGCGGAAATAAACTAAGCTTGAGCAATAGGGATTCCAAGTGGACTTGATAAATAAAGCTATGCTCCCCGGCAATGGCGTCAGAAAATAGTCTTGATGACCCACAAGTATAGGGGGTGTATCGTAGTATTTTCGAGGGAAGTGAAACCCAATTTATTGATTCGACACAAGGAAAGCCAAAGAATATTTATAAGCCTTAACAACTGAGTTGTCAATTCAGCTACACCCGGAAACAATCTTGCTCACATCAGTTTATCAGTAGCAACAGTTTTGTAGTAGGAATAGTAAAGTAGCAACAGTAGTAAAGTAAAGATAGCAGTAACAATAGCAGTAAACAGTAGGATTCGAGTGCGGTAGGCATAGTGATGGATGGACGGGCGTTGCATGGACAAGACAATTCATATAGCAATCAGAACATAGGGCAATTGCAGATAAATAAGATAAAGCATCCCAGTACTAGATAATCCTAGGCATGTGTTCCATATATAGTCATACGTGCTCGCAATGAGAACTTGCACAACATCTTTTGTCCTGCTAGCCCATTTGCAGCGGGGCCTCAAGGGAACTACTAGCAATTAAGATGCTCCTTTTAATAGAGCATCGAAGCAAAGCATTAACACTCCGTGAACACATGTGATCCTCACATCAAAGCCATTCCCTCCGGCTATCCTGATTTCCGTCACTTCGGGGCCATTGGTTCCGGACAACAACGTGTGTATACAACTTGCTGGTAAGACCAAAAACAATACTATCGTAATGAATCAATAACATGTTCAGATCTGAAATCATGGCACTCGGGCCCTAGTGACAAGCATTAAGCATAACAAGTCGCAACAAAGTCATAAAGCACTAATAGAAGATACTAGGCCCCATGCCCTAACAGTCTAATGCCATTACATGAACGATCTAATCCAATCCCTACCATCCCCATAGCCTACAACGGGGGATTACTCACTCTTAGATGGGGAAAACATGGATGGTCGATGGAGAAGCGATGGTGATAATGATGGCGATGATCTCCTCCAATTCCACATCCCGGCAGGGTGCCAGAACGGAGTTTCTGATGATGTTTCGTGGAATCTGGTGGTGGCGGCGGTCTACAAAAATGTCGAACCCCCCTGGCACGGCCAGGCCCAGCCCGCGCGGCCAGGTGGTGTGGCTGGGCCCCAGCCCCACTCCGTCTCATATTAAGGTTCCGGGGGTCTTCTGGTGAAATAGGATTTTTTCCTTTTGTCTCGTCCAATTCCGAGAATTTTCATTTTCTGACTTTCCTGGAACCAAAAACAGCAGAAAACAAGCAGCTGACACTGTGGCTCTTGTTAATAGGTTAGTGCAAGAAATCATACGAAAAGTACTCCAAAGTGTGGACAAAACACAAGAAAGTAGATAAAACCAAGCATGGAACATCAAAAATTATAGATACATTTGCAATGTATCAAACCCCTTCCCGGACATGCGTTAACACTTAGTAAAATCCTGAATCTGTACGTGGAAACTCCCGCCACGTCACAACCGGGGCCTAGAATGTGGCAAAGTTGGCCCAACCTTGGCTCTCCATGTACATATGTCCTAAACAAACTAAAACAAGTAGAGAGCTCCACCGGGCTACCCTCGTACGGAGATAGCTATAGGGGTAGACGATCCGGGGCCACCGGTCTAGGGTTTCACCGGAGGAAGACCGCCGGAGCGTCGGAATCACATAAAAACTTGCATGTGCCCCTAGGATATGTGTGTGAGAGTGGTACAAGGTTGGTAGGTGCCATGTGTAGGCCCCAGGTGTGACCCCCTTTCCTAGACATGCGTTAACACTTAGTAAAATCCTAGATCTACACATGAAAACTCCCGCCGCGTCACAACCGGGGCCTAGAATGTGGCAAAGTTGGCCCAACCTTAGATCTCCATGTACATATGTCCTAAACAAACGAAAACAAGTAGAGAGGTCCACCGGGCTACCCACGTACGGAGATAGCTATAGGGGTAGACGATCCGGGGGCCCCGGTCTAGGGTTTCACCGGAGGAAGACCGCCGGAGCATTGAAATAACATGAAAACTTGCATGTGCCCCTAGGATATGTGTGTGAGAGGGGTGCAAGGTTGGTAGGTGCCATGTGTAGGCCCCAGGTGTGACCCCCTTCCCGGACATGCGTTAACACTTATTAAATCCGGGATCTGTACGTGGAAACTCCCGCCGCGTCACAACCGGGGCCTAGAATGTGGCAAAGTTGGCCCAACCTTGGCTCTCCATGTACATATGTCCAAAACAAACCAAAACAAGTAGAGAGATCCACCGGGCTACCCTCGTACGGAGATAGCTATTGGGGTAGACGACCCGGGGCCCCCGGTCTAGGGTTTCACCGGAGGAAGACCGCCGGAGCGTCGGAATGACATGAAAACTTGCGTGTGCCCCTAGGGTTGTGTGTGAGAGTGGTGCAACGTTGGTAGGTGCCATGTGTAGGCCCCAAGTGTGACCCCCCTTCCCGGACATGCGTTAACACTTAGTAAAATCCTGGATCTATACGTGGAAACTCCCGCCGCGTCACAACCGGGGCCTAGAATGTGGCAAAGTTGGCCTAACCTTGGCTCTCCATGTACATATGTCCTAAAAAACCCAAAACAAGTAGAGAGGTCCACCGGGCTACCCTCGTACAGATAGAGCTATAGGGGTAGACGATCCGGGGCCCTCGGTCTAAGGTTTCGCCGGAGGAAAACCGCCAGAGCATCAGAATCACATGAAAACTTGCATGTGCCCCTAGGATTTTGTGTGAGAGTGGTGCAACGTTGGTAGGTGCCATGTGTAGGCCCCAGGTGTGACCCCCTTCCCGGACATGCGTTAACACTTAGTAAAATCCTGGATCTGTACGTGGAAACTCCCGCCGCGTCACAACCAGGGCCTAGAATGTGGAAAAGATGGCCCAACCCTGGCTCTCCATGTTCATATGTCCTGAACAAACCAAAACAAGAAGAGAGGTCCACCGGGCTACCCTCGTACGGAGATAGCTATAGGGGTAGACGATCCGGGGCCCCGGTATAGGGTTTCACCGGAGGAAGACCGCCGGAGCGTCGAAATCACATAAAAACTTGCATGTGCCCCTAGGATATGTGTGTGAGAGTGGTGCAAGGTTGGTAGGTTCCATGTGCTGTCCCCAGGTGTGACCACCTTCCCGGACAAGCGTTAACACTTAGTAAAATCTTGGATCTGTACATGGAAACTCCCGCCGCGTCACAACCAGGGCCTAGAATGTGGCAAAGTTGGCCCAACCTTGGCTCTCCATGTACATATGTCCTAAACAAACCAAAACAAGTAGAGAGCTCCACCGGGCTACCCTCGTACGGAGATAGCTATAGGGGTAGACGATCCGGGGCCCCAGTCTAGGGTTTCGCCGGAGGAAGACCGCCGGAGCGTCAGAATAGCATGAAAACTTGCATGTGCCCCTACCATATGTGTGTGAGAGTAGTGCAAGGTAGGTAGGTTCCATGTGTAGGCCCCAGGCGTGACCCCCTTCCCAGACATGCGTTAACACTTAGTAAAATCCTGGATCTCTACATGGAAACTCCCACCACGTCACAACCGGTGCCTAGAATGTGGCAATTTTGGCCACCTTGGATCTCCATGTACATATGTCCTAAACAAACCAAAACAAGTAGAGAGGTCCTCCGGGCTACCCTCGTACGGAGATAGCTATAGGGGTAGACGATCCGGGCCCCCGGTGTAGGGTTTCGCCGGAGGAAGACCGCCGGAGCGTTGGAATCACATGAACAATTGCATGTGCCTCTATCATATGTGTGTGAGAGTGGTGCAAGGTTGGTAGGTGCCATGTGTAGGCCCCAGGTGTGACCCCCTTCCCGGACATGCGTTAACACTTAGTAAAATCCTGGATCTGTACATGGAAACTCCCGCCGCGTCACAACCGGGGCCTAGAATGTGGCAAAGTTGGCCCAACCTTGGCTCTCCATATACATATGTCATAAAAAAACCAAAACAAGTAGAGAGGTACACCGGGCTACCCTCGTACAAAGATAGCTATAGGGGTAGACGATCCGGGGCCCCCGGTCTAGGGTTTCGCCGGAGGAAGACCGCCGGAGCGTCGGAATCACATGAAAACTTTCATGTGCCCCTACCATATATATGTGAGAGTGGGGCAAGGTTGGTAGGTGCCATGTGTAGGCCCCAGGTGTGACCCACTTCCCGGACATGCGTTAACACTTAGTAAAATCCTGGATCTGGACGTGGAAACTCCCGCCGCGTCACAACCGGGGCCTAGAATGTGGCAAACTTGGCCCGACCTTGGCTCTCCATGTACATATGTCCTAAACAAACCAAAACGAGTAGAGAGGTCCACCGGGCTACCCTCGTACGGAGATAGCTATAGGGGTAGACGATCCGGGGGCCCCGGTCTAGGGTTTCGCCGGAGGAAGACCACCGGAGCGTCGGAATCACATGAAAATTTGGATGTGCCCCTAGGATATGTGTGTGAGAGTGATGCAAGGTTGGTAGGGGCCATGTGTAGGCCCCTGGTGTGACCCCGTTCCCGGACATGCGTTAACACTTAGTAAAATCCTGGATCTGTACGTGGAAACTCCCGCCGCGTCACAACCTGGGCCTAGAATGTGGCAAACTTGGGCCAACCTTGTCTCTCCATGTACATATGTCCTAAACAAGCCAAAACAAGTAGAGAGGTCCACCGGGCTACCCTCGTACGGAGATAGCTATAGGGGTAGACGATCCGGGGACCCCGGTCTAGGGTTTCGCCGGAGGAAGACCGCCGGAGTGTCAGAATCGCATGAAAACTTGCATGTTCCCCTAGCATATGTGTGTGAGAGTGGTGCAAGGTTGGTACGTGCCATGTGTAGGTCCTAGGTGTGACCCCCTTCCCGGACATGCGTTAACACTTAGTAAAATCCTTGATCTGTACGTGGAAACTTCCGCCGCGTCACAACCAGGGCTTAGAATGTGGCTAAGTTGGCACAACCCTGGCTCTCCATGTACATATGTCCGAAGCAAACCAAAACAAGTAGAGAGGTCCACCGGGATACCCTCGTACGGAGATAGCTATAGGGGTAGACGATCCGGGGCCCCAGTCTAGGGTTTCGCCGGAGGAAGACCGCCGGAGCATCGGAATCGCATGAAAACTTGCATGTGCCCCTAGGATATGTGTGTGAGAGTGGTGCAAGGTTGGTAGGTGCCATGTGTAGGCCCCAGGTGTGACCCCCTTCCCGGACATGCGTTAACACTTAGTAAAATCCTGGATCTGTACATGGAAACTCCCGCCGCACCACAACCGGGGCCTAGAATGTGGCAAAGTTGGCCCAACCTTGGCTCTCCATATACATATGTCCTAAACAAACCAAAACAAGTAGAGAGGTACAACGGGCTACCCTCGTACAAAGATAGCTATTGGGGTAGACGATCCGGGGCCCCCGGTCTAGGGTTTCGCCGGAGGAGGACCGCCGGAGCGTCGGAATCACATGAAAACTTTCATGTGCCCCTACCATATATGTGTGAGAGTGTTGCAAGGTTGGTAGGTGCCATGTGTAGGCCCCAGGTGTGACCCCTTCCCGGACATGCGTTAACACTTCGTAAAATCCTGGATCTAGACGTGGAAACTCCCGCCGCGTCACAACCGGGGCCTAGAATGTGGAAAACTTGGCCCAACCTTGGCTCTCCATGTACATATGTCCTAAACAAACCAAAAAAGTAGAGAGGTCCAACGGGCTACCCTCATACGGAGATAGCTATAGGGGTAGACCATCCGGGGCCCCCGGTCTAGGGTTTCGCCGGAGGAAGACCGCCGGAGCATCGGAATCACATGAAAACTTGCATGTCCCCCTAGCATATGTGTGTGAGAGTGGTGCAAGGTTGGTATGTGCCATGTGTAGGCCCCTTTCCCGGACATGCGTTAAAACTTAGTAAAATCCTGGATCTGTACGTGGAAACTCCCGCCGCGTCACAACCAGGGACTAGAATGTGGCAAAGTTGGCCCAACCTTGGCTCTCCATGCACATATGTCATAAACAAACCAAAACAAGTAGAGAGGTCCACCGGGCTACCCTCGTACAGAGATAGCTATAGGGGTAGACGATCTGGTCCCCCTGGTCTAGGGTTTCGCTGGAGGAAGACGGCCGGAGCATCGGAATCACATGAAAACTTGCATGTGCCCCTAGTATATGTGTCTGAGAGTGGTGAAAGGTTGGTAGGTGCCATGTGTAGGCCCCAGGTGTGACCCCCTTCCCGGACATGCGTTAACACTTAGTAAAATCCTGGATCTGTCCGTGGAAACTCCCGCCACGTCACAACCGAGGCCTAGAATGTGGCAAAGTTGGCCCAACCTTGGCTCTCCATATATATATGTCCTAAACAAACTAAAACAAGTAGAGAGCTCCACCGGGCTACCCTCGTACAGAGATAGCTATAGGGGTAGACGATCCGGGGCCACCGGTCTAGGATTTCACCGGAGGAAGACCGCCGGAGCATCGGAATCACATAAAAACTTGCATGTGCCCGTAGGATATGTGTGTGAGAGTGGTAAAAGG
Organism: Avena eriantha; assembly: GCA_910589775.1. Lineage (NCBI taxonomy): Eukaryota > Viridiplantae > Streptophyta > Magnoliopsida > Poales > Poaceae > Avena > Avena eriantha. The sequence continues at coordinate 7,582,615 of OU342745.1, read as the reverse complement.
TTGGTAGGTGCCATGTGTAGGCCCCAGGTGTGACCCCCTTTCCCGGACATGCGTTAACACTTAGTAAAATCCTAGATCTATACATGGAAACTCCCGCCGCGTCACAACCGGGGCCTAGAGTGTGGCAAAGTTGGCCCAACCTTGGCTCTCCATGTACATATGTCCTAAACAAACGAAAACAAGTAGAGAGGTCCACCGGGCTACCCTCATACGGAGAAAGCTATAGGGGTAGACGATCCGGGCCCCCCGGTCTAGGGTTTCGCCGGAGGAAGAGCGCCGGAACGTCGGAATCACATGAAAACTTGCATGTATAGTTTCTTATGTATTAGTAGAGACCAAATGATTTAGTAATAATATTGGTTTAAATATGAGAAAATAAAAAAAATGTAAAAAGACCTAGCTATGCCGAGGGCAGCCCTCGGCGTAGCCCTGGTGGGAAAAAATTAAACCCTAGCTACACTGACGGCTTGCCAACAGGGCTACGCCGACGGCAGCGTTCGGCGTAGCCCTACCCTATCTTCACTACGCGCGGCCCAACCAGGCCCCTATCCTATCCGCACAATCTCGGCCGCCTGAGCCCCGCGGCCGCCTCCCTAAGCCCCGCCGCCCGCTCTCCCAACCCTGCCGCCCCGAGCCTCACCGCCCCTCCCTAACCGCGCTAGCCCGAGCCCCACCGCCACCTCCCCGATCCCCGCCGCCGCCTCCCCAAGTCCCGCCACACCTCTCCCAACCCCGCCACCCCAAGCCTTGTCGCCCGCTCCCTAACGCCGCCTGCCCGAGCCCCGTCGCCCCCTCCCTAACCTTGCCGCCCCTCTCCCCGGCTACGCTGCCTCCCCGAGCCCCACCGGCCCCTTCCCCGACCCACCTCCCCGAGCCCAGTCGCCCGTATCCCCAAGCTGGGCCACCACGAGCTCGCCTCCGCCTCCCCAAGCTCGCCTCCACCACCTCGAGGTCGCCTCCCGCTGCCCTGAGCCCACATGTACGTCCTCCACTCTCCTCTTCCTCTCCTATTTGAATTTCATGGTGGAAAATGGTAAAGTGTGGATACTATATTTAGTTAAGTGAGATGCAAAAATTGTCATGCATAGTTTACTAGATTTAGTTAAATTGATACTAGATTTAGTATGTAAGTTTGTGAGTATGGAGTTTGTAGTATGTGAGTATGGAGTTCATAGTATGTAAGTATGCGAGAAGAAGAATGTTTTTTGAATGAGCATAAATATACATGTTGTTCCTAAGGTGTTGTCTTTATGTCAATGTACAAACTTTGTGGCATTTTAGGAGTGACCATCGTTGCGGGACTAACCATTGCTGCGGGAGATGGTGTAGGTGACACCTCGATCCCGTCTTCGAGTTCCATCGTCGACCTCGACACTCGACTGTTCGACTACTTCCTCTTCCACCGAGGGTGACAATCCGTTCGCCTCTCTTGTACCTAGGTTTATTTTCGTGTCTAGATCACCAAGTCTGTCGGGTCACCTAGGCGTCATCTCGACCGTAAGCGTTACGCAAATTAATATGCATTAGTGGTCTCGCATATTAATAACCGTAACACTTATGGCTTTTATCGGGCAGTCAACAGATTCGTAGTTGGGTACGGTTCTCCCTGGCTCTACCTCGCTTTGAGACAGGATTTCAGCGGCGCCTCCTCATTGTTCTCCGGATACACATCCTCTCGAATTTTTGTCGAGACATGTATCGGGAGAGCAGCAGGGAGGTGCTGCCGAAATTTTGCTCGGATCGGGGTAGAGCCAGGGAGAACTAACCCAATCTACGGATCCGATGGCTGGTTAGGACCCGTTTTTCCTATTAGACATGTAGGTTGATGCATGTGTAAAAATATGAAGCATTTAATCTCCTGTTTGATACAAAATGCTATATTTGTTGTTTGGTTCCCAACAAAGCAGAAGAGGACGGATGATAATAGGTGGATGTACAGTGGCCGTATTAGTGTGACTAATAAAACAGAAGAGTGGACACGGAACACGCATTTGTTAGTGAATGAGTTAGCGCGTGGTTCGAAGGCAATCGTTCGGGCACTTTGTCCCTGTGCTCGTCGCAATAAGCGTCATCGTCAGGGAAAGGATGAGATGTATAGACACCTTCCGCAAGCTAGGTACATGCCTCACTATGTCACGCATGTCGACTTTGCTCGGTACAAACGTGACAGAGGTGAGGTTATGCGGCAGCGGCTCAATGGCAATGAGCACGATGTGATTAGAAACTTTCTAGATGATCTCATCGATGCCGACCAACCGGATTCACCACCTCCACGGGATGAACCACCAGAACCAGAGGAACCGCCACAACCGGAGCCAACCGCGAAGGCCTTCCTTGATATGATGGCAGCGGCTAAGAGGCCTCTGTACGAGGGTGCAAAGATTTCTCAGCTCGATGCCATCTCTCAATGTCTAGCCGACAAATGCCAGTACTCTGCCACCCGTGCTCACTTTAAAGCTAACCTGAGAACATGTGGTACCATGTTGACCGAAGGGCATTGTCTACCTAAAACCTTTCACGAAATGAAGAGACTTATGAACGCGCTCAACATGGATTACGAAAAGATAGATTGTTGTCCAAAAGGTTGCCTTTTGTTTTGGAAACAGTTTGCGGATGACAAGTACTGCTCCATTTGTGGGGCCTCTAGGTATGATGAGGTAAAGGGAAAAGATGGTCAGATGAGTCAGTCGAATGTTGCTACAAGATTCTTCGGTATCTCCCATTCATAAAAAGAATCCAGCGGCTTACTTGAGTGAGGAGACTGCCAAACAGATGACGTGGCACAAGAAGGGGAAGAGATAAGAGGACGAACACGGACGAAAGAAGATGGAACATCCATCTGATGGTAAGGCATGGAAGAACTTCGATGACAAATACCCTCGGCGGGCAGAAGAGGCTTGGAATGTCAGAATTGCGATAGCAACATATGGCTTCAACCCATATGGTTTGACGACGGCCGCGTACAGCTGCTGGCTGGTGTTTGTTATTCCACTCAATCTCCCTCCTGGAGTATTAATGCAACAGAAGACCATGTTTCTGTCGCTTATCATTCCAGGGCCCGAGTATCTAGGGAAGAATTTGAGTGTCTACATGCAACCGATTGTTGATGATTTGAACCACTCCTGGATACACGAGACGTTGACATACGACCGAACATCGAAGAGAAACTTCTTGATGAAATTTTGGTTGCAGTATACCATGCATGACATACCTGGGTACGTGATACATTGCAAATGTATCTATAATTTTTGATGTTCCATGCTTGGTTTTATCCACTTTCTTGTGTTTTGTCCACACTTTGGAGTACTTTTCATATGATTTCTTGGACTAACCTATTAACAAGAGCCACAGTGCCAACTACCTGTTTTCTGCTGTTTTTGGTTCCAGGAAAGTCAGAAAATGAATATTCTCGGAATTGGACTAGACAAAAGCCAAAGTACCTATTTTTCCGGAAGTCATCAGATGCCAGAATACGAGACGGAGAAGGGCTGGGGGGCGGCCACACCACCTGGCCACGCGGCCAGGCCTGGCCCGCGCCAGGGGGTGGTCTGGTCGACCCCAGCACCCCCTCAGCCTCTCCTTCTGCCTATAAGATGCCCTCGGGACAAAAACCCTAAGTACCCCGATCAAAAATCCACGAAAGAGTCTGTAGCCACCATCATCTCCATCCCTAGATCGGGAGGGATCTGAAGCTCTTCCCGGGACCCTGCCGGAGAGGGGAATTCACCCTAGAGGCCTTCTTCATCATCATGCAAGCCTCCGGTGTGATGTGTGAGTAGTTCATCCTTGGACTACGGATCCATGTAGTAGCTAGATGGCTAGTTCTCCTCCTTTGTGCTTTCATGTCTAGATCTTGTGAGCTCCGTTCATGATCAAGATCATCTATTTGTAATTCTACATGTTGTATTTGTGGGGATCCGATGGATATTGAGATGCTATTTCAGATCGATTATTAATTCTATCATGTATTTGTTATTTGTGATCTTGCATGCTTTCCGTTGTTAGTAGCTATCTTGGCCAAGTAGATGCTAGCATCTCCAAGAGTTAGTATTTATGCTCGATAGTGGGTTCATGCCTCTGGTAATCTGGGGAAGTGATAGAAATCTCTAAGGTACTAGATGTGCTGTTGCTACTAGGGAGAAAACAACAATCCTTTGTTCATAGAACAATCGTATTGTTTACATTACACGCAATTCGTCAAGCAATAATTTGTTGCTTGCAACTTAATATTAGAGGGGGTTCGGATGATAACCTGAAGGTGGATTATTAGTCATAGATGCAGTTGGATGGCGGTCTATGTATAATGTTGTAATGCCCAATCAAGTTCCAAAGGTGTCAAGATGATTAATATATGCATGTATTGCTTTCTCGATGTTTGTCAATTGCCCCGCTGTAATTTGTTCACCCAGCATGTTATCTATCTTAAGGAGAGCCACCTCTAGTGAACTATGGATCCCGGTCCTTCTCTTTACATACAATCTATAAACTTTTTACTGCTTTGTGTTTACTTTCTGCAAACTATTACTTCCTTCCATTCGATACGTTTAATCCTTTGTTTTCAGCAAAACACGGTGAGATTAACAACCTCATCGCAAGTTGGGGACAAAGTTCTGTGGTTGTGTTGTGCAGGTCTCCACGTTGCTACTAGCACCGGTAGTGCGCCCTGCCAAGGCTCTGCTAGCAACACCTTTGGGGTGTTTCCTTGCTCCTACTGGTTCGATTAAACCTTGGTTTCATAACTGAGGGAAACTTGCTGCTTTGCTCATCATACCTTCCTCTTGGGGTTCCCAACGAGCTCTACATCAACACTGAGCCATCAAACATTTTTCTGGCGCCGTTGCCGGGGAGTCAAGGACATCTTCACAAGGGGAGTCCCTCATAACCAATCTCTTTACTTTGTTATTTTTGTTTTGCTTAGTTTATTTTTGCTTTGTTTTCTTGTTTGTTTATCAAAAACACAAAAAAATAGTTTTCTAGTTTGCTTTCTTATTCAAAAAACACACAAAAAATTAGTTCCTATCTTAAGTTGCCTCTATGTCTAGCCTTGCTCCAGTCACTATGTCACCGGAGGAAATGATTTTCACTTTTAAACAAGGAATTGAGGAAAGCTTCAAGGAAGCTTGGTCTAGAATCTCTGATCTACATGAAAAAACTGAGCCTAAAATGACTCAAAGCTTGTTCCTTAGCAGTTTTTACCTTGGAATTGCTCTTTGCTATAGATATGCTTTAGATGCTGTTGTGGGAGGAGATTTCCTCCAATGTAATGAGGATGATGCTATTAATGCTATAAAGAAATTGATCCTCACTTACAACTTGCCTAGCTAAACTGATATTTCTTTCGCAAAAATATTTGCTAGATTGAACACTCTTGAGACTAGCACTACTAGCTTAAAATATTGCTATAATACGCTTAGGGAGCATCACAATTATGTTCCCATAAATTCTGAACCATCAAAGTGCTCCCTACAGTAAAGATTGAGATAAACACTCAAACTTTTCAAGCCCGCTGTGATATCATGTCTGAATTTTGTCTTATGGCCAAAGATATTTATGAATCTCTGAATGTTTGGGGGCTTACTGAAGGAGGAAAAGAAATATCTCTTGCTAATAATGCTACCATTACCTATTGGAATAGCTGAAGGAGTGTTTACAAAGATCCTTGGGAAAATGATTTCTACTGATTATCTTGTCATTGAATGTGCAGGAAAAGGGCAAATTACACTTGGAAGGTCCTTATTAGAACTCCTTGGAGCAATAATAGATGTGGGAAAGGGAACCATGCACCTTTCTTCTCCACAAAACAATCATATTTTCCCCAAGGTTAAGAATAAAAGTAAGAGAGGTAAGGGCAAGAAATTTGGTCTTAATGCTTCTTCATTTGAGAACACTTGATTCTTTCTTGCTTCTTATGCCTAACTTAAAGGCGTTAAAGAAAAGTACTTATTGGGAGATAACCCAAAAGTTTTAGATGAGACTTGGAAGTTATTACTTCAGTAATAACCGCTCCTTATCCTTTTTATTTGCTTTTTGTGCCAAGAGTAACCTCTAATGAGAGAGAAGTAATGATTGGGAAAGTTGCTGTCCCGAAACAGATTTCTGTGCTTCACCGTAAAAATTTGTGTAAAATCCCTGAATGTCTTTTTGAGGCGTGAAGTTTTGTGCTTCTGCCCCAGGTTGTTATCTAACTTTCTTTAGTTCAACACTTTTTGATTTGAGCAACAGAAGGTCTTCGAATTTTTTTGTCTTTACCTGCTGGTCTGTTTTGACAGATTTCTGCCATTTTCTGCATTTGCTTCTTGTTGGTTCCTTTTTGAGTTCTTTTGGGGAATTGAGATTTTTAAGGGAAGTGCTTCAGTAGCTAGTGTTCTAATAGAAGTTAATTTGGTGTTAGAACTGAACGTTAAGACCTTTTATCTTCAGTGCACTAATGTTGCTAATAAAGATTGTGTCAAGTTTTGTATGAAGGAAAAAATTCAGGTGTATGGAAGGAATGAGTAATGAGATGAAGGATGAACTAAAGCTCAAGCTTGGGGATGCCACGCGTGTCACCCCAAGAAATACCCAAGAAGTACAAGCATCAAAGCTTGGGGATACCCAAGGCATCACCTCTTCATCAAAAAAAATCCTAGGTTTCTTCCAAACGCTTCCTTTTTATTGTTTCATGCACAGTTGTGTTGTTCTTGGAGCGTCTTCTTTTTTATTTTCGTTTTGGTTTTTCGTTTGCTTGGTTTGCTTAGTTTGATGAATAAATTGGTTGGACCCCCTTTTTCATACATTGGTTTGCAAATAGTTTGGTTTGGTTTGGAAAAGAGTAGGAAAGTTCATACTTATGTGGTAAAAAGAGCTTGTTTTTGACTGTGGCCTATGCTTTGTCATGCCATGCTTGATATTGTTTTGGCTTTATGCTTAGTATTCTTTGTTGTAGCATGACTTGTTATAAACAATTGAAATTGCTTAATGTGCCTTGGAATAATTATGCGTTGTTTTAGCATATTAAAGCATATTATAGTGGTATTCTCTTTTGATGCTTTATTTGGGTTGACTTGGCGCATGCTCACACCATGTTATGACTATCTCAAGTCACCTAAGCCTTTATGATCCTTTAGTTTTCAACTTGTAGTATCACTTTATACTTTGATCAATGATGTTTTGTCCCTCTGCATGATTATGGCCATTATTGCTCTCTTAGTTTGTCGCTCCCAGTCTTTTGCTAGCCTCCACAACCAAGTATGAGTTCCACTCATGCATCCAACTCCCTAAACCAAGTTATTCCAAAGAGTCCACCATACCTACCTACTAGCATATGCTATTCCAAGTATATTCATGCTTTTGTTTACCTTCCAAATTAAACTTGTTATGAGAAAACTAGTGATTAAAGCTCTCATGAACTTGATGGCAGACTTTACTTTTTTGCATCTAATAAACTTGAACCATTGGGTCCTTCTTTGTTGCGTATATGCTTGCGCTTTATAAGTTGAAATTAGCAGAACCATGTATCATGGGGAATGCTTTCAACATTGCACTTGTACTTTGTACCCCGTTGATATCATGTTCTTTTGCTTATGGATCCCGACAGTGTGAAATAAAAGTGGAACTTGTAAGATCATGGAGTTTGCATGTGTGTTAGAGAAACGCTTGGGCTGCTAGCCCAAGCCATGCCTACTCATGGTGGAAACTTGCAGCATCACCATAATGATCACTCTATGAAGCATCCTCAATAAAAACATATGCAAATAGCAAATAAAAAGATCGCTGAGATGCTCATTGTCTGCTTGCCTTGTCATTTTGATTATGGGATAGCTCCTGTGTTATGTGCAAGGGGTACCCCGTTGGCGGTTCTTTATGATACACATGTACTTACAATGATAAGAGCTTACTCATGACTAAAGTTGAGTAGCATGAGGTTCGGTCTTCGTAAGTAAGGGGCATGAGATTTCGGTTTATAACTTGTCAAGCATATCCTCTTAGTTGTGTCACTTTAACCTTAATCACCTTCAAGATGCTTATGATAGGGGCAATGAGAGCTGAAAGCTATAAGTACCATAATTTTTGGAAGCTCTTTATGATACTTGAATCCCTACTTCCTTCTATGAAGACCTTTCTTCCACCATTATATTGAGTCTCCACCTTCTACCTTTATGCACCTACTTTGAGAGCATAGTGGCCATTCTTAGTTCTATGTGCATTGTCCCAAGAATAGTTGATTGATGCATAACTTGATATTGCTTGTTTTAAACTATTTGTATCTAGTCACACTTATGAACTTTGAAGGTGTCCTATGCATTTATATTTGCTACTCTATGAGGGACAAGCTGAATACTATTATGCTATGTTTTCTTTATGTGAAACAAACAAACGTCTTGCAAAGCATTGTTATTCATGAATCTTTTGTTTGTGCCTTTTCATGTTGCAACATAGTTTGTTTGTCTTATTGCTAGAACTTTGTCTTTCATGTTATGATTGAAGTACTATGATCCCAGCTTTGAATGTTTTACAAATACTTTGATCACGTCTTTGATGGTGCATGTCACCTAAAAAATTATTCTTTCTTTTATCACTTACCTACTCGAGGACGAGCAGGAGGTAAGCTTGGGGATGTTGATACATTGCAAATGTATCTATAATTTTTGATGTTCCATGCTTGGTGTTATCCACTTTCTTGTGTTTTGTCCACACTTTGGAGTACTTTTCATATGATTTCTTGGACTAACATATTAACAATTGCCACAGTGCCAGCTGCCTGTTTTCTGCTGTTTTTGGTTCCAGGAAAGTCAGAAAAATGAATATTCTCGGAATTGGAGGGGACAATAGCCAAAGTGCCTATTTTTTCGGAAGTCATCAGATGCCAGAATACGAAACGGAGAAGGGCTGGGGGCCGGCCACACCACCTGTCCGCGCGGCCAGGCCTGGCCCGTGCCAGGGGGTAGTCTGTCCGACCCCAGCACCCCCTCGGCCTCTCGTTCCGCCTATAAGATGCCCTCAGGATGAAAACCCTAAGTACCCCGATCAAAAATCCACGAAAGAGTCTGTAGCCACGGTCATCTCCATCCCTAGATCGGGAGGGATATGAAGCTCTTCCCGGCACCCTGCCGGAGAGGGGAATTCACCCTGGAGGCCTTCTTCATCATCATGCAAGCCTCCAGTGTGATGCGTGAGTAGTTCATCCTTGGACTACGGATCCATGTAGTAGCTAGATGGTTGGTTCTCCTCCTTTGTGCTTTAATGTCTAGATCTTGTGAGCTCCGTTCATGATCAAGATCATCTATTTGTAATTCTACACGTTGTATTTGCGGGGATCCGATGGATATTGAGATGCTATTTCAGATTGATTATTGATTCTATCATTTCTTTGTTATTTGTGATCTTGCATGCTTTTCGTTGTTAGTAGCTATCTTGGCCAAGTAGATGCTAGCAACTCCAAGAGTTAGTATTTATGCTCGATGGTGGGTTCATGCCTCTGGTAATCTGGGGAAGTGATAGGAATCTCTAAGGTACTAGATGTGATGTTGCTACTAGGGAGAAAACAACATCCTTTGTTCATAGAACAATCGTATTGTTTACATTACACGCAATTTGTAAAGCAATAATATGTTGTTTGCAACTTAATACTAGAGGGGGTTCGGATGATAACCTGAAGGTGGATTATTAGTCATAGATGCAGTAGGATGGCGGTCTATGTATAATTTTGTAATGCCCAATCAAGTTACAAATGAGTCAAGATGATTAGTATACGCATGTATTGCTTTCTCGATGTTTGTCAATTGCCCCGCTGTAATTTGTTCACCCAGCATGTTATCTATCTTAAGGAGAGCCACCTCTAGTGAACTATGGATCCCGGTCCTTTTCTTTACATACAATCTATAAACTGTTTACTGCTTTGTGTTTACTTTCTGCAAACTATTACTTCTTTCCATTCGATACGTTTGATCCTTTGTTTTCAGCAAAACATGGTGAGATTGACAACCTCATCGCAAGTTGGGGACAAAGTTCTGTGGTTGTGTTGTGCAGGTCTCCATGTTGCTACTAGCACTGGTAGTGCGCCCTGCCAAGGCTCAACTAGCAACACCTTTGGGGTGTTTCCTTGCTCCTACTGGTTCGATTAAACCTTGGTTTCATAACTGAGGGAAACTTGCTGATGTGCTCATCATACCTTCCTCTTGGGGTTTCCAACGAGCTCTACATCAACACTGAGCCATTTGTATGCCCTAACGTGCAGATGGTGTACAGCTGGTAAGTGGCCATGCCCAGTGTGCAGGCACCGACTTGAGTTTCTTTGGCTAAAGTCGGGTCGCAAGTATGTTGCGTTTGACACGAATCGATAGTACCTCAAAAGAAAGCATCCATTCAGAGAAGACAAGAAGAACTTCAAGAAGGGCAAATTTGTGTATGAAGTAAAAGAGGTACCAAAGTTCGATGGTGCAACTGTTGATGCCGAGCTACGTGCTCTTGTGCCTGCAGCGCCGAGAAAACTGGCCATCAATTTGCGAGATATGGTGTAATGCACAACTGGACTCATGTGGCAGCCTTAACGAATCTCGTGTATTACAAGGACCTCGAACTTCCCCATAACATCGGTGTGATGCACACCGAAAATAATGTCAGGGAGTCCCTTTTTCACATAGTCCTGAACTTTCCTGGGAAGTCAAATGATAATGTGAAGGCTAGAGTCAATGTTGAGAAGCTCTGTGATAGGAAGAGATTACACATGCAGCCTCCTACCGGCCATCGAAAGAAATGGTTCAAGCCGCATGCCTACTTCTGCCTTGATAGTGTCCAAAAGAAGGAGGCATTTAGGTGGCTCAAATACGTCGTGATGTTCCCTGATGGTTATTGTTCGAATATAAGTAAGGGAGTCAATCTTTCGACGGGACAAGTCACCGGACTCAAGAGTCACGACTATCATATATGGATAGAGCGACTGATGCCGGTGATGGTTCGAGGGTATCTCCCCGAGAAAGTCTGGCGAGTGCTTGCGGAGTTGAGCCATTTCTTCCGCACGCTCTATGCTAAGCAGGTATGTCCCCTGGTTATTGAGAAGCTACGTGTTCAAGTGCCGAAGTCGCTATGCAATTTGGAGATGATCTTTTCGCAGGCTTCTTTACTCCGATGGCGCATCTCATTGTGCACCTCGCGAACGAGGTACTCTTGGGTGGCCCGGTGCAATTTCGTTGGCAGTTTTGTATTGAGAGAGAGTTTAAGTATATTTGGAAGATAACTGGAAACAAAGCCAAGATTGAAACATGCATAGCTGAGGCAACATGCCTTCGGGAGATGGCAGACGCCGCGACAACCTACTGGCCTGATGATGTTCCCACTATGCATAACCCAGTCTCTCGTTACAATGTCGACCAACCCAAGAATGACCGCAAGCTCGAACTATTCCAATTTCCCGGTGGCAAGGCCGGTAAAGGACTAAAATACCGCTTGCCGAAGGAAGAGAAGGATTGCATAATGCTCTATGTGCTTATGAACATGAAGGAAGTGGTCGATTTATTAAGGTAAAATGGTGAATAATTTACTTCTCGGTCTCGGTCTATTGCTTATTTTCTCCTCCTTAGTGAATTCACAGATGAACAGTGGCCGGGAACGACGGATCCCTCTCCCTTGGAGTTGGACATTCTACTTAAAGAGGGTGCTCCCAGAAATAAAAAAAACTTTGTGTCCTGGTTCATGGAAAAAGTAATTTCTAACTTGTCCCTCTTACCCTTATTATTCTACGTAACTAATATAATGAACACAACAACTTTAAACTATACTTGTAGGGAGATGATCCCAATGTTGAGATGTCAGATGAGTTGAAATGTGTTGCCCAGGGTTTTAACCGTGACGTTATGAAGTATGAGAAGTATGATGTGAATGGGTTTCGCTTCCATACAGAGACGCACCAGAAGGGGGCCGACCGAATGCAAAAACGGTAAATACAGGGGTCTTCACCAGAGGAGCCGATACCCTTGATTACTATGGAAGGTTAGAGAATGTATACGAGCTGACCTTCAATATTGTTGTGTTCAAGTGCCACTAGTTCGACCCAAGGGGTGGACTGAGAAGTACCCGTTCCATTGGGTTAGTTGAAGTTAGGCCTTCAACCACCTATAGCGGAGCCGGTGTCTTTGTTATGGCTCACTAAGCCAACCAAGTTTATTATTTGCCCTACCCATGCCAGAAAGCAGAACTCAAGGGCTGGGAAGTCGTGTTCCAGGTATCGCCACATAGCAACCTACCGATTCCCTCCGAGGACGATTACAACAACATTGACCCTGTAACATACGAGGGAATTTTCTATCAAGAGAAGAGGACTTTGGGCACTTCGAGTTAGAACCTGTTGATCTTGAGGACCTCGAGAACAATGCAGATACTCGGAGTGAGTCAGTGGTGGATCTACATGACATAAATATGCTCGAGAAGTTCCATACGCAGAATGACAACGATGATGAGCCTCCACCCTTTGATGAGGCTCCAACTTTCTACTCAAAAGATAGTGATAGTGAGAATGAGAATGGGAATGAGAACGAGAATGAGAATGATAGTGAGTATTTACTTTTCAATGCATTCTATTATTTTTCAATGCATTCTATTATGTCTTTGTGCTTGCTTGTTTTCTTAATGCATTCTATTATTTCTCAATGCATTCTATTATTTTTCAATGCATTTTACGATTAGTGTCTATATTTTATGATGTCTTTGTGCTAAATTATTTTCTCTTACTCAATGCAGGTGATTGAACAATATGAGCAGTGGCAAGGCTAGCTCGTCGTCTTTACTTAAGGCGCTGCAACATCACAAGAAAAATGCTACACGGAGTGGGAGACTACCAACTGCCAATCCGTGTTACCCTGATCTTGGTGGTGCTGGAGGAGGACGAGGTCGAGGTCGAGGTCGAGGAGAACAAGGTGGCGGGGGAGGAGGCATGGACTTTGACCTACCACCCTCCGCTTTTGGTGACGTGGCTCCTGAGTTGTTCCTTACGGAGGAGGGGGAGGGGCCATCTAGAGAGGAGGCGGAGGCGGAGTCTAGAGAGGAGGCGGAGGCGGACTGTACACGTGAGTTGGTGGTGCAGGGGCCGCGGAAGAAATTATGGAATTGTGGGGAATTGAAAGTCCCTGACGAGAGGTTTGAGCCTAGGACCCAGGAGGCGAAAGCCCTTATTATTCCAGATGGCCTTGAGTAAGTGTACTAATTTGGAATTTTAAACATGTAACTTCTTGTTAGTGATAAATAATTTGGCATGTGTACTAATGTTTGATTATTATGCAGCAATTGGACATTTCCTGTCGAGAGAAAGCCCCGCCTTCCTAATAGCATGATTGGAGCTCTGATTAGGAAGTTCTGGCCGGGCTGGTACACTTAACCCGAGGGCGTCAGGAGGCTAGCCACTACTTGGGCGGACTACCAGGCTACCATTATCCCGGGCTTTCCGATAGCTGTTGATGCTGTGATCACCAAGTTTTGGGTAAGACTAATTTCTTGAGTTTCGTTCATAGTTGATGACCCCACCGTGCTAACTCATGACTCTCACAATTGTTTTTATGCATGTTGAAGTGCTTTTATCGTGTGGATGAGGAGCAACAGGAGAAGGCGAACAGGAGTTTGCTTGGGGTTTGTGTGAAGTTTACACCACAGGTGTGGTACAACCAAAAGGTCACGGCCGCTAGTCACTTCTAAGTTGAAAGGGGCGTGAGGGTCAAGAAGGAGGACATTGTCGGTAAAAATCCTAATCTCGACTACTCGATGACTCCGGAAGAGTACATGTCGGTGAGTAAAATGTCATGAGATTCTACATTGCTGCTAAGTTGTCACTGCATTACGTGGAGCTGAGTATTGCATTTTCAGGTTATCCCCGAATGGGCTGAGCCGCATCGAGACGCATGGGAGGAGCTGGTTAGGACGAGGTGGCTGAGAGTAGACGAGGAGTTTGCAGCCTTGTCAAGGCGAAACACGGATAACCGAGGCGATGGTGGAACACATTGTGCGGGAAACCGCAACTTTGAACGCTTCAAGGGGACGATGGTATATATACACATGGAATGCCCTGCATTTATTTCCCGTCATCTTCCTACTTGATACGCATAACATTTCTTTCGTGACGCAGGTGGCCGAGGCACTACCTGGGGAGGTGATTCATGACGTCACCGTCTATGAGAAGTTGTGGCTCAAGAAGCCCGATCTCTCGAAGCCTCAACCCTCGCTCCCCGTGTTCTTCGGCAATGCCCAGGAACACTTGAAGGACTACTCCACGATGGCGAAGGCTCGTCACCCGCATGTGAATGACCCCATTAACACGGAGACCGATGAGGAGTCGTTGCTCCTATCATCGCACGGATTGAAGCATGGACGTCTCAAGATTCTTAATAAAAAGGTCAAGCCTACCCTCACCACAAGCTTCACGCGTCTCAAGGCTACCCACCCCACCGACGGCCCCCCTATCCCGCCTCGTGGCCAGCCTCGTCGATCCACCTCCAGAGATGATGTAGGTTTTCTTATTTTCCCCATCTTTACGACTTTTGTTCATGCATGGTTAAGTGTTTACGAGAGTCATTGTATTTTGAAATTGTAGCCTGAGTTCGAGGCAGCCTACGATGCCGCTCATGACGAATATGAGGTGGCCTTTCAGCAGCATTAGGCGGCGAGTATGGTCTACACGCAGTACGTAAATGTAAGTGTGGTACCTTTACTTTTGCAAAACATACAAGTCCCACTTTTCCTAGTTTGGTGCTTTAGGGCCTGGCATCTAAACTATCTTGTAGGCGGTGATTATGGCTATGCAAGCGGGACAGAGTGTTAATTTAGAGCCCATACCTCTCATGCCAGGGCCGACGCTATTCCTGCCATCGAGGGAAAGTTTCCGTCAGACATACTACGGATCATCACCGGTAAGTTCTTTGCCAAACCACCGGTTACCGCTTTACTTTGCCTCACAAGTTGCTAACATGTAGGGAACATGTAGGGGGCGGGACATTCTGAGAACGAGCACTTTGGTCATGCCTCGCCGGGTAGCCATCAGATGATCACATCACCCTACCCCGATGGTCCTTGCCTGGTCGTTCTGCTGGTGGTGCTTCGCCGACAACTCCCTCGCCTGGTGGTTCTTCTCCTGCTTCTACTGCGCGGCAACCTCGTCGGGTGTCGCCTATTCTCACCAGGGGAGATCAGGGATTCACCTTGTCTCCTCCACGGTACCCGTCTCCTCCAGAGTAGTATGGATGTCGGCTTGTATACATCAAGGATATGATGATGTTTGAATGATGTATGAATGATATGATGATGCTTGAATGATGTTAATAATTATTGATATTAAATATTGATGTTTTGGATGAGTTAATTGCAATTAAATATTGATGTTAATAATTACTGCTGTCATTGCTGTGAAATTAAGCACAAAAAATTTAAAAAAATCTAGGCTGGTCCTACGCCGAGGGTCAGGCCGTCGGCGTAGATCCCTGCGTGTGACCAAATGGTCAGGGCTACGCCGAGGGCCAGGCCGTCGGCGTAGGTCCGGACCTGGGCGCTGTGAGGGGGCAACACATGGCACGTGTACGCCGAGGGGGAGCCGTCGGCGTAGCTCCGCGACTGGGACGGCGCAGCACTGGCGTTGGGGCTCTCCGCCGACGGCGCGTACACCGACGGCTGCGGTGACGCCGTCGGGGTAGGCTACGTCGACGGTTTTTTCAGCTACGCCGAGGGTCATGTCGTCTCCGCCGAGGAACAGCGTCGCCAAGGAGCTACGCCGAGGGCTGCCGGCGTAGTCACTCGATTCCTGTAGTGAATGGTACTAGCTAGCTCGTTTAGTTAACCAGGTAGTATATCTACGGTGTGAAACCGACGACAGTTTATTAATAATTGGGTCTCCAAAAAAGAACCGTCGCTTTCTTCAGGTAGGACACGAGACCGAGGAATCATCTTTCAGGATGGAGGTGAAAGCGATAGTCAAATCAAATCAAGGTAGGTGCATGTATGCATGCATGCATGTGTAAAGTTAAGTATACTCCCTCCGTCAACCTTTCATGTCATCATCTCTGTTCAAAAGAACAAAAATGCCATCATCGTTGCTTCGCGTATATTCCAACCTAGACATGAGTCATGAGTGTTTCGTTGACCGCCGGGCCAGCAGTATGCGTACGTGTGTGTGCAGCATCGCTAAGCCAAAGTGTCACTACTACTACTCCTACTAGTAGTCGTCCTACGTCAGTCGGATTTTGAGGTAGGTGAATGTGTAGAGTTGCTCGATCCAGGCGACGACGGTCAGATTGTCCTGCTACTGATTACTGAAGAATACTATATAGGAACATACTACTATGTATGAAGCAGTCAGGAAGAATATCAACCCTGAAGCGGTCAAGCTATGCTGCTAGTATAACACACGTGACACAGTCCGTGCCACGTACAGTTATCGTTACGGAGGGAGCATGATTTGAACTTGTCGCAGCCTCGGCTGTCAACGATATCTAGCTGCATGCCTATAAAGTCAAAGTTGCTCCTACGTACTGACAATAATACGGTGAGACAACACAAGATGGCAACTTTTCATTTTCGGAAAAAAAAAAGACCATCGCACGCATATTTGAGATTTTTATGCCCGTAGAACAAAAGTTCTCGTGGATGCGCCGCGGTTGCTGACACTGGCTATCAGCTGACCTCCCATCATTACTGCTCCGGTTAGCCAGATATATAAATTCACCGTTTGTACATTCCCGAAGGTTTCGGAATTTCCTGGATGCGCCGTTGTTGTTGAGAAAAGATAAACCCACGTATTCGTGCTCAGATCAGGTAGTACGTGGAAGCCGGCACGACCACAGAAAACCCAAGATCGAAATCGAAACTCCCACGGAAAACCCAAGATCGAAAACCCAAGGTATGCCTCCCTCCCGGCTCCCGGCATGTTGTTCACTTGTTCTCCCACCTCTCTTTTTACGGACTCCGGAGGCGATCAAGTCACTCAGGGTCAGGGGAGCTAGTAGCTAATTGAAGCCAGAAAACAGCAGATCAGTTTCTTCCTCCTTGGTCCCCAGACACACTTATTGATGTTATGAAACTGATTGCAAATTACTCCTTCCGTTCATCAATATAAGGACATTTTAGCTTCGTTAAACGAATGTATCTAGATATCTTTAATGTATAGGTTCCCGGATCTATATACAAAAGTCGTCTAGATATATTTGTTTTATAAAGCTAAAATGTCTTATATTTCTGGACGGAGGGAGTAGATCTGTTGCTTCTGTTAGGGCAAACGTGCTCGGGGAGAAAGGACAAATGTGTTGGTGTCGCGGTCTTTTTTTTTGTGGGTAAAAAAAATAAAAATAAATACGTGAGATGTATGTACGACTTAGACGATTTTTTTAAATAATACACTTTATTTAATGATTTTGATATATATTGCACGATTTTGAAAATGTACAAAAGTAGCACATTGTCGGTTTCACCCTAGCCGAGTGGATCAATTCGGTCTGGGCCTGACCGAGTGGACCGTCGACTGACAACCCAACATGCAGTCGGTCAGGCCCAGGCCGAATGGCCCATTCGGTCAGGCTCAGGCCGAATGCGCAGGAGAGAGAAGCTGGCCACGGGCAGACCTGGTGACTTCTATTCGGCCTCCTCCTGACCGAATGGGCATTCGGCCTGGGCCTGGCCGAATGGAGCATGCAATCCGTCTGGGCCGAATATGCATTCGGTCTGGATCTGACCGAATGGAGCATGCAATCAGTCTAGGCCTAACCAAATGGGCATTCAGCTTGGGCCTGGCCAAATGGAGCATGCGGGCCCCGTGACCCCACGGGCAACATACAGTCGGTCTGCTCCTGGCCAAATGGAGCTGAATCAGCTTGGCCCACGTCGATTGGTCTATTCGGCTAGGCCGAAGCCGACTATGTGCTATTTTTATAAATTTTCAAAATCGTGCAATACATATCAAAATCATTAAATAAAGTGTATTATTTTAAAAAAATCGCTACGACTTAGAGATACTATGATTCTAGAGTCTTTTTGTATTTTAATGTCTTAGGCTTCTTGCCCTCCAAGTTTGTACTCCTATATACCCATGAGGGTCAGATCAATATGATAAATATTAGGGATTTTATATTTTTCACATGGTACACCAGGAATTTAGTTAACCAACGATCGCTATCAGCTAACCATCCTATAACCACTTCGTGCAAATTTGCATGCAAAAATCAACAATATGTCTTCTCAATGAGGAAGACAAAGTTCAGTGCTCTAAAGAAAAACACGAATTTAGCACTCAACTTGTCTTTTTAACGCATAAAAAATTGACTACTGAACAAATTGATGAAAAAACAGATTCTATAATCTTGAAGTGCAGATTTTCAGTCCAATTAGTCTATTTCGTTTCGAAGAAAAATCCCATGTTAATACCTTTTTTTTATCTTTTTTCTAGTCATAATATTTGTGTTTCTCCATAAACGTTTGTACACAAGCAAAGGACACGTACATGTAGATGCCTATTTTTTCGTATTATTTTGACATTCAAAAAATTGTTTGCCGTATGCAGGGACATATCTTCTAGGGAGCCGAATTAGATTTCCAAAATCAACTTGTTCCTATAATTTTCTTAGGTGTACCTGAAATCATCATAACTCAATTTTTTTTTGCTAGGATACACCAAATGCATAAGATTTTATTGAAGAATAATTCCTGTAAATTGTTAAAGATTGTGTTTTGTTCAATTTTTTCCGAGAATACCGACGTCAAGGAAATTGTTAAGGTTCACGCATCCTTTATCTAGAATACGCATAGCATGCATATCATATATAAATTCATGCATCCTGGAATACACAAAATGCATAAAATTTTGTCAAATTTTTTTGGAGGTGATTGTTTAGAAATATTAATGACTATTAAGGAAGTGAAAAAAACATAATTATGAGCTGACAACCGAGAGGGAAATCGCTCGAGTGCTAGTAGTCATCGCTAGGTGGTTCAAGGGTCTATTTGTAATTTTCCCAATTATTTTTTGATATATTTGTACTATTAATTGTTGTTGAGTATTAATAGATCGGTCGACGTTTCCGCAAAAATAGCAATAGTTTTTGTAAAATATTATACTATCCAACCAGTCAGGATTATATGGACCGTAGAAGTAGTATGGGAACTCTCACATAGTTGTGGAATTGTACTTCCAACCGTTCGTACAAAGTCTTGTAAAGCACGTGATGAGTTCGTCATTCATTGAGTTCGCAGGTTAGGCGAAATTTTAGTTCTGACTAGCAGTTGGTAGCATGAATCGAGATCATGCTGGTTATTGCTGGAGCCGTTGTTCATGTATATGCCTGAATCAAGATTATCCGGTCGGGCATTCCAAATCCACCGAGGAATCAAATCTTCACACACCCTTATAAACATGAAGTGTACCCAGAGTCTGTAACATGCTCTAATTAACAAAAGATTATGGTAGTAAAACAAACTACAAAGCACTTGTACGACAGTGAGTAATCTCGGCTATTAGCCCGGCGCCCAGCTGCCGGCTAGCTTATTGCAGGACGGGCACGCTGTTCTGACCGTCGTGGCCGCCGTAAGACTGGGCAAGAAGGCCGACGACGAGGGCAACCGCGCCTCGGCGATTTCTCGCCGGAGCCTCTCGTTGCCGTGGCTGAGGCGCTCGCACCAGCGGCGCAGCAGCTCGCAGTCGAGCTCCGTCTGCTTGAGCTTGGTCCGTGCCCTCCTGTTCTGGAACCACACCTCCACCTGCCTCGGCTTCAGCCCCAGCTGCCGCGCCAGATCGTTCTTCTCGACCTGAAATAAAAATTATTCCGATCAAAATCTGACGAGTCGAATTTATACGATCTCTTGTTTGCAAACCTCCCTCGGACGTACATGGGACATGACGTTGTGAGCGCGGAAGCTATTCTCCATTAGAGCCGTCTGCTCGCTGGTAAGCCGGAGTTTCTTCCTGCCGCCGCCTTGGGCCACGTCTCCAACGTCGTCGTCGCTGCCTCCGTGCACCCTCCTGGCCTTCTTGCCATGCTTCCTTGTCGTGGCGGTGGAACCATCTCTGCCTCTCTCTGGTCGGGTCCTCTTCCTACCCGCCGCGGACGCTTGAGTTTCCGGTGGTGGTGATGCTGGAAGCAGCGCCTGTCTGCTAGTACCGGCGGCACCGATGAGGAGGGAGAGGGACAGCCTGGTGTCGACGAGCTCCTCCACTTCAGGCGACCCCTCCATGCCGCTGCTAATGGTCGTGAGGCTAGACATGGCCAAGCTTGGCTGTGTGGTTGTGTCGATCGAGAGAGATCGAAGGTGGTCGGCTGATGATTGATGACTCATGAGGGACAGACTTGGTTCGTCAAGGCTTTATAGACACTGTCACTGGCACGGTCGCATCGCACGCGCGTGCGGTTTCTTGTGCGAGTTAATCAACACAATTGGTACTACGAGTACGTGTAGGATTCCATTACTTGGGGTGATTAATGTTTTGTTTCACTGTGGGGAACTAATAATTAAGGCAATGAATCTAAAGGAGTAATTATGTACACTAGTCAGTTCATATTCTTGGTCGTGACAAAACGCTAGCAGCCAATATCAATGTCCAGTGTAGTATTTCGCAGTTTTTCCAAATACATTACTAGCAGCTATCTTGCTTGCTGACCATAACAATCAACACAGTCAAACTCTTTTTTTCGTTGCAACACAGTCAAACACTCTGTTGCGGATATATATAGAGCATAAAACAACCACTTTACGGTTGAAATTTACCAAACGCCACCATTTATGGTTGCAAGACAAAATCTCACCACATTTTGCTCGGTTTCTTGCAAATAGCGCTAAACACAAATTGAACGCGAATTAACAAGATTTCTGACAGGAGGGTCACATTTGTTGGTGCTGAGTTGGCAAAAATAAACTAAAAATATCTTATACTCTAAAAATAATAAAAAGGAGGTTGTCCCCTTCCCCCCGGCATGGCTGCCCCAGGTGTGCCACCTGCAGCCCCACTGTCGGCATGCCTCCGCCTGCTCCTTTGACTGCCGATGAGGCCGCCGCCCTGCTGCACCCCTGTTCGCCACCGAGCGCGGTGGCGACCCACCTCAAGCTGCTCTGCTAGGGCTCGTGGGCAGGGGCATGGCGGCGGCAGCGCTCATAGAGGGGTACATGGCGCGCGACCAGCGAGAGGAGTTAGAGCGCCTCGTGGCAGAGGGGAAGGGGGTAGGAGTGCGGCGGCGACCGGATCTTGCCGGAATGTGGCGGTGGGGATGGATCGGCAGAGGCAGTGATGGTGCTGCAACGTGATGGGAATGGGTCGACCCTTCCATTTCTTTTCTCCTATTTTTAGAAAAAATTATATTTTTTAATTAGGCTGACATGTGGGTTCCAGTCCACCTCACCAAATCAGCCCTGGTAACTGGGTCCCACCGTCAGAAACAGTGTCAATTCATGATCAATGTCTAATTTGTGTTTTTTTTGCAAGCAACAAACTAAAATGTGGTGGGATTTTGTCCCGGAATTGCAAAGTGGTGGTATATAGTAAATTTCAAATATAAAGTGTGGTTTTATGCGATATACTCCTCTGTTGCCCTGTTGGAATATAGGCTCATTTAACCGAACCACATTTATAACCTTAAAATCCCGTCTACTATGACATCTTAAATAACGTGAGAGAAGATAGCTCGAAGTTGCCAGGCTAATAATATATAATTTAGATTTTTTTCCATGTATCAAATACATAGTCAAAAATAACATGTTAGAAGCAGAGATAAATTAGATTGCACAAAAAATAAATTATCTGATGGTTAACCCCCTATCATTTCATTAGAAGTTAAAAAAATCAGATCTTCATATACAAGAGTATACCTAAATACACAACAATTAAACCACAAAGACTGAAAAGTATCACCTAAAAAAATGTAATATATTATAAAATCGTAACACATACTCTCGTATTTGCGAGGGCCACCTTGCTAATTATATATAAAACCAGTTAAGTGAGTGAAAAGAAGAGAAGTTCGTTGCCCATTACCTCGCTACGAAATTACTTGTTCTGTTATCTTTCTCACTCACCAAGTTATTTCTTCTACGTTCTCTAGTCTTTCTCATCCTAACAATGGAGTGTCTCTCATTCGGTAGGACACCGCACGTACTGCCCATCCGTATGTGCACCCCGACCTGTACCTGGTCGCGGCAAGTACATACAACCTGTCGTACAGAAAAAATTGCACAGATGGTGTATGGACGCAGGACTGGTTGCTAGCTCATGCATGGACTGGATTTTTTTCTGTTTTGGCAGACGTACACATAGACGTTTCTGGATCTAATCACAAGCTATAGGTACACAGCATATACTCTGCACTAGCTAGTACGATCTGCGACAGATTCTCATTAAGAGTCGTACGTGTGTACGTGGACGGTATTTCGTATTACTTCATACCGGCCGGTTGATCATGGCGCCGTGCCGCTCAAGAAATTACAACTCGTCGACGACGACTGTTGTGTCGATTTCCGGCTTACACGAACTATCTAATACGCAGTGACGACGGTCACATTCGTCTGCTGAAAAAGAAAAAGAATATATCTGGAACAGTCAATATATCGAGCGTGTACGTGCGTGTCAAAATCGTATACATGACTCATGACTGGTCATGGCGTCGATATGCAAACGTGTACGTGATATGCTTCTTTTTTTCAGATAATCCGGCCATGATATTATATTCTCACACGTGTTAGTGTGACTAGCTAACTTCTGTGTCAATGTGCCTGTGTTTCTAGTTAACTGATGTGTCTGTTATCCGCCAAAAAAAAACTGATTACGTACGAAGCAACTAGTGTTGTGACTATTACTCTCTCCGTCTTAAAATAAATATCGCAAGTTTATCAAAATTTAGATGAATTTGTATATTAATAGTATTTATATTTACCTAAATTTTAGGAAATCTACGATATCTATTTTATTTTGAGACGGAAGGGAGTAGACGGTATGCACCCGTCCGAAGGTAATGATCCGACCAAGGTGTACGGCTCATGTCATCCTTTTGGACTTCCTAGAAGACGAGTTCATAGAAGAAAAACGGACTAGTCCATCGCCATAGGGTTTGACTCGACGTACAGCTCCTACCGAGAGTCGAAACCACCAGGTTAACTTGTTTATATACATGCATGTTCATGTCTTTATTCTTGTGCATTATATTTTGGCAAGCCAGCATTGCATAAGTCACCATCAAGACACTAAACTAGCTAGCCGATCGACTAATCGTGAGAAGTTAGACTCCCCCTAATAGTCCGCCCTCCTCAATGTATTCAGCCCATATATACTTGTTAGAATACATATCCTACACGTGTTTATATAGACGTAGGATACGTACGTGTGTATTCCTTATATATATGTTCGTGTTGTATGCAACCGGGACTCCTTATAATCCTCTTATATAATGAGCAATACAAGGTCACCTAACGTGTGGTTTCCCCTATCTTACACGGTATCAGATGCAAAACCCTAACTGGACTTGCGCCTCCTCCCGCTTCCGCCGCCGCCGCCGCAGCCGATCTCGGCGCCCGGCCTCTGCAAACCACCCACCTCTCTCCTTTTAGTCTCGCCGCCCCTCTGCAATGGGTGACGACGCCACACGGATCGCGCAAGCCGCGAAGGAAAAAGAAGACCGCGAGGCCCGAGAAGCTACTAACGCCCAGTCGAAACTCGCCCTCGCCATTGCCCCCTCCTCCAGCGCAGGGGCCTTCTCGCTCACCTCATTGCATGCCCAAGCCGCCGGCCTCCACTCCATCAAGGGGTACGTCCCCGTCGAGCTGGCCCTCGACACTGGCGTTCATCGCCAATGGCGCACCTTCTTCCGCACTGCCCTTCGCAAGTATGCGTTGCTTGACCACGTCGACGCCCCTGCTCCGTCCGTTCCGACTCCGGAGTGGGCTCTCTTGGATGCCACGGTCGTCTCCTGGCTCTACGGGTCCGTGTCCTTCGGCCTCCTCGATGTCGTCATGACACCGGGCGAAGACCCCCTCGCCGTCGAGCTGTGGACAAGCATCAACGGGCTAACGACCACAAGATCAACCGCCAGCTCCACCTCTCCACCGAGCTGGGCGAGATCAAGATGGGCGAGATGAACATGACCGAGTACTTGAAGAAGATCAAGGCCCTCGCCGACGGTCTCGCGGATCTCGGCTCCCCGGAAGATGACCCCAAGCTGGTCATCCACTGCCTCAATGGACTTTCCGAGAAATACGAGGGCGTCGCCGATCTCATCTCCCTTATGCCCGACATCTCGTTTGAGAAGTGCCGTTCTCTTCTCGCGCTCCAAGACATGAAGCGCAAGAATCGTCGCTCGTGCAATGGCAACGGCGACACGACCCTCTACTCCAACGCCACCACCACCCCCAACTCCGGACGGGGCAACAGTGGCAAGGGCAAGAAAAAGAAGAAGGCCACAACGGACGCTGCCAAGGACACCGCCATCATGCAAGCCGGCCCCTTCATCACACCTCCGCTCGCCGCTCCTCCAACCTGGCCCACGTCGGTCCTGCCCTAGAATGACGCGATCCAGATGTGGCCATATGGCCCTGGTATGCAGGCTCGACCCCCCAGCTACATGCACCATCCCCCCCCAGCACGCCTTCTACGCGCAAGGCCCCTACACCATGCCGCACGCCTATGGCTATGGCTACGACGGCTATGCTCCTCAGGCTCCTGAATATGGGCTCGGCGCTGCACCCCCGTCATCACCGGCTTCATCGACTGCCTCATGGGACCAGTCTGCGCTAATGAAACCGATCGAGACGATGGCCTTCAAGCAATCACCACCGATTGGGTCATGGACACTGGCGCCACCTCCCACTTCGCATCGAACCCCGGTATGCTCACCTCCATGTCTCCTCCTTCTTGTTCCTCTCGTGCTATCGTTGTTAGTAACGGTTCCATCCTTCCGATCACCGCTACCGGGCATGCACGTTTTCCTATTTCTACTCCCTCGCATCCTCTGCATCTTCAGAATGTCTTAGTAGCTCCTGATATAGTCAAAAACCTCCTGTCCGTTCATCAATTCACCATTGATAATCGTGTTTCCATCGAATTTGACCCTGTTGGTTTTTCGGTGAAGGACCTTCTAACCAGGACCGAGATTCTCAGATGCAATAGTCCCGGAGCCCTCTACCCTATCAGCACCTCCTCCCCCAGCCGCCCACACGCCTTCCTCGTCGTCGACCCTGCTATGCGGCATCGGCACCTTGGACACCCTGGACAGCCAGTCATGGACTCATTAGCTCGCTCCTGATTATTCCTAGGGATAAAAATAAATCTAGTTTGTGTCATGCTTGTCAGTTAGATCGCCATGTTCGTCTACCTTTTTCTTTTACCAATCGTGTAACACATTCTCCGTTTCAACTTATACATTGTGATTTGTGGACATCTCCTGTTGAGAGTATTTCTGGCTTTAAGTATTATCTCGTTTATCTCGATGATTTCACTCAATACGCTTGGGTTTATCCTTTACGTGAAGTCAGAAGCCTTCTCATACTTGTCATCCCTCCACGCCTTAGCCCAAACTCAGTTTCATGCACCCTTGAAAGCCATCCAGTGTGACAATGGTCGCGAGTTCGATAATTCCTCCCTACAATCGTTTGCCCAACGCCATGGGATAGCACTCTTCTCATGTCCTATACTTCACAACAAAATGGTAAAGCCGAGAGAATTATTCGCACCCTTAATAACATCATTCGCACCGTTCTAATTCAAGCTAGCATGCCACCTCGCTTCTGGGCCGAGGCTCTCCATATAGCCGTGCTATTGCACAATCGGCTGCCTTCCAAGGCCATCGCGGATCGCGTGCCTTTTCGAGCCCTTCATGGTGTCGACTCTGCATATGCTGGTCTTAGGGTCTTTGGATGCTTATGCTACCCCAACACCACTGCCGTTGCCCCGTATAAACTTGCGCCTCGCTCCGTGCTATGTGTGTTCCTTGGGTATCCATCCTAACATCATGGCTATCGCTGCCCTGATCGTTCTACCCAAAAGATCATCATCTCTTGCCATGTTGTGTTTGACGAGTCTATCTTTCCCTTTGCCTCTAACGCATCAGCACCATCCTCTACTCCTACTTTGCAAAGTTATGACTTTTTGCAGGTTGAGCAGCCGATGTTGCCGATGCCATTTACCGCGCCGACCGCGGGAACTTTTGCCACGGGCTCTGCCGCGGCCACTCGGCAACCTGCCATGGGCGTTTGGCAGATTGCCGCGGCTGCCCGGCAGCCTGCCACGTGCACTTCTCCTGCCGCGGTAGGATCTCCCGCCCCGCGCACGCCGCCTCGGGCCACCTCGCCTGGCCCGTCGTCGGCTCCCTCGCCCGCCGTGTCTACGAATGATGGTGCCCCGCAGCCTTCTACGAGCTCTCCATCCATGGCTTCTACCTCGCCTCCCGCCATAGATGCTCCTCGGGCTCATCGTCCTCGAGCACCACCGCCGCCACCGTCTCACACCATGCTCACGCGTGCCAAGCACGGCATTGTGTAGCCCAAGACGATTTTTTATCTTCATGTTGAAGGATTGTCTCCAATACCGAAGACTTATCGTGGTGCTCTCAAAGACCCCAACTGGCATGCTGCAATGGTTGAAGAGTACAACGCTCTCCTCTCCAAAAAAACTTGGGACTTGGTTGATCCTCCTCGCTGTGCCAACATTGTCACCGGCAAGTGGATCTTTCGTCACAAGATGAAGTCCGATGGTTTGTTGGAACGATACAAAACTCGTTGGGTCCTCCGAGGTTTTACTCAGCGCGAAGGTATTGATTTTGATGAGTCTTTCAGCCCTGTGGTCAAGCCAGCCACCATACGCATGGTGTTTCACTTGCGCTCTCTAGTAACTAGTCGATTCATCAGCTTGATGTCAAGAACGCCTTCCTCAACGGCACACTCATCGAGACCATGTATGCTCGACAGCCTTCCGGGTTTACTGATCCCAGATTTCTTGACAAGGTGTGCCGCCTCAACAAATCTCTCTACGGTTTGAAGCAGGCGCCTCGAGCATGGTTTCAGCAGTTTGCTTTGTTCATTGCTACTGTTGGTTTTGTTGGCTCCAAGTCCGATAGCTCCCTGTTTGTCTACCGGCGTGGCACTGACATGGCCTATCTCCTGCTCTATGTGGATGACATTATTCTGACAGCGTCTTCTCCGACTTTGTTACACAGTTTAATTGCTTCTCTTCGTAAAGAGTTCAGCATGAAAGATATGGGTGGGCTTCACTATTTTCTGGGCATCTCAGTCAGACACACTAAGGACAGTTTGTTCCTCTCATAGGAGAAGTATGTATTGGAGCTTCATGACAAAGCTGGTATGTTACAGTGTAAATCTATCTCCACTACAGTTGATACAACTTCTAAGTTTGCACCTCAGTCTAGTGATCCCGTGGCTAATCCTATAGAATATCGCAGTATTGCAGGAGGTCTCCAATACCTCACTTTCACCCGGCCAGATATCTCCTATGCAGTACATCAGATATGTCTTCATATGCATGATCCACGGGCTAATCACTTGGTCCTTGTGAAGCGTCTTCTACGCTACATCCGCGACACCACCGAATATGGTCTCACTTTGTATCGACGCACATCGAACAAATTGCTGGCCTACTCTGACGCTGACTGGGCAGGTGGTCCAGACACTCGACGGTCTACTTCAGACTATTGTGTGTTCCTTGGCGCGAACTTGGTGTCTTGGTCGGCCAAGCGGCAACACACTGTTTTCGAGTGCGGAGGCTGAGTATCGGGCGGTAGCAAATGTGGTGGCTGAATCTTGTTGGCTTCGACGGCTACTTTTGGAGCTTCATCGACCGGTGCATGATGCTTCAGTGGTCTTCTGTGACAATGTGAGCTCTGTTTACATGACACAGAATCCAGTGCATCACCAGCGTACCAAGCATGTGGAGATTGATCTACACTTCGTCAGAGATCGCGTGACCACTGGCGAGGTTAAGGTGCTACACGTTCCTAGTTCATCACAGTTCGCGGACATCTTCACCAAAGTATTACCATCGCCTCTCTTCTTGGACTTTCGAGACAGTCTCAACATTCGTCGGCTGCCTAGTTTTAACTGAGGGAGGGTGTTAGAATACATATCCTACACGTGTTTGTATACATATAGGATACGTATGCGTGTGTATTCCTTGTACATATGTCCGTGTTGTATGCAACCGGGACTCCTTATAATCCTCTTATATAATGAGCAATACAAGGCCACCTAACGTGTGGTTTCCCCTATCTTACAATACTACAAATGGCCGTGCGTAATGGTCCTTAATTAGCATTAAAAGCCCAAAAATTAATACTAATCCAAGCATATGCACAAGCATTAGCCAAACTGACCTAGAAAACAGCCCATCTGATACTTTGATCTCTGGATCATACTGGCGGTTTCTTCTCCCCGATCATCTGTGTCGGCGGCTCGTATCGATTGAGATCAGATCGACCTACTAGGGCATCAGCCACCATTCGCTAGCTCGTCGCTACCGCTCTTTAGCCACCGTCGGCCAGCCGAACTGGCGCCGGGAGACCGTCCGCGTCCAGGCCAGGACATGGACGCAGGAACGTGCTAGCCATCGTCGATGTCTCATCAACGATTTAGTTCAAGGTACCCTGAATCATTGATATTGATATACGTATGCTATCCATGTTCAGTACTAGCTGTAGTTTTTTGTGAATTGCGACCTAGTGTATAGAACGAGGTCTAGCTAATCAGTAGAGTTGACAAATAGATTAATCTACTACTTAAATATATTGTGTATGAATTTTTTATCCACAGTCAAAACGCTTGTGGGTGTGTGGCCCAAAAAATTAGCCACATGTACATCGTTACTAAATGGCATTCTACCCTATATATTGTTAGTTCGATCTAATCTCCATACTACATTTACATGCTAAGTAATTTGCACGGCATTAGATTGTATATAAGTGTGAAAGATGTATATCCATATACAATCTCCAAATTAACTACACTTTCCTTCAACACTTTGAATTGCCAAATAAAATTAATTTTAAATGACAGCTCCAAATATGAGTTAGCTGGTTCCCTCTAATTACTTTGGGTCCGATGTTGGTATTTTTGGCTTAGATAGACTCGGCTACTCAAGATATAGAAAAAGGGGGTATGTCTCATGTTTAAAGCACCGAAATTTTCTGGTAAGTCCATTTACTATATGTGTTACATGGTATGCAAAAGTTTAGATTGTGAGCTCGCCCTTCCTATGTTCAATTCCTGGCTCCGTTCCTGCTTCTGATCTAGCTAGAGGCGTCTAGTCAACTGAATATAGCTTTGCTTCGAAAAAGGTATTACACCAATAATGTGTGGAAAGTACGCATAAATATCTAATCATGTAAATAGACTCGAGACTGGAAACAAAATTGCTCCTCTACCTGTCTACGTTGTGCCATATGGTCAACATCGGAGCTCAGGGCCACAAGCTTCCAAGCCTATGATTAGGAAAAGCTGAAATAATGACCGTGCCATTGCTAACGTTACGACTCTCTTTTTTAAATGTGGGATTTTTCTGTTGCACCGTCGGCAGCGGCAAAAAAAAAAGATTAGTTTGCTTTCGACATATATGGGACCAAATGATAAGGGCATTCTGTATCATGTTTTACCTTATGTTTTTGTATTAATAGTATTATTATTTTAGTATATACCACACAGCATGTGCGTCTTTTATGCTGATTTTATCATGATCTTAGATTTAGAGAGCTTGATAGACAAACTAATTAAAACTATTATTATTTTGGGCATAAATAAGATGATTGAAAGATCTTTATGTCTTCCATACAAATGTGCACGCACATGAGAAAAATGACAAAACAAAAAACATGAACAGACATGGTCTTAAGGTCTAAACATCATTGGTACAGTTTAGGATGACCGTATCGGATGACGTACCATACCTCTACAGAACGAGGATAGGACCAGGATGACCTTATTCTGATATAAGATGTAGCCGTCTCGTCATTATCTTTAAGAAGACACTGATAAATAAGCTAAAAAGAACAAGAAACCCCCCGTCGATGAGGGACAGTGGTCCGTCACACCTCCATCGGACCGATGATGTCACTGGCGGAACCCTAGATAGGATTTACAGCTGCCGCCTCCAGGAGCAGAGCTCCTAGTAGGGAAAGGTGGTGCAGCTGCCCTACCTTGATTCTTCGTGAATAGTTTTAGCTGCAAGTGTTTTTCTAAACAATTTGAGTCGTCATACGTCTAACACGGAATCGTATGAGAAAGTTATGCTAGTTTTAATGAACACTACGATAGATTTCGAACTTGAAACATGAAAGTCTAGTCGAAAACCACTCTTTCTCTTTCCAATAGCTAATTAACAATCTCACAAAAACACGACTCTAAACAATATCCTAGGTGTGGCATTTAAGGAGGACTTGGAGGAATTGAGGCCATTTTCTTGTCTCGACTCATATATATAAGCTAAATGTGAATAACATTGGTTGTCTTACAAATATTTACACGGGGTTTTCTCTCATTATGAGCATGAGCATTTGCAAGATAATCTTGAGCTATTCATTATTCATATTGGGTGAACTAAAAACTCAGAAATTTTCTTTATATTTGAAAGGTATGCCATCTTTCTAACGCTTTATCACATAATTGAGCTGGCATAGATTTTTACCAGTGGCGATAACAGCCAAAAGGACTTTCTCGAAGACTAACATCATCAAGACTTAGTTGTGCTAAAAGATGTTCACGATTGCTTCTTGTCACTTGATCACGCAGTGACGACGGTCACATTCGTCTGCTAGCTGAAAAAGAAAGAGAGAATATATCTGGAACAGTCAATATATCGAGCGTGTACGTGCGTGTCAAAATCGTATACATGATTGGTCATAGCGTCGAAGTCGAATTATCATATGGAAACGTGTACGTGATGCTTCTTTTTTTCAGATAATCCGGCGGCCGTGATATTATATATTCTCACACGTGTGACTAGCTAACTTGTGTGTCAATGTCCGTGTCTCTAGTTAACTGATGTGTCTGTCATGTAGTACTACGAAGCAGCTAGTACTGTGACTAATATTACTCGTTCCGTCTTAAAATAAATAACACATGTTTGTTAATATTTGTATGAATCTGTATACTAATAGTGTCTATATTTATTCTAATTTTGCAAATCCGTGACACCTATTTTGAGGCCGGGGAGTAGACGGTATGCACCGCCGTCCGAAGGTAATGATCCGACCCAGACTTCTGCAAGGTTCACGGCTCATGTCATCCTTGGACTTCGTAGAAGAAAAACGGACTAGTCCAACGACATAAGGTTTGACTCGTCGTACAGCTCCTACCGAGAGCAGAAACCACCTGGTTATATTTACACACATGCATGTTCCTGTCTTTATTTTTGTGCATATTATATTTTGGCATTGCCCATGTCACCATGAAGACATGCACTAAGCAGCTTGCCGATCGACTAGTCGTGAGAAGTTTTGCAACTCGAAGCTTCTGATCTAGTCAAGCCGAATATAACTTTGCTTCGAAAAAAAATGTACTCCCTCTGTTTATAAATAAGTGGCTTGAATTTATCTAATTTAGCATATATCTATACACTAAAAGGTGTCTAGATTCATCCAAATCTAGAGAAATTCAAGTCACTTATTTCTGGACGGCAAGACCGTCTCTATATTTTGCAGGGGCCTTGGGCGAATTCGACAAGTGGGCTGCTAAGTCCAATATATATGTACGCGCAACTAGATATATAGGCATGTATATATCTAGTTTTAACTTGCACAATATTAAAAGCAGCATGAGAAATCCATAAATAATTATCTAGCACTAAAGCAATGTCACATTACCATAGAAAGAATAAAAGGGTAGAAAGACAGAACAAGTATTCCCTCCTACTTTGATTACCTCAAATAAGAAACCTAAATTACAATGAGTCCATTGACAATCTGCATCCAAAACAAAAAGTTGTAGTTAATTAGTTACTTACACTTGCAAAAATTGAAGCTGGTTAGCTACTTACTATTATCCGAGGATTGCTCATTGGCCTTAAGATCCGCATTTGAATTATACTCATCATTTTGTCCTAGATCAGATTCTTGTATTTGATTACTATTGTTAACATCAACACTACTTGTTGTTGAAAAGTACTTATTTAAAGCACCTATTTGCGATTCAATCGGCTGAGTAATATCTCGCTTTCATTTTTTCTTCTTCGTTGCACTGGACAATTGTTTCGGCGGCATTGTAACATCTATAATGGATAAATGGTGATGAAATTTACAAATCTTAAAAGTTAAAACCTAATTAAAGGATTACACCATGAATTTGATGAAGGATTTCAAGAGGAATGCCGAGAGAACTTACAGGCAGGGGCGATCGGGCGCAGTGCCGCAGGCCTAACCGGGCGAGCAGGGGTCGGAGCGTGTCACCGTGTCCACTTGAAGTCGCGAGGAGCAGGGGCACTGGAGCAATTTTGGCGATCGCCGATCGGAGCACCGCTGCACTGGAGGGCACGACCACAGATGCCACGAGCCGACGAGCATACCCATATCCGATTGCTCACAGTCCCGATCGATCATTTTGTTTCTTCTTTTCTCTCCGTATGGCAATTGTTGGCCGGTTTGTTTGGTCCAATTGTAAACAAAAACTAACTTGCCGACTGAGCAGAGTATATAGCCAACCTACTAGATCCTGGCCCCCTCCGGCTTGGGCCCTTGGGCACCACCCAACCTGGCCTAGGGTCAGAGCCGAGTGATGACCCACAAGTATAGGGGGTGTATCACAATATTTTTGATAAGTAAGAGTGTCGAACCCAACAAGGAGCAGAAGGTGCTGGCTAGTGGTATGGATCAGGAATTCTCTGCAAATACTTAGCAAACGGATTTTTAGGGGTTTTTGATAAAGCAAGTAAACAAAGTACGAGTAAATAAAAGACAGTAGGAATAAATGCAGCAAGTGGCCCAATCCTTTATGCAGCAAAGGACAAGCTGGTTGTATTACTTAAGATGACCAAACATTCTCGAGGACACATGGGAAGACTGTCAAGTGCTTTCGCTTCATATAGTTGATTAATCTTCTTTAGCTTGCTAAGTGTTGTGTGGGTGAACCTGTGCTAATGTACCGACCTTCCTAGGACTAATACATACTTGTGATTATACCCCTTTCAAACATCCGTAAGTATAAGAAAGTAATTAGGTAGAAACCTAACCACAGCTTTAAACTCTAAGACCCTTACGTCCCTTGTGCAATGGTTTCCTAACGGGGGTTTAGGATTCTGTCACTCCGGCAACCCCTACGATTAGTACCCAAATACACAATGCATTCCCCTAGGCCCATATAGGTGAAGTGTCATGTAGTCGATGTTCACATGACACCACTAGAAGAAGTACACAACAACTTAAATATCAAACTATTGAATCTTTCTCAACACAATTTCACTACTAACAACATGACTTCTCCCATGTCCTCAAGAACAAAACAAACTACTCACAAGACATCATATGGATCATGATCAGAGATGGAATAATGATGTATAAAATCTGAACATAAACAATAATTCAATGGTTCCACTCAATAGCATCAACTACAAAGAGTAATCAACACCGGGAAAGTTTCCCTTATGAACTATGCAAGATTCAACCCAATTGTTATAGCAATATGGAGATGGTGATGATGGTGGTGATGATGATTATGATGACCCCGATGAAGTCCAGCTTGATGGTGGTGTTGATGGCGACGATCTCCCCTCTCCGGGAAGGAATTCCCCGGCAGAAATCTATCTGCCGGAGAGATCTTTCTCTCTCGGTGTTTTCCGCCCCGTAGAGGCAGCGGAATCTTTTTGTGGTTGCTCCCCGAGTCTTAGGGTTTCGGGAGGATAATATACACTAGAGGGGAGTGCCAGGGATGGACCAAGGCGGCCACACCACCTGGTGGCGCGGCCCAGGATGGCCCGCGCCAGGGGGTGGTGTGGGCCCCCTATGGCCCATCTCCGGCCCCCCTTCTGGCTTCCCTCGCCTTCTGGAAAAATAGGATTTTCCGTATATTTTCCCGGATTTTCTGATCTTCGCGAATTTTGCCTCCAAACAGCACCTTTTCCATCAGAATCCTGACTACAGCGGTCCATGCTCCAAAAGTCATCAACCATACAAAAACAGATGAAATAACATAAGTATCACCTCTCAATACGAAATATATCAATGAATAACAGTGAATTATGACATAGAATAGTGATGCAAAATGGACGTATCAACTCCCCCAAGCTTAGACTTCAATTGTCCCCAAGCGAAACTGAGCTCAATAAACATGACCTCAGGTTTATGGAGTGAAGAGTCGATAAAAGAATACGGACAAGAAGTATCACATTCATCAATACATAAATCATAATAGAAGACAACTCACTATTATATAACTCAACTTGCAATGAGTAAAGGAAACACAATAAAGATACATAAAGTAAATCATAATTGGTAATGGCAAACTTAGCTCTTGGTCGAAGTAGTTGATAATTTGCTGGAGTTTACAAATAACTGGTTTTCAATGATAGCTTTCAAAGTAGTAAACATCAAGATAAGAGCAATGTGCAAAACAAGGAACATAAGAAACATGATTGGATAAATCATCATATGAATGAATGAAACACAACAACTCAAAATACTTGCTGAGATAGAAGGGAGTAGGTTTACTGACTCAACTAAAAAGTAAAAGAAAGGCCCTTCGCAGAGGGAAGTAGGGATTGCAAGTCTCATAAAGAGCTCCTAAAAATTATGATACTTACTAGCTTTCAGCTCTCATTGCCCCTATCATAGGCATCTTTAGGTGATTAAGGTTAAAGTGATCAAATATGAGGATATGCATTGATAAGTTATAAATTGAGAATCTCATGTCCCTTGAATACGAGGGTCGCTCCTCATGCTACTCAAGTTTAGTCACTGGTAAGTTCTTGTCATCGTAAGCATATGTGTATCATAGGGAACCGCCAACGGGGTACCCCTTGCCCGATGATACGGAAGAATCCCCATATCAAAATGACAAGGCAAGCAGACAACAAACATCTCAGCAATCTTCTTATTTACCATGGGAATATGGTGCTTTTTTCTCTCTTTCCTCTTTTCATAATCTTTTTTTTCTCAATATCGGACTCTTTTTTAGAAGAAGAATGCTTCATAGATGCTCGTTATGGTTATGCTGCAGGTTTCTACCATGTCAGCATGGATTAGACCAGCGGCCCAGGCGTTTCTCTAACCCACATGCATAACTCCATGGGCTTACAAGCTCCCCTTTCATTTCACACTGACGACATCCATAGACAAAAGAACATGATATCAATTAGGTACAAAGTACCAGTGCAATGTTGAAAGCGTTCCCCATGACAGCATGGTTCTGCTAATTCACAACTTACAAAGCGCAAGCATATACACAACATAGATGAGCACAATGGTTCAAGTTTATTAAATGCAATAAAGTAAAGTGTGCCATCAAGTTCGTGAGAGCTTTAATCACTAATTTTCACATAACAAGTTTAATTTGGGAGGTAGATAAAACAAGAATTTACTTGGAATAGCAATAATGCTACTAGGTAGGTATGGTGGATACAAATGGCATAGGTTTTGTTTAAGGATTGGATGCATGAGAAGAATTCCCTCTCAGTACATGTTTTTGGCTAGCAAGGCTAGGTAGCAAGTATAAGAGTCGAAGGAAAGAAGCAAACATACAAGTGATAAAGACAAACATGCAATCTTCCTTGGAAGCACAAACGATCTTAACTAGAGAATACTAAACTTATGAGCAGATCAAGAAATAAAGATGATGAAATTATTTTTTTAGAGTACTTTTATCTTTTTCATTCAACTCTCAAAAATAGTGTTGCTACTGACCGAGCCATGTTTGCCAAAACCAACTAAATTAACTCAATGATCCCAAAGTGATACCAATACTAACAACAAGATCAATCATACAACCACGAATTGAAAACTAATATAAGCTATGAAAAAGAGTGAATGATAGAACTTCTCATTAATATTCCATAACGGTAACTCACACCAAGGGATACATATCTAATGAGAGAGGGGACACTTCCATAATGCAAACCATCCTACATAATAACTTCTCTATTCATGATATGACTCTACTAATAAGGTAAAAAGATAGAAGATAGTGATGTGATACCGCGACACTCCCCCAAGCTTGGAACAAACCAAGGGGATGCCAAACCTGATGACGAATTACTCCTTTGGTGGTGGTGGTATCCTCTCATCTTCGTCCGACTTCCAGGGTAAGGGCTTCCCATCAACAAAGGACAACGTGGTCTCCAGCATCCTGAAACTTGCAGCAACACTTATGCGTTTAAATCTAACTTCGTACTCACAATTTTGATTTTGCGTAGAGCTGTGCTTGAAGTTCATTGGTTGTTTGGCGGAGTGAGAGGACTTCATCCTTGAGCTCAGCAGTCTCCTTTTGGTGCTCGGCGATGAGTTCGGAACAAATCTTGTGGATGATATCCACTTCGCGTTTCGCCATCTTCTTGTACCTAAAGACTTCTTGCTCTAGTGCTTCCATCCTATCGTCCAGACTTCCTTCACCTTTAGGGCCTTGAACCTCTTCTATCTGGACCTCCCCGTCTTCAAACAATAACTCCTTGGGATGAATCTTCAACTCCCTCATGTATGGGTTGATGATATCCTCTAAGAGATCCTCCTTGGTTGATCCAGAGGAAGACATTGTGGCTCCAAATCTGGGACTCTACCTGTCAGAAACAGATCGAAACGAAAACACGACGAAAACACGATATACGAACCTCGGGGGATCCGGGGCATTATATATTACGAAGTTTCACAACAAAAGGAAGGTACTGGGAGAAAACAAGTCGGAGGCGGAGTCTAGAGTGGCCACACCACCTGGTGGCGCGGCCAGGGGTGGGCCCGCGCCACAGGGTGTTGTGAGCCACCCTGACTCCGTTTCCGTCCCTCTTTCGCTTCGTAACTTTCCTTATTGGCTAAAAACTGCAAAAATATAGTTGGATTGTATTTTCGCGGAACTTTTCTTACCAGAACTGTTACCTATTTGAAAACAGACTCTGTAGGTCTTTGAATCTGGTCCTTGATAAATTTCTCCGGAGTTATAACTTGAAAGGCATCAACATCTTCATTGTAAGAATCTCCAGCAATATAGTGCTTGAGTCGCTGCCCATTCACTACTTGCGTAGTATTATCTTTTAAAGAAGAAATTTTTATTGCTCCCGAATGGTACACTTCTTCAATAATGAAGGGTCCTTCCCATTTTGACAGTAGCTTTCCTGCAAAAAATCTGAGACGAGACCTATACAATAGAACTTTCTCACCAACATGAAATTCTCTCTTAAGTATTCGCTTGTCATGCCATCTTTTAACTTTTTCCTTAAAGAGCCTAGCATTTTCATAGGCTTCACTCCTCCATTCATCTAAAGAACTTAAGTTGAATAATCTTTTCTCACCAGCGAGCTTACAATCTCTATTTAGTTCTTTAAATGCCTAGTAAGCTTTGTGTTCTAATTCTAAAGGTAGGTGACAAGCTTTCCTATAAACCATTTTATAAGGAGACATCCCCATGGGATTTTTGTAGGCAGTTCTATAAGCCCATAAAGCATCATTCAAATTTTTAGCCTAGTTTTTTCTAGATCTATTAACAATCTTTTGCAAAATGGATTTAATTTCTCTATTTGATAACTCTACCTGCCCGCTAGTTTGGGGGTGATAAGCTGAAGCAATTCTATGATTAACATCATATTTAGCAAGGGTCTTTCTAAAACCACCATGAATGAAATGAGAACCTCCATCAGTCATGAGATACCTAGGCACTCCAAACCTAGGAAAGATAACATCCTTAAGCATTTTTAGAGAAGTCTCCCCGTCAGCACTCTTCGTAGGGATGGCTTCTATCCACTTAGTAACAGAATCAACGGTCAACAAGAATATGAGTATAACCCTTCGAGGGGGAAAGGACCCATAAAGTCAAATCCCCACCAATCAAAGGGTTCAATAACTAGAGAGTAGTTCATAGGCATTTCATTGTGTCTAGAAATATTACCAACACGCTGACATTCATCACAAGATAAAACAATTTTTCTTGCATCTTTAAAAAGGGTAGGCCAGTAGAAACCTGATTGTAGCACCTTTTCCGCAGTTCTATCTCCTGCATGATGTCCCCCATAAGCACTACCATGACATTTACACAATATCTCCTTTTGTTCATATTCTGGAACACATCTTCGCATAGTACCATCCACTCCTTCTTTATATAAGTGTGGGTTATCCCAGAAATAATGCTTCAATTCATAGAAGAACTTCCTTCTTTGCTGAGCTGTAAAAGTTGGAGGCAAATACTTGGAGACAATGAAGTTAGCATAATCAACGTACCAAGGGCTCCCTCGCGAGCTTACCCCTACTGCAGCCAACTATTCATTTGGTAAACTATCATTGACAGGCATAGGGTCAAAAGAGATGTTTTCCAATCGAGATAAATTATCCGCTACAGGGTTTTCAGCACCTTTCCTATCTACTATATGTAGATCAAACTCTTGTAAAAGCAACACCCATCTAATAAGCCTAGGCTTAGCGTCCTTCTTCATCATAAGGTACTTAATAGCAGCATGATCAGTATAAATGGTGACTTTTGAGTCTACAATATAGGGTCAAAACTTATCACAAGCAAAAACGACAGCTAGAAATTCCTTTTCAGTAGTAGCATAATTCCTTTAAGCAGTGTCTAGAGTTTTACTAGCATAATGAATAACGTTTAGCTTTTTATCAATTCGTTGCCCAAGGACAGCACCTACAGCAAAATCACTAGCATCACACATTATTTCAAAAGGCAAACTCCAATCAGGTGGTTGAATGATAGGAGCTGTGGTTAAAGCCTTCTTAAGAGTTTCAAAAGCTTCCTTACAATCATCATCAAAAACAAAGGGTACATCCTTTTGAAGAGGATTAGTGAGGGGTTTTGATATCCTAGAAAAATCTTTAATAAACCTTCTATAGAAACCAGCATGACCAAGGATACTACAAACACCCCTGATGTCTCTTGGACATGGCATCTTCTCAATTGCCTCAACCTTAGCTCTATCAACTTCTATGCCTCCTTCAGAAACTTTATGCCCAAGGACAATCCCTTCATTAACCATGAAGTGACATTTCTCCCAATTAAGAATAAGATTAGTCTCTTCACACCTCTGCAAAACTTTATCAAGGTTGTACAGACAATTATCAAAAGAAGTTCCATAGACAGAAAAGTCATCCATGAACACTTCCACAATTTTCTCACAAAATCCATGAAAGATAACATACATGCATCTTTGAAAAGTAGCAGGAGCATTACATAAACCAAAAGGCATATGTCTATAAGCATAAGTACCATAAGGGCAAGTAAACGTAGTTTTTTCTTGGTCTTGTTGTTTAACATCAATTTGAGAGAAAGCAAAATAACCATCAAGAAAACAAAAATGGGTCTTTTTAGACAACCTTTCCAACATTTGATCAATAAAAGGAAGCGGGTAGTGATCTTTCTTAGTAACTTTGTTGACTTTCCTAAAATCGATGCACATCCTATAGCCTACTACTATTGTTTGGGGAATAAGCTCATCGTTATCATTAGGAACAATGGTAATACCTCCTTTTTTAGGAACACAATGAACAGGACTAACCCATTCACTATCAGCAATAGGGTAAATAATACTAGCATCAAGGAGTTTCAATACCTCATTCCTTACCACTTCCTTCATCTTAGGATTCAAACGTCGTTGGTGCTCTACTACTGGCTTTGCATCTGGTTCTATTTTGATCGAATGCTGACATATAGTAGGTGAAATCCCTTTTAAATCATCCAAAGTATAGCCCATAGCTCCTCGGTGTTTCTTCAAAACCTCCAATAACCTTTCTTCTTCCTTCCCTGAAAGTTTAGAGCTAATAATAATAGGATATATCTTTTTATCATCAATATAAGCATATTTACGATCATCAGGGAGAGGTTTTAGATCGAAGACCGGATCCTTTTTAGGTGGCAACGTGGTACCCAAGTCTTATAGGCAAGTTATGCTTAAGCATCTTGGGTTGACGACGGAGAATCTCGTCAATCTCATTCCTTTCTTCCATGAAGATCTCACTTTCATGATCTTCCACGAATTACTGCAAAGCATTGTTAGGAGCAAGAGAAATAGAAGCAAGTTGTTCAACTCTAAAATCCTCATTATGGGTTTCCTCTTCACAAGGTTCTTTAGTAAATTTCGAAAAATTAAACTCATAAGATTCCCCATCAAACTTAGTCAAGATTTTCTCCCTCTTGCAATCTATAATAGCTCCACAAGTACTCAAGAAAGGTCTACCAAAAATGATAGGATAAGTTTTACTAGCAGCTGAACCAAGTACTAGAAAATCAGCAGGATACTTAATCTTACCACAAAGGACTTCCACATCTCATACAATACCAATTGGAGAGATGGTTCCTCTATTAGCAAGGTGAATAACCACATCAATCTCTTCTAATTCGCAGGGACTGATTTCATGCATAATTTCTCTGTAAAGCTCATAAGGAATAACACTGGAACTTGCACCAATATCACATAAACCATAATAGCAATGATCACCAATTCTAACAGAAAGAACAAGGACACTAGCCTTTTTAGTTCTATTAGGATATGAAACAATATTAGAAGCATCCTCACAAAATACTATGTGTCCATCTTCTATGCTTTTAGTGACAAGGTCTTTCACAATTTCTACCACAGGTTCAACGTTTATTTGTTCATCAGGTTTTATAGTTCTCTTTTCACTTTTAGTGATTACACTAGTTATCATAGGATGATCCTTTACCTTATCTGAGAATGGGATCTTCTCGATATAAGGTTCAGGTAAGATGTGATCAATAGTGCAATACTTAGCACTCCCAACAGGAACACAGTTAACAATATCTTTATAAGGTGCATGGTACTTGTTCCATCCCTTTTTTGGAATTTCAATATAAGAAGCAAAAGCCTTAAATCAATTTGTAATAACTTGTAAATCAAGACCATAAGCATTACTAATATTTTGAAAGTCATCAGTTCCCATAAAAGATTCAATGCATTCATAATCATAATTTATACCTGACTTTCTACCTTTGTTATTCTCCCAAGCTTCAGCATTATCTTGAATACGGTCCAGAAGATCCCATTTAGCTTCTTCTTAACTTGATCTGTAGTAATACCTGCACACTTGAACAACCTGCATAATTCATGTATAAAGAGTAAATGATCACCGGGATGGACAGTTCCATCCCCAACATAGTAGTTATCCATAACACGATCAATAATTCTTGTAGGTATTTTGAAAGCATCATTCTCAGCAGGTGGTGGTTCATCTACTACCTTAGCAGTGGTAGTAGCATTACCAAATAAGAAACTCAGCAAATTATCCATAACAAAAACAAAGCAAATAACAGAAGCAAACAATACTCACAGTAGAAGTTTCCTTTACCAGTTCCACTCTCCAATAGCGCTTCACTCCCTAGCAACGGTGTCAGAAAATAGTCTTGATGACCCACAAGTATAGGGGGTGTATCGCAGTATTTTCGATAAGTAAGAGTGTCGAACCCAACAAGGAGCAGAAGGTGCTGGCTAGTGGTATGGATCAGGAATTATCTGCAAATACTTAGCAAACAATTTTTTAGGGGT
Organism: Avena eriantha; assembly: GCA_910589775.1. Taxonomy (NCBI): domain Eukaryota; kingdom Viridiplantae; phylum Streptophyta; class Magnoliopsida; order Poales; family Poaceae; genus Avena; species Avena eriantha. The sequence continues at coordinate 7,541,010 of OU342745.1, read as the reverse complement.
TTTTGATAAAGCAAGTAAACAAAGTACGAGTAAATAAAAGACAGTAGGAATAAATGCAGCAAGTGGACCAATCCTTTATGCAGCAAAGGACAAGCCGGTTGTATTACTTAAGATGACCAAACGTTCTCGAGGACACATGGGAAGACTGTCAAGTGCTTTCGCTTCATATAGTTGATTAATCTTCTTTAGTTTGCTAAGTGTTGTGTGGGTGAACCTGTGCTAATGTACCGACCTTCCTAGGACTAATACATACTTGTGATTATACCCTTTGCAAACATCCGTAAGTACAAGAAAGTAATTAAGATAGAAACCTAACCACAGCTTTAAACTCTAAGACCCTTACGTCCCTTGTGCAATGGTTTCCTAGCGGGGGTTCAAGTTTCTGTCACTCCGGCAACCCCTACGATTAGTAGCCAAATATACAATGCATTCCCCTAGCCCATATAGGTGAAGTGTCATGTAATCGACGTTCACATGACACCACTAGAAGAAGTACACCACAACTTAAATATCAAACTATTGAATCTTTCTCAACATAATTCCACTACTAACAGCGTGACTTCTCCCATGTCCTCAAGAACAAAACGAACTACTCACAAGACATCATATGGATCATGATCAGAGATGGAATAATGATGTATAACAATCTAAATATAAACAATAATTCAATGGTTCCACTCAATAGCATCAACTACAAAGCGTAATCAACACCGGGAAAGTTCCACCCATGAACTATGCAAGATTCAACCCAATTGTTACAGTAATATGGAGATGGTGATGATGGTGTTGGTGATGATGATGATGAACCCGATGAAGTCCAGCTTGATGGTGGTGTTGATGGCGACGATCTCCCCTCTCCGGAAAGGAATTCCCCTGGCAGAAATCTGTCTGCCGGAGAGATCTTTCTCTCTCGGAGTTTTCCGCCCCGCAGAGGCGGCGAAATCTTTCTGTGGTCGCTCCGCGAGTCTTAGGGTTTCGGGAGGATAATATACGCCAGAGGGGAGTGCCAGGGGTAGACCAGGGCGGCCACACCACCTGGTGGCGCGACCCAGGGTGGCCCGCGCCAGGGGGTGGTGTGGGTATATTTTCCCGGATTTTCTGATCTTCGCGAATTTTGCCTCCAAACAGCACCTTTTCCATCAGAATCCTGACTGCAGCGGTCCATGCTCCAAAAGTCATCAACCATGCAAAAACAGATAAAATAACATAAGTATCACCTCTCAATACGAAATATATGAATGAATAACAGTGAATTATGACATAGAATAGTGATGCAAAATGGACGTATCACCGGGCTTGCTGGACGAAGAGAGTATTACACCAATAATGTGCTGAAAGTCCGCTTAAATGGCTAATCATGTAAATAGAGCCGAGAATGGAAACAAAATTGCTCTTGTATACATGTGTACGTTTGAGCCATATGGTCGACATCAGAGCTCAGCCGCGGTCATAAGCTTCCAAGCCTATGATTACGAAAAGCTGAAATGATGACCGAGCCATTACGATTAGGCCTAATACATCTGGATTCTGTTGACCCGGCTAACGTTATGTCTAGTTAATTTGCCGTTTGTCCAACTCCCTTTTTTACATGTGGGATTTTCGACATTCGTCAGCGGCAAAAGATAATAGATTTGTTTGCTTTTCGACATATGGGAGCAAGTGGTGAGTGTATTTTGCAACATGTTTTACCTTATATTTTTGCATTAATAGTATTATGATTTTAGTATTTACCATGCTCGTGTGCGTCTTTTATGCTGATTTTATCATGATCGTAGATTTAGAGAGCTTGATGGACAAACTAATTAAAGCTATTATTTTTTGGGCATAAATATTATGTCTTCCATACCAATGTGCATCCACCTACAAAAAATGACAAAAGAAAAGAAATGAACCAACATGGTCTTAGCTCTTAAGGTCTAAACATCACCGTTAAAGTTGGGGATAACCGTACCGCGAAACGAGGATAGAACCATGAGAATCTTATTCTGACATAAGATGTAGCTGCCTTGGCACTATCTTGAAAAAGGCAATAAAAAACAAGCTAAAAAGGATGAGAATCCCCTGTCGGCGAGGGACCGTGGTCCCTCACGCCTCCGAGCCCCCCAAGACTAATGGAGACAGAGCGGACCGGCGACGTCACCTACGGAACCCTACATAGGGTTTACAGCTGCCGCGTCTAGGAACAGAGCTCCTATTAGGGAAAGGTGGGGCAGCTTCCCTACCTTGATTTTTTGTGAATAGTTTCAAACGCGGGTGTTTTTCTATACAATCTGAATGGTTATACGTCTAAAACATACTCATAAGAGAAAGTTATGCTACTCTTCGTGAACGTCACGACATATTTCGAACTTGAAACATGGACTTGGACTATGTGTAGTCTAGTCGAAAACAGACTCTTTCTCTTTTCAATAGCTAATTCTCAGTCTCACAAAAATGTGACTCTAAATACTATCCTAGGTGTGTGGTATTTAAGGATAACTTCGGGGAATTTAATCCATTTTCTTGTCTCGAGTCATTTAGGTTAAATTTGAATAATATTGGTTGTCTTACAAATATGGGAAGTACCTCAGACACGACCTCTTTTGAATGACTGCTCTACGATTCAGATGTGATCCAGTCTGTCTGATGTCTTAATTCTCTTCAGCTGACACACAAGGAAAGGTAACGACACATCGTTCATGCATGTGCAAGCACACGTCGTATGGAAATTATCCAAAAAGCATCGTGTGTATAGCAGAACTGGAAGAGTATATGCAACATAATTTTGAGCTATTCATTATTCATACTGTGTAAACTAAAAACTCAGAGATTTTCTTCGTATTTGAAAGGCACGTCATCTTACCAGCACTTTATCGCATAATTAAGCTGGCATTGCTTTTTTGTCGGTGGCGACAACAGTCAAAAGGACTTTCTGGATGAGTAACACCATCAGGACTTAGTTGTGCTACAAGATGTTCGCAGTAGCTTGTCACTTGATCATGTGCTACATTGCCTGGGGATGTTCAAAAGTCATAAAATTACAGATTTTTAAAATATGGTAGAGCTTGGACATTGACTAGGAGTCTAGGACTTCTATATACAAGTTCTACTTACTTAGATATGTTTCTATTTCTGGTATATCAAGCGATAATGTTAGAATTGTATATATAGCATTATTCTCTTGAAACTTTTGGTATTTGCATTATTTTTTAGATTTCGTCCTACTCCCTCCGGCCCATATTATTGTTCTCAACTTTATCTAAATTCAGATATATCATGAACCGGAGGAAGTACTTTAAATTCTTCTCGTCATTCGCCACTGGCCGCCTTCGATCGTATCTGTCGTGGTCCCCGTACCGACATGTGCCTTCCATAAATGAAGCTGCTCTCAGGCCGACGGCGGTTTAACCAGGCCTCGAAAAAGAATTATCTTTTTTTAGACTAGCCCCAATGGGAATATCATAAGTAGTATGCATGCTATGTTGGCAAATTCTGATGTGACATGCTAATTAATGATGAAAGAGCTTGTATTGGTATCATAGGTAGATACAATATCATAGCACGTAGACCTAGAAAAACTAATCCTAAATGAATCTTGTACACAATTTTACATTGAGATTCTACATGACAATAAATATACTAAAACTATTATAGGGATATTCACTTCGAGTCGCAGGTACAAATACACCTATTGTAAGAAAACATATTTTGAAATATCAAAAAAATAAAAATAAAATCCGCATATACATTAGAACATTTTATGTTGGATTACAAGTTTTCGGGATGAAAAAATATTTTATGTGTCGTGTATAAAAAGACAAAATGTGTCACAGGAATACGACTATTCACATGATTTTTTTTATCTTTTTTATACACAACAAATAAAATATTATTTTATCCAAAAAACTTGCGAACCAACATAAAATGTTTGAACGTATATGTAGAATTTTTGTTTCGAATTTTTTGACATTTCAAAATATGTTTTCTCACAATGGGTGCATTTGCACCTATGAGCCAAATTGCCGCCTCCGACTATTATACTACTACATGATACTATGCACTGTGAAAATTGTATCATAATTAGTATCATATATTGTGACTAGTCTTAGTTAGCAGAAGAGATCGAGGAATATTTTAGGAGAAGGCGATCGAGGTGAAAGCGATAGTCAAATCAAGGCAGGTGGACGCTTGCATTCATGCGTGTGGTATACGAATTAATCAACCAGTCATGTCATCATCGTTCCTTTGCATATTACAACCAAGAACATGAGTGAAATTCGTTGACCGCCGCGCGAGTTTTACAGCTCCTATGTTAGTCAGATTTATTTTAATGTAGGTGAATGTGTAGAAAAGGAACATCCTAAGCAGTCGGCAAGAACATCAACCTGAAGTGGTCAAGCTATGCTAGTATACCGTGACATGTACCTCTCGTGGTGCTCTCTCCTAATTTTTCCTTCCGTTGTACTCCCTCAGTTGCAAAATATAAGATGTTTTAGCTTTCTGAAGTGAATGGATATAGACCCCTTTTAGTGTGTAGGTTTACTTCGGACCTCTCCGAACCTACACTATAAAAGAAATCTAGATACGTTAGCTTCACAAAGGTAAAACATCTTATATTTTAAAACAGATGGAGTATATTATATATGTTATGTTTTTCCTACTGTCTTAATATCATCCTTTTCACCCAAGATCTCGACACTACTTTTGCAATAACCATCACAAGCATATTTGAGATTTACGGCAGTATAACAAAAGTTCTCGTGGATGCGCCGTGGTCGGGACTAGGCTACGAAATCTGTACAAAGAGACCCCCTCCTCCCCCCTCGCGATGCCACGCCGCCGTAGTGGTCGGGGCTCCCTCCTCCGTCGCCTCTCCTCGAAATCCTGCATCCTCCTTCTCTCCCGCTGCCGCGGGAGGACGCCGTCCGGGGGGGTGCTCGTGCAGGTCCGGCGATGGCAGCTCGGCTTTCCCCGTGCGCAGGTGGTGCCGGGCAGCGATAACCTGTGACGGTGCGGCTTGGCTGGCTCCTGGTCCGGCGCGTGCTAGGCGGCGAGGAGATGGGGGCGCCTCCCCGAAGGGCGAGGTGCAGGCCTAGGTGACTGGCGGTGCCCTTAAGGCCTAGATCTTGGCCTTGTGCGCCGGATCTAGGTCTAAGGCGGGCTGGCTCAGTTCGGCTGCTCCTCTGGTGGTCCAAGAAAGACGGTGACTTGGGGTGGTTCTGCCAGCGTCGCCCCTGCTGGAGTGTGACGGTGGGGCTTTGCGGGTCCTCTCTGGGTTTATTTGTATTGTTTGCCCCAGCTTTGGACTCGCATGTATCGGTTGGTTGCTATATTAATATAGCAGGTCGGAAGTCTGATTCGAGGAGATGCGCCACGGTTAGTTGCTGACACTGGCTATATATCAAATTAGCCAGACATATAAAGTCACCGTTTGTTCATGTACGTTGTATGTGCCCGAAGATCTCGGAATTTCCTGGATGCGCCGTTGTTGTTGAAAAGATAATAACAGCTCTCTGGGACGTGGAAGCCGGCACGACCGCAGAAAACCAAAGATCGAAGTCGAAAGGCCCAGACCTGCTAGTCAAAGACCATCGATCATTATACTAGATCCTTGAAGAGTCGACATCGTTCTGGATCGATGCCTCCCTCCTCCATTTTGTTCTCGCACCTCTCTTTTTACTGACTCCGGATCGGAAGCGATCAAGTCAGATTATTCATGGGGATAAAGCAAGCCAGTCTCTTCTTCCTTGGTCCTCTCAGTTATTGTTCATGTTATGAAACTGATTGCATATTAGATCTGTTGCTTCCGTCAGGGCAAACGTGATCCAGGGAAGAAAGGATAAATGCGTTGTTTAGAAATACTAATGCAAAACATGAAGGACTTTACAATGACCTCTAGTGGGGGAGAGACGAGGACGGCGCTGGCCTTCGGATCGCGTGAGTGCTGGAAGTCGTCGCTAAGTAGGTGTGGTCAAAGGTTCTATTTATAATCTTTATTAATCTTGTAATTTCTCGTACTATTTATAATTATCAATAGATAGATGAACTTTTTGCAAAAAGAAGAAATATTTTTTGTAAACAATTCTACTATCCAAAACCAGTCAGGATGATATGGACGATAGGGGTAGTATGCTGGAAACATCAGGTAGACAACATATATACCAGTAATTAAAAATTGATAGATAGATAGATAGCATTGCCACAACCTTGGCCCAACAGAAATACATGGGCTGTGAGATAAGTCGTGCAGCAATATAAGTGGTCCATCACTTGGTTATTGCCGAGCTTAACAAGTAGTTCAAGAACATCATCAAATCGATTGTTTAACTCGTTAAGGATAACGAGCAAAAACTGCAGCTCAACTCGGTTCGTTAAGAAAATGAGTCGAACAAGCAAAGCAAACGAGTCCTCGTTAAGCTCGCCGAGCTTCTGAGTTTTATATCTAGCCCTACTAATAAACATGAAGTGTACCCAGAAGATATCTGTAGCATCATGCTATAATTAACAAAGAAAATATATGCTAAAACAAACTAGTACTACATAGCACTTCTACGACAGTGAGTAATCTCGACTATTAGGCCGGCGCCCGGCTGCCGGCTAGCTTATTGCAGGACGGGCACGCTGCTCTGACCGTCGTGTCCGCCGTAAGCCTGGACAAGAAGGCCGACGACGAGGATGAGCGCGCCTCGGCGAGTTCTCGCCGGAGCCGGTCGTTGTCGTGGCTGAGGCGCTCGCACCAGCGGCGCAGCAGCTCGCAGTCGAGCTCCGTCTGCTTGAGCTTGGTCCGGGCCCTCCTGTTCTGGAACCACACCTCCACCTGCCTCGGATTCAGCCCGAGCTGCCGCGCCAGATCATGCTTCTCACCCTGCGATTAGAAACATTCCGATGAGAATCCGGCGCGAATTACAATCATATATACTCTGGATAACATTTCTGAACATGCAAATTGGGCTATGTATTAAATTTGCACATGAGGAGGTAACCTACATGGGAGAGGACGTTCTGGGAGCGGAAGCTTTTCTCCATCAGAGCCGTCTGCTCGCTGGTAAGCCGGAGCTTCTTCCTCGCGCCGCCTTGGGCCACGGCACCGACGTCGTCGTCGTCGACGTCGTCGCTGCCGCCGTGCACCCTCCTGGCCTTCTTGTCATGCTGCCTTGTCGTAGCGGTGGTAACATCTCTACCGCTCCCTGGTCCATAGCTCCTCTTCCTACCCGCCGCCGCGGACGCTTGAGTTTCCGGTGGTGGTGATGCTGGAAGCAGCGCCTGCACCGCGGGTGGCTGCCTGCTAGTACCGGCGGCGCCGATCGGGAGGGAGAGGGACAGCCTGGTGTCGACGAGCTCCTCCACTTCAGGCGTCTCCTCCATCTCCATGCCGCTGCTAATGGTGGTGAGGCTAGACATGGCCAAGCTAGAAGAAGTTACTTGTTTACTTGGCTCTGTGGTTGTGTCGATCGAGAGAGATCGAACGTGGTCGGCTGGTGACTGATGGTGGGAGGGGGACAGACTTGGTTCGTGAAGGCTTTATAGGACAGGAGGCCTAGCAGCTGCTAGCCTGCTAGACACTGGGCACGGTCGCATCGCACGCGCGTGCGGTTTCTTGTGTGAGTTAATCAAGACAACAAGACAATTAGTACGTGTAGGATTACTAGGGTAGGGGTGACTAATGTTTTGTTTGACTGTGGGGAACTAATAATACTAATGAAAGTAATGAATCTAAGGAGTAATTAAGTGGCCAGTTCATATTCTTGGTCGTGACAAAACGCTAGCCACTAATTATTAACAGGGACAGTTTTTCCAAATACATTAATGGACTATGCTTGCTCACCCTAGCAATCAACGCGGTCAAAATCTTTTTTGTCTGGTGCAACACAGTCAAACTCTCCGTTGCCCTTCGTGCCTTGGCTCATGTAACGGAAAAAAATTGAAATGTCAAAAAAAATCTACTATATGATAGCATAAAGTTTTTTTTTGAAATGGGTGTTTTATCTATTATATACTAAAAGCAATATAAGGTTGTGTTTCGAGTATTATATACTAAAAGCAATATAAGGTTGTGTTTCGGGGCACCACGTTAATCCACATCACTAGAATATTTTTAGCCATTAGATCTAAAATCTATAGCTAGGATTTTAAGTCATAACCGTGAGTTTTACGTAACAACTCTGAAAAGTGTGCTCCAGACCAACACGTTACATCTTTTTTTTAGAAGTACCAAGACGTTACGTGAATCAACACGTTCGTATGCCAAATTTTTTTTTTGTAGTATACCATCACGTTACATGAACCAACACGAACGCTTGTAAACAAAACCGATTGGGTTAGCGGTTTTAATTTTGCCAGACGTGGAGTAGCTTGCATGGACACATCGTTGCTTCAAAAAAAAAAAAAAGCATGGAGACATCGTCAATGGAAATAGCTGGACCGTTAAAAGATACTTGCGCAACCAACGTGAGTCCCTCTTATGCACGAGTGTAGCTCCCTTTTTTACGTCTTCATGCATGAGTACAAATCTTTTCTTTGCGTCGTGACTTCTAAATAAATCTCCTGTCCTTAGCCTTGTAAAAATATATATCTTCTACTTTTACTGGCCAAATCAAAGGTTCGCCGAGCAGCACTGCCAGACACCATGATCTAAGCGAGTCCTCCATGATCTGGCCGCCGGACACCATTATCCAGGGAGTAACATGCACTAATATATCGAATGCATGTGCAAGTAGCTGGATGGTTGCATGGCCCCATACGCCGAATTTCATGCATACACATGTGAAAATTTGAATCGACGGAACCCCATATATGATGATATAAAACAAGACCAAGTATGGATTTATCCTGATTATATATATGCATATATACGAAGAAATTTAATATATGCATAACCACCTACAAGCATGCTGCTTTGGTGTTAATCAATTCGGATATAATATTTTTTCTAAAAATAAGTTTTGTTTGATGCTATATATATATATATATATATATATATATATATATATATATATATATACATATATACATATATACATAAGGGCTTGACTTTTATTTTGACATGGCATAGGTCTCGTGTAGCACTTACCGCTTAAAATACTCGATCCCAAAATCGATCAATACATATAACTCTAACCAGGGGCTGCCGCTAATTCATAAGTAAAAACACAAGGGAATGAAAAAAGATTTGTCTAGGTTTGAGAACTCAGCAGTTTGGCTACCAGAGACCTTTGTTGCACCCCTCGTCCTCGGGTGGAATAAACGAAACCTCCTGCAATGAACATGTAAACTAACTGACATGTTTCATATGCAGTTATTTGTGCTCCCCAGTAAACAATCGTTGGTCGAAGATAATCAACCGTACATACTTAGTTATATACACCTTTGATGTCTATTTTAAGGTACAACAATCAGTTTATTTAAAATAAAATCAATATAGACCTGGTGCATGGATATCATTTATTTGTTATCGGGCAAAACGTGTTAGACATGGCAGCCGGTATAGCTAGATCAGTTTTTTTCTTTTTAAGATCAGCCAGACACAAATCATGGCTACAAGCACGGTCTCCTTTTACCCGTCATAACAAGTCCATAACGATATGTTGCGCTCGAGTTTCGTCGTCTATATACATGCCATACAATTTTTTTTTTCAATCGGGGTTAAAACGTTTGCCCCAACCTATTAATTAAGGAGAAATTTTATAAGCAAAGAAATGCGATAAAAAATATTACAAACCGCTACTCTCGCAGCATCAAATCGCCCAAATGTTTGGCGCCTGCAATCACCCACAATCGGCCTTCACTCTTAATCTTATTGAGAACAACTAAAGACGGAGCAAATTTGTTTCTAAAAACCTGAGCATTGCACTCACTCCAAACTTCACAAGACACCAACATGGTGAGGGAAGCCATCGCCATACGGCTCAAGCTTTGGCCACTCGCCAATCTAGACCACCATTCAGTAATTGAGAGGCCCACCCAAAGATTAGGGTGGATCCCATATAGGCCCACCCACTCCTTGATAGGGCTCCAAAGTCTAATGGTATAGCGACAATGAACAAAGGTGTTCGACCGATTCCGTTGCTCGCTTGCATAGGGCAAATCCCACAATTAGGCCAACCTCGCTTCTCCTACCGTTCGGTCATCCAAATCCTCATAGCCCGAAGCCGCGTAATTTTGATATAACAACAAACATGATATATAGTAGTAGGTCAATCTTCTTAGTCTTATATCTAGCGTCAGATATTCCTTATGTGATGACATATATCGTTGCTAAATGATCATCTCCAATATTTATTTTCTTCATTTTTTCCGTTGCTCGCTTGCATAGGGCGAATCCCACAATTAGGCCAACCTCGCTTCTCCAACCGTGCCTTGCTACGGGTTCACAAAACATTGTTTTAGTGTCTAATATAACTCTCGCTCCTTTCTTGTTTTAAATAAAACATTAATTTATAATTGATTTTTTCCATTTTTGAAAAAACATAAAGAAAAGGAATTAGTTTTTAAAAAAATAAAAGAAAAAAGGCCCTATGTAACCTGCTCCTTATCTTATCAAAATCCTCCTCCCTCTATTTTTCAAAAAATTTAAAATTAAAAGAAAACAGTTTTATAAAATAGAAATGAAGAAAAATCCCCAACTGGCCATGCCCAAAATATCCAGCCGGCATCCCAAACCTCTGCCCACTCTGACGCACTTCAATACATTGTCTTCCCCGTCAGCCTAGCGAGCAGAGGAGCACGGGATCAGGGCAGACATGAGAATTGAATCAGACCGGGGCTTTGTCCCAGCCTAAGCGTAGGACCAAAGGTTGATATAAAAATGTTTAAGAGTTTATATTATAACTGCCATATCGATATAACACAGAAATTAACAATAGTTCATATAACAGATAGCATGTACATATTAATACTTCAAATGTGTTTCAATTTTATCAATAATATTAGATTCACTCTTCTTTATCTTTTATTGCATATTAATAATTCAAATATGTTTTGATTTTATCAATAATATAAGATTCGCTCTTCTTTTACCTATTATGTATTCTATACTTTCTGCCATGCGGCACATTATATGTGTCGCGACTACTTCATAATCTTATAATGCTTGGTAAAGATTAAAGTTTTACAAAGGAAATTTTGTAGAATGAGATGAACACCTTTGATGACGTCGCTCAAATCTGACGATTGATAGATTTTGTACACTTTGATTTGGCACATGAGAATAATGGGATGGGGAGGAGCGCCTTTGTATGTTTGTCAAATGGCTGAAAATTTGCATAAATAATCAGATAAATAATACTTTCTCCGTTCAAAAATAAGTGGCGTGGACTTGTCTAGATTCATAACGCATCTAGGTACATGCGAATATAGATAAATCCAAGTCAATTATTTTGGGACGGAGGGAGTAGTTGTATCAACAAGGTTAATCATTTTTCTCTTTTCTAAAAAATCAATTGATATGGCGTGCTTGCTTTATTAGCCAGGTTAAATGTCCATCTCATTTTTCTTATGGTTACATCACCGCCCTTCTTATATTTCCTTGTTCGAGTTGAATAAGCAGAACAACATCGCTAGTGGTCTCCTCTGCCTGGAACTTTACGCAACATCAATTAACTCGATCCTTCACACTTGAAAGGATATCTGAAATCGACCACTCTCTTAGGCCGTCTTCTTCTATTCTAGTTCGATGACTGAAGTCGCCCATGGTGCTGCCCTCTCCAATTCCTACCTCTTTCAGGATCCCCTTCTTCCGTCGGATCCGTTTCCATGATCAATTTGGAGGATTGTGTCTCTACTCTCAAGGCAAGATCTCTATAGTCTATCCCAACATTGTCAGCCTTGGGAGGACAAAGGAGTCAGGATAGCTACGAGGGAGGAAGTCGACACAGATCGACCTGGGACAAGGCTGGAGGAAGGCCGGAGATCAGGGGAGAAGGGAGAGCGACGGCCACGGAAACGAACCCACGCTGAAAGAAGGAACTCAGGTTGGTGGCGTCCCACGTTCCTTGTCCTGCTGCTCGGTGGAGTCTGGGGCGTACCTCCAGAGAGGAGATAGATGAGATGCCGCGTTGTCGGGACGCGGGGAGCTCGGGAGAGCGCTAGGGAGGGTTCTGTGTGTAGCCGGAAGGAGGAAGGCAGGAGGGCGCCATGGTACCTGTGCAGGTCGTGCAGTGTGTTCTCTAGTTCGGTCAGGGTAGGAAGAAGCAAAACACGGTCGTGGCCGCCTGCGGGCTGTCGGCGGCCACCTCAGGCATTGAACACGGCAGGGGCGGGCCGGGGGGGGGGGGGGGGCACATCTGGCACTGCCACTGGATGGGGGCATCGGCGGAGGGCGAGCAGGGGCGTGACCTCCCGGTCGTCTCGAGGGGAACGGGGTCTTGGGGCGCAGAGAAACGAACCGTTAGGTTGACTTGGCAGGGGCAGGCGTTGCAACAAGTCCAAACTCGCAGGGGCAAAGTTGTCCAAAAAAAACGGACGGAAATCCTATGCTGACCAACCTACCTCAGAGAAAATTATAGCATATATATATATATATAAACCTACCCTAGAGAAAATTATAGCATATATATACATACATATATATATATATATATATATATATATATATATATATATATATATATATATATATGACCTATTCCTCTCCCTCACACGTCAACTCTACAGAGTAGTAAGTCTCGCCAATGACACATTTTTCTATCTTTTGTTCAAGTGCATGTTTAGATTTAGGTGAGAGTCTTTGGATAATTTAGTTGTGTGTTAAATATGTACGAATGTTAAAATACATGCAATCATTTTATCTACATTAGTAATAGTAAAAATTAATTTCTCAAACATAATTTTGTACGCATAGTAGTTCAACCAATTTATAAAGCAACAATACAATTATTTACATAATAATGTTTTAACATTGTTGATAGCCAAAGTGACTAAAGTATTATTGCAAAAAAATCATTTCAAAATTGTTTTCCTTAGAACGGTAGTATTTAAAGTGATAAGATTACGTAATTTAGGTTAAAAAGAATATTTTTACAAAACATTAAACATTGGAGCTGATCGACTTATATATACCAAATACAAATACTTGCAAAAAGTTGGTGCCGATGGATAGTTTCCCAGCTTATGGATTATATCAGGAAATCAAAAAATTGATATGAGTGATGTAGTCCATAATCACTGGTACATAGTTTATTCATAAATTTGGTAGTAAGATAATGGAACAAAAAATGTCACATGGCAAAGCCACTCAATAAAGCTAAGTATTGATTAATTAACAGGCTATCCTATTAATGGTAAATGATACAACAATAAAAGAAAATGATCAAAGAGTGGAAGGTACTGAAGAAAAAGGCATCAAAATTACATACAGATAAAATTCTGATCAATACATATGACATTATATATAGTATTTTAAGCAAAATAGTATCATTAAATTTCGCCGCACAAATTAAATAATCAAGACGTGGAAGGATTAAATAATCAAGACGTGGAAGGTAGAATAGATTCCAGTCATTTGGAATATACTTCTAAAAAAGTTGACATAGAGGCCATAATATGAATAATGAGGAAATAAATTGATTATGACAAGATAAAATCCAAATTCTTACTATATAGTTGACATAGAGGACAACAATAATTTCTTATTCACTTTTCTAAAAATAATGTTTTGGTTATTCGGTTAAAACATTAACCATACCTTCATCTGCTTACAGAAACACCCAATCAAATCATATATTAAATTATTATTTCTACATTAAAATTTCATCATCATACGGTGTTTATAAGAATTTTTGAATTATCCTATTAAAGTACATATGATGAAAAAAAAGGAAATGATGGACCAAAAAAATCTAATGATAGACCAAAAAATTCAGCCAGCCAATAAAATAGATAATTTTGTATATGACCTATTAATCTCTTAATACCGCATACAAAATCTGACCATTAATTCGATGTATCCTTATTATGCCATTACTAAAATTAGTAAATATCAAACGATGTCATCATGTTATAAATTATTATTGATGGACATAAGATTTACCGTCACATTGAAGTCGCATGAAATAGAAACGCATCCTAGCTTGCCATTTGTACTAATACTAATCTAATGTGACCACGTACAAAAGGCTCATATAATCATTGACACACTATTTGTATAGCAATATCCAATAATATCCCATAAACAAAGGACCAATAATGCCTTTCACATAATTAGTATTTAGCATACTATTTATGGGACAAGAACAATATTAATTTTAACCACATAATTCAAATTTCTAGAGCCATAAAATGGTTTTAGACATTTTCAGATGTTGCCCTCGCAAATGCGAGGGCCACCATGCTAGTTATAATAAAGTAATTTACACCTGGCCTCTGCATAACCAAGATGCACACAGCCGGCCAGTGTCCGAAGAAAAAAAAACTAGGCAACCATTACAACCAACCAAACGTCTAACTTGATGCCTAGGAAGATGGAAGATCGCTCCCCTCGTGTCATCTCCTCGAGGCGACTGAGGGGCGAAACTCTAGCCCCGCCGCCACCACACACACCCTCCTCCTCATCTCCGGAGGGCTGCTGGCCCAAGGTGCGCGTTTCCGGTGAACAGGGTGGTGGGGACCTGGCCTCTTGGCCCTTGCGTGATTGCGGGGAGGGCATCTCTGTTGGAGATATGCCCAAGAGGCAATAATAAAGTGGTTATTATTATATCTTTATGTTTATGATAAATGTTTACATCCCATGCTATAATTGTATTAACCGGAAAAATTAATACATGTGTGTTTTGTAAACATAAGAGAGTCCCTAGTAAGCCTCTTGTTGAACTAGCTTGTTGATTAATTGATGATCATAGTTTCCTGATCATGGACATTAGGATGTGATTAATAACAAGGTTATGTCATTGGAAGAATGATGTGATGGACACACACACCCATAGTAAGCGTAGCATAAGATCAAGTAATTAAGTTCGTATTGCTGTAAGATTTCAAATACATAGTAACCTATTCCTTCGACCATGAGGTTATGTTAATCACCATCACCGGATGGATACTTTGATGACATCAAACGCCGCTTCGTAACTGGGTGGTTATAAAGGTGTCATTGGGTATTCTGAAAGTATGTGTTGAAGCGCATGAACCAAGATTGGGATTTGTCCATCCATATGACGGATAGATATGCTCTGGGCCCTCTCGGTGGAATGTCATCTAGTTAGCTTGCAAGCATGTGACTAGGTCACAAGGGATGACATATCACGGAACGAGTAAAGAGTACTTATCAGTAACGAGGTAGAACTAGGTATGGAGATATCGACGATCAAACCTCGGATAAGTATAGTATCGTGAGACAAAGGGAATTAGTTTCGTATGTAAGTGGTTCAATCAATCGCGAAGTCATCGTTGAGTATGTGGGAGCCGTTATGGATCTCCAGATCCCGCTGATGGTTATTGATCGGAGAGGTGTCTCCATCATGTCTACATATTCACGAACCGTAGGGTGACACACTTAAGGTTCGAAGTTGTTTTAAGTAGATATGGAATGTGCGTTGGAGATCGAATGTTGTTCGGAGTCTCGGATTGGACCCGGGACATCACGAGGAGATCCAAAATGGTCCGGAGAATAAGATTCATATATTGGGGATCATTTTGTAAGTTAGGAAATGTTCCGGAGTGTTTGTATGGGGATTCTAGAAGGTTTCGGAATGTTCTGGAAGGTTCTAGAAGAGTTCTTGGTGTTTGCTTGAAAACCAAGAAAGGGTCAAGGAAACCTTGTGGGGGCTAGACACGGATTCGTGGGGGAGGAGGACTCCTCCCCCCTTCCCAACCCGCCGGCCTAAGGAGGGAGGGGAGTCCTACTAGGACTCCCCCTCCCAAGGCGCCTCCCTCCTTTAAATAGAGGGGAGGGGGCGCCCCCTCCTAGTTCTCTCTCATAACAAGCTCTAGCCGCCGCCTCTCTCCTCCTCCTTCCCTCTGCTCCGGCTTAGGCGAAGCCCTGCAGAATTCTCTACTCCACCACCACCACCACACCGTTGTGCTGCTGGGATTCCGTGGAGAAGATCTACTACCTCCGCTGCTCGCTGGAACGGGGAGAGGAAGGTCTGCTTCGACTCCGCACGTGTGACCGACTGCGGAAGCGCTGCCGAAACACGGTGCCGGAAGGATCGTCCACTTGACCGACTGCGGAAGCGCTGCCGGAACGCGACGCCAGAAGGATCATCCACACGATCTTGAGATCGGCAAGTGATTGACTACATCAACCACGAGATCTAATCTCGTTAACGCTTTCGGATCTACGAGGGTTAGTTCCTTTCTATCTCGTTGCTCATGTCTAATAGATTAGATCTTGGCTTTTATCTAGATTAGATCTAGGTTTTGTTCGTTCTTGCGGTAGAATTTTTTTGTTTTCCATGCTACGAACCCAACAGTGGTATCAGAGCCGTATCTATGCGTAGATCTGTTGCACGAGTAGAACACAATGTTTTTGTGGGCGTTGATGCTTTTGTTGTCGGTGTCTTAGCGTGTACTTTGCATCTTGCGGCATGGTGGGATGAAGCGGCCCGGGCTAACATTACATGTCATCGCACATGAGACTTGCTCCATGCTTGACGTGCAACTTGCTTTGCACAAGTGGCTTTGCGGGTGTCTGTCTCTCCCACCATAGTTAAGATTCAATTTACAATGAGCATCTGACAACACTTGTATCAACGTTGTGGTCCTTGTTCGTAGGTAAGATCGGTCTTATGCGAAAGCCCCAAACCACGTAAAACATGCAAAGAAAATTAGAGGCGTCTAACTTGTTTTTGCAGGGGTTTTGTGATGTGATATGGCCATTATGTGATTGTGATTATATTTGATGTATGCAATGATCCTTATTGTAATATGGCAACCGGCAGGAGCCTAATGGTTGTCTTTAAATTTTGTTTAAGACCTGCGTGTCTATTCATCATGTAATAGCTTTATTCCAAGTAGTTGTAATAGTTGCTGTTGGTGATAGACAACCATGAAGCGGCGCCACGGACCTTGACGCCACGCTAGTGATGATGGAGATCTTGTCCATGCTTTGGAGATGGAGATCAAAGGCACAAGAAGAAAGGCCATATCATATCACATATTATGAATTGCCTGTGATGTTAATCCTTTATGCATCTTGTATTGCTTAGATCGCGTCGGTAGCATTATAAGATGATCCCTCTCACTAAATATCAAGTAATAAAGTGTTCGTCCTTAGTTGGCACCGTTGCTAAGACTCGTCGTTTCGAAGCATCTCGTGATGATCGGGTGTGATAGACTCTACCTGTGCATACAATGGGTGCAAGCCAGATTTGCACATGCAGAAACTAAGGTTAACCTTGACGAGCCTAGCATGTACAGACATGGTCTCGGAACACATAATATCGAAAGGTAAAGCATGAGTCATATGGATGATATGATGAACATGTTGATTGTTCGCCTTTAAAGCTACATCATCTCACGTGATGATCGAACTTGGTGTAGTGGATTTGGTTCATGTAATCACTAAAACAACTTGAGGGATGTTGTTTTGAGTGGGAGTTCATTTGTAATTTGGATTAGTCGAACTCAATTTATCATAAACACAATCAAAGTGAATTTGCATAGTTTGTTGTAGTCATTGGCATCCGTTCACCACCTTACGCTTAGTTATAGTTGAGATAGTAGAACTATAGAAATTCTGGATATTTGCTTTACGAACTGGTATCGTATTGTTTTGAGTGTCAATAAATTTATAAGTCCTATTGCAAACTTTCAGCAAACTCTATTTGCTCCATGAAGTTTAATAAGTAGTATTAAATCAAGAGTAACAATTCCAGTGTTAGTATCTAATGTATCATGTTTGCCTCCATGATTCTTGATACTCAAAAGATTGTTTTTAATATCAAGTTTATCTAAGAGCTGAAAGCAATGTTTCAGAAACCATCATATGTGAAAGGTATTGCGATATCTAAAACAATGTGTTGGTTACAACATGATAGAGTATACGTCCTCATATTTGATGAGAATTTGTGAAGGTTGGAGACGCTAGTCGTCCTAATCCTCCAAAAGGTTTTGAAAAAGAAACATTATACTCGTAATTCACCTTTATAAGCTATAGCAGCTTGATCATGAAAGTTGTCATGATAAGGATGAATAGAAGATATAAGTAAAATGTTTACTACACTAAAATATTACTAAAGAATGGATTTTTGAAAGAACACCAAACATTTGATGAAGGTGATCCACTTCAAAGTGCAAGTCCAAAGGTGTTGGTATTTGATTATACACACTTTGTACTATGTGTCATGTGAATGACACCACTATTGATGTTGATAGATTCTTTTAAAAGAAAAGGAATTGCTGAAAGAGAATCTATAAAATATTTGGCATAAAATAAAAGGTTGGAGATGTCCAACTTAGGCATATAGAAGATATACATGTTATGGTTGTATTCCTTGCTTGTTAAACAATGTGGTTCTCCGGTATTGGATACCGAATTGGTTGGTATGAAGTGTCATACAGGACAACACAATTCATGAACTGCAATGGCCTAAGTAACTAGCAAGAGAATATGTGATGATGTTCATCGAAAACAAACAAAGGGTTCTTGTGTTGCTCGTTAACATCAAAGCTTGCCTTCAAGATTTGTTTCAATAATTGTTATTTTGATCAGGTATTATGACGACAAAAGGTTGTTCAAATAATTACCGTATTCCATAATAGATGGATGATATACAAGTCTGGTAGGAGAAATAACGACCATAAAACTAATGCTAAAATGTCGCAAGACAAATGATTGAAAGATCACTTGCGAAGTGACACCGCCGTTTAAATTATATTGAAGGGATACATGAAGAAACTCCATGTTGATGGATTTTTGGAGTCTTTGATTTGGATCAAATGACGCTTGTGATACTTTCCTGGAGATAATTAAAACTCCGTTCGTAGGCCAAAAGAGGAATGAACGACTAACTGATTGGAATTTGTACATATTGATGTATATAGTCCATTATGTGTAGTCATGGGCGATGGATTTCAACTTCATATGCTTTCTCCGAAAATTTGAGTGAATATATCTGTATATTTACTTAATAAGGAGGAAGTATGAAAACATTTGAAAGTTGTTCAAAGACTTTCAAGATGAAGTGGAAAATCATTGTAACAAGAAAATAAAAGAGTTTATGATTGGATCATAAAGAAAGATGTTTGAGTTACAAGTTTAGCAAAACACCTAAGATTTGAGGAATCGTTCCATGGATTTGCATTTCCCAAAACACCATAGGAGTATGGAGTGTTCGAGATATGTAATGAAACCTTGTTTTACATGGTAAGATCAAAGATGTCATTTATAAAACTGCCATTATATTTTAAAGATTAAAGCTTTAGTGACTACCGCTTTTACATTGAAAAGAGCTCCATCGTGATCCGTTGAAATGACACCATATAAGTCATGGTTTGGGATAAAACCCGAATTATCTTTTCTTAAACTTTTGGTATGCTAGGCATAAGTAAAATGTTTACAACCAAAGTTAGATAAGCACGTCTTTGTAGGTTATTCCAAAGAATTTGTTGGGAATTTCTCCATAACGCCGAGGACAAAAGAGTTTGTCGCTTGGAACGTCAAGTTTCTTGAGAAGGAATTTTTCTTGAAAAGTTAAGTGGGAGGACAATAGAACTTTGATAAGGTTGTTGAACCTTAGCTATATGTGCTAAGTAGCGCAGCGCCGAAAAGTGTCCCGGTGGCGGCCACAATGCTCATGGCTCTCGTGATTACAAAAGGTGTGATCTCGGAGATTAGAGTTCCTATAGAACCGTGTGGGTCGGTAAGAATCAAATAGTAAGATTTGATAAGCAAGTCGTTATTGTTTTGACAATGATGAACCGACTACATGCAAAGAAGTGATGATGGGCCCTGACTCCATAAAATGACTAGAAGTCATGGAATCCGTGATAGTATCCATACACGAGAAATCAAGTTTCTGAACTTAAAAGACCCTCCAGAAAGGCGTGAAGCCTATCGACAGTGTTTGGATTTATAAAGAAATAAGACATGGATGTTTAACATCTATGAAATAGTCGACATGTCAGAAAGAAGTTTACGACAATGTTCAAGGAATTGACTATGATAAGATTTGATCTTTCATAGCGATATTTAGTCTGGACGGATTAATGTATTAACCGCTACATATATTTTGGTATATGGTAGTTGAACAAACAAAACAAGTTCTTCTAATAGAATGGTTACCTAGGACGTGTACATGACACGATCCAAAGGGTTTTGTTAATTCAAAGGATGCTAAAAGAGTATGCAAAACTTCAATGGTTGAAGTAAGCATAGCGGAGTTGGAATCTTCACCATGATGAAACTGTTAAAAGAGTTTAAATTCATCGGAGATGATGAAGATGCTTGCATTTGCAAGAAATTAAGTGGGAGCGCTGAGATATATTTCTAATACATTATGTAGAGGACATATTGTTGATTGGAAATGATGTATCTTGTATTGACACAGGTTAAGAATTTCATTTCGATGAAAGACTTAGGCATAACCCAAATTAGGCATCAATGTTTATATGGATAGATTGAGGCGCTAATATGGTTTTGCCAAATGTACATAGATAAGATGTTGAATGAGTTCAATATGGAAACAACAAGAAAAGTTCTTGACGCACGGAAAGGACTGAATCAAGATTCAACTGTGTTGACACGAGATTCAAGTGTTTTGACACTTGGTGAAATCGCAAGAATATTTTGATCAATCATTCTTTAAGATGTACACATCCAGATATGTCCTATGCTCTAAATGTTATGAGCATATGCCAGAATGATTCATAAGATGATCATTGGACAATAGTAAAGATATTCTTATGAGCTTTGGAAGAACTAAAAATATACCATGTATAAGTGACAAATAGTTAAACGTAGTTCATTGTAAAGTGTTACATTGATACTAGTTTTGTCACAAGATACAAATTAAGTTTATCTCAATTTAAACTATGGGTGGCACAATGTAATGGAAAGGATGTTCCATGATGGATTTGGATGAGTTCCAAAGTTGAGACATTGTGACGGATACTACAACAAAAGACTAAGTATATAACTGCTCTAGTAGCAGCAAAGGAGGGCATTTGTGTTAAGTAGTTTGTTATCAAACTAGGTGCAGTTCAAAGTGGGCTAATACTATGAAGATATATTGTGTGACAATAATATCAACATATTTTGAGCCGAAGGAACTAAAGGTCTCACCAAAGGACCAAATTTATACAATGCCATCTCATTGGAGAATGAGTAATGCGTGAGACGCAAGGACATGCAAATACACACGGACCTGGAAGTGTCAGATCCAAAGATTATGTTTACCACTGGCAATAGTGTCTATACAACACCAGAAAGCCATAGGTGTTGAATGCACAATTTTCTTTAAACTAGATTATTGACTCTAGTGCAAGTGGGAGACTGTTGGAGATATGCCCAAGAGGCAATAATAAAGTGGTTATTATTATATCTTTATGTTTATGATAAATGTTTACATCCCATGCTATAATTGTATTAACCGGAAAAATTAATACATGTGTGTTTTGTAAACATAAGAGAGTCCCTAGTAAGCCTCTTGTTGAACTAGCTTGTTGATTAATTGATGATCATAGTTTCCTGATCATGGACATTAGGATGTGATTAATAACAAGGTTATGTCATTGGAAGAATGATGTGATGGACACACACACCCATAGTAAGCGTAGCATAAGATCAAGTCATTAAGTTCGTATTGCTGTAAGCTTTCAAATACATAGTAACCTATTCCTTTGACCATGAGGTTATGTTAATCACCATCACCGGATGGATACTTTGATGACATCAAACGCCGCTTCGTAACTGGGTGGTTATAAAGGTGTCATTGGGTATTCTGAAAGTATGTGTTGAAGCGCATGAACCAAGATTGGGATTTGTCCATCCATATGACGGATAGATATGCTCTGGGCCCTCTCGGTGGAATGTCATCTAGTTAGCTTGCAAGCATGTGACTAGGTCACAAGGGATGACATATCATGGAACGAGTAAAGAGTACTTATCAGTAACGAGGTAGAACTAGGTATGGAGATACCGACGATCAAACCTCGGATAAGTATAGTATCGCGAGACAAAGGGAATTAGTTTCGTATGTAAGTGGTTCAATCGATCGCGAAGTCATCGTTGAGTATGTGGGAGCCGTTACGGATCTCCAGATCCCGCTGATGGTTATTGATCGGAGAGGTGTCTCCATCATGTCTACATATTCACGAACCGTAGGGTGACACACTTAAGGTTCGAAGTTGTTTTAAGTAGATATGGAATGTGCGTTGGAGACCGAATGTTGTTCGGAGTCTCGGATTGGATCCGGGACATCACGAGGAGATCCAGAATGGTCCGGAGAATAAGATTCATATATTGGGGATCATTTTGTAAGTTAGGAAATGTTCCGGAGTGTTTGTATGGGGACTCTAGAAGGTTTCAGAATGTTCTGGAAGGTTCTAGAAGAGTTCTTGGTGTTTGCTTGAAAACCAAGAAAGGGTCAAGGAAACCTTGTGGGGGCTAGACACGGATTCGTGGGGGAGGAGGACTCCTCCCCCCTTCCCAACCCGCCGGCCTAAGGAGGGAGGGGAGTCCTACTAGGACTCCCCCTCCCAAGGCGCCTCCCTCCTTTAAATAGAGGGGAGGGGCGCCCCCTCCTAGCTCTCTCTCATAACAAGCTCTAGCCGCCGCCTCTCTCCTCCTCCTTCCCTCTGCTCCGGCTTAGGCGAAGCCCTGCAGAATTCTCTACTCCACCACCACCACCACACCGTTGTGCTGCTGGGATTCCGTGGAGAAGATCTACTACCTCCGCTGCTCGCTGGAACAGGGAGAGGAAGGTCTGCTTCGACTCCGCACGTGGGACCGACTGCGGAAGCGCTGCCAAAACGCGGCGCCGGAAGGATCGTCCACTTGACCGACTACGGAAGCGCTGCCGGAACGCGACGCCGGAAGGATCATCCACACGATCTTGAGATCGGCAAGTGATCGACTACATCAACCACGAGATCTAATCTCGTTAACGCTTTCGGATCTATGAGGGTTAGTTTCTTTCTATCTCGTTGCTCATGTCTAATAGATTAGATCTTGGCTTTTATCTAGATTAGATCTGGGTTTTGTTCGTTCTTGCGGTAGAATTTTTTTGTTTTCCATGCTACGAACCCAACAATCTCCTATGCTGGAGGGCACCGATGCGCTGGGTGGGGGGAGGGGGAGGGGGGGTGGAGAGGACGACGTTGACCATGCGGCGGGTGGCTTCCATTAGTGTTGCTTGTCTGCTCCTTGGCTTCGCGGGCGGGAGGCATGGTCTCGGTGCGGAGGCCACCCACTTGGTCTCCCCACAAGATCTAAAGAGGGCTCCCCCTCCTAGAATTGCTCGTCTCTCCTTGGCCTGGACCTTGTTCCGGCGGTTGGTGGGTGGGCAAAAGGAGAAGGGTTCTCATCTCCAGCAGCAGCAGACTCCCGATGGTCAAGCCGGTATGTGACTCTTGGACAGGCCTGGTGGCACTTGCCCTATCTTCTCACCGTGTCTTTGTTGGCGATTTCGCTGGGAAGTTTGCGTCTTGGCATCATGATTGGTGTTGTGGGTAGAGGTGAAGTCTGTGGGTGGCGGCGTGGACGCAGTTGTGCCCAAAGTCCTCCCCCTTGCCAAAGTATCTACCAATGCCTACATGTCCTCGGGGGAGCTGCTCCACCTTCTGACAGGTGTGACGCCCTTCGATACAGGGCAAGAAAGCAGGGTGCTTTCTTCAGAGCTGGAAGATGGCATGGCGACATGGCTGACCCTCTAGAGGTTGAAGACAGTGTGGTTCTTCATTGGCGTGCTTCTTCATCAACTTTTCTCTTCTCCGCTTGGATCGCATGGCTAGACGAAGGCCACGTTGTACACCTTTGCTGTTCGAGGCTTTATTATTTTAAAGCCTGGGTATTTGAACCTTCAATTTAAAAATTTCAGTCTCACATCGCTAGTGGAGAAAAGTTATTATTCTACATACCATGCTAAGGGCATGATTGGTAGCCTGCACCCAGTTTTGCACTCCCGGGGTAGGCTCTGGGGCGCATGGTCACGTAGAAACGGACCAAAATCCATATTGTCCACTTTGTTTGGTTGCCCGTGTGGGAATTGTATGCATATCCATGGTAGTGTTGGCCCTTGTTCTTTGGCACGGCTGGTGCAAACACAAGGTGTTTGATTGCCACCACAGTTGTACGTGTGCGAAATTCAAACTTGTAAGAGAGATATCAGGATAGATTACCGTCGTATCCGATCATACACATAAGCAAGAGAGAGGGATCATAATAGGATAATATTGACGATCAGCACAACGAGTACAATGATGATGAAATCTCTTAGCAATCTCTCTTACCTCATCACCCAATTCCTGAGCTTCAATAACCATGATCACCCAATTCCTGAGCATCAATGGCCATGGGCTGAACAACCATAACTTCAATAGCCATGGCTTCAACATCCATTCAGGCCCGGCCCTGAGCTTGTGCAGGCGGTACAACGACACAGGGCCCCGATTGTTAGGGCCCCATCCAGGTACGTATGAGCATCTAGCTTAAACAAATCGCATCGCAACTTTTTCGCTAAAAATAAAACCAACTTTTTTGCTAAAAAATAAAACCAACCGAGCATGGACAAGAACGCCTCCTCGACCCCATATTCTCACCTCCTCTTTCTGTATGGGCCGCCACTTGGTACCTAATTCTAAATCACGCACACGAGAGAGTATCGCTCTGTCATTGCGATTTGGACATAATTAATGGCGGCGGAGATCCCGAATAGGTGACATCCAACAATTTCCTTCTCAATCTGCAATGGTTAGTAGAATCCCCTTCCTATAAACCCCATAGGTTTTACTAGTTCTTGTTCATACAATCTGCTCCGACCTTAATTCCATCTGGGCCTGTTTACAGGAAGGCTTGAGATACAAATATGGTGGAACGAGGAGCGCAGGGCGGTAGCAGGCATGGTCGTCCAAGGACAGGCCGGTGCTCAGCATGAGGCGTAAGTGTATTTCCTGGCCGAAAGTGGTCGCCGGCACGAACTATTAAAAATATCATTGTAACACTACAGTACTGAAAAGACTGTAGCTTCTATGCAACATGCCAATCCCTGGATCGGTTCATTGGCTTACATAGAACATAGATGAAATAACAAAGTAATGATCCGTGTATCATAAATAACGAAGATCCAGAAGATTCATTTATTACAAAAGTCGCTTAGCTCGAAGGCTAGCTCATACATAAATCAAGTAGCAACACAAATAAAGATACTACTCCATCTTCAAATTGCCCACGAGGCAACAAGTGTCGAGTGGAGTACCGCGACCTATATCGAATCACTAGGAATCGGTATAACCTGCAACATGAAACGTAGCAGCCCCGAAGGGTCAATACATGGAATGTATGGCAAGTAGCGCTAAGATAAAGGGGACAATGCACCTAGCATTTACATGCTTATTTGGCTAGTGGAGCTTTGGCCAGCTTGCACTTTTCAAACACATTGATCCTACTTTCATAAACCATTTAATTCACAGCAACCCATTAAGTTCACCCATCAAGTTTTAGTAATTAGGAAATAAGGACGAGTGAGAATATGTCATAGTCTCAGAATCAAGCAACTCAATCGTCCGTAACCGGGGACACAGCTAAGTACTCAGTTTTTACACCCTGCAGGGGTTTGTACACTTTACCCATGTGACCTGGCCAACCCAGCTCGTACCACCGCACGCATATTGTGTGATGATAGGGAGAAGTCCAAGATGGGACCTTTCGGGAAGTAGATCACCAAACCCCACTGCGCACCGGTCCCAACCTATCATTCACTACATCTCTAGCTACGCTGGGTTCGGATCACCACGACCTACTAAGTCCAACCAGCCACCCATTCTTACTGGCACATGGTTGCACACGTAAGCTACCATAACAAAGAGAACCAATCCTTCTTAGTACCCTGGACGGCATTCCCCACCATTAACCACACTCCGATGACCATCCAACCATTCCGCCCAGGTAGTTCATTAACATTTAGTTGTTTTAGTTTGAAGCAAACATAACTCCACCATAGTGTGATCCCCTTTCCCCGTCTTCACAGCAAGTCTAAGAACATCTACTGAGCGGGGCTCAACTACAAGGAGAATCCTACCACAATATATAGGATATAGCATAGCATAGTAGTTCCTACACAATAACTTCAGAAATACACTACACATGCATAAGAGAAAATAGTAGGACAATGGTATGAACAAAATAGCATCTACTTGCCTTGGCGGTAGGAGTCGAGGGTACAATCCTCGCAGAAACAAGCGTTGCACTCGTCACAATCTACACGATACAAAACAACACATAAACAACATACCAAACATAAGCAGGTGCACAAATGCATGCATGATGGCTCAACAAGGTTTTCAGCAACCTCTCGGTGTTCTCTGATGTTTACTACTACTGCATGATGCATGGAAAATCTTTAATGCAATGAAAACAAGGCTATGCAATTTGTGAACCCAAATAATAGGCTTTTAGGCAAAACACTAAGACTTTCCAGTAAACAGAGTTGTAAGACCTGGGAAAAAATACTAATGTGTAGGTAACATGATTTAAAACCAGGGGCAATTGGAATTACGCAAAAAGGCGTTACAGAACTTTTCCTATAATTTTTATAGTATTTTAAGCCTTTTTAAAGTCTCAGGGAAAAACATACAGTAAACCTGCAATATTATTTTATAAAAAAATTCTACACAATTTTGTGAATCCAACGACATATTATTTGCAAAATTTGGCCCAGTAAATCTTTTCCTACGAATTTTTGAAGTTGGATCTATTTTCTGGAAAATAATAAATCCTGAAAACTCGACGGGGGAATATTCCCCGCTGACTGGTGGGTCCCGGCTGACCGGCGGTTGACCGGTCAGCGGTCAGCGGCCGATCGTGGCCGTCCAAGTCCGATCCAACGGCCGACGCGGTGGGCTGGCTCACCTTCGACCGGCGGCGGCAGCAGCGGCGCTCCGGCGAGGTGCTCCGGCGACGGCGGCAGTCCCCTGGCATCCCGCAGGCGGGAAAAAGAAGGGGTGAGGCGGCGGCAGCAAGGCGGCAAGCGGGGGGGCTCTGTGGCGGCGGTGCGAGCTCACCGGCAGCAATGGCGGCGGCGGCGAACTCCGGCGATGAATTGTGAGGGGCTGGCGGCGGTGTAGATGGGAATAAGGAGGGGAAAAGGATCGGGTTGGCGAGGGCTTTAGGGGGAGGGTTGGAGAGAAACACGAGGCGGAACGGACTCCCACAGAAAATGGCGTTCCGGCGAGGTCGGTGGCTGGCTTCGGCGTCCGTGCCCGTGTCGAGCATGGTCAGCTCGATGTGCTACAGCTGACAAGTGGGCCCGGGGCGGTGTGGGCTACGCGCTGCTGCGCGCAGCAGCAGCTATGCGCCGCTCACTGGTGCCGGTGGTTCCCGGGTGGGCCCCTATGGGCTGGCGGTCTGGCTGGCCGACGCGGTTTCCCTTTTTTTTTCTTTTTTTTGAACAGTATGTGAATCTGCTGTATTGTCTGCCTATTCTGAATTTTTTCTAAAGTTCGGTAAATTGGCCATAACTTTTGATCTAGGACTCCGATTTGGGCGAAACAAAGTACTACGGATTCGTAGAGACGAGATCTACGCAATCATGCATCTGGAATATCCAAAAGGGACCATTGTTAAATATGCAAGGCAAAAACCCTAGTATTCTCGTATAAGAGATGGAAAGACAAATAGGTAGTGCTTTGGCCAAAAGACTTTAAAACTGAATTTTTGCAAATATGATCATGAATGCAATGGCATGTATGAATGCAGTGCCAAATCTAGAATTTGGGATGTGACAAGACTAACCCCCTTAAGATGAATCTCGTCCTCGAGATTCGACGTGGCTAGCAAATAGGTGTGGGTGGTCCCCCCGGAGGTCATCCTCTTGCTCCCAGGTAGCTTCCTCTTCGGTGTGATGGCTCCATTGTACCTTGCAGAACCTGATCGTCTTACTGCGTGTAAATCTCTCTGCTGTTTCCAAGATCTTGACCGGTTTCTCCTCATAGGTCAGGTCACTCTCTAGCTGAACCTCATCTAATGGCACGGTATCCCTCAACGGTGTACCTACCATCTCCGGGTGACATTTCTTTAGTTGAGACACATGGAACACGTTGTGAACAGCGGATAGAACCTCTGGCATCTCCAGCTAGTACGCAACCTCTCCTTTGCGTGCCAGGATCTTGTAGGGCCCTATAAACCGAGGAGCCAGCTTGCCCTTGATCTCAAATCGCTTAATTCCACGCAGAGGCGAAACTTTGAGGTAGGCTCGATCTCCAATCTCATACACCACTTCCTTGCGCTTAGAATCAGCATAGCTCTTCTGTCTCATTTGTTCTACCTTCAACCTGTCCCGAACCAAACTAACCTTCTCTTCAGCATCTTTGATCAAATCCGGTCCAAACAACTGACGTTCACCTACACCATCCCACAACAATGGTGTTCTGCACCTCTTACCATATAGTACATCGAATGGTGACGTCTTGATACTAGTCTGGTAATTGTTGTTGTATGAAAACTCAGCATAAGGCAGATTCTCATCCCAACTAGAGCCATGAGCTAGAGCGCAAGCTCTCAACATATCCTCCAAGATCTGATTCACCCTCTCGGTTTGTCCATCCGTCTGAGGGTGAAACGCCGTGCAAAATTCCAACCTCACTCCCAACGACTCATGTAGCTGGCGCCAAAAGTGAGAGGTGAATTGGGTGCCTCTATCTAACACGATGCTCTTAGGAACTCCATGCAGGCACACAATTCTGTTCATGTAGATCTTGGCTAACTTTGCACTAGTGTAGGTGGTCTTCACAGGTATAAAGTGGGCTACCTTGGTTAAGTGATCCACCACTACCCAAATAGAATCATACCCTGACTTGGTCCTGGGTAATCCTATGATGAAGTCCATTCCAACTCTATCCCACTTCCAATCAGGTATCGGTAATGGCTGTAGCAACCCCGCTGGCTTCTGGTGCTCAGCCTTTACTCTACTACACACATCACATAAGGCAATACACTCTGCAATATCTCCCTTCATGTTAACCCACCAATACCTTTCCTTCAAATCCATGTACATCTTTGTGTTACCAGGGTGTATGGAGTATGGCGAGTCGTGAGCTTCCTGGAGAATCAACTTCCTGATCTCCTGATCGTTGGGCACGCACAAACGATCTCCATACCATAGTGCTCCTTGTTCATCTTCGCGAAATCCTTCCGCCTTTCCCTTGGTTATGTTTTCCTTCACTCTCCTCAGTTCAGTATCCTCCTTCTGAGCTTCACAAATCTTATCCTGAAGTGTTGGCTTGATTTCCATGGTTGCTAAATATCCCTCGGATACTATCTCCAGTCTAAGATCCTTGAATTGCTCACACAAATTCTTGGGTAACTCTCCCACGGTCAAACCATTAGCATACACCTTGTGGCTTAGCGCATATGCTACAACATTAGCCTTCCCTGGGTGATATTGCAAACTCATGTTGTAGTCCTTTATGAGCTCCAACCATCTCCTATGTCTCATATTTAGCTCCTTCTGAGTGAATATGTATTTTAGACTCTTGTGACCCGTAAACACATCACAATGCTTACCCATCAGGTAGTGCCTCCATACCTTGAGCGCGTGCACAACTGACGCTAATTCCAAATCATGCGTGGGGTAATTCCTCTCGTGATGTTTGAGTTGGCGCGAGGCATAGGATACTACTCTTCCATCCTGCATCAATACACTACCCAGTCCTTGACGAGAGGCATCACAATACACTTGGAAATCCTTCTGAATATCTGGCAAACATAGGATAGGTGCGGTCACTAGGCGCTGCTTCAGCTCCTGGAAACTAGCTTCGCACTCCCCGGTCCATTCAAACTTCTTCTCCTTCTCCAGTAGTTCAGTCATTGGCTTTGCAATCTTGGAGAAGTTCTCTATAAACCTCCTGTAATATCCAGCAAGTCCTAAGAAGCTCCTAATATCGCCCACATTCTTGGGTGACTCCCATTCTGTAACTGACACCACCTTGCTTGGATCAACTGCGACTCCTTCGCCTGACACCACGTGCCCAAGAAATCCAACAGTGTTTAACCAGAATTCACACTTGCTAAACTTGGCATATAATTTATGCTCCCTCAGCTTTTCCATAATTAGTCGCAAATGCTTCTCATGCTCATTGTCATCTTTAGAATATATCAATATGTCATCGATGAATACCACCACGAACTTATCCAAGTACTCCATGAATACCTTGTTCATCATGGTCATAAAATATGCCGGAGCATTTGTTAGTCCAAAAGACATAACTGTATACTCATATAACCCATACCTAGTGGTGAAGGCGGTTTTGGGTACGTCTTCCTCACGGATCTTCAATTGGAAATACCCTGATCTTAGATCGATCTTGGAAAATACCTTCGCTCCTTCCAACTGATCGAACAGGTCATTTATATTGGGCAATGGGTATTTATTTTTGATGGTCACTTCATTAAGTGAGCGGTAGTCAACCACCAGTCTCTTACTACTGTCCTTCTTCTCCACGAATAGAACAGGCGTGCCCCAAGATGATGAACTGGGCTGAATAAATCCCTTGTCCAATTGCTCCCTAAGCTGCTTCTTTAACTCCTTCAATTCCTTCACATCCATCTTATATGGCCTCTTGGCTATCAGTCCCGTTCCCGGCATCAAATCAATAAGAAACTCCACGTCCCTGTCAGGTGGCATCCCTGGCAGCTCATCCGGAAACACATCGGGGTACTCCTTTACTATGGGTACGGTGTCCATGCTAACCCCCTTAAGAGAGTTCACCTTAGTACCCTCAAGACGTGTTGCTGACTTGAACTTAATCTTTACGCCTCGTGGTGTCCTAAGAGAGATGGCACGTTGTCCACAATCTATCTGGCCATCATGCTCGGACAACCAATCCGTGCCAAGTATTACATCTAGTCCTTGTGACTCCAAAACTACCAAATGTGCTGGGAAGATGTGTGCTCCAATTCCTATGGTAAGATCACGGCATCCTTTACTAGCTAGCATCTCTCCTCCTGGTGAGCTCACTCTAATAGTCCCTTTTAGTGACTCAGTGGCTAACTTATGTTTATCCATAAATGCCCGTGATATGAATGAATGCGATGCACCAGTACCAAATAGAACAAGTGCAATATGGGAATCGATTGGAAACTTACCAATCACGAGATTCGGCTCACCACGGATTTCCTCCACATTCACATGGTTCACATTCGCCTTCTGGTTGGGTCCAAGCTTGGGTCCCACTCCCGTGTTCTTCTCCGGGCAGGTACTAGCATAGTGACCCAGCTTCTTGCATTTGTAGCACTCCACATTGCTGAGATCCTTCTTGCTCACATAGTAATGTCCATTGTTCCTCCCAGAGTTGCTGTGGTGGCTCCTGTGACCATTATGGTGGCGGTCATTTCCTCCACGGTGGTGATTATCACTCCTGTGACCATCGTGGTGATGTCCATTGCTTCCACGGTGGCTGCGGTCATCCTGCCATGCCTATAATGTCCAGAGTGTCCATCATAAGAGGTACGGGCGCGGTGGTGTGATCCTGAGGAGTGATGGTTGTTCTTCCTCTTGCGTCGCTCCACCTGCTATTGCTTCCCTTCCAGAATTCTAGCCTTGTCCATCAGCTCCTGAAAAGTCGGACAATAAACCAAAGATAGCTGAAGTGAGAGCTCATCACTGAGACCATCCAGGAACCTCTCCCTCCTCTTGGCATCAGTGTCCACATCCTTAGGGGCATAGCGGGAGAGATTGTTGAATTCCTCTATGTAATCCGCCACAGTGCGGTTGGTCTGGCGCAGGTTGCGGAATTCCTTCCTCTTCAGGCTCATGGTCCCGGCAGATACGTGGTTCGTCCTGAATCCTTCCTCAAACATAGCCCAGGTAACCGTCTCCAGCGGGTGAGTAATCTAGAAGGCATCCCACCATGAGGCAGCTGATCCCTCCAGCAAGTGAGCAGCAAACCTCACCTTCTCAGCATCAGTGCATCCAACGGTCACCAGGTCCTTGTTCACAGAACGAATCCACTCGAGAGCAATCATGGGCTCAGGTGCGGAGGAGAACTTAGCTGGCCTCAGCCTCAAAAACCTAGTGAGAGCATCCCCCTGCGGCAGATTGTTCCCGTTGTTGTTGTTGTTGTTGTTGTTGTTGTTGTTGTTGTTGTTGTTGTTATTGTTGTTGTTGTTGTTGTTGTTGTTGTTCTGGGTTGCCAGGAATTGCGTCATCACTTGGGTCAGCTGTGCTTAAGCAGCCATGAGCTGAGCCATCTCATCTGGTCGGCGGCGTGACATCTGCGGTTCAGCACAGGTAAGATTAGAGAGAAACAACTACAGATAAGCGATAGCCCTCTATCCATGCAACAAGCTCAAGACACAACAATCATAAGCAATCACCACAAGGTCAAACACACGCACAAACATCATTCCAGGTTTTCATTAACAGCATATAGCTACAAAATAGTTTAGAAGCGCTGGTAACATCGTTTAGCAAAGCAAAACAGCAAAACACGCAAAACCAGAAAACCTGCCAGAACAGTTCGGTCCTGTTCACGAATTTTTCTGGGAACCTTAAACTCATCAGGAATTTTAGCCAATTTTTGTGCAGATTCTACAGGTAATTACTCTCCAGATCCTAAAATATGAGCGCAATCCGAGTTACCAGTAAGGAACTAAAAATCGCGCGGTAAAACTGGTCAGGCAGAAAACTGCAGCAGTGAAGGCACGAAAATTTACCCAAACTTGTCCAAAAATCATTTAATAAATCTCACGAAAAATCCTGGAACTTGAAGGTACTTAACTGAGAAATCTAAACACAATAAGCTAATAGTGCATAAGTTTACATTGATCGATGTCTAAGACTAACGAATATCCCTAACGAAGACTAGTTTTTGAGGACCATCTCTAGCTATTTGATGATTAGGTTGCAGTAGGTTCTGGCGTCAATACGCCGACGCTTCGCTCCTGGTGCATGCCACGGTGGTGGTGTGTACACCTCTCCTGAGTCCTCTTCACTTGAGTCCTCGAATTCCATCTCTTCGGGGTCCTCCTCATCACTTCCTTCAGCAAAAGCGCCCGCTGCATCTCCTTCATCATCGTCATCGCTTCCTCCACCATCATCATTGTTACCTCCTCCACCATTGTCAGCATCATCATCATCACTATCATCACCATCATCGTTCCCATCATCACCGTTACCATTGTTTGGTGGAGGATTCTGCTGTGCTTGAAGGGCAGCAATCTGGGCAGCCATGTCCACAATGGTTTGATCACGTTCAGCCACAACTTGATTCCTCTGCTCAATGGTTTGGTTCAGCGCTGCAATGGTGGCATCTCTTCTAATGAGGGCTTGCTCCATTGTATTCACAGCGGTGTGCAAGGTTTCCATCTCATACCCTTGCAGGTGCACTGTGCCTTGAAAGTAGTCTAGCTCCTCTCTTTGCTGCATCAACTTCTCTTCCCTCTCCCAGGCTTTGATCTCCATGTCTTCTAGCTGCTTCACTTGGAGTGGCATGTTGTTCCGATCACCAGTGGTAATCATCACAATTCCTTGCTCATTCCGACCTCCAAATGCAAGGAAGGGTGAACCTGCCGGTAGTCGGTGTCGGTGGAGATAACACAGGCGTGACAGGGTCTCGTGCATGGCCGACTCCACTCCTTGCTCCCAGGTAAGGTACTTCTTGGTGAGGTTTAGATTCTCAATACCAGGCACAGTGGGGTCTGCAAGAACAATCGCGGTGATCTCCCACACACGATCTCCAGGCACATAGGTGTTCATCCTTCTCCCTTTGAACATCGGCATCAGCATGCCCAGTGTCTTGCAAAGCTCCGCCAGCTGTCTTGCGAAGGGCCTTGGTGATTGGAGCTCAACGTACTCAACTCTGGTAGCATCTCCCATCTATCAATTGTAAAGAGGAAAGAGTGAGAATAGCAAAAGAAAAGAATTTACTAGAGTGAATGGCATAAGAATAAAGACGGAATTTAAAATAGGCTTAAGTAAACATAAGGCTTTCCTATTCCAATCCTAGGTCACGATCCTACAGTCAACACACGGCTCTGATACCATCTGTAACACTACAGTACTGAAAATACTGTAGCTTCTATGCAACATGCCAATCCCTGGATCGGTTCATTGGCTTACATAGAACATAGATGAAATAACAAAGTAATGATCCGTGTATCATAAATAACGAAGATCCAGAAGATTCATTTATTACAAAAGTCGCTTAGCTCGAAGGCTAGCTCACACATAAATCAAGTAGCAACACAAATAAAGATACTACTCCATCTTCAAATTGCCCACGAGGGAACAAGTGTCGAGTGGAGTACCGCGACCTATATCGAATCACTCGGAATCGGTATAACCTGCAACATGAAACGTAATAGCCCCGAAGGGTCAATACATGGAATGTATGGCAAGTAGCGCTAAGATAAAGGGGACAATGCACCTAGCATTTACATGCTTATTTGGCTAGTGGAGCTTTGGCTACCTTGCACTTTTCAAACACATTGATCCTACTTTCATAAACCATTTAATTCACAGCAACCCATTAAGTTCACCCATCAAGTTTTAGTAATTAGGAAATAAGGATGAGTGAGAATATGTCATAGTCTCAGAATCAAGCAACTCAATCGTCCGTAACCGGGGACACGGCTAAGTACTCAGTTTTTACACCCTGCAGGGGTTTGTACACTTTACCCATGTGACCTGGCCAACCCAGCTCGTACCACCGCACGCATATTGTGTGATGATAGGGAGAAGTCCAAGATGGGACCTTTCGGGAAGTAGATCACCAAACCCCACTGCGCACCGGTTCCAACCTATCATTCACTACATCTCTAGCTACGCTGGGTTCGGATCACCACGACCTACTAAGTCCAACCATCCACCCATTCTTACTGGCACATGGTTGCACATGTAAGCTACCATAACAAAGAGAACCAATCCTTTTCAGTACCCTGGGCGGCATTCCCCACCATTAACCACACTCCGATGACCATACAACCATTTCGCCCAGGTAGTTCATTAACATTTAGTTGTTTTAGTTTGAAGCAAACACAAGTCCACCATAGTGTGATCCCCTTTCCCCGTCTTCACAGCAAGTCTAAGCACATCTACTGAGCGGGGCTCAACTACAAGGAGAATCCTACCACAATATATAGGATATAGCATAGCATAGTAGTTCCTACACAATAACTACAGAAATACACTACACATGCATAAGAGAAAATAGTAGGACAATGGTATGAACAAAATAACATCTACTTGCCTTGGCGGTAGGAGTCGAGGGTACAATCCTCCCAGAAACAAGCGTTGCACTCGTCACAATCTACACGATACAAAACAACACATAAACAACATACCAAACATAAGCAGGTGCACAAATGCCTGCATGATGGCTCAACAAGGTTTTCAGCAACCTCTCGGTGTTCTCTGATGTTTACTACTAATGCATGATGCATGGAAAATCTTTAATGCAATGAAAACAAGGCTATGCAATTTGTGAACCCAAATAATAGGCTTTTAGGCAAAACACTAAGACTTTCCAGTAAACAGAGTTGTAAGACCTGGGCAAAAATACTACTGCGTAGGTAACATGATTTAAAACCAGGGGCAATTGGAATTACGCAAAAAGGCATTACGGAACTTTTTCTATAATTTTTATAGTGTTTTAAGCCTTTTTAAAGTCTCAGGGAAAACATACAGTAAACCTAGAATATTATTTTATAAACAAATTATACACACTTTTGTGAATCCAACGACATATTATTTGCAAAATTTGGTCCAGTAAATCTTTTCCTACGAATTTTTGAAGTTGGATCTATTTTCTAGAAAATAATAAATCCTGAAAAATCGACGGGGGAATATTCCGGGGAATATTCCCCGCTGACTGGTGGGTCCCGGCTGACCGGCGGTTGACCGGTCAGTGGTCAGCGGCCGATCGTGGCCGTCCATGTCCGATCCAACGGCCGACGCGGTCGGCTGGCTCACCTTCGACCGGCGGCGGCGGCAGCGGCGCTCCGGCGAGATGCTCCGGCGACGGCGGCAGTTCCTCGGCATCCTGCAGGTGGGGAAAAGAAGGGGTGAGGCGGCGGCGGCAAGGCGGGGGGGCTCTGTGGCGGCGGTGCGAGCT
This sequence comes from Avena eriantha, assembly GCA_910589775.1. Classification (NCBI taxonomy): domain Eukaryota; kingdom Viridiplantae; phylum Streptophyta; class Magnoliopsida; order Poales; family Poaceae; genus Avena; species Avena eriantha. The sequence goes on along the minus strand of OU342745.1, from coordinate 7,504,833 downwards.
CACCGGCAGCAATGGCGGCGGCGGCGGCGAACTCCGGCGACGAATTGTGCGGGGCTGGCGGCGGTGTAGATGGGAATAAGGAGGGGAAAAGGATCGGGTTGGCGAGGGCTTTAGGGGGGGTTGGAGAGAAACACGAGGCGGAACAGACTCCCATAGAAAACGGCGTTCCGGCGAGGTCGGTGGCTGGCTTCGGCGTCCGTGCCCGTGTCGAGCACGGTCAGCTCGATGTGCTACGGCTGACAAGTGGGCCCGGGGCGGTGTGGGCTACGCGCTCCTGCGCGCGGCAGCAGCTATGCGCCGCTCACTGGCGCCGGTGGTTCCCGGGTGGGCCGCTGGGCCGCTGTGGGCTGGCGTTCCGGCTGGCCGACGCGGTTTCCCCCCTTTTTTTTGAACAGTATCTGAATCTGCTGTACTGTCTGCCTATTCTGAATTTTTTCTGCACTTCGGTAAATTGGCCATAACTTTTGATCCAGGACTCCGATTTGGGCGAAACAAAGTTCTACGGATTCGTAGAGACGAGCTCTACAAAATCATGCATCTGGAATGTCCAAAAGGTACCATTGTTAAAGATTCAAGACAAAAACCCTAGTATTCTCGTATAAGAGATGGAAAGACAAATAGGTAGTGCTTTGGCCAAAAGACTTTAAAACTGAATTTTTGCAAATATGATCATGAATGCAATGGAATGTATGAATGCAGTGCCAAATCTAGAATTTGGGATGTGATAATCATCTATATAGCTAATTATGTATGCATGCCCATATTTGTGTCATGCACCGGACCCCTAAATTGTCAGGGCCGACCCTGCATCCATTAGCACGACTTCAACAACCACAAGTTCAACAACCATAGCTTGAAAATCCATAGCCTAGTCCGCCAGAAAATAGTTAAACTATTCCTCGACCTCCTCTAATGTTGCATGCCCTCTATAGTTATTATTGGAGAAACCTTTGACTTACACTTGGCAGATCCTCCAAGAAGCATACACTCCTAGATGCCTCCCTCTATGCACCAAGTACCACTAAAGAGGAAACAAATATGAATGATAATTAGCCAACATCACAAGTTCATCACAAGCATCACAAGTTCATCACAAGCATCAAGTTCATCAACTACAGGGAGCATGGATGATCATTAGCCAAAAGGGGATCATAAATTCAACCTACCACTCTAGTGTTAACCTACCACCACGTCAAAAGTGGGCGTCATACTACAAGTTCACCATCACATGATGGGGTTAGTACATAACACATCATCAAAATATACAGGACATAGAAGTTTTTAAGCCCTAGCTACCACCAAAATACACATCAAGATCATCATCATCATGCATCCCCACCCCTAGGCCCCGCACGGTCACCAGCTCTATAGCTTGTCTTAGTACTTGCTGAGGTAGGTCCTAAGCCAAAACACCCTGTGCGGCTCAACCATACTCACAGAGATTGTTCCCTAAGCCTTGTTGTCGACAAGGTGTCCAAGATCCGCCATGAGAGACTCCTGAGTGAAGCCAACCATGTCCATGACATCCCTATACAGGTCTGGGCGCATGTCTATTTGCTTGTTGTCCCAGATCGCTACAACGATGTCCCTAACTACGTTGTCCATGTTGGTGAAGGCATGGATCTCATCACCTGCAACTGCAAGTGCTCCCCTCTTCCTCTTGCCACTAGGTACGAGGACATGGGAAGGCTTGTCCGAGCCATCGAGGATGATGGTCTCATACTCCTAAGTGTTAGCTGCTTCCTCAGGTGAAGTAGTAGATGTAAAGAGAAGCTCACTAGAACCCATGGAAAATTTGCCGATGGAGAGGCCGAATGATAAGATGGTGTACTTCTCATTGTAGTTGGCGATGGGCTTGTTGAGAAAATCAACGTCCTTATGGTGATCCTAAGGAGACAACACATATGGCTAATTAGTTGTCCAATGTAGTCATCAATGATCAGGTAAGGTAAGTGCAAGCGAGAATGCTAACCATGATGTTGCCTTGATAGTGCTCAGCCTCTAAGATGATATAGTAGTTGTCCTCATACCACTGATTCCTATTAAGGTCTCTAGTCTTGCTAACCTATATCCACCTCACACTCCACTTCCTTAGGTGGTTGTACACCTGAGTAAGAAGTCACCTCAGCTTCATAATGCTCAAACATAGCCTTGGCACATGCTATTAGATGGACCTTGCTCCTTGAACCCTTTGTTCGTGCGGACACCACTCTTGATGATCTTGCACATCTTATGCATCACAAAAGTGGACTGAAAGTGTAGCCACTTCATGGTGTTCTTCATCTATGAATTACGCGCATTGTGAGCATCTTGCGCTTCCTGGGCCTTGTGTGCCTTCGCCAACCTCATGGCCACCTTTGGCACAACGTTGTGCACACTAGGTGACATGGATCCTAACTGAGCATGTTGAGCCACCGTAGATTTCTGAGTTGGATCAATATGCACAAAAAGATCATATTCGATGGTCAGCTACGAGTCCTCAATATAGGAGGGGATCTATGAATCCCCTACTGGGATAAGGGCCTGACTAAAGTCATTGCACAACAAATTATACAAGATCCAAGTCGTGCACATGCTCAAGATACCAAGCTAGAAATAATGGAAGCAATCAAAGAAAATAGGCTGCAGGTCAACATGCTAACGGTCATATTACAAGAATAGATACAAACCAGTATAGATCTAACAACCTAGCTCACAGATCTACAAGTAGTGCCACGTAGGCTGCCTATTGTCGCACTCGTCGTTGTTGTCGTCGCCGTCACCGCCTTACCTTTTCACCTGCTGGAGGAAGAATGCTCGAAGGGGAGAAATGGTGGTTACGATTTAGGCATGACGAGAGAAGTAGAAATAGAAGAGAGCGTTTTCGACGGGGGAAGGATGAAATACTCCTGCCCCCTTTTTTCTACACCACGGGAGCTCGCGCCATCTCCATGGTCGCAGCAGCGCGTGCAGGTAGAGAGGAAATTTTGCTCGAGGGAGGCAACAACAAGGTTGGCTCTAGGAAAATAGCCGAATCGGCCGTTGTTCGTTGGGCTGCTGCACACTACATTAACCTGCGGTAGCCACAACATAGAGCTGGCCCAACCTACAAATGAGTCAACATAGAGCTGGCCCAACCTACAAATGAGTCCAGGTTTATATCCCCAGACAGGGCTGGCTCTGGCCCATGGTGACCTTGTGTCATGGACAAGGGCCCATGCTGGTGGCGGCCCATAAATTACCAGTTCTCTAAAATATATACCCTACACATCTCTGACAAAAAGACAGGTAGTCTAGGAAACGTGTCCTAGCAGAGAAGGACAACTCGCATGCGAAACAGAAACGTGATCGACACCCGGTTGCCTCTTGGACTCCTTCGTCAGTTCCCAATCGAGCTGACTATCTCCCTGCCCCTACGTCCTTGTTGGCAGATCGACAATTCGGCAGACGGCAGTTTCACGATGAGCCGACGACCCCATGTCCGAACTTGGTTGATCCTTGCTCGCATGCGTGGTGCCGGTGCACCCTTGGCTGATCCTTGCTCGCCTGCTGATTGCTGAAGCTGTCCCGCGCATGTGTCCTGGTATATCTCATTCACCGAATCACTCAATCTCCTTTCTATTTCTGTTGCAATCGTTAGGCTAGCTAGCTTCAAGTAGTTTTGTTTGGCTTCACCGACAATGTAGGAGCATCTCAGGAGAGAAAATCTACCTATTAAATTAATCGTAATATGATGTAAAAGTATTAGGTCTATCTTTAACTTTTCATGGAATGTATTTTAGGTGATATGGCACCTAAACATAAGTCTGACGCTACGAAAAGGAATAAAAGAAAAGGGGAGCTTGAACTTATTGAATCACAAAAGGTGCTTTAAAAAGGTATTTTTGCCGGTTAGTAGTGTTGATGTCAATGGTGATAATCAAAATCAAGAATCTAAACCTGAACAAGACGATGATGAAACTACAAATGTCAATCATGACGTCAATGAACAGTCTTTTGATGAGGGTAAGTTACTAAATAGCTTTAATTTTTGCATCTAACAATGCCCAAAGAAGCATTTTTGAGAAGCATTGAAGCAATATTGTCAGTGGATGCACTGAAAATATTTCTTATTTGAGGTAATCAAAGTAGCAGCAATACTTCTTGTCTACTTGTTATATTTCGAGACTAAGAATGTTTGGTTGGATTTTAACTGTTAATAGTTTGCAAGTGAAATAGATACATATTTATCTATATTTCTAGATATGCCTATATATACATTAGCTTAGGGGCCTACGCCTCAACTTTGCACAAGGGCCATGTAAAACATAGAGCCGGCCCTGTCCTCGGAGTATGTTTGCAATGCACACGGACTACCAATCCCGCCCTAAGTGAGGGAGAAGAGGAGAGTTCATGTGCAACTTAGGGCGTGTTTGGTTCCGGTGCAAGTTTTTCCCGACGCATGCAACTTGCACGCACGGGGACAGCACGCCGGGATCAGGCTCTGGGCCAAATTCCCCCTTATTTGGCTCCCCGCATTGACACTGTTTAGGACTTGGGTGGAATTGAGGCCCTGTTGTTTGGTGGGCTGTATTAGGCCTGTGAGAAAGAAATGCACATGTTTGGTTTTAGCTACCTCATGTGCTATGGTAACCTCTTCCCCAGATGGTGATCTTACCACACATCACAAGCTCTTAACAATAGCAAAGCACACACCATAAGTTCACAACACAAATTATATAAACATTATAGCAACAACACGACATAAGTTCACAACAACCAAGGTTGATCATGGCGAGGGAAGGATCATGTTGTGGGCACTGCTTCATGACTTCATTCATGGTGTAGTTGAACATGGTGACCTTGAACATGTAACCCTTCAACATCTTGAAGGTCAAGAAGTACCCGATCTTGACCTGGTGTGCAATGGTGAATCCTGGCCACCCCTGGTCAAGGCAGATCCTTCCGCTGACATCCTAGAGATTCACCATCCAGCTGCATCTGGTGTTCGTCTTCAACACGATTGTCCTCGGCAAAGTGCCAAGGAAAGGCCTGAAGCCATTTGGGATTGGCAGTAGGTCTAACTTAGGTGCCAAGATCACCTTGGCAAAATGGGTTGGACCTACCTGGTCATGAAAGTGCCCTATCTTGAGAGGCCTGCCCCTGGGCCTCTTGCCGCCGCTGCCCTCACCACCATCGTTCATCCTCTTGGAGGCACTACCCTCAGCAGCATCTCTGGAGCATGCTCCCGCATTGGTGGGGAGAGCACCTCCGATCAACGTCTTCGAGCACTACACTAGGAATCAACACATGTGATTAGACATGAACAATGAACATAACACATGTGACCAGACATGAACAATGAACATAACACATGGCCTCATATTCTATGGCACAGAGGCAAAGGGATGCTCCTCATGAGCAACATGAATGAACAATGAATTTGGTTAGCACACAACTTTGTTCATGAAGAGGATCCCCTTGCTTGTCATTGTGCTACTTAATAATCATCGGCCAAATGAAGAACCTCACGACCAAATCGATGAGCTGCTTCAGAATAACTAGCACAAACAAGGTAAAGTCGGTGCTACAGGGAACCAGAGGACGTGCACATCCTACTTCTTTGTGAATACCATCTGGTTCCTGTAGCACCAGCTCTATGAACACATTGTACTAGGTGTCATCACAAGCTGCGTTCAGAGAATAAACAACAATTGCCTCATAGTACAAAGCATTGACAACATGAAGCGATGATCCTACTGAACCAAGTTCCATCACCTTGAAAAGATGATAGAACTAGGTTCAAAAGGATCATCGCTTCCATTTCCTTGTGGTCCGTATTTAATCATCGGGAGTCACATGAATGGACAACTATTTTTTGTGCCTCTTATTAGGCATTGTGTGTCCAAGATCAATCATAATAGGCATACTATGAAGCAACCTATTAGGATCTTGGCCACAAAATGCAAAGTAATCATCGGCTAAACAAGAAGAACATAAAGAGTGATGTGGAAAGTAATCAATGCCTCATATAAGATGTGCACACAAACACCGAGGAGAGGACTCTGTACTACCTAGTACAATGCATAATATAGTTTGTTATGAACGATTGCAGGTACTACAGATTCACTCCTCGGTGTAATTTTGTGACAGTTTTAATCATCGGCCTAGAACAAGAAGATGAACAGTGCAATCTAGCCATTATTTTGCTCCAATTTTCCCAATCAGACGAACCCTAATCACAACATCTGCCGAAATCTAGCCAGTAACAAGCGGAGTCTAGGCACAACAAGGAAAGAATCTACCCTAACACTTCAAGGTGACCAAAACTATAACACAAATAGGTACAAATCTACCGTGCATGTCACACATACTCAGAGACTGAGTCGGTAACATATAGATTTGATCTGCTAAAACCTTAGAGAGAACGTGGTTCAAGGCCTTACCGCCATTGCTAAAGGATTCGTGCTCCCCGTTTGCTGATGAAGAAGAAGAAGCAGCCGCAGTCGCAGGAGCAGATCCGCTCCGGCCACGAAAAGGGTAGTAGTCGCCTCGATCTACCTCCGTCGACTACCTTCGCGGTGGTTTTGGATCTTCCGACGGAAGAGAAACCGCCGACAGTGAGAAGGGAGGAAGGGACGGTTGTGAATGGGGGAGAGAGAGAGCGGTGAGCGAGTGGTGAGGGGTGATACGTCCATTTTGCATCACTATTCTATGTCTTAATTCACTATTATTCATTGATATATTTCGTACTGAGAGGTGATACTTATGTTATTTCATCTATTTTTGCATGGTTGATGACTTTTGGAGCATGGACCACTGCAGTTAGGATTCTGATGGAAAAGGTGCTGTTTGGAGGCAAAATTCGCGAAGATCAGAAAATCCGGGAAAATATACGGAAAATCCTATTTTTCCAGAAGACTAAGGATGCCAGAAGATGGAGTGGAGGTGGGCCACAGGGGGCCCACACCACCCCATGGCGCGGGCAGGCCTAGGCCGCACCTGGAGGTGGTGTGGCCGCCCTGGCCCACTCCAGCCTCTCCCCTCTGGCGTATATCATCCTCCCGAAACCCTAAGACTGGGGGAGCGACCACAGAAAGATTTCACCGCCTTTGCGGGGCGGAAAACACAGAGAGAGAAAGATCTCTCCGGCAGACAGATTTCTGCCGGGGGAATTCCTTCCCGGAGAGGGGAGATCGTTGCCATCAACACCACCATCAAGCTGGACTTCATCGGGATCATCATCATCATCATCACCACCACCATCATCACCATCAGCATCCTCATCACCATCTCCATATTGCTGTAACAATTGGTTGAATCTTGCATTAGTTCATAGGGGAAACTTTCCCGGTGTTGATTACTCTTTGTTGTTGATGCTATTGAATGAACCATTGAATTATTGTTTATGTTCAGATTGTTATACATCCTTATTCCATCTCTGATCAGGATCCATATGATGTCTTGTGAGTAGTTCGTTTTGTTCTTGAGGACATGGGAGAAGTCTTGTTGTTAGTAGTGGAGTTGCGTTGAGAAAGATTCAATAGATTATTATTTAAGTTGTGGTGTACTTCTTCTAGTGGTGTCATGTGAACGTCGACTACATGACAGTTCACCTATATGGGCCTAGAGGAATGCATTGTGTATTTGGCTACTAATCGAAGGGGTTGCCGGAGTGACAGAAACCTGAATCCCCGTTAGGAAACCATTGCACAAGGGACGTAAGGGTCTTAGAGTTTAAAGCTGTGGTTAGGTTTCTATCTTAATTACTTTCTTGTACTTACGGATGTTTGGAAGGGATATAATCACAAGTGTGTATTAGTCTTGGATGGGGCGGTACATTAGCATAGGTTGACCCACACAACACTTAGCAAGCTAAAGAAGATTAATCGACTATATGAAGCGAAAGCACTTGACAGTCTTCCCATGTGTCCTCGAGAAAGTTTGGTCATCTTAAGTAATACAACCGGCTTGTCCTTTGCCGCATAAAGGATTGTGCCACTTGCTACATTTATTCCTACTGTCTTTTATTTACTCGTACTTTGTTTACTTGCTTTATCGAAAACCCCTAAAAATTCGTTTGCTAACTATTTGCAGAGAATTCCTGATTCATACCACTAGCCAGCACCTTCTGCTCCTCGTTGGATTCGACACTCTTACTTATCGAAAATACTACGATACACCCCCTATACTTGTGGGTCATCAAGGGGATTTATGGCGCGCGTTCTCGATACGTCGCGCCGTCTCCCGCCTTTCTCCCTGCGTGCCGCCGCGTGTGCGCTTTTGACTCTCCAGGGTCTGTCCACGCAAAAACGCCCGATTTTGGCGTTTCTAGCAGGCCATGACTTGGGATGCTTTAAGACCCGCGCGATGCGAGTTCAGCCTGACTTGCAAGTCTTCAAACGGGATTATTTCTTCCGGCCCGGTGCGGGAAACAGCCGTGGGACCACCAAACACGCCCTTACTCATCCTGTTCTTTGTCTCTCCCGCCAAGTTTTTTTGCTGGGTTCTCTATTCTTTTTCATTATCCTGACAATCGAGTGTCGGAGTTGGGAACTTTTCCTCTCGTGTGCCCCCGTGGCGTTTGCTCTCCTTGAGCCTCTCTCCTCCAAATCCCCGCACCGGCCTCTCTCTCCCTCGTCGCCGGCGGCCATGGTGGTCGGCGAGGAGTGGGAGTGGGGTCTGGGTCCTAATAGTTGTAGGTTTTCTCTTTGTAGATCTCTCCCAACAAATAATGAGGCGGCCAGATCCAGATCCACCGATTCTCTCACTCGAGTCTCTCTTCCTCAACTGCTCAGCAACGAGGCGGATGACAGGAGTGGGAGTGTTGGTGCTTCCTATGCCGGCACCTCCTGGCTGGTTCCATGGCGAGGATTTGCTTCGGCACACCTTGCTCCCATGCTCCCACCTCCTTCATGCTGTAATATTTTGGAGCTAGTAGACTATTGCTCTCTCTATCCCTGTCTGTTCTTGGCCATGGTGGCTAGGAAGGTGCAGATTGGAGGGACTCGGTTTTCCAGTTCGATGGGGTACTACCCTAGTTCCCTTGCGCCTTCGCTGCCGAGGTGGTGGAAAGATGGATGGGGCGGTGGGTTCGGTTGCTCCATGGGAGGACCAAGCTGCTACAACTGTCGGAGTTCATCAACGGTGGCGAATTTGCGCCACTGTTATCCCTAGTCAACGAGGCCGCTCCGTGCTGCGGTGCTGCAAGCCCCGCGGTTTATTCAACCTCCTGGCCGGCGTGCCAATCTGGAGGCCTTTATGCGACTCCGTCATGGCGTTCATCCTCAGTCTGATGTCAAGTGGTTTCGTCCCCGACGACGGCGCTGGCGGCCATGGCTTTGAGTTCATCTTCTTCGGTGGAGAGGTCCTCGATTGCATTTTCCATATCCTCTTTGAGGTCCTTTATGTAAAAGTTGATGACCTGGTTGTATTTTTCTTTTCTTTTAAGGTCATCTATGTAAAATATTATCCCACCGATTAATGCAGCTCTGGACCCTTCGATTTCCTTTCCTTGTTTAAAAAAAAAATCGAGTGTCTCTCTCTTATGTACCTACTCCGTATTACGCATGCTGTACATGTAGGACACCGCGCGTACTGCCCACCGTGCCCGTACGTGCACCCGATATGTACCTGGTCGCGGGACGTATACAACCTCGTACGGAAAAATTGGCACCGATGGTGTATGAACGCAGGACTGGTTGCTAGCTCGTGCGCGCATGCATGGACTGGATTTTAAGGACGCCTGTATGGACTGGATAGTTTATGTTTTGGCAGCAGCACAACGGTCAAACTTCGGCAATATATATGCACACGTACGCATAGACGTTTCTGGATGTAATCACAAGCTACAGAGAAGTCGGCCCCGAATTATTTACCGCAGATTTGTCTAGATACCACTTCCTCCGTTCGGAAATATCAGGCATTTTAGCTTTTTACAATGAGCATATCTATATACTTTTTCGTGTATAGATTCACTTTGAACCTGTACGAACATACTTCCTCCGTTCGGAAATATAAGACATTCTATCTTGTAAAACGAATGTATTTAAACACCTTTTAGTTTACATGTTCATTTCGAACCTCTATGAACGTATACACTAAAAGATATCTAGATACATTCGATTCACAAAACTAAAATGTCTTATATTTCCAAACGGATGGAATATATATTAAAAAATATCTAGATACATTCGATTTATAAAGGTAAAACGTCTTATATATCCGAACGGAGGAAGTACATGGCTATCTACATAAATATCTGACAAAGAATTCTGAACGAAAAGAATAATATTCTGCACTAGCTACTATGATCTGCGACTTAGATTCTCACTGAGAATCGTACACGTACCTAGATGGTATTTCGTACTCTCTCTATCCAAAAACAATTGACTTGAGTTTATCTAGATTTACATGTATTTATACACTAAATCGTGCGTAGATACGTCTGGATCTTAATATTCTCTCCGGTTCATATTATTATTTTCAATTTTATCTAGATACAGATGTATCTAGTCTAAATACTTAATTAGATTCATACGAATCTAAACAAAGTTAAGAACATTAATATGGACCGGAGAGAGTAAATACAAGTCACTTGTTTTTGCAGGGAGGGAGTGCTTCATAGCCGGTTGATCAGGGCACCAGGCGCCGTGCCGCTCAAGAAATTACAATCTGTACAATTCGTCGACGACGACTGTTATGTCGATTTCTGGCATACACGTAAGTTCTAACATGCAGTGACGGTCACATTGGCCTGCCCCAAATAAAAAGAATATATCTGAAACAGTCAATATATATTCATGTCATCCTTGGACTTCGTAGACGAGTTTAAAAGAAAAACCACAACGGAACAAGTCCAACGACATAGGGTTTGACTCGTCGTACAACTCGATCGTGCCGAGAGCAGAAACCACCTGGTTATATTCACACCCTTGATATTGCACACATGTATCTTTATTTTCGTGCATACTGGAGTATTATATTTTTGGTAAGCTAGCACTGCATATGTCACCATGAAGACACTAAGCAGCGAGCCGATCGACTAGTCGTCAAAAGTTTGCAACTCGAAGCTTTTTTTTTTTTTTGATCTACCTAAAGGCATCTAGTCAACCGAATATGACTTTGCTTGGAAAAAACAAAAGTATTATACACCAATAATGCGCAGAAAGTCCGCATAAATGGCTAATCATGTGAGTAGATCACTCGAGACTTATATGGTCAACATCTATCGGATCTCGGAGGCAGGCGCAGCCTATGATTAGGGGAAATTAGCAACTTATTAGATAGTTGTTGAACGTATAAATGACGACTACTAGTCGCGTTTTGTAAGTACTTGGGGTACAAATGATAAGGAGTGGTTCTCTCTCGCGCATGATGGTCTGTCATCTGCCATTATTAATCATAATATTCTCATTCGTTCAGAAATAACTGACTTAGATTTGACTAGTTCAAATGTATCTAGACATGTTCTAGTGTGGATACATTCGAATCTAAACAAATCCAAGTCAGTTATTTTTTGACCGAGGGGATATAATTTACCAGCGGGGATTCATTCAAAGGGGAAATCACTCAGCCTTAAATTAAATGGTAAATTCTTCTTTTTATGTCTTGACTATATAGAAACTTACTCCGTCCCATAATAATATATATAAGGCGTTACAACCAATTATGGGATGGCGGGGGTACTGGACCCTAAACCCTAAACCCTAAACCCTGGAGTACTAGGCTGATCTAAATAAATGGATCCGTAATATTTTCTATTTTTATTACCCCAGTTTAGTTTAAATCAAGCTTTTTAAAGATAAACCAAACATTTAGAAAATAATATAATCATCTAACAATGTAAAATTATTATAATTAGAACCATCATAAAACATATTTTCATATTACTTTCACGAGTGGGACTATTCAGGAACACCCTTTATGAGGTTTCTATTCAAAAACCCTTCCCTTACCGCATTCATTTCAAAAAAAAATATTCCAAAACCCACCCCTCCTAAGAACATACCAATACCCACCTTCCGTTAATGTGTAAGCACCTGACCTCCTGTCGACACACCACCACCCCACCTCCATCTGACGTACTATCCCACCTTCAGCTCGACCTCCCGTCGGCACCCACCTATCGTCCCTCGCTCCACCCCCATCTCAAACTTGCAAGCCTCCCTCTACCCCTATATTTCTTGGAAGTTCACTTCATTTTTTTGGAAGTTCACATCATTTTTTTTGGAAGTTCCCATCCTTTGTTGGGAAGTTCAACTAATTTTTCAGAAGTTCAGTTCATTTTCTCGGAAGTTCACTTTTTTTTGGGTAATTTACCTCATTTTTACGAAGGTAACTTCATTTGTTCGAAAGTTGAATTTTTTAGGAAGTTCGTTGCAATATTTTCAGAAGTTCACTTTATGTTTCGGAACTCCACTATTATTTTGGGAAGTTCACTTTATTTTTTGGAAGTCCATAATTTTTTGGAAGTTAACTATTTTTCTAGAAGTTCATTATTTTTTTTAGAGTTCAATACTATTTCAATAAAGAAATAAAAATGTGTATTTCGACCACAAAGTTCAACTTTTATTATTTGGACAAGTTCAGCTCATGTGACGTAGGATTCACTTTTTTGTATGCAAAAGGCTCAACTAATCCTGAAAGTTCACATTCTTTCATCATGAAGTTCACCAAAATTCTTATGGAAGCTCCCTTCGAACTTTCCAGGAAGTTCATTTTTTAATATTAAAGTGTAACATGTGAAGTGCAATTTTATTTTAAAAAGTTGGATGACCAATTAAAAAGTTTCAGAAGTTCTCCATTTTGATTTGGAAGGTTTCTTATTTTCTTGTCGCAAAATTCATGTCGTCTACCCAAAAAAACACATAGAATGAATAAACATGGTGGTTCATAGTATATAGCATTGAAGTTCACTTTGGTAAAATAGTGCAAACACAACAAGAAGTTCCAATTCTTTTGTATATTTGAATCTACTCTTAATCTGTTAGGAATTTCAAATAATGACCAACACGAAAAAGATGCAGAATTTGCATAGCTTGTCAAAGATATAGAATTTGCATAGTTCCGGTACTTTGTTTTGAGACGAAAATCCTATGTGTTGAAATCGTCCATGGGACCTCTGGATGCCCGAATCGAAAGTCATAGTATACAACTGGCAATAAACATGCTGCCCCACGCCACCTAGCCGTCGATATTCTCCCATTTTTAGTACTTTTAAATTGATCTTAGACCACATAATATTTGGAAACATGTTATACACAAATAAGTTGCACCTAATCAATATCTTTCCAGCATCATACTATTTGTATCATTCCAATAAATGGTTCATAAATAGTGCCTAAAACAGTGTGATAAAACGAGAAGTTCGGAAAACGGAATCACGTGTATTCAAAATTGCTTTTAAATGGTAAAGAATTTTGAATAATGTGTTATATGAAAAAGTTTCCCCTAGTCTTTTCAATGGCATATGATTTGCATAAATGTGACATGTATAATGCAAATTTGCATGAAAAATATAGAAAATCGAAAAAAATATTTGAATATGTTTGAGATTACTTTGGGGAACCCGTTGGTCACTGACATGGAACCGGAGTTTCTCCTACATGGACGTGAAGATGTCGACACAGATCCATTATGATTTGGTTACTTTTAGTTGGATGAGATCTCAATGGATACATATCGGATCACAGTAATTTTCAAAGTATTTTCACCCTGATGAACACTGATATCTTCGTAGCAAGTCCTCCCAAATGCTAGGCCGGCTTGGAGAATCGGCAAACTCTTTGTACAGATCAAACTTAGTTAGGGTAATTCTCTGAACACGTTTGTAGTGATGAGATAGTTTTCATGTTGTGAACTCTAGACGACACAACCATTTGTTTTTCGTGCTTGAAGGGTTGATCAAACATGTATGGGTATATTGGTGCACTCCTGCATGTTAAATCCTTTTGAAAAGTAGTATCCGTCGTCATGGAGGACACAAGAGCACCGTATTTAGATCATAGAACAACTTACACTAAATCATGATCTTAACTTGATAGTACCGTATTTAGATCATAGAACAACTTACACTAAATCATGATCTTAACTTGATAATAACTTGACTAGCTAGTCGTTTACTTAAATAATTAAGGAATGTAATTTCCACCTATGTGAGTGCCTCTAGTATTGCTCCTTTGTGGGTTATCGTGACATGGGTAATGTCTTGGTTGTGTTAGAATTGGGTGTTAGTACCTACTTGATCCCGAATAGGTCTCTCCTACCTTTTTCTAATAGACGATAGATGTCTCGTGTATCAATAGGTTATTAGTGCATGCTTTGCTGCTGTTAACTCCACTATACTATGTATACGAACACAGAAAATTATATGGTTTGCAAGTACGTGATTTTGTACTTACCTCTCTCTTTCTCCCCGTGGTATTTTGGCCCGTCAGCAGGTACGAGATCGACTACGTTAGTAAGGTTGTCCTTCCATCTTGGCCCAGGTAGGGTTATGGACATCATTTGGTTATGTTCAGGCCCCTTAGGGTCGTGGGAATGACCACGATAGTCGCTACCAGGGGTACCGATTGGAAGGATTTGGGGCAAGAGCGGGTAGCCATCTGCGGTGCGAGATGAGGTCAAAGACACAGGAATTTAGCCAGGTGTGACCCCCGGATGGTAAACACATACTCCTGCTAGATTGTATTATCGAGTGAGTTAGCTTTCATTACTTGCTTGATAAAGGTTTAATAAATTGCTAGGTGGATAAGTGTATTGCTATGATTGGCTATAAGTCTCGGAACTAACTCGGCAGCTAGGCAGCGAGTCGCTCAGATGGGGTGTATGATGGATCATAAGTATACAATGTACCCTAGGGAGGTTTATATAGGGGGATACCTTGCTAGGGTTTACAGGATTACAACCAAGTCAGTTAAGGACTCAGAGGATTTGACCTAATCCCACTGGGCCTATCTATGCCTTTGGGCCTCCAGCTTCTAGTCACCAGGTTTCTCCTTCAGTCACCATCCAGTCGGCGTCCTACAAGCCCACTCGCAATGAACTTGGGCCAGTCGAAACGTCCTTCTGGGCATACCCCCTTCAGCATATCCCCATCACTTAGGCACATTTTTTTCTTAGCCGTACTCAGATGTTATTTCTCTTTCATTATGATTTGCATATTTGTAATGTATCCATTTGTATTCTTATCTCGTTGGAGTCGTTGTTGTTGTTGTTGTTGTTGTATATGTATGTTTCTTGTGGGTTTTATTGTAAACTATTGTAATGGTATTATTTTGTTTTTCGCCCACACACAAGTCATTAGTGTGTGTCTTTGGATTGTTTGTATGCCAATTCAGGGATGTTACCCCTACCACAGCTACCCTATCATTCCATTATTAGGTCCATGGTTGCATATCTAAAGAAGGAGATGCTTTGGATAATCAATTGTTTCCCAAGTCTAAAGGGGTTAAGATTGGAAGGTTAGCTAATATGGTGGCTCATGTATTGGTAAAAAAACTCTAGACAGAAGGCGTGCGTGCTTTGAGTAACAACATGTTGTCCTATGTGAATTATCATTGATGATTTTAAGAACTTTGACTAACTATTTAATGTGAGAGGTTTTAAAATATATTGATTTTAGGAAATGTGATTGTTAAAAAATCTTTATGTTTTGTCCTTTAGATCATAAGATATGAGAAGTACATGAATAAGAAACATATACCATTGAGATGCCCTATCTACTTGAAAGCTTGAATCCTATGCGAAGATGAATTCCTTTCAATTGAAATGTATTGAAGTATAAATGTATTGCCTAGTCTCTTCCATCAGATCGGTCTTTTGGTTGCATTGGCTAGAGCATGAAGTTCTACATGGTACTAGGCTAGCTCTTCTTCTAACGAAACTGATCGCCTCCAAACTCTACAAACCGTCCCCACCGCCACCAAACCGGAGCTCTACCGCGACAATGCTCTCCACGGCGTCCTCGTCAAGCACCTAGGTGATAAACCTCGGTTCGCCGCTGTCGGACAAGCTCACACGCAAAAATTACTCCGGGTGGCATGCTCAGATCTTGCCGTCGATCCGTGGCTCCCGTCTCTTCGGTCTCCTGGACGGATTTGATGCCGAGCCACCACAGACGCTGGTCATAGAACCTACGGACAAGGACACCGGCAAAGAGGCTAAAACAGCCCCCAATCCCGCGTACGACACCTGGATATCTAGGGATCAAATCATGCTAGGGTATCTCCTCCAATCACTCTCCTCCGAGGTCCTACCTCATGTGCAACAGATTGAGCATGCCACCGGAGTATGGCCGGCCATCGAGGAGATGTTCGCTTCCCAATGTCAAGCCAAGGTCATGAACCTACGGGTTTCTCGGGCGAACACCAAGAAAATCAACATGACCACGGTGGCCTTCCTCACTACAATGGAAGGAATCATCAACGAGCTTGGTGCTGCTCGTTCTCCAATTACAACGAGGGAGCATGTTCACTTTGTCTTGGCAGGGCTCGGATCTGGCTATGATTCTCTACTCGTTGCCCTAGGCGTCATTACCACCTCTATCACGCTCAGTCACCTCTACGCACAGCTTCAAGCATATGATCAAAGACACGAGATGCTTCAAAACTCTGACTCTGACTTCGAGACGTCGACCAACTTCTCCTCATGCCAAAACCGTGGGCATGGCAACTACCGCCAGCACGGTGAACGTGGAGATCGCCGTGACGCCCGCCGTGATGACCGTCGGGATGATCAAAGCAAAGATCCTCGAGATGACCATCCACCTTGCCAAGGACATGGTGGTGGACGTGCGCATTCGGGAGGAGGGTGTGCTGGAACTAGGGCTCGTGGACGAGGACGACATCGCAATACTCCATGGGTCGATGTTGTTTGCCAAATTTGCAACAAGGAGGGCCACCCTGCCAAAGACTATTGGTACCGTTTTGAAGATCATGACGATGACTATGGCGACAAAGGTGCTCATGTCGCTTCTTATGGGGTTGACACCAATTGGTACGGTGACTCCGGTGCTACTCATCACATTAGCGGTGAACTCAACAACCTGACCGTCCATGACATGTACAATGGCTACGACAAGGTGAACACTACTAGCGAGCAAGGTATGAAAATTTTCCATGTTGGTCATTCGATTGCCCGTCACCCTATAAAAGATTTAAAACTCAATAACATCCTTCATGTTCCCAACGCATCCAAAAATTTACTCTCCATTCATCGATTTACATATGATAATCATGTCTTCATAGAATTTCATCCCTTCTTCTTTTTTATCACGGATCAGGTCACTCGAAAAACAATTCATAGAGGGAGATGTGTTGGAGGCTTGTATCCTCTTATATCACCCTTGTCAACATACGCTTTACCCTAGAAGCATGCCTTTGTTGCCGCCAATCCCTCCCAAGAAAAGTGGCATAGTCGTATCTGTCATCCAAATTCTACTATTGTTAGGAAAATCATTAGTAAAAATAAACTACCTTTTGTTAAGGATGCTAGCATAGAGTCTGTGTGTGATTCCTCTCAACAGGCTAAGAGTCATCAACTCTCCTATCCGGATTCCTCTCAACAGGGTAAGAGTCATCAACTCTCCTATCCAGTTTCTACCAGTGTCTCCACTGCTCCCCTTCAATTAGTTTTACTGATGTATGGGGGCATGTGCCCACTTCTGTTGGTCATCATGACTACTATGTAAGCTTTATTGATGATTATAGCAAGTTTACTTGGATTTATTTTCTCAAGAAAAAATTCGATGCTTCTTCTGCCTTTGTTAATTTCCAAAAGCTTGTTGAAAGACAATTAAACACAAAAATCCTCACAGTTAAATCCGACTGGGGAGATGAATATGTTAAGTTGAATTCTCTCTTTCAAAACCAAGGGATTTCACATCATGTGTCTTGTTCCCATGCGCACCAACAAAACGGTTCAGCTGAGCGCAAGCATCGCCATATTGTTGAGGTTGGCTTAGCTCTCCTAGCTCATGCTCAGATGCCTCTAAAATTCTGGGATGAAGCTTTTCCCACCGCCACATATCTCATAAACATGCTTCCTAGTAGAATCATCAAGAATGACACTTCTATTCATCGCCTTCTAGGTACTAAGCCTAATTATGATTCTTTGCGTTTTTTTGGTGTGCTTGCTAGCCTAATTTGCGCCCCAACAATAAACACAAACTTTCTTTTCGATCCAAGCAATGTATGTTTTTAGGCTATAGTCCTTGGCATAAAGGTTTTAAGTTTCCTGGATGTTTCATCTGTACGTGTCTGTATCTCTCATGATGGTGTCTTCGATGAGGCTATTTTTCCGTTCCAAAAAATTCATCCAAATGCTGGTGCTCTTCTTAAACAACAAATTCTTCTCATTGATCCCTCACTTTGAAATCCTGAACAGAGGGACACAATTGATGATCTTAACATGGAAAATTCTCATGCTACTAATACGCCTGTTAGATCTTCTAGTGGTGTGCGGGTACTGCCCCGACACAATGCTGAAAATATGGGTCAAAACTCAAAACGGAGGTACATATAGTTAAAATGGCTGTTCTACAACTTCTGCACAAAATGACAGCAGCACAGAACATAGAGACGGTTTCCTGGTGCAATCTACCTTGGGATCCACTAGATCATCCTTGGATGTACCGCTTGACAGCCCT
Organism: Avena eriantha; assembly: GCA_910589775.1. Lineage (NCBI taxonomy): Eukaryota > Viridiplantae > Streptophyta > Magnoliopsida > Poales > Poaceae > Avena > Avena eriantha. Next base: position 7,486,226 of record OU342745.1, on the reverse strand, counting down.
AACGTGTCTGGTATGTGTGGGTCGGTTGGCTCTCCTCCACCCAGTGCGATGCGCACACCTGGCGCTCGGTCTCCACGTTGCAATACTGAACTTCCATCTATAAGAATTTAGGATGAGTAAGTTAGTGAGGTGATCAAGTGGGTCAAATTTTATGTAAGAATGTAAGAGTTTTTGAGGAACATGATTTTTTTGAAAGAATCAAGGATAAGAGTGGGAATATATTTTCATAAATACTTAATTCTTTGGTTTTGAAACTAAGTTTTTGTTCGGACATCCATTCTAACTAGGGTCTCCTACGGCCAGGATGGCTCTGATACCAACTTGTCAACACCCGGATTTTTAATCCCAGATGCCTGTTATGCCATTCATCGTAATCCCAGGATTACCATTTTTGCGAGACATAACAGATTGGATATGACAGTACATCATCCATTACAAACCATAATAAGGTCTTACACAAATAAAGGATCTCATGATCTAGTCTTAATGCAAACAAGCAGCGGAATAATAAGCGTAGCGGTGGGCTCCATCTTCATGTCACAGGCAATGCTGACGATGAGAGATGATCCTAGTTATCGTAGCCGTCCTTCTATCCTTCTTCCGGATAGTCCTCCTCATAGTCTGGCCACGGGAATAGCCAGGGACAAAGCCAGGAGTACTCTTTAAGTACTCGCAAACTATCTGTAACAAGTAAGGTAGGAATGCTAAGTTCTAAGTTTATTTGCAAGTTTAAGTTTGAAACCTAAGCTAAGTTCAGAAACAAAGAAAGATAAAATAAAGTTCTAAATCACCTAAGTGGGAACTTAGTTTTCATAGTCACAACCCTGTTGTGATCAAGTCAAGTCACAATTCATTTCATAAGTCATTTTGAAAACATCTAACGATGGACAAGTATGGCCACTCCAACTGTCCATGACCGCGGACGCAGCTATTCGAATAGTTTGACACTCTGCAGAGGTGGTACACTTTACCGCAAAATTCGATACATCCGTCAGGGATAATCTTGAATCATCATACTTAGTATGCGGATAATCAATCACAACCTTTCCTTTACACACTCTAGTATAAGCACCTGTCATATGAGCTTGGCCTCCCAGCCATGGCCATCTGCCATCCTGGGCACTGCATAGGTGGACATCATCAAGAGGTAGCCTCAGCTCAAACCTCTTCAGCGAGGGAACCCATACTAATGCATATAAACTTCCATCTAAGCCTTACCCAATTCAAGTATTGTGGTTGTACGGTAAAATTGGAATGGTATCACATCCAAACCCAACCATCAGTTTTTATAAAGGGCTAAGGCTCATGCCTCAACATTTTCATCATCATAAACCATTTGTGTTTCTCAACATATGTCAAAACATCTCAATAGAATGACTCATCATTCCATGGTTTTCATAAGCATTTTCACCAAGTATTCCCATCTGAAGTGATCAAGTTTTATGCTTAGCACTAGCCACTAAGGTTAAGAGTGTTCACTAATGAGGAGAGATAATCTCAATATCATGCCATAGAATGACATCTAGTATAGGCCTAGTTTTATACTCTTTATGCTATCTATACTAGTTTCCAAAATCTCACAAAGCATTACTAAAGGTAAAGAAACTTTGGTAAAGTAAAAGATTAAAGCTTGCAAGTAAAACTTGGGATGGGTATAAATCAAAGGCTATAACCAAAGCATGCCTAATGCATCTTGCTTAGGTTATCTTGCATGGGTAACTTGTATAATTCTAGCTTGCCTTGATTGGTGCAGTGATTGAAGTTCTCTTCGTCTTCCTCAGGGTAGAACTCCTCCTCCTCGTAGACTTGGTCGGTACTATAAATGAATACGGGATACACAATCACCAAACAAGTACTTAACTAGTCTATTTGGCACATTAAGGCTCACACTTGATGATCTAATATCATCACAATCATCACATGAAATAAAGAACTAGTTTTATATTAGTTTATTTGAGAAAAGTAATTTCTACTCATTGAAATTTATTAAGATTTAATATTCTCCAATTAAAATATAGGATCATGTGGACACATGTCATCACCACATATTCTAATACATGGGAATGTGATTTAAAGGGTTGGTCACATTTTATAAAGTTTAAGATTATTATTTAAAAGATTTAAAGTGACTAGAAATGACCTAAGAGCATTCTTTTGGCACTAGTCCAATGTCACTGCATGCAATCCTAGATATTTTTACATATTCAGAAAGGTATCATCAAATGTGGTTTTTGAGAGTTGGAATCAACTCAAAAGCTATTATGTTTGATTTTTGAAAAATGCTTGAATTTGTAAAAGTCTCTGTCTTGTAATTTTTCTACAGATTATCTCTAACTCCAATTGATTTAAATCCAACGGGCATAAATAGATAATTTCATTACTTTTCTAGCAAAATTTGAATCATGCTATTTGGTTAAGTGAAACTCTCTGAACTGGTTTTTGAATCCACTGACAGAATCTAGTTTTAACTAAATTAGAAAAAGATTATTTGAATCGTTGGGCTACGTGCGGGAAGGGAAATGGGCCAGCCCAGCTACACTGCGTGGGCGCAGCGGGTTGCTGACGGAGGGTCCTACATGTCAGTGACACATCTAGCGTGAAGCGGTAAGTTTCAATCTCAGTCGTGCGGTTAGACTACAATCCAACGGCTGTGGTTCGTTGTCCCCGATGAATAGGTATCCGACATGGACGAACCATAGCGACACAATGGGGGTCTACGGGGGCTCACCTAGGCTCCAGCTATGGTCAGCGATGGGGGCGTTCGAGCTGGTAGACGACGGCAGTTCGAGGCGTGGTCGCGACAGCTTCTGGGGTGGTCGCAATAAGTGGGGCCCTTCTCCTCTAGTAGCGGCCAGCTCCGGTGGAATTCCGGCGACTGCGAGCTCGATTGGCTCGGGGGAGAAGTGGGGAATGGTCAATGGCGAGAGAGGAGGTGAGTGGTGTGCAGAATGAGGCTGGGGGTGGCCTCCTTATATAGGCTCGATGACGGGACAACGCGGCGTGGTCAGGCGATGATGGCGACATGGCTACGGGCTGCTAGAGGCGTGGCTGCGAGTGGCGATCGATGTGCGGTCTCCTGGTGGTCCTCTACGGCGTAAAGGCGTGGCTAGGGGTGGTGGCAATTGGTCAGGCGCGGCTCGTGCTCTGAGCGGCAGAGGCGGTGTTCGACGCAGCGTCCGGTGGCTGCGGGTCAAACGACGGTGAGCGGGGATGTCTAGGGGCATGCTGGTGTTAATGCGGGTGCGCGCGTGTGAGCTGAGGGCAAGGCAGGGTCTGTGCGAGCTGGTCGGGCGCGGCGCTCTGGCGCGTGCTCGGCATGGTCGTGGAGAAAATGGGCACGACTATCACAGCGGGTCCTAAGCTCGGCTTCGCTCTAGGGGTGGACCGGGAGTGGCGGTGAGGTCTCGCCTACCGTATAGGCATCATGGGAGAGAGCGGCATTGTCGGCTGCGAGCGGTTCATGGTCGGCCTAGCGTGGCAGCTAAGGGTGGCGGCGCACTGATGCAAAACAGCTAAGGGGGGTGCTGGTCTGCTGCTGCTCGACACCAGGCGAAACAGGGGGAGTAGAATGAGGGCAAATGGTCTAGTGATCAATGCCCAAATAGTGAAGTTAGGCAGATGTTTATTCTGTGCCTGCCAAGTGTTTGATCTAATGGCTGAAAGAAATTTAAATTTGAATTTTTGGCTCAATTTGGTGAGGGTGCTTGTCTCATGCTTGAGTGTCTAGGGTTGTTTGGGATGGGTAAGGGGAATTGGTTTGATAGGTTTTGGAAAAAGTGGGATCTTCCCATATGAATTGGATTCAATTTTCCATTATCCATTTAATTGATTTGATAGGTGTTTTTGTAAGTTTGTAAAGTGGGCCTTGATACATTTTTACTTGGTCTAGCAAGGGGTGAAAAGAACTAGAAATGTTTCTGTTAGAATTTCTCTTCTAGGAACACCTAAAGTGGCCTAGTGGTTAACTTTGGTCAAAATGGCCATTTTCTTTATTTATTCTTATTTGATTTCTTTTTCTTTGGATTTTGTTTGTAAATGGTCTAGATGATGTGGCATTCACCTTTAAACCATTTCACAACATTTAGAACAATCAAGCATGGCATTTTCAAACAATTCTACACTAATGCAACACACACATGCATTCATAATCATTTTATTAATAAAAAATTTTGTTAACCCTAAATTGTGTGATTGAACTTGATAACCTTGATTAAAGTTTTGGGATGTTACAAAACTTCCCTCCTTGAAAAAAATCTCGTCCCGAGATTTAAGAAAAACTAGTAACTAAAGAGATCTGGAAACTCAGTCCTAATGTAATCTTCTCGCTCCCAGGTAGCTTCTTCTTTGGTATGATTGCTCCATTGGATTTCGAGAAATTTGATACTCCGGGTCCTGGTAGATCTGAAAGCTTCTTCCAAGATACATATGGGTACTTCACGATACGTCAGATCCTTGTTGATATCAATGGCTCGGTGATCGATGTTCTTGAACACTTCGGTCTTCTCTGGCACTTCTACGCATTTGCGAAGGAATGAGATATGGAACACATTATGGATGGCTGACATCTCCTCTAGCAGTTCCAGTTGATAAGATACTTCTCCTCGGCGATTCAGAATCTTGAAGGGTTCGATATATCTGGGGGCTAACTTTCCTTTCAGTTGAAAACACTGCATTCCTTTCAACGGTGAAACTTTGAGATGCACAAAATCTCCAACATTGAAAGTCAGGTCTCTACATCTCATGTCAGCATAACTCTTCTGTCTGGATTGGGCCATCTTGAGGTGCTCACGGACTTTGTGAACCTTCTCTTTGGCTTCTCGTAGGATGTCGGGTCCACAAATCTGACTCTCTCCTACTTGCGACCAATTCAAAAGGGCACGACACTTTCTTCCATATAAGAACTCAAAAGGGGTCATTTGCGAACTAGCTTGATAACTGTTGTTGTATGAGAATTCTGCGAATGGCAGGCAATCTTCCCATTTTGATCCATACTCTAACACAAAAGCTCTCAACATATCTTCTAAATTTTGGTTGACTCTTTCAGTCTGTCCATCGGTCTGCGGGTGATATGCTGTGCTGAAATTCAACTTGGTTCCTAATCCTTCTTGGACTTTCTGCTAAAATCTCGAGGTAAATTGGGTTCCTCGATCCAAAACTATGGTCTTGGGGGTTCCATGCAAACTAACAATTCTAACAATGTACAACTCTGCTAGCTTTGAACTCTGGTAGGTTGTCTTGACAGGTATAAAATGGGCTACCTTGGACAGTCTATCAACGATGACCCATATTGAGTCATTCCCCCTACTAGAGATAGGCAAACCGGTGATAAAGTCAATTCCGACGGAATCCCATTTCCATTCCGGAATTTGCAATGGTTGCAACAGTCCTGTGGGTCTCTGATGTTCCGCTTTGACTCTTTGACAGATATCACACTTGGCGATGTAGCTTCCGATTTCTCTCTTCATCTTGTGCCACCAAAATTGCTCCTTCAAATCTTGATACATCTTTGTTCCTCCGGGGTGGATAGAATAAAGAGTATCATGAGCTTCTTGCATGATAACTTGCTTCAGCTCCGAATCTGCTGGCACACAGATACGTCCTTTGTACCACGGAACTCCTTCTTCGTCTTCGGTGAATCCAGGTACCTTTCATGTACCAATACGATGTTTGATTCCGTCGATACTTGCATTTCCCTTCTCGGCTTCCTTGATCTGGCTGATTAGAGTGGGTTGAAGTTCAATGCTAGCTAAAAATCCTTTGCTAACTAGCTCAGTTCTAAACTGCTCCAACTCCTCATGCAAACTTGGCTGATCTTCTTTGATCATGGTGTTTAATCCACATGGTAGTCTGCTAAGAGCATCCGCTACCACATTGGCTTTGCCGGGGTGATAGTGAATGTCAAGGTCATAATCCTTGATTAACTCTATCCATCTCCTTTGCCTCATATTCAGCTCCTTCTGAGTGAAAATATACTTCAAGCTCCTGTGATCGGAATAAATCTCACAACGGTTACCCATAAGGTAATGACGCCAGGTCTTCACGGCTAAAACTACGGCTGCTAGTTCAAGATCATGGGTAGGCTAGTTTTGCTCATGCTGCTTCAGTTGTCTAGACATATATGCTATGACTTTGCCTTCTTGCATCAACACACATCCGAGACCAATCTTGGATGCATCACAATACACATCAAAAGGCTTCTTGATATCTGGCATAATCAGAATTGGGGCTGAAATCAATATCTTCTTGAGCTCTTGAAAACTTGCTTCACATCTGTTGGTCCATTCAAACTTCTTGTCTTTCTTCAACAGTTGGGTCATTGGTCTTGCGATGCTCGAAAATCCTTCAACAAACTTGCGGTAGTATCCCGCTAATCCGAGAAATGCACGGACTTGGGTTTGAGTGGTTGGGGCTTTCCATTCTTCAACATCTTTGATATTGGCGGGATCAACAACGACTCCTCCTGCTGACACAATATTTCCGAGGAATCCTACTTCTATCAACAATAATTCACATTTGCTAAACTTGGCATACAACTGATGCCTCTAAGGGTTTCAAGGATGGTTCTCAGGTGTTGCTCATGGTCTTCTTCTGACTTGGAATAGATCAGAATATTGTCGATAAACACAACGACAAACTTATCTAGAAAGTTCCTAAAAATCTTACTCATGAGATTCATGAAATAAGCGGGGGCATTGGTTAATCCAAAAGACATGACCGTATACTCATACAATCCATATCTGGTGGTAAAGGCGGTCTTTGGAAAATCCATTGCACGAATCTTGAGTTGGTGATAACCAGTCCTAAGATCAATCTTAGAAAACACTCTGACACTAGTCAACTAATCAAACAGATCCTCAATCTTGGGCAGCGGGTACTTGTTCTTGGTGGTGACATCATTCAGCTTCCGGTAATCCGTGCATAAACAGTTACCTCCATCTTTCTTATCAACAAACAAAATAGGTGATCTCCATGGCGATGCGCTTGGTTGAATCAGTCCTTTATCCAGCATAGCATCAAGTTGCTTCTTCAGCTCCACTAATTTAGATGGGTTCATACTATAAGGTCTCTGAGCTATGGGTCCAGTTCCAGGAATTAGTTCAATAATGAACTCGATATCCCGATTTGGGGCATACTGCGCAATTCATCTGGGAATATGTCGGGGTATTCACAGACTACTCTGACTTGGTCTAGGGTTGGTTGGGCTAGACTCTTGTTGCATTTGAACTTATGGGGCAAGGTTTCAGATACATGCTCTAATGATACTCCAGAGCTACTGGTCATGGTTATGGCTTTCTTGGCACAGTCGATCAATCCTTATGTTTCGACATCCAATCGATTCCTAGTACTACTTCCAAACCTTTGGTTCCAAGTACTACTAGATTGGCATAAAAATCTATCCCATGGATTCTGATAGGTACAACCTTGCAAATTTTCCTAGCTTTGGTGGTTGAACCAGGTATTTGAACTATCATAACATGCTTCAATTTTGTTGGTTGAATCTTACTAGTGCATGCAAATTCTTCTATAACAAACGAGTACGATGCTCCAGAATCAAAAAACACTCTTGCTAATACTGAGTTAACAGAAAACATACCTAGCACGACATCTGGCGCTTCCTGGGCTTCTTCAGCATTCATGTGGAACAGACATCCGTTGCGGTTGAACGAATTCCCTGGGGCAAATCTTATTCCAGGCTGAACACGGCGCTGCTGCTGAGCTGGGGCATTCACATTGGTGGTGGATGCAAGCTTCTTGGGACACTCATTAGATTAGTGACCCTTGACTCCACATTCAAAGCAAGTAATCTGGGACTTGTCTTTGGCTGCAACAGGCATGACATTGCTTCCAGTCCTTGGGGCAGTATTGTTGTTGTTGTTGTTGTTGGACTTGGGAAGTGCACGGTTGAAGTTGTTGGAGTTGCCGGGGTTGTTGTTGTTGTTTCCTCTGGACTTCACGTTTCCTCCGCTACGATTGGGGTAGCTTGGACGAGACATTGGGGGTATATTGTTTCTTGGGGCATATCCTGTAGACGGGTTGGGGTGATACTTCTAGGTATTGTGGGACCCAGTCTGGTGCATCATTCTGCGCTTGCGGTTGTCATTGGCTTGGTTGATCTTCCCTTCCATCTGGATGGCAGAGTCGACTAACTCTTCTAGGTCTTCAAAACGGATGTTGACTAAAACAGTCTGCATCTCATCATGCAATCCATTTAGGAACCTTTCTTTCTTCTTGGCTTCAGTGTTGATCTCATCAGGTGCATACCTAGCAAGGGATAGAAATTTGTCATGGTACTCAACTACCTTCATCCTTCCTTGCTTCAGTTCCCTGAACTCATCTCTCATTCTGGTGACTAAACCTTGTGGCACATGGGTGCGGCTAAACTTGATCTTGAAAGCTTCCCACGTCATCACTTGACCGTGGTTCATAGTACGGGTGCTATTCCACCAGGCTCTTGCATCTCCTGCCAGATAGTGGGTGGCAAACATAACTTTCTCGTTGGCGTCAACTCCTGCGACTTCCAGGTTGTTCTCTATGGTTTGCAACCAGTCATCAACATCTAAGGGATCCTCAGATTTGTTAAAGATAGAGGGATTGGTATTCTGAAAGTTCTTGAGTTTGGATCCATGGTGATCCTGATTTCCATGGCCTTGATTATTGTAGGCCATTTGAGCTATCTGTTGCAGGGTGGCTAGATTGGCTTGGCGCTCTGCTCTACTAGCTTCACGGTCGGAAACTAGCATCTGCAGAATCTGCAGCATCGGGTCCTGCGATGAGCTGCTCCCTCCTTGGTTTCCACGAATCATCTGAAGATTGAGATAGATAATGGGGTAAGAGAGAAAGTTCTAAGGTACATGGTTATGGTTTCAAAGCTAAAACTTTGAGTTTGACTCAGGTTTTGCAAACTAACTTCTTCTCATTCATTCATTCAATCACACACCACAACATGAAAGGAAAACAGATGGTTTTAAGAACCATTCCGTGAACTAAGATACAGTGGGAATGGTACAACTCATTCCTACAGTAGTGATCAAGTGCATCTACTCATCATCAATGAAGTCAGAGTCATCATCATCATCAGTGTAGAAATCCATGGCATCATCCTCCAGGTAGTCATTGTCATCACTGAGGTATGAGTGAATATCTCCCTAGATGTCTTCACCTTCCTCCTCTTCCTTTGCTTCAAGTTGGGCTTCTTGCTCCTGTATGGTCTTCTCGAGGTCGGCCACCTTCTTGCAAATACGAGCGATGGTGCGATCCTTCTTCTCGCGTTGAAGACGAAGTGATTGGCGATCCCTGACAAGCATGGCGAGAGTATGGTCCTTCTTGGCGGTAATGGCAAGGTTGTGGTTGGCATAGGCTAGAGCATTGTCCAATTCCTTCTGTCTATCATACAGAAGGAAGTCAAGATTCTCCACTTGGCGCTTCATCTTTGGGTGACTTGGCATCTCCAATGGCATTCCCATAGAATCACGCCTTGCATAGTGAGCAAAGCGAGTTCCCTGGATCAAGTTGATGTTTTGCCCACACAGACGGGCAAGAGCTTCATGCATAGCCCTGGCTAACCCATCTAGCCAGTTTTTCTCTCTCACGGTGAATTGAATCTTCTCAGAAAGGGGTGCTTCCATCTTGCCTCGAAGATCTGCAACTATCAGCCATTGTAGATCTCCTCCTGGAAAATCCTTGAGTTGAGCTCCGAAGAATTCTGGATACGGGCGCTCAAGATACTCTGACAGCGCATCAAGATCCCTCTCAAAGATCACTGGCCTCCGTTGCCCAACTGGTAGAACTTGCAATACTAAACTTCCATCTATAAGAATTTAGGATGAGTAAGTTAGTGAGGTTATCAAGTGGGTCAAATTTTATGTAAGAATGTAAGAGTTTTTGAGGAATATGTTTTTTTTGAAAGAATCAAGGATAAGAGTGGGAATATGTTTTCATAAATACTTACTTCTTTGGTTTTGAAACTAAGTTTTTGTTCGGACGTCCATTCTAACTAGGGTCTCCTACGGTCAGGATGGCTCTGATACCAACTTGTCAACACCCGAATTTTTAATTCCAGATGCCTGTTATGCCATACATCGCAATTCGAGGATTACCATTTTTGCGAGACATAACAGATTGGATATCACAGTACATCATCCATTACAAACCATAATAAGGTCTTATACAAATAAAGGATCTCATGATCCAGTCTTAATACAAACAAGTAGCAGAATAATAAGCGTAGCAGTGGGCTCCATCTTCAGTGTCATAGGCAATGCTGACGATGAGAGATGATCCTAGTTGTCGTAGCCGTCCTGCTGTCCTTCCTCCGGATAGTCCTCCTCATAGTCTGGCCATGGGAATAGCCAGGGACAAAGCCATGAGTACTCTTTAAGTACTCGCAAACTATCAGTAACAAGTAAGGTAGGAATGCTAAGTTCTAAGTTTATTTGGAAGGTTAATTTGAAACGTAAGCTGAGTTCAGAAACAAATAATGATAAAATAAAGTTCTAAATCACCTAAGTGGGAACTTAGTTTTCATAGTCACAACCCTATTGTGGTCAAGTCAAGTCACAATTCATTTCATAAGTCATTTTGAAAACATCTGACGACGGAACAGTATGGCCACTCCAACTGTCCATGACCACGGACGCAGCTATTCGAATAGTTTGACACTCTACAGAGGTGGTACACTTTCACCACAAAATTCGATACATCCGTTAGGGATAACCCTGAATCATCATACTTAGTATGCGGATAATCAATCATAACCTTTCCTTTACACACTCTAGTATAAGCACCTCTCCTATGAGCTTGGCCTCCTAGCCATGGCCATCTGCCATCCTGGGCACTGCATAGGTGGACATCATCAAGAGGTAGCCTCAGCTCAAACTCTTCCGCGAGGGAACCCATACTAATGCATATAAACTTCTGGCTAAGCGTTACTGAATTCAGGTATTGCGGTTGTATGGTAAAATTGGAATGGTATCGTATCCGAACCCAACCATCATTTTTATAAAGGGCTAAGGCTCATGCCTCAACATTTTCATCATCATAAACCATTTGTTTTTCTCAACACATGTCAAAACATCTCAATAGAATGACTCATCATTCCAAGGTTTTTATAAGCATTTTCACCAAGTATTCCCATCTAAAGTGATCAAGTTTTATGCTTAGCCCTATCCACTAAGGTTAAGAGTGTTCACTAATGAGGAGTGCTAATATCAATCTCATGCCATAGAATGACATCTAGTATATTCATAGTTTTATACTCTTTATGCTATCTATACTACTTTCCAAAATCTCACAAAGCATTACTAAAAGTAAAGAAACTTTGATAAAGTAAAAGATTAAAGCTTGCAAGTAAAACTTGGGATGGGTATAAATCAAAGGTTATAACCAAAGAATGCCTAATGCATCTTGCTTACGTTATCTTGCATGGGTAACTTGTATAATTCTAGCTTGCCTTGATTGGTGCAGTGATTGAAGTTCTCTTCGTCTTCCTCGGGGTAGAACTCCTCCTCGTAGACTTGGTCGGTACTATCGTCTATAAATGAATACAGGATACACAATCACCAAAAAAAAATACTTAACTAGTCTATTTGGCACACTAAGGCTCACACGTGATGATCTAATAGCATCACAATCATCACATGAAATAAATAACTAGTTTTATTTTAGTTTATTTGAGAAAAGTAATTTCTACTCATTGAAATTTATTAAGATTTAATATTCTCCAATTAAAATATGGGATCATGTGGATACATGTCATCACCACATATTCTAATACATGGGAATGTGATTTAAAGGGTTGGTCATATTTTATAAAGTTTAAGATTATTATTTAATAGATTTAAAGTGACTAGAAATGCCCTAAGAGCATTCTTTTGGTACTAGTCCAATGTTACTGCATGCAATCCTAGATATTTTTACATATTCAGACAGGTATCATCAAATGTGATTTTTGAGAGTTGGAATCAACTCATAAGCTATTATGTTTGATTTTTTAAAAATATTTGAAGTTGCAAAAGTCTCTGTCTTGTTATTTTTGCTATAGATTTTGTCTAACTCCAATTGATTTAAATCCAACGGGCTTGGATGGATAATTTAATTACTATTCTAGAAAATTTTGAATCATGCTATTTGGTTAATTGAAACTCTCTGAACTGATTTTTGAATCCACTAACAGAATCTAGTTTTAACTATATTAGAAAAAGATTATTTGAATAGTTGGGCTACGCGCGGGAAGGGAAATTGGCCGGCCCAGCTGCACTGCGCGGGCGCAGCGGGCTGCTGATAGAGGGTCCTACGTGTCAGTGACACATCTAACACAAAGCGGTAAGTTTCAATCTTAGCTATGCGATTAGACTACGATCCAACAGCTGTGGTTCGTTGTCCCCGGTGAACAGCTCTCCGGCGAGGACGAACCCTAGCCGCACGTTGGGGGTCTACGGGGGCTCACCTGGGCTCCAGCTACGGTCGGTGATGGGGGCGTTCGAGCTGGTAGACGACGGCGATTCGAGGCATGGTCGCGGCGGCTTCTAGGGTGGTCGCAATCAGCGGGGCCCTTCTCCTCCAGTAGCGGCCAGCTTCGGTGGAATTCCGGCGACCGCGAGCTCGATTGGCTCCAGGGAGAAGTGGGGAATGGTCAGTGGCAAGAGGGGAGGTGAGTGGTGTGCAGAATGAGGCTGGGGGTGGCCTCCTTTTATAGGCTCGACGACGGGACAACGCGGCGTGGCTAGGCGACGGTGGCGACATGGCTACGGGCTGCTAGAGGCGTGGCTACGAGCGGCGATCGATGCGCGGTCTCCTGGCGGTCCTCTACGGCGTAAAGGAGCGGCTAGGGGCGGTGGCAATTGGTCGGGCACGGCTCGTGCTCTGAGCGACAGAGGCGGCGTTCAACGCGGCGTGCGGTGGCTGCAGGTCAAACGGCGGTGAGCGGGGATGTCTGGGGGCATGTTGGTGTTAAGGCCGGTGCGCGCGTGCGAGCTGAGGGCAAGGCAGGGTCTGTGCGAGCTGGTCGGGCACGGCGCTCTGGCGCGTGCTCGGCATGGTCACAGCGAAAATGGGCGCGACTATCATGGTGGGTCCTGAGCTTGGCTTTGCTCTAGGGGTGGACCGGGAGTGGCGGTGAGGTCTCACCTACCTTATAGGCATCATGGGAGAGAGCGGCATGGTCGGCTGCGAGCGGTTCATGGTCGGCCTAGCGCGGCGGCTTCGGTTGGCGGCGCACTGGTGCAAAACAGCCAAGGGGGGTGCTGGTCTGCTGCTGCTCGACACCAGGGGGAACAGGGGGAGTAGAATGAGGGCAAATGGTCTAGTGATCAATGCCCAAATAGTGAAGTTAGGCAGATGTTTATTATGTGCCTGCCAAGTGTTTGATCTATTGGCCGAAAGATATTTAAATTTGAATTTTTGGCTCAATTTTGGTGAGGGTGCTTGTCTCATGCTTGAGTGTCTAGGGTTGTTTGGGATGGTCAAGGGGAATTGGTTTGATAGGTTTTGGAAAAAGTGGGATCTTCCCATATGAATTGGATTCAATTTTCCATTGTCCATTTAATTGATTTGCTAGGTGTTTTTTTTGTAAAGTGGGCCTTGATACATTTTTACTTGGTCTAACAAGGGTGAAAAGAACTAGAAATGTTTCTGTTAGAATTTTGTCTTCTAGGAACACCTAAAGTGGCCTAGTGGTTAACTTTGGTCAAAATGACCATTTGCTTTATTTATTCTTATTTGATTTCTTTTTCTTTGGATTTTGTTTGTAAATGGTCTAGATGATGTGGCATTCACCTTTAAACCATTTCACAACATTTAGAACAATCAAGCATGGCATTTTCAAACAATTCTACACTAATGCAACACACACATGCATTCATAATCATTTTATTAATAAAAGTTTTTGTTAACCCTAAATTGGGTGATTTGAACTTGATAACCTTGATTAAAGTTTTGGGATGTTACAATTTGCAAGCTGCTCTGGCTGATCCACATTGGAAATATGCTATGGATGAGGAGTATGGTGCTCTCATGAAAAACAAAACCTGGAGATTAGTTCCTTCCTCTGCAGGTAAAAATATTATCGACTGTCATTGGATATATAAGATCAAACACAAGGCAGATGGCTCTATTGATATATATAAGGCTAGGTTAGATGCAAAAGGATTCAAGCAACATTATGGTATTGATTATGAGAACACATTTAGTCATGTTGTCAAAATAACAACTGTTCGACTTATCTTGTCCATTACTGTCTCCAGGGGATGGAGTTTGCGACAGTTAGATGTCAAGAACACATTTCTTCATGGTGTTCTGGAATAGGAGGTCTATATGACACAACCATCTGGTTATAATAACATGGGGAAACTAAACTATGTTTGCAAACTTTACAAAGCTCTATATGGTCTCAAGCAAGCACCTCGAGCATGGTATTATCGGTTGAGTTCTCAATTGATTGACTTTGGTTTCATTGCTTCCAAGTCTGATACTTCATTGTTCATCTATCGCAAGTCCAATGTTACTATTTTTATGCTCATCTATGTGGATGATATTATAGTTGTCAGCTCATCTCAAGCTGCAACTGATGCCTTGCTGAAAGATTTGAGTAAGAAATTCATATTGAAGGATCTTGGTGATCTCCATTACTTTTTAGGGATTGAAGTACATAAAGTTAATGATGGTCTGGTTCTAAGTCAAGCTAAGTATGCTCAGGATATTATTGCACGTGTTGGTATGACACATTGTTCAGGATCACCTACACTGTTGTCATCTTCTGAAAAGATAACTTCCGAAGGAGGAGATTTGTTGGGTCCTAAAGATAGTACCAAATATACAAGCATGGTAGGTGCTTTACAGTACCTAACTCTCACCAGAAGTAATATTTCTTATGTTGTCAACAAGGTGTGCCAGTACTTGCATGCTCCCACCACTATACATTGGACCGATGTTAAGCGTATATTGAGATATGTCAAACATACGCTGAGTATTGGGCTAACATTCATGAGGTCCAACTCTACACTAGTCAGTGCTTTTTCACATGCAGATTTGGCTGGTTGTGTAGATTATCGCCGTTCTACTGGCGACTTTGCTGTGTTCTTTGGACCAAATCTAATGTCATGGAGTGCTAAGAAGCAAGCTACAGTCTCCAGATCCAGCACTGAAGCAGAATACAAGTCAGTAGCTAATGCCACGACTCAGGTAATATGGGTCCAGTCCATGCTTGAAGAACTTGGAGTTAAACTGACTCAAGTACCATGTTTATGGTGTGATAATCTGGGAGCAACATACTTGTCAGCAAATCTAGTCTTTAATGTAAGAGAGAAGCACATCGAGATTGATTTTTTACTTCGTCAGAGAGCAAGTTTTAAACAAACAGCTTGAAATTCGGTTTATTCCCTCCAAAGATCAAGTTGCTGGTAGGTTCACAAAACCGCTGCCTTTGAGAAGCTTTGAAGAATTTAAACATAATTTCAACTTGTTCAAGTTGTGATTAAGGGAGGGTGTTAGCGATAGGCTAGATTCCTGCACCTTTACAGATTAGAGTCCCACACGGCAACATATTGTAATACTTGCCTAGTCCAATTCATGACTGACTCTCTCTGTAATCGACAAGGGACAAAAACTTCAGAGTAGTTCGTATCTACCTGATCATATTCTCGATTTACATGGTACCAGAGCCAAGAGGCCTTAAGTTCAAGACCCGGCTAATGCAATATAAAAATAACAATATTGCAGCCCACTTTGGGTCCACGTTTAGGCCTGAGGGAACCACACGGGAGGGGGAGTGTTGAATATAAATGTATTGCCTAGTCTCTTTCATCAGATCGGTCTTTTGGTTGCATTGGTTAGAGCATGCAGTTCTACACAATAAACTAAATTTTCATGAGGTACGACCTAATACAAATTTCCTTGCGAAATTACACTACAATATTCTTATATAGGGTTAGTTAGCATACAATTCTGTGAGTCAAATAACTTCTGCGGGAAAGATTATAGGAGATCGAAATTCTACAAAAATCTTGTAAAAATGCCATGAATCATGGCTCATCATTATTTAATGATATTTCGTGGAAAAGAACTGTTGTTTTCGTAAGTGCAATCTGCAAAAGAATTTAAACGAGATCGAGGTGAAAGCGATAGTCAAATCAAGTTCGGGTAGGTGCATCCAGGCATGCATGCGTATCTGGTAGGAGCTTTTAACAATTTAAATATGTCATCCTACTCCTTTGCATTTCAACCAAGACATGAGTGCTGCGTTGACTACCGGACGAGTATGAATACGTGTGTGCGCGCATTTGCTAAGCCGTAGTAATAGGAAAAGTGTCTTTGGCACATGGACATCACTGCTCCTGTTTTTTAAATGAAACATGTATTTTTTATTTCTATTTTTTTTAAAAGAAATATATAACTAGATACATATATCTGCAATGTACGCTAATTTTTTTGTTTTAAAATACGTGGTATTTTTATCTACACAAAAAACAAATTTCTACAAAAATATACGTATTTTTAGTCTTATGTACTGTCAGATTTTTTTCCCTGCAGTCTAAAATAAAATGATTTTTATACTAAAGTTCACACAAATATGTAGACCATGTACATGTATTCCTGAGATTTTTGTAATTATTTTAAAATTTCAATAGTATCTTTTTAAAAAGAATTCAAAAAAAAGCACCTCTACCCATATACACCAAATATCCACTCGTAATAATATAACTACTCTAAATTAAATATTTTTATGAAACCTGGTCCATAGATTTGGCGTGGACCAATTTCAGGAAGCTATACGTGTTCAAAACAGAGAAAAATCAAGATTTACAACTATTTTCTAGATCTAAATTACACGGGCGTTAATCATGCAGGTTGGTCCACCTATGGACCAGGTTTCTTAGAAATATTTCCGAATTTCAAGGTAGGTGCATGCGATAGATATGCTCGATCCCGGTGGCGGTCATATTGTCCCGACGAATGAACAAAATGAACACCAGATATACAAAGCAGTCAAGCTATTCCAGTATGTGTACGTGTCACAATTATTGATAGCTTCGTATAGTATATGTAATAGTAATACCTATTTAAACATGGCCGCAACCTGTCGATGAAATCAAGTCCGGCTTTTGCTACTACGGCCGTTCAAAGACACCTAGCTGTCCCTCCTAATCTCTCTCGACATAAGAGCATCTCCACTCGCGTTCCTAGGAAGACGTTTCTAGCGTCTATTTTTCGTCCGGACGGCGAAATTTTGTCCAGTCGCGTTCCTAGGACGCCGGTTTTATCCGGATTTGGCCCAAAATTGGTCCGGCGTTCCTAGACCGAACCTGAGGCGCCGGAAACGGTCTGGGAACGCCGGATGGAGAGAAAACGACGGTGGGCCAGCCCTGTCGGCAAGACATCCCATTTCCAACCACCAGTCGCCTCTCCCGCGACGAAGGATTCCCCCCAGCTGCCTCGTCGCCCTGCTTGCGCCGGCGAAGCTCCGCTGGTTCAAGCCGAACTCGCGCCTGTAGATAGGTACGCCGCCACCGCTGCAACTTCCCCCTGCAGCCTAGGCCACCTTCGCCGCCTCTCCTTCGCCGTTGCTCGGTCACGCTTCTAGCTCCCACCACCTCGCCCGCCAAGTGTTCGACGATTGGCCCGTTCGGCCATGGACTCCGACGATGAAGAGATGTTCGCCGTGTTGCTGGAGGAAGAGAATGCCGCAGCCGCCGAAGATGTAGAGCACTGCAAATCCTCGCCTCTCTGGCACGGCTATACATGCAGACTACAACACCGAAGCGTGGAGGCTCGGCGAAGGGTCGCCGGAAGTGCAAAGCAAGGCAGAGGGCGGAGGGCTAGTGCATGTTGTACGCTGACTACTGCGCCTACAAGCCGCTCCACGAAGAGGTCATGTTTCAGCGCCATTTCAGGATGAGCCGAAAGCTCTTCCTCGAGATCATGCACGCCGTCCAGGAATTTGACCCCTATTTTGTGTGCAAAAAAGACTGCACCGGCATGTGATGGTTCAATGCACGGCCCCCAGAAAAGTGCTGCTGCGTGGTTGATGTAGAGCTCGTTGGGAACCCCAAGAGAAAGGTATGATGAGCACAGCAGCAAGTTTCCGTCAGTTATGAAACCAAGGTTTAATCGAACTAGTAGGAGCAAGGAAACACCCCAAAGGTGTTACTAGCTGAGCTTTGGCAGGGCGCACTACCGGTGCTAGTAGCAACGTGGAGACCTGCACAGCACAACCACAGAACTTTGTCCCCAACTTGCGATGAGGTTGTCAATCTCACCGTGTTTTGCGAAAAACAAAGGATTAAACGTATCGAATGGAAAGAAGTAAAAGTTTGCAGAAAGTAAACACAAAGCAATAAACAGTTTATAGATTGTATGTAAAAGACAAGGACCGGGATCCATAGTTCACTAGAGGTGGCTCTCCTTAAGATAGATAATATGCTGGGTGAACAAATTACAGCTGGACAATTGACAAACATCGAGAAAGCAATACATGCATATACTAATCATCTTGACTCCTTTGAGATTCGATTGGGCATTACAACATTATACATAGACCGCCATCCAACTGCATCTATGACTAATAATCCACCTTCAGGTTATCATCCGAACCCCCTCCAGTATTAAGTTGCAAGCAGCAAATTATTGCTTTACGAACTGCATGTAAAGTAAACAATACGATTGTTCTATGAACAAAGGATTGTTATTTTCTCCCTAGTAGCAACAACACATCTAGTACCTTAGAGATTTCTGTCACTTCCCCAGATTACCAGAGGCATGAACCCACTATCGAGAATAAATACTAACTCTTGAAGTTGCTAGCATCTACTTGGCCAAGATAGCTACTAACAACGGAAAGCATGCAAGATCACAAATAACAAAGACATGATAGAATCAATAATGAATCTGAAATAGCATCTCAATATCCATCGGATCCCCGCAAACACAACATGTAGGATTACAAATACATGATCTTGATCATGAACGGAGCTCACAAGATCTAAACATGAAAGCAGAAAGGAGGAGAACCAGCCATCTAGCTACTACATGGATCCGTAGTCGAAGGATGAACTACTCACGCATCACACCAGAGGCTTGCATGGTGATGAAGAAGGCCTTCAGGGTGAATTCCCCTCTCCGGCAGGGTCCTGAGACGAGCTTCAGATCCCTCCCGATCTAGGGATGGAGATGACGGCGGCTACAGACTCTTTCATGAATTTTTGATCGGGAACTTAGGGTTTACGTCCCGAGGGCATCTTACAGTCCGAAGGGGAGGCCGAGGGGGTGCCGGGAGCAGCCACACCACCCCCTGGCGCGGGCTAGGCTGGGCCGCGCGGCCAGGTGGTGTGGTGGCCCCTGGCCCCTCTCCGTCTAGTACTCTGGCATCTGATGACTTCCGAAAAATAGGCACTTTGGCTTTTGTCCCGTCCAATTCCGAGAATATTCATTTTCTGACTTTCCTGGAACCAAAAACAGTAGAAAACAGGCAGCTGGCATTGTGGCTCTTGTTAATAGGTTAGTCCAAGAAATCATATGAAAAGTACTCCAAAGTTGGAACAAAACACAAGAAAGTGGATAAAACCAAGCATGGAACATCAAAAATTATAGATACATTTGTAATGTATCAACATCCCCAAGCTTAACTCCTGCTCGTCCTCGAGTAGGTAAGTGATAAAAAGAAAGAATAATTTTTGAGGTGACATGCACCATCAAAGACTTGATCAAAGTATTTGTAAAACATTCAAAGCTGGGATCATAGTACTTCAATCATAACATGAAACACAAAGTTTTAGCAATAAGCAAAGAGACTATGATGCAACATAAAAAGGCACAAACAAAAGATTCATGAATAACAATGCTTTGCAAGACGTTTGTTTGTTTCACATAAAGAAAGCATAGCATAATAGTATTCAGCTTGTCCCTCAATAGAGTAGCAAGTATAAATGCATAGGACACCTTCAAAGTTCATAAGAGTGACTAGATACAATAGTTTAAAACAAGCAATAACAAGTTATGCATCAATCAACTAGTCTTGGGACAATGCACATAGAACTAAGAATGGCCACTATGCTCTCAAAGTAGGTGCATAAAGATAGAAGGTGATGACTCAATGTAATGGTGGAAGAAATGCCTTTGTAAAAGGAAGTAGGGATTTAAGTCTCATAAAGAGCTTCAAAAAATTATGGTACTTATAGCTTTCAGCTCTCATTGACCATATCATAAGCATCTTTAAGGTGATTAAGGTTAAAGTGACACAACTAAGAGGATATGCTTGACAAGTTATAAACCAAAATCTCATGCCCCTTACTTACGAAGACCGATCCTCATGCTACTCAACTTCAGTCACGACTAAGCTCTTGTCATTGTAAGTACATGTGTATCATTAATAAATACCAACGGGGTACCCCTTGCACATGATACAGGAGCTTTCCCATAATCAAAATGACAAGGCAAACAGACAATGAGCATCTCAGCGATCTTTTTATTTGCTATTTATATAGGTTTTTATTGAGGATTCTTCATAGAGTGCTCATTATGGTGATGTTACAAGTTTCCACCATGATTAGGCATGGATTAGGCTAGCAGCCTAAGCGTTTCTCTAACACACATACGAATTCCATGATCTTACAAGTTCCACTTTTATTTCACACCGCCGGGATCCGTAAGCAAAAGAACATGATATCAACGGGGTACAAAGTACAAGTGCAATGTTGAAAGCGTTCCCCATGAAACATGGTTCTGCTAATTTCAACTTATAAAGCGCAAGCATATACGCAACAAAGAAGGACCCAATGGTTCAAGTTTATTAGATGCAAAAAGCAAAGTGTGCCATCAAGTTCGTCAGAGCTTTAATCACTAGTTTTCTGATAACAAGTTTAATTTGGAAGGTAAACAAAAGCATGAATATACTTGGAATAGCATAAGCTAGTAGGTAGGTATGGTGGACTCTTAGGAATAACTTGGTTTAGGGAGTTGGATGCATGAGTGTAACTCATACTTGGTTGTGGAGGCTAGCAAAACACTGGGAGCGACAAACTAAGAGAGCAATAATGGCCATAATCATGCAGAGCGACAAAACATTATTGATCAAAGCATAAAGTGATACTACAAGTTGAAAACTAAAGGATCATAAAGGCTATGGTGACTTGAGATAGTCATAACATGGTGTGAGCATGCGCCAAGTCAACCCAAATAAAGCATCAAAGGGGAATACCACTATACTATGCTTTAATATGCTAAAACAACACATGATTCATCCAATGCACATTAACCAATCTCAATTGTTTATAACAAGTCATGCTACAACAAAGAATACTAAGCATAAAGCCAAAACAATATCAAGCATGGCATGACAAAGTATAGGCCATAGTCAAAAACAAGCTCTTTTTATCACATAAGCATGAACTTTCCTACTCTTTTCCAAACCAAACCAAACTATTTGCAAACCAATGTATGAAAGAGCGGGTCCAACCAATTTATTCAGAAAACTAAGCAAACCAAGCAAACTAAAAACCAAAATGAAAATGAAAAAGAAGACGCTCCAAGAAAAACACAACTGTGCATGAAATAATAAAAATGAAGCGTTTGGAAGAAACCTAGGATTTTTATTGATGAAGAAGGGGATGCCTTGGGAATGCCCAAGCTTTAACGCTTGTACTTCTTGGATATTTCTTGGGGTGACATGTGTGGCATCCCCAAGCTTGAGCTTTAGTCCATCCTTCATATCATTACTCATTCCTTCCATACACCTGAAATTTTTACTTCATACAAAACTTCACACAACCTTTATTAGCAACATTAGTGCACTCAAGATAAATAAGTCTTAAGGTTTAGTTCTAACACCAAATAAACTTCCATTAGAACACTAGCTACTGTAGTACTTCCCTCAAAAAGCTCAATTCCCCAAAGGAACTCAAGAAGGAACCAAGAAGAAGCAAATGCAGAAAATGGCAACAATCTGTCAAAACAGACCAGCAGGTAAAGACGATTTTTTTCGAAGACCTTCTGTTTCTCAAATTAAAAAGTGTTGAACTAACAAAAGTTGGATAACAACCTGGGGCAGAAGCACAAAAATTCACACCTCAAAAAGACGTTCAGAGATTTTACACGAATGTTTACGGTGAAGCACAGAAATCTGTTTCGGGACAACAACTTTCCCAATCATTACTTCTCTCTCATTAGAGATTACTCTTGGTACAAAAAGCAAAAAAAGGATAAGGAGCGGTTATTATAGAGGTAATAATTTCCAAGACTCATCTAAAAGTTTTGGGTTATCTCCCAATAAGTACTTTTCTTTAATGCCTTTAAGTTAGGCATAAGAAGCAAGAAAAAGGATCAAGTGTTCGAAGAAGCATTAAAACCAAATTTCTTACCCTTACCTCTCTTACTTTTATTCTTAACCTTGGGGAAAATATGAGTGTTTGGTGGAGAAGAAAGGTGCATGGTCCCCTTTCCCACATCTATTATTGCTCCAAGGAGTTCTAATAGGGACCTTCCAAGTGTAATTTGTCCTTTTCCTGCACATTCAATAACAAGATAATCAATAGAAATAATTGTCCCAAGGATCTTTGTAAACACTCCTTCAGCTATTCCAAGAGGTAATATGGTAGCATTATTAGCAAGAGATATTTCGTTTCCTCCTTCAGTGATCCCCCAAGTATTCAAAGATTCATAAATATCTTTGGGCATAAGACAAAATTCAGACATGATATCACAGTGGGCTTGTAAAGTTTCAGTGTTTAACTCAATCTTTACTGTAGAGAGCCACTTTGATGATTCAAAATTTATTGGAACATAATTGTGATGCTCCCTAAGCGTATTATAGCTATATTTTAAGCTAGTAGTGCTAGTCTCAAGAGTGTTCAATCTAGCAAATATTTTTGCGAAAGAAATATTAGTTTGGCTAGGCAAATTGTACGTGAGGATCAATTTCTTTATAGCATTAACATCATCTAAAGCATATCTATAGCAAAGAGCAATTCCGAGGTAAAAACTACTAAGGAACAAGCTTTGAGTCATTTTAGGCTTAGTTTTTTTATGTAGATCAGAGATTCTAGACCAAGCTTCCTTAAAACTTTCCTCAATTCCTTGTTTAAAAGTGAAAATCATTTCCTCGGGTGACATAGTGACTGGAGCAAGGCTAGACATAATGGCAACTTAAGATAGGAACTAATTTTTGTGTGTTTTTGAAATAAGAAAGCAAACAAGTAAAACTATTTTTTGTGTGTTTTTGATAAAGAAAACAAGCAAACAAAGCAAAAAGAAAACTAAGCAAAACAAAAATAACAAAGTAAATAGATTGGTTATGAGGGACTCCCCTTGTGAAGATGTCCTTGACTCCCCGGCAACGGCGCCAGAAAAATGCTTGATGGCTCAATGCACGGCACCC
Organism: Avena eriantha; assembly: GCA_910589775.1. Classification (NCBI taxonomy): domain Eukaryota; kingdom Viridiplantae; phylum Streptophyta; class Magnoliopsida; order Poales; family Poaceae; genus Avena; species Avena eriantha. The sequence continues at coordinate 7,462,864 of OU342745.1, read as the reverse complement.
AAAAAAGTGCTGGTGTGTGATTGATGTAGAGCTCGTTGGGAACCCCAAGAGGAAGGTATGATGAGCATAGCAGCATGTTTCCCTCAGTTATGAAACCAAGGTTTAATCGAACCAGTAGGAGCAAGGAAACAACCCAAAGGTGTTACTAGCTGAGCTTTGGCAGGGCGCACTACCGGTGCTAGTAGCAACATGGAGACCTGCACAACACAACCACAGAACCTTGTCCCCAACTTGCGATGAGGTTGTCAATCTCACCGTGTTTTACGGAAAATAAAGGATTAAACGTATCGAACGGAAAGAAGTAAAAGTTTGCAGAAAGTAAACACAAAGTAGTAAATAGTTTATAGATTGTATGTAAAAGATAAGGACCGGGATCCATAGTTCACTAGAGGTGGCTCTCCTTAAGATAGAAAACATGTTGGGTGAACAAATTACAGCGGGGCAATTGACAAACATCCAGAAAGGAATACATGCATATACTAATCATCTTGACTCCTTTGAGATTCGATTGGGCATTACAACATTATACATAGACCGCCATCCAACTGCATCTATGACTAATAATCCACTTTCAGGTTATCATCCGAACCTCTTCCAGTATTAAGTTGCAAGCAATAGATTATTGCTTTACGAACTGCGTGTAAAGTAAACAGTACGATTGTTCTATGAACAAAGGATTGTTGTTTTCTCCCTAGTAGCAACAACACATCTAGTACCTTAGAGATTTCTGTCACTTCCCCAGATTACCAGAGGCATGAACCCACTATCGAGCATAAATACTAACTCTTGGAGTTGCTAGCATCTACTTGGCCAAGATAGCTACTAACAACGGAAAGCATGCAAGATCACAAATAACAAAGACATGATTGAATCAATAATCAATCTGAAATAGCATCTCAATATCCATCGGATCCCCGCAAACACAATATGCAGAATTACAAATAGATGATCTTGATCATGAACGGATCTCACAAGATCTAAACATGAAAGCACAAAGGAGGAGAACTAGACATCTAGCTACTACATGGATCCGTAGTCCAAGGATGAACTACTCACGCATCACACCGGAGGCTTACATGGTGATGAAGAAGGCCTCCAGGGTGAATTCCCCTCTCTGGCAGGGTGCCGGGAAGAGCTTCAGATCCCTCTCGATCTAGGGATGGAGATGATGGCGGCTACAGACTCTTTCGTGGATTTTTGATCGGGTACTTAGGGTTTACGTCGCGAGGGCATCTTATAGTCAGAAGGGGAGGCCGAAGGGGTGCCGGGAGTAGCCACACCACCCCTGGCGCGGACCAGACTAGGCCATGCGGCCAGGTGGTGTGGTGGCCCCCTGGCCCCTCTTCGTCTCGTACTCTGGCATCTGATGACTTCCGGAAAAATAGACACTTTGGCTTTTGTCCCATCCAATTCCGAGAATATTCATTTTCTGACTTTCCTGGAACCAAAAACAGCAGAAAACAGACAACTGGCACTGTGGCTCTTATTAATAGGTTAGTCCAAGAAATCATATAAAAAGTACTCCAAAGTTGGAACAAAACACAAGAAAGTGGATAAAACCAAGCATGGAACATCAAAAATTATAGATGCATTTGCAATGTATCAGCATGGTTGGGTTTTCCTCACTGCAGAAGTACACAGTGGCGATGATGTTGCTTGCATATGGAGCGTCAGGTGACAGTGATGATGACTATCTTCGCATTGCTGAGTCCACCGCCATCGATTGCTTGTACCGGTTCTGCAGGGCGGTGATTGAAGTGTTTGGGCCATAGTACTTGAGAACACCCACTGCTGAACAAACTGTTCAGATCCTCGCAGTCAATGCAATAAGAGGATTCCATGGGATGCTTGGAAGCATAGACTGCATGCATTGGCACTGGAAGAAATGTCCATTTGCATGGCATGGGATGTACAAAGGCCCAAAGGAGGTTGCACTGTGATACTTGAGGCAGTTGCTACACATGATCTTTAGATTTGGCACTCCTTTGGCATGGCAGGATCGAACAACGACATCAACATTCTCAACTCCTCAAATGTCTTTGCCAAGCTTGTTGAGGGTCATGCTCCTCTCGTGGACTTTGTGATCAATGGGCACCACTATAACAAGGAATACTATCTTGCAGATGGCATCTATCCAAGATGACCAACATTTGTGAAGACTATCTCAAGCCCGATACTCGCCAAGCATGCTCAGTATGCTAAGGAATAGGAAGCTTGAAGGAAGGACGTGTAGCGGGCATTTGGTGTGCTCCAACAGAGGTTTGCAGTTGTCCGGTTCCCTATAATGACCTGATCGAAAGATCAGATGTGGGAAGTGATGAACTGTTGTGTGACCTTGCACAACATAATCATTGAGGATGAGAGGAAGGACCAAGTGAGTTTGGTCGAGCAGAATGAGCCATACTACAGACAAGGACCTCTTGCACAGTCTGATCACCAGGTGCCGCCAACCTGGGCTGCCTTCATCGCCATGCGTTAGGAGATTCGAGACCCGGTCGTGCATAAACAGCTGCAGGATGATCTGGTTGAGCACCTATGGATACGCATGATAAACACATAGCATGAATCTGGCCGAACTAGGCCAAAATATGTTGTATTTTCATTGTTCGCCGAACTATGTTTAATTTTATGCCGAACTATGGTTAATTTCGTCCAGAACTAAGCCGAAGGTTGCTCTATATTCGTATTAGCCGAAATATGCCAAAAATGGACAAATTTGAGCCAAATTTGGGCGAAAACACGCCGACCTGAGAACTTGGACTGGGAACGCGAGTGGAAAATCGGCCGTTCCCAGGCCGAAACCTTCCTCCGTCCGATGCTATTTAGGTCTGGATCTTGTCCTGAGAACGGCCAACGAGTGGAGATGCTCTAAGATATTACACTGGAAAACGACTCGTTGCCGGCAGACGTGTCTGCCGACTGACTTTTTATCAGAAGCATTGGCATACAGATACAGGGTGATACGCCGAGCGCCCAAAGAATTCATCGCAAAAGTCAAGCCGTCGTCTTTTTGGTACGTATGCCGATGGTTATCTTTGCACGGCAATCGGCGTAACCTGTATGCCGAGGGCAACACGCTAGCTGCCGACGTCCATATTCCGAGGTCATTTTGCAATTTGCCGACGGCTTTAGGACATTAGCATACAATCCGATCCCTTTGGTGAGACATACATGCTGGTATCAGTTTTTACATAAGGTTAAACCTATCCAACCCCTTGTCTAACCTACCAAACCGGGGTCTCCAGTATTTCGTAATGCCGGGATTGAATGAGAACCAAACATATACCCATATAACTTGAGATTTTCTCCTAGATGTGTCATGGTTTCTACCAAAAAAGATGAGACTTCGAGATCGGGGTTCATACCCAAAGAACATCCACATCAACGTCAACAAAATCAAGAAATTTTCCTATTGCCGATATGAAGCTTATCGGAAAAGCATTTTGCATGCCTCTGTTTCCAAAATTAACATCCTAAAGATCTCACTTGTTCGGCCTATAAAACCCGCCACTAATGTCGCTCTCACACCCACTCTCAATCCTAGACGTGTTGTTCACTTCGCTACTAGAAAAACAACCATAGGTAATCCACATACTAGTAACACACATGCTAGGTGGTGCCCCATAGGTAAATAGCATGGCGCACCTGTCAGTAGTGCTCCACAGGTATATCACTTAGCCGTGGCGCATGTGTTCCCAGGTGCCCCACGGCTAAGTGTGAACCATGCAGCCAGGGGAAGCACATACTTAGCCGTGTGGCACCACATAGTGGTGCGTTGCAAAGAATAAAATAAAAATGATAAATACTTCAAAAAATAAAATCGTTTCAAATATTGGTAGATTATGTGATTTTGTAGGAAAATTATCAAATATGAATTATGACTTTTTTTACAAAAAAAGTCATGACACGGTAAAATGGCCATAACTTTTGCATACGATGTCGAATTTTTTTTAATATATCAAAACGACGAGCACGAATTTCTACATCCGATGCCAATCATCTTAGATCATTTAGCAATTTTTTAGAATCTCAAAATTCGAAAAGAATAAAAAATTATTTCAAAAATAAGAATTTTCCTGCAAATTATTTTTGAGGCCACTTACCCGTGACACACGCCATAGTAGTGCGCCACAAGTAAGTTTGGACGGGATTCGAATCCAACCGGCCAAACCTACCCCTTCCTACTTATCTCCCCCCATTCTCCTCCTCAACCTCCTTCTCCTTCTCCTTCTCCTCTTCTCTCCTCCTCCTCTCTTTCTCCTTCCCTTCTCCTTCTCCTCCTCTTCTCCTTCTTCTCCTCTTCTCATTCTCCTCCTCTTCTCCTTCTCCTTCTTCTTCATCTGCTTCTCCTTCTCCTCTCTCCGACCTCCTTGCTCCGACAAGGTGACGATAGTGAATGTTCTGATGAGGCGACGATGGCTACCTCTCTGACGAGGCGATGATGGCTATGAGGCGATGAAGGCCGATGTGACAATGATCGCTCTGACGAGCGGGGCCGGTGACCCTTCTAACGACAGTGACGACGACGGTGGCGGTGAGATCCAAATCACCCGCTTTTAAAAAAAATTAAAATTTTTACCTTGGCGCATAGCATACCCCTACCCATGACGCACCACCTAGTGTGCCGCGAATAACTTTTCGTACTCGTGGCACACAACCTAGTGCGCCACGGCTAAGTTTTAGCTGTGACACGCGCCTAGTGGTGCACCCGTAGTGAGCCACGGATGATCAAAACAGGTGTGCCACGACTGTGATGTTTTCTAGTAGTGCTTCCCACTCACCCCTCACATTTCTCCTGATCTAACAATAGTGCTCCACCCCTACAGCCATGCGCTTGATCTCTCTGCCATGTATGGCCATTTGTAGAGGTGTCGCCACTAGCATGGTGTCACATGTGTTCTTTGGGACGCTAGACGAAGTACCTTCGTCGACCGCCCCTACATCTAACTCATCCTAGTTAGCAGACGAGGTGGTGTCCAACTATGAGGCGGTACTTCTCATCTCCGGTCTGTACCTCGATCAGTCGCAATGATTTAGCACATTGATGACACAACCCCGAGGATAAGATAGCCATCCTCCTCTCGGCGGCCTACTATGGATGACACCGATAGACATTTATCAAGTGGACCTTCATACTAGCATGACTTTCTCCTTGACTTCTGGCAATAACCTAGGGTTGTTGATTGCTGTAGTGGAAGAGGAGTCCACTAAAGCCAGCTCTAGCAGTGCCAAGAAACCACTAATCGTCTAAGGTTCCAAGTCCTAGTTCTTCTTTTATTTGTTCTATTTATTCAGTTGTATATGCTTGCATGTTAGTTCTTGTGATGGGTGTATATGTTTGCTTGTTTCTTTTAGTCTTGAGAAGTTTAGTTTAGTTTGAGGGTTTACCCTATTTTAATGAATTTACAAGTTTTAGACTATGATACTACCACATGTGCATATGTAATAGACTTGCTAACTAGAGGGATGGGTGTGCACCTATGTGTATACAACGATTTAAGCAACATGGATCCATTTAAGCTTGTTTTCGTAGTACACCGTGGATTTCCAAGGTATAAGAGTGGTTTCAGAAATTTGTTTCGAATTTGTTTTGGTCAAAGACAACTTTTTTCCACGTTGACTTTGACCAAGACAAATTTGAATGAAATTTCGTTAACAACTTTTGTACACTAGAAATCCGCATTCTACTAGGAAAACAATCCAAAATCGGTTTATATTGCTTAAATCGCCGTATACCCATGGGTGCATACCTACCTCTCCGGTTAGTGAATCCACACTCCAAGTGTACATTTTTTTCTTGGACCAGCATAATTCTTCTACTCCCTCTGACTCGAATTATTTATCGAAAGATTTGTCTAGATTCACATGTATCTATATACGTGTCTAGATATATCCGAATTTAAACAAATCTACAACATGTATTTCGAGACGGAGGGAGTACAATTTTCAGTTCTACATTTCAATATCACGAGTTGTCATCAATATCACGAGTTGTGAATAGCACTCCGGCCCATGAATCGTGATCAAATGGAAGCTGTCGTTAATGCGTGAATCGAGATCACCCCACTGGGGATTGGAAATCGGTCTAGAAACTGAAGATGCATATCAATTTTCACACACTCTTTCTAAAGATGAAGCGTGCCCCAAGTCCTGACTAAGTACTCCCTCCGTTCCAAAATATAAGATGACTAAGGATTAGTCAAAAGTCAATGTTTTCTAAGTTTGATCAAAATTATATGTAAAAATATAAATATTTATAATATTGAATCAATATCAATAGATTTATCATATAATATTTTTTTTACTGTGTCCATTCAACATTGTAGATACAGATATTTCTGCCCAAATATTTGATTAAATTAGTAAGATTTTAACTAGTCTTTAGACGTCTTATATTGATGGAGGGAGTATATAACTATCTACCTCACGTCCTAGAATTACCAAACGTTTTTTTCTAAGACAAATGACAAAGCGTTTCTACAAAAGTGATTAATCTCGATTTGTTAGGCCGACGCCGGGCTTGTTGCAGGATGAGCATGCTGCGTTGACTGTCGCGGCAGCCGTGAGCCTTGACCAGAAGGGCGAGGAGGACGACGACCGCGCTATGGCGAGCTCTTGCCGTAGCCGCGCGTTGTCGTCGCTGAGCTGCTCGCACCAGCGGCGCAGCAGCTCGCAGTCGAGCTCCGTCTGCTTGAGCTTGGTCCGGGCCCTCCTGTTCTGGAACCACACCTCCACCTGCCTCGGATTCAGCCCGAGCTCCCGAGCCAGATCATGCTTCTCGCCCTGAAATAAAAAATTACTCCGATCAGAATCTGACGACTCCAATTTATATGATCACGTTTCCATATTACTTCGCAGCATATGAAGATAAGATCAAGTCAAGAAAAAAAAACACAAGGACGTACATGGGACAGGACGTTGTGGGCGCGGAAGCTTTTCTCCATCAGCGCCGCTTGATCGCCTGTGAGCCGGAGCTTCTTCCTCGAACCGTTGGCCGCGTCACCTCCGTCGCCGTCGCTGCCGCTCTGCAGTGTCCTGGCCCTCTTGCCATGGCCACGCTGCCTTGTAGTAGCAGTGGAGCCAACTCTACCGCTCTCTGGTCCCTTCCTTGTCCTAGCCGCTTGATTTTCTTGCGGTGGTGGTGGTGCTGTCAGCAGCGCCTCCACCGGGGGTGGTGGCGGGCTCCCGGCGCCGGCGCCGATGAAGAGGGAGAGGGACAGCCGTGTGTCGACGAGCTCCTTCCTTTCAAGAGGCTCCTCCATGCCGCTGCTAATGGTCGTGAGGCTAGACATGGCCAAGTTAGAACCAAGCTGTCTTCTGTTTACTCGATTGTGTGGTTGTCGATCGGTTCAGGAGAGAGCGAAGGCTTTATAGGACAGACAGCAGTCACACATCATTCCAAGCTAGACTGGGCACGGTCGCATCGCACGCGCGTGCGGTTTCTTGTCCGAATTAAACGCGACAATTTGTACCACGTTACCAGGGTGAGATTACTACGGTAGATTGACGTTTTGTTTGACTATGGGGAACTAATTAACTACAAGTAATAATCTAGGCAATGAAACTAGTCAAGTAGTCAGTTCATATTCTTGGTCGTGAGCGATGTAGTAGGAGTAAAATCAATAGAGTAGTATTTTGGTCAATTATCACGACAGTTTCTGATTACTTTCTTCGTTTTCTTTTGCCAATAATGGACAGTTTCTTTTATGTCTATCAAGTTATTCATTCATTTAGTTAAGCACATGAATAGCCTTTTTATAGTTTCTTCTAGAGAGGAGTCATAGATAGGTGTAGCCATGTTACTGAGAAAATACATCTCTAGTGATTGATTCCAAGGCCGGTTCCAAGCAAGACCACCGTTGTAAGTTTGAAGGTACCCATAACTTATTCCCCCGCTAGTTAACCATGAATTAATATAGCATGTATATTAGGACTTGGGGCACGATTTCTGTCAATCTCCGGCCATCCCTCCTCCTATCAACATGCAATAGTGACAATCTTATGCATTTTCCAACATATGTGTGCACCCATATATCAGTATATAAGAGCATAGAAGCTAACATACATGTATGCAACCAACAACGAAATATTTCACAATTGCCATGAACATATCAGTACTCAAACATAGACAAAGAGACACAATAGATCATGGAAAAATAAGAAATTGCATAATACATCTTGTTTTCCCAGACATTAAAGTAGGGAGATGATGAAGAGGTCTTGTAGATGGTGATGGAGGAGTGCCTCGCAGTGCCGGCAGCAGGGAGGCGCCGACGGCCTCCTATGGGCAGCGGCTGCCCTTGGGGGCAACGGCCCTTGGCCCCCTTCTTACTTGGACCTTCAAAATGTTGTAGAGGACCCTCCCCTCTGTAGATGTGATCCAAGGGGGTGGAAAATTCGTGGCTTGTGGTGGTTGCCTCCAAAAGTAGGGTTTCCTTTCGATATATAGAGGTAGAGGTACAAGCTAGGCCATCAAATGGATGCCCCTTTGATCCAAGAACTATTTGGCACATCTATGACACTTCTAAGACTCCCTTAGGTACTTTATGAGTCCATCAAGTTGTGTCTTGGCCGAATCACTCAAGTATGGGAAGAGTTTGAGTTAATCTCATCCCAAACTTTCAGAACCTCGAAACGGGTTCTATACTCCGCAATAATCGTGGCCTTCAGGCCGCGTCCGGTGTGTCTGTTTCTGGCTAATTTTATATCAATCGACATTATATGAAATTTCCAACAACTTTCATGTTTTGACTTTTTCTATTTGACGTCATATTAAGGGTCTTTCTGGACAATCTTCGAAAACTGTTCTGTGGTGACAAATTTCAGGAAACTCCGAATTTCACCATAATGAGCGTTCTCCTTCCATGTTTGTGCAATTGCTACACAACAAAAAGTGTAAACGAATAAATTGTGAACTTTTACAACTATTAGTAGGTTAGTTTTAATAAATATAATAAAGTTTCAAAATAATATGGATTTTAACACAATAAACTACAAAGCTTATGGATGCATTTCACATGCATCAAGCATCTCCAAACTTAACCTATGCTGATCCTAGAGCATAAATGTGATAAAACTAAACATAAACTTTAGAGTTTATTGCAATGTTAGAAAGAATAAGTTATGATCATTGCTACACAAGGTTAAATGGTTCATTTTTAAAGAACAATAACAAGCAAATGAGCTATGAAATGATATCTATTATGTAATTACATCTATTCTTAACAACTAGACTTCTCTATGTGCCTTCGGGGCGTGGCCAGTAGACAAAACGCTTTATGATATGATGGCGCTACATCTATGTGCAAGAAGAAATATATGTATAATTTCCGCACTCAGAGCACTAAGTGATAACTCTTTCGGGGTAACAACATCGTGTTCTTATCTTGTCGGCCTCAGCATGGCTTAAAACCGGGTTCGTGCTTCTATATCCTATAATAGTATTTCGAAGCACGTTGTCTACGATTCAGTCAGCACCAGTTGTTGCACAACCACTCTTACGTAGCTAGACGAACTAAGCTAGTGCATATATGAGAAACAAATCATATGATTTAATCTAAATAAGCTGATAAAGCATGATTAAATTAATAGTAATTAATGGTTGCCGATACAGATGGATTAGTGTACCAAGCATTGTGGACATAATGCTTAACGTCGCTATGGAGAAAAAAACGTATCAGAGAGCACTTAACGAAAGACGACGGACCATACACGTCCCCGCATACATGTACAGTTGCATATAAATCTGAACCACTAAAAGCTGACAAAAAACAAATTGTGCTTGGAGATAACGCTTATTTCGAATGCTAAAACCGAGTGTTTCATAGATTTACACCAAGAGATACAAAAGAAGAAGATGAACAGGCTCTCAGGCTTCAGATTTTTTTAGGATTTTCTACCGCGAGAGACAGAAGAACGACAACAATATCCAAGTCTTTGTTCGAAACTCCACATTGTTCGGACGCTGTCTCTTCTAGGATGGTTAGCGTCTCTTCCTGTCTGCTCTCGCGGTCGCTTGTCTACTGAGTGAACGGCTTGTCCAGAAGGACTGCCGAGGGAGCTCTCCGTAGGAGCGAGGTGAAGTGTCATACGCGTCTCTTCCTCCGGGACGGTACCGTACTGACGGTAGTGACGACCATGTGTCGCCTCCTACTATAAACAAAGGGGAAGCTTGGGCTAGATGTGTGCGTAGAAGCCAGCGAATGTTCTTGCACAACATCACTGGTAAGAGATGACCCTAGGACGGGAGACATCGAACAGCAAAAAATGTACGGTGTAGCGGCGAAGGAAAGAGTGGACAAAGTTTTGAGGAGAAGAGTGGACGAAGAAAGAGTGGCAACTTTTTAGAATAGAGGTGGAAGCCAGTGGATAAATAAAGGACGAACGATGGTGAAGGGAAGAGTTCGGCCAAGGGGAAGAGGTGAAGAGCGAGCAGAGGAAGTGGGCCAACATTTATGGTCGGGGTTTGCGAGGGTAATAGTGGAAGAATGGTAAGAGTACAAGTTCCAACAATTACGGTCTGACACAATAGCGAGGTGAAGAGTAAACGAATAAGGAGTGACAACAACACGCACGAAATGTCGCACCGCGCATATGAAGGAGATATGCCCTAAAGGCAAATAATAAATAGGTTTTTATTTTCATATCTCAATTAGTTTATAATAGTTTCATATTGTGCTATAATTGTGCCAAGTAGAAACATTGGTACAGGTGTGGTATTAAACGACCAAGTCCCTAGTAGCCTCTATTTATACTAGTTCGCTGGTCATGAGGATGATCTGGGTTTCAAGATCATGGACATTTATGCCAACTGACAACGAAGTCATATACATTGGAGAATAATGTGATGGACATTCCTCGAAGGATTGCAACACGATCAAGTCATATAAGTTCATTATTGCAACAGCTATACCTAGACTCCTTTTCGTTAGACCGTGAGCTCATATTACTCACTATTTCCCGAACTGCTTAGACTGCATCAACCGTCAAATAGTAATACGGTGGCCATAAAGGTGTACGTTGGGTATTCCAAAGGAACAATAGATGACATGTGACTGCAAGACCGATATTTGTTCACCCACATGTCGTGTAAAGATACATATGTCCGGCTTGGTGAGATTACATCCATAAATCATGCAACATGTGACTCGGTCACGGGGATGTAATATCACGATAACAAGAAAACAGAACTTGTTGTTAACGAAATTGAACAAGGTATATGATACCAACGATCGGATCTCGGACAAGTCGTATCAAGAAACAAAAGGAATTGGATGCTACATTTACCGGTTCAAACGACATTGTTATCAGGAATACATAGGGGTCACATGGACATCCCTGGTCCCTCTATTGATCATTGATATAGATCATGTCTAGAGCATTCCCGAGCCGTGAGAGGATACACTTAAGGGTACGATGAGAGCGATCATTCGTAAGACGGAATCACAGTAGAGAAAGAGAAAGCTGGAATTGTTTTGCGGAGAAATCCTAAGCTGTTTGGAGAAAGAATAAAGGACCGGAATCATTCCGGGAATTCCGAAGTTGTTCGGAGGATATAGAAAGGGGAACCGAAAGGTATTTCGGGTTGAATGAGGTTTTGTAATATGTATTTACATATTAATTAGTGTAATTAATATCAAATATAATATTAAAATCTAATTTGAAGGGTTATTCTACTAATGGGCCAAACTTCCTAGTGAATAAGGGGCCATGAGGGAAAACCGAAAGAGGGAAGGGCCAAGGGCCAAGAGGGACAAGGCCCAGCCGCCACAAGGGGCCCCACCCGACCAGCCTAGGGTTGTGCGCGGGGTGGGCCCACCCCTGGCCGGTTGGCCCATGAAGCCCTAAGGGCCCATGCGCCTCTCCCTCCTCTCTTCCCCTTGTTTAGTCCCACATGGCTTAGCCTTTGAGAAAGGCACACCCCCTTAGCCTATATAAAGGGGTGCCCATGGGTGGGATGAGACACATCAATATTTGGAGAAGTCCTTTGATTGACTTCCTCCTTTCCTCTCTCTCTAGCCCTTGTGACCATGGCCCCAAGTTTGGGCTATGCGAACGAGGCACACCTGCAGTACGCCGTTGCGTTGCAGGGATTCCTAGCCCGATGTCAACTTCCGCACTCTCGGCGGGATCGGGGAGCCGGAGGTCTTATCGTGCACCGGATGTGTATGAAGACACGAGGCGCAACACTTGGGGCGCTTGAATGTCCTGAGCCGGAGCTGCTGCACGATGAAGAAGGAGCAAGGGGTGACCTGCGAGGAGCTTCGCGACCTTGAGGTCAGCTACGAGTACGACTACATCAACCACATTCCCCTCGGAACGTTAACCGCGTACGGTCTACAAGGGTATGTACTCTCTACTAGGGATGAAAACGGAGTGGAAACGGACGGAACTGAGTGGTGCCACATTTGTTTTCATATTTTTTTACAGAGGCAGAAACGAATACAGAAACCCCGGAAACAAAAACAGAAGCAGATATATCGGAAGCAGATACAGACCGAATACGGTGCAGATTTTACCCATAACAAAGAGAACCCTGAAATCATGCAACAAATCTTAAGCATTCTAGAAAACCAACAAAATTATTCCCTGGTTATATATAACACAGTGCTAGGTTTACAAGGGAATAATGGAATGATCATTTCGTGGAAGCCTCCTCGAATGCATGAAGGGATTACATAGTCTCCAGTATTGGGATGAGCAGCTTTGCAATTTTGGCTTGATATTTGTGTCAGTTGGATTTGGTCATGCACATCAACCCTAAAATAGAAATTTCATATTAGAAGGAAACAGAAATTCCATTTCCGCGTCTGTTCCGCCAAAAAACACTGTTCCATTTTTGTTTATATTTCCGTTTCCGTTTTGCAACATTCTATTTCTGTTTCCATATTTTCATTCCATTTCTGTTTTTCCACAGAAAAGTCAGAAACTTTCTACTCCACTTTCATCCCTATTCTCTATGCATTGGCCGTTATCGCATTACTACATAGATAGACCCTAGGCATTTTTGGGGTTCCAACGTAGGAATTTTTTTGTTTTCTGCTGCGGATCCCCTTTAGTGGTATTAGAGCCGATCTATGCGTAGGAGTGCTGTACGGCCACTACGCACATGTATTGTGCGGGTATTAATCCCTTAGTTGTTACCCTCTAGTGTGTACTTGTTTATATCGCGGTATTGTTTGATGAAGCGGCCCGGACCGATCTTACACGTATTCGTACGCGAGACTGGTTCCACGCTCAACATACGGTTTGTACCGTATAAGTGGCTAGCGGGTGTCTGTCTCTCATTCGATAGTTGATATAGCATTTGCAACGGAGGGCCCCAGAAGGGGTGTAGTAGAGACAACTTCTAGATCCGTACTGTGGTTGGAAAGTTCGTAGATTAGAAACGGTTCTATTGCGAAAGCCCTAACAACCACGTAAAACTTGCAATAGATAAATTAAAGGCGTCTAACTTTATTTTGCAGGGGCATGTGATTATGATATGGTATTGGTTGTTGTGAAGGTAAAATAGTTTACTTTTCTGTTACTAAGTAATATAGTAATCTTCATCGTTCCGATGGATGACCTGGTGGAGGCGTTGTGGACTTGGCGTCAAACCAAGGGCAAGATGGAGATCATGCCGGAGCGCTCGATAGAGATCAAGGTGCAAGAAGAAGCACCATATCATATGACATTATACATATGATGTTGATACCTGTTTTACATCTTATTGTGTGCTAGTATTAGATACTCAGTGATAGCAAATAAGATAATCCCTATTTAATTCCAACGTTTCGTGTTCCCCTTGTGTGTGCACCACCAAGAAAGTTCTTCGTTATGAGGCTGGCCATGATGATCGGGGGTCAGACATATCTACGTTCACATACGATGGGTGTAAGCCATGTTGCATAGCGAATACACACAAGTTAGATTTGGCGAGCCTAGCATGTTATAGAGACGTGGCCTCGGAACACAAGAGATCAAAAGATCGAGCATGAGTCACATGGATGATGTGATTGGCATTAATGAATGTCTACCTTTGATACTACACTGATGGTCGTGATGATCGGGGGAGGTGCAGAGAATAGGGATCATGTGATCACTAAAATCGTCCAGGGGATGACAATTTTAGTGGAGACCACTTATAAATTGATCTCTTATTATGAACTTAGTCTAGATGTCTATTTGCAAATATCTTAGTAGATTTTGGCCTATCCCATTGAGGTCCTTTGCGACCATGGGAATATATTGCTTAATTTGGAACTTAGCAGAAGGGTCCAACTTCATAGATTAATACCCACGCCTGAGGGATATCCTCGTAAAAGGTGATCTTCTCTTCTTGATACAATAACCATTAGGAGATAATTCGATGACTCCAGAATGTTTGTGTTTTCTCCATAATCATCCAATAATCCATTCTCCATTCGATTGAGAGTTGGGCTACACTTTGTATTCTACAGAATAAGGCACATAGATTATGAGCCGTTGGATGGGTTTTTCTCCATCATGGATGAAAAGAGATTGTTTGGAAACACACTTAGCAACCTTGCATTAGAGTTGAGAACTCTTGGAAGGGCTTGATTGCAATGGAGGTCATGAATGAAAAGGTATATATAAGATATACAAATTATAAATGTGGTTCTTGAAAAACTCGTTGCAGTTTACAAAGTATTTGGTACTTGTCCCGTTTTGTGAAAACGGGAGGATCTGCTTGAGAATTGCTGGTTTTGAGGCAACGTGACTTGATGATGGCAAGAAAAACAGTTGATGGCTGACATCACCTCTTTCCTCAAAGTTTATCATTTGGATTAGTGGACTTGAATATAATTTTTGTAATCCTTGTTTGTGTGTTTTGCTTATGGCGAGACGATTATTCATATGAACAAGTTACAAGCCAGTTTGTACTATTCTTATGAACAATACCGTTATGGTCACATTACGATTATAAATAAGTTATGCGCATCACTATGTTAATGATAATAGTTTAAACATTTATAAATGATTAGAATGCTGAAAGATATCCAAAGTTTAATAAAGAAATGACACTATAGTTTAAGTCATTTTGGTTTTTGCATGTTCTTTATGAAGATTGAGGTCCTAGATGCTTAATCTAGAGACTTTGCAAAACCATGCCTCTTGGGAAGAATGACTAAAACTCCGCATTCTGGTAAAACAGCGATATGCGAAGAAATGTTGAATCTTATACATAGTGATGTATCGTATTTTCAACAAGTAGTGGAAATCATTTGTTCATTGTGGACTTAAGTGAATAAGCGTATTTACTTAATGAAACATGAGTTCGAAATGATTTGAATTGTTCAAATGAGTTCACAACAATAAGAGGATATTGAAATTAATGAGAATACGAAGTCTCTTTGATTTGATCGACATGACTGAAGTATTCAAGTTAAGTTTAGCATAAAAGGGACTTATGAAAGATGTTTCACAAATTATAATAATTGGATGAATTCAAACTGTGTTGAAATATTTAAACATCATAATCATTATGT
This sequence comes from Avena eriantha, assembly GCA_910589775.1. Classification (NCBI taxonomy): domain Eukaryota; kingdom Viridiplantae; phylum Streptophyta; class Magnoliopsida; order Poales; family Poaceae; genus Avena; species Avena eriantha. The sequence goes on along the minus strand of OU342745.1, from coordinate 7,447,373 downwards.
ATTAATATACATATGGTATAATATCATCTCTTATCGGGGTTATAGTTATCGTTTAGAATTAGAGATCAAAATAAACAAACACACATTTGAAATACAAAGGAACATCTAAAGATTCATGGAAATAACACCATAAGTGTTATGGCAAGTTTGAGTTTCTAGAGATTTCGACAAGTCGAAGTCGTGGTGAATAAACAAGTCTTTGTAAAGCATTCTTAGGAAGCTATGAATGCATCTTCCACAAAGGGGGAAACCTGTTGTTGTCCAAAGTTGACATGTCTTGATGAAGATACATGTGGAAGAAAGTAAAATATCAAACAAGATATTTGACCTTACCTCCGGATTGTTGAGTGGCGCAGCGGAATTTGTTCCGTAAATCCAAACTCTACAAATAGAGGAGAAAACAATGATAATGATCATAAAGTTTCAGGGAATACTTTTACTTAAGAAGGTAGGATTCAACTATATATTCTACAAGTTGTGGAATTATATTGTTGATTCACTTGTCATGTTTTGAACAAGACATACCTAAAAATTACAAAGAAGCATGATGGACCTGAGTGCGAGAAATGATTAGGAGTCATAAAATCCTATATTAAGTTACATTTAAGATTGCAAAGTAACGTGTTACTTGATCTTATTAAAGTAAAGAAGTTTACTTGATATTTTTGAATGACTGCAAAGTCATAAGAAGGAAATGAAACTTAATGAATGACAAAAAGCTCGATTTGTCACAAGTTTGGACAAATTCAAGGAGTTGACTACAACAGTAGTGATGCTCAAGTATTTTGGATTTAGACTAGAAATATATGGATATTGAAGTCTCATAATTGGAATTCTCAAATTGATGATGATCAAAGAACTTTGGAATGTCCAAGATTATCGAGAGGGCCTAGTTTTGAGTGGGAGCAAATTAGCTTGGCTAAATCATAATATGTAGCAGACATATTTTGAGTGGGAGCTAAGTGATATCCCTGTATTTCAAACATGAATGTCATATTTGAGTGGGAGCGTGAAATCATTCTGGGATATGTGGACGACATATGTGAATGATGTGATTGGTGTTAATAATATTTAAGTTAGATAAATAAGGATGAAGTTGAAGTTATTAAACAATAAGATCTATCAAGATAGTTTGGTAAGTTTAATAAACACTGAATGTCGAATGCTTCCTGGACTTGATTCTAAAAGATGTTCAGAATGTCCTAAGCAAGATACCGAAGAAGCTGAAAATGGAACAAGGTGAGAAAGTAGTTCTTACAATATGAAGCATTGAGTTAGTATTGCAACTATGGTTGAAACAAAGAGATGTGTTGCATATCCTATGCCTCAGTCATAGGTTCTTCCATATAACCATGTTGTATACTCGACGTAAAGTGACCCGAGGATCTGGTTGGTAGGACAAAGTCTTAACTGTAAGAACATGTCACTACTAGAGAAAAGGCTATAGGAGACATGCACATTAGAGGCGAATTTATACTATTTGCGCCTCTGATAAAATAGGCGAGGCGCACCACCCAGACATGCGCTTCTAGTACTTAAATAGGCGAGGCGCATATTTGCAGGATGCACCACCTCTAGCATCTGCACGGATGAAATCTGGCACCCCCATCTTATGCGAGGTGCACCATCCATACATGCGCCTCTAGTACTTAAATAGGCGAGGCGCATATGTGACAAATGCGCCTCGCATATGTTGGGTGGGCCCGGGAGGAGATCAGTGGTCCAATATGCGAGGCGCATATAGTCACATGCGCCTCCGATACTTGACAATAGGCGGGGCGCATTAGGGAATGTGCGCCTCAAGTAACCCCTGTGGGCCCGGGTGGCCGCATAGGCGAGGCGCATGTTAGCATGTGCGCCTCAGATAGTTCACACTATAGGAGGCGCATTTACTGCCATATGCGCCTAGCATAACCCGGCTCACTTTTTTTGCACCTTTTTGGCACATGCACCCCACTCACTTGCCTCACTTCTTCCTCTCCACCAAAAGATAGATTTGGTCGCTCCCTCCTTCTTCCCACCTCATTTCCCACATTGATTCACCATAGAAGCTTGCTGAATCAACATTGGTTGACACTCATATGTAAGTGAAGTCTCTTTTCTGGGGGATACCCCCGGGTAGGGTCACGTCGGGGTATAAAAGGCCGAGTTAGCCGAGGTTCGGCAAGGCCAAAGCGGACGCTGGCCGGGTCACCTCAAGGCAGGCCGAGTCTCGGAGTTACCCGGACCAGGGGATGTCCACCTAATGGAGCCTCGACGGACTTAAGCAGTAAGTCGGATAGGAGAATTTAACTTGTATGCAGGAACGGGTGTGGCCGGGTCAACTATGATCCGGGTCATATCTAGCTTCTAGGAGAAGAAGGAATCTCGTTGGTTAAAAGCAACCCCGGTACGCACTGCATGAGCGAAGCGAACAGGGGCATGACCACCGAGGCGTGGCCGACAAGAGGTGACGACGCTCGTGTCGGCTGACGCAGGCGCCGCAGAGGCTCACGTAGCCTCTGCATGGGTGACGCGGGCGAAAGCAACCTGGTCGGCTTACTATTTTGGGAGGAGGCATATTCCCTGGAATATGCCTCCACATATACCCTAAGTAGAGACCTAGCGCCCCTATATAAGGAGGGCTAGGGCCTCTATAGAAGGGGTTCCGCTATTCTGATTGGTTTAGGTTCCAAGGGTTGATCTCTGATAGGTCTTGTACGGGTCTACTGTCGGTGAGAGTAAGAGAGTTCCTTCTACCTCCTCTCACCAATACAGCTCTAGGAGCACTTGTAACCTTGGAAGCCAATCATATATAAATCTTCTGTGTGAAGAATCACCTCATTTTCCCTCCCTAGATTCCCCTAGTGCATTTAGTCCCCACCTTTAGCCTATCCATGGCATCTGCCGTGACACCACCACGACAGTTGGCGCCCACCGTGGGGCTAGCAGCGCTAGCAGGGGTGAAGATCCGGACGGGAAACCTCATCGGCACCGGCGAACGCATCGTCTCCGGGCTCGTCCAGCACTTTGCAGCGCTGGATTTCGTCAGCGACAACGCTGGCTGCTTCGGCACACGTCCTCTTCCGCGCAATGGCCTCTTCGTGAAGCTCGGCGCGCACAAGTTCTACGTCGTTGTGGATGTATCCTGCGTTCATCCGCGGCACGTCTTCGAGGCGGACTAGCCTCCCCTTAGCGTGGCTCACGGGGCGCGTATCGCTTTCTCCCCGGACTATGCTGAGGTGATGATGACTGCGCCTGGCGCTGGCACAAGCAAGGATCCGGCACCAGATCCAGAGGTAACACCCAAGGCACCAAGGAAAGGTAGAGGTCCTCCGCTAGAGAGGCCGGAGAATGTGTTACGGGAAGCAATGGGTAGCTTGGCAAACCCTGTAGCAGCAGTAGTACAACCGGCTCAGGCACAGGCCGAGCTAGAGGAGACTAGGCAAAAAATTCTAGAAGGTGCAAAAAAGATAGCTGCAGCTCAGCAGTCGTTGAACATGACGTGGCGGGAGTACGCAAAGGCAAACAAAGTTTATGCTGTAAAAGTAAAGGGGAGAAATCTCATGAGTGAAATGAACAAAGAGGGTGATACTAGGATTGAGGAGTTAGAAAACTGTTTGTCCGTGGGGCGGCCAAGGTACAGTACCCCGGCTAAAAACCTCAGAGCAGCAGATGCAGCTGCATCTGAGGTAGAGGGCCTTACGGGTGAAGCCCGTCAGAGGCAGCAAGAAAGGGTCAATGAGTTGGTTCGGATCGCGAACAGACAAAATGAGGAACTGCTCAGGGAAAACCTGGAGAGGGCTGGGGCCTCCAAGATCGTTCATTCAGCGGTGGGTAACCCGGAGAAATCCGCTGGAGCCGCATCGTCTCCTCATGGCGGCCCTAGGAGAGAAGAGGTAGTAACCTCGGCCAGAAGAAACAAACAGATCGTCCTGTATGACCCAACGAGGGCAGGGAAAGGAAAAGAAGTACAGAGAAATGATGATCGACGAAGTGTGAGCCGAGGTGAAGCTGGCCAAGGTAATCGCGACCAAGGCAATGCCGGTCAAGGAAACACTGTAAATGGCAATGTTGGACAACGTAACTCGGCAGGACAACCACAACAGCGGAATATACCAAGGCAAGATCAAAGTGCCGGCCGGGGTATGCAACAGAGAGGCGCTCCAAGAGAGCAAGACCGGTACAATGATGGAGATTCGGAAATGGTGAATGCAGGATACCCAAGGCCGGACTATCATGTGATAGGGTCAAGATTGGGAAGCAGGGATTTGATGCCAGATGATGCCAGGTTGAAACTGGATCGACTGTATAGGTCGGAACAGATTGAATGTCAAGGTCCTCCGGGTGCTGCATGTTTTGGGCCCCGGATCATGAAGGAGCCTCCGGTGCCTAACTTCCAGTTACCCAGAGGTACTAAGACATATGACGGTAGTACAAAGCCGGAGGATTGGTTGATAAACTATGCTACAGCAGTGAAAATTGCTACAGGCAACTTGAGATGGGCTGTGAGATATGTACCCCAGATGTTGGAGGGGCCAGCAAGGGTATGGCTAAACAATTTGCTTCCCGGAAGCATTAACTGCTGGATAGATTTTGAGGAGATGTTCATCAGCAATTTCTCAAGTACATATCAGAGGCCAAATAGGCCACAGACCCTAGCCATGTGTAAGCAGAGACCAAACAAGACGGACCGGGAGTTCTTAACCCGGTGGTGTACCGTGAGAAACCCATGTGAGGGCGTGATAGAATCATAGGCCATAGCGTGGTTTGCACAAGGATGCAGATATGCAAGCGAGCTATGGCAAAAGTTGCAAAGGAAAATGCCAACTACACTGGCAGAGATGATCCGGATCGTTGATTCGTATGTTCTGGGTGATCCGACTCAACCTAGGCTCGTGTCAAACGAGTCAAATGATGAATACTACCAGAGAGAGGGAGCAGGATCATCCCGGAGGGATGATTACAGAGGTAAAAGAAGAGATGATAGACCGGATCACCGGTACAGTTTGCAACAAGTTGCAGCTATGAATCAAGATCAGCCCAGAGCAGGGGCAATCAACGTCAGAAAACTAGAGGGCAATGGACTCCGAGAAACGATGGCAAGAAAACTTGGACGCCAGAGCAAAAGAAACAGTGGCAGGAAAAGAAGGACCGTCCGAGGTATACTTATGAGTCAATGTTGGATCAGCCATGTAAATTTCACATGGCAAATCCGAATAACCCAGCGGGTCATACAACAAGGCAATGTGAGTGGATGCGCAGAATAGAGCAAGGTGGTTCGGGGAATGCTCAGGCACCCCGGAATGATCAACCTCGGCAGGAGTTACCTCGGCAGCAATTGCTCTTCGGAGCGAACACGCAACAACTAATGTTGCCTCCCCCTCCGCCGAGGTATGATAACCATGAGAGAAGGGATGTAGTGCATCAAGTGGAAAACCAGCATCAATCGGATCAGAGGTACCCCGGAAATGAAGGGAGGAATGAGTATAGAGAGCATCATCAAAGTTACTGTGTGTTCAACACTGAGGAAACAGATAGAAAAAGCTTGTAGCGTCGACATATGGAGGTGAATGCGGTAATGCCCGTAGTGACGAGGTATATGCCTTGGTCAGATCAGGAAATTACCTAGAATATCAAAGATCGTCCCAAGCTTATGCCAAGTCCTGGTTCGTATGCGTTGGTTCTGGATCCGACATTCATTGGGCCAAACATAAATGTAAGGTTCTCCAAGGTACTGATTGACAACGGCAGTAGCATTAACATCATGTATGCGGATACAATGCGGAAATTGGGTATCTCGGAGAACATGCTCCAAGCTACAAGGACAACTTTCCATGGTATTGTGCCCGGCATTTCTTGTGAGCCCATAGGCAAGGTCCGGGTTGACGTATTGTTCGACACGAGAGATAACTGCCGAACTGAAAATTTCGAATTCGAAGTGGTGAACTTGGAAAGTGCGTATCACGCGTTACTCGGAAGGCCAGCACTGAACAAGTTCATGGCAAGTTGTCACATCAGTTACTTGAAGATGAAGTTGCCCGGGCCAAACGGAGTGATTACCATTGTTGGGGATTTCCGACATTCCATTCAGTGTGCGTCGGCCGGGTCTAATCTGGCCGAGTCACTCGTGATTGCGCAAGAGAAAAGGAAAATCCAAGAGGTGGCGGCATTGGCTCAGTCCGCGCAGCAGTATATGCCGGTGCTGAGTAACCCGCATGGAAGTGTCTCATTCCAAGCCACAAAAGATACCAAGAAAGTTCATATTGATGATATGTTCCTAGAGCGCACCGTAACAATTGGTGCCGGGTTAGGTGACAAATAGGAAAGCGCGATCGTCAACTTCCTCCGTGACAATCGGGATATTTTTGCTTGGTCCACACAGGACTTTCAAGGTGTTCCGAGGGAGTTGGCCGAGCACTCTTTAAACATGAGACCCGGAGCAAAGGCGGTGAAGCAACCTCTCCGCCGCTTCGCCGAGGATAGGAGAAAGGTCATTGGAGATGAGATAGCTCGGTTACTGGCTGTAGGATTTATCATGGAAGTTCTTTACCCGGATTGGCTGTCTAATCTGGTGCTGGTCGAGAAGAAGAAAGACGATCCGAATCTGGCAGTGGTTTGGCGTATGTGTATCGATTACACGAACCTGAACAAGGCGTGTCCAAAAGATCCATTTCCATTGCCAAGGATAGATCAGGTCATAGACTCAACTGCTGGATGTGAATTGTTGTCGTTCATTGATGCATATTCTGGTTTCCACCAGATACCTCTGAATCCGGATGATCAAATAAAGACTGCATTTATCACCCCGTATGGGGCTTATTGCTATCGCACCATGCCGTTTGGTTTACGTAATGCAGGGGCAATGTCCTAAAGATGTATGCAAAAATGTTTGCATGACCAAATTTGTCAAAATGTACAAGTGTATGTGGATGATGTGGTTATCAAGACCAAGGAAAGCAAAACGCTCCTTGATGATATCAGGCAGACATTCGCGAACCTAAGAAGGTTCCGGATGAAGCTTAACCCGGAAAAATGTACCTTCGGTGTCCCGGCTGGAAAGTTACTTGGATTTCTTGTCTCCAGCCGAGGTATCGAAGTTAATCCAACTAAAATCCGAGCCATTGAACGAATGGAACTGCCGAAGTGTCTTAACGATGTCCAGAAGTTCACGGGCTGTCTGGCATCGTTAAGTCGGTTGGTATGTCGGTTGGGAGAAAAGGCATTGCCTCTTTACCAACTCATGAAAAAGTCGGATCAGTTCGTTTGGACGCCGCAGGCCAATGAAGCCTTTGCCCACTTGAAGAAGATGTTAGCCACTGCACCAGTGTTAGCCTCTCCACTATCAAAGGAGACAATGTTGCTCTATATAGCCGCAACCAACCGAGTTGTTAGTGCAGTAATAGTGGTAGAGCGCGACGAGGAAGGTAAGTCGGTGCAAAGGCCAGTGTATTACTTGAGTGAGGTATTATCTACCTCAAAGCAGAACTACCCACACTATCAGAAGGTGGCGTATGGTGTGTACATGGCAGCTAAGAAGCTGAAGCATTACTTTGAGGAGCATACCATCAGGGTAATATGTGAGGCTCCTATATCCGAGATAATGAGTAACAAGGATGCGAGTGGCAGAATTGCAAAATGGGCAATTGAACTAGCTCCTTACGCGCCACGATATGACAGAAGAGAGGCAATCAAGTCTCAGGCTGTGGCGGACTTTTTTGTGGACTGGGTCGAGGTGCAATACCAAGCGCCGCTACCAGATCTGAACTATTGACGAATGCACTTTGACGGGTCAAAAACAAAAAACTAGGCTAGGCGCCGGAGTCATACTTACCTCGCCAAAGAAGGACCAGCTGAAATACGTGTTGTAGATCCATTTTGCGGCATCAAACAATGTCGTTGAATATGAAGCACTTGTGCATGGGCTCAAAGTGGCAAAAGAGATTGGGATACGTCGGATCCTGTGCTTTGGCGACTCGGATTTGGTAGTACAGCAAGTGTCGGGACTGTGGGACGCCCTTGATCCAAACATGGCTCTGTACAGATTCCATGTGCAGAAGATATCTGGTTACTTTGAGGGATGCGAATTTCATCATGTACCCCGGGTGGAAAATGAGGCTTCCGACATGTTGTCGAAGCTCGGGTCGACCCGACAAGCAATTCCTCCGGGTGTAGCATTAGAGCACCTCAGAAAACCATCTATTAGGCCGTCCCCAGAAACCGACTCAATTTACGTCCCGGAAGATACAGAATCCGGAGCTGTGCCCATGGACATTGACATGGGAGGTGGTGCGTGAAACCTGGGGACTACCTCGGCAAACCCGGGGACTGCCTCAGCAAACCCGGGGACTGCTTCGCAAGACCCAGGGACTGCTTCGCAAGACCCGGGGACTGCTCAGCGTGATCCGGTTGAAGTTATGCCAGTGGATCAAATGGAAATTGATGAGGATGTGTTCCCTGTGCGAGCAATACCAGCTTGGGCACTACCTATATTTCAATTCCTGAAAGATGGAACCTTGCCCACTGAGGAGGTACTGTCCAGGCAAACATTGAGGAGAGCAAAGGCATACACGATCATCAATTCCGAGTTCTACAAAAGGAGTGTGACCAATGTCCTCCAGCGATGTGTTGACCCGAGAGAAGGGCTTGACATCCTCCGTGATATACATCAAGGGGAGTGCGGGCACCATGCCTCGTCCCGAGCCTTGGTGGCAAAAGCTTTCCGACATGGATTCTACTAGCCAAGTGCCTTAGAACAAGCAGAAGATCTGGTGAGAAAATGCAATGGTTGTCAGAGGTATGCTACCAAGACACATATGCCAATGTCGGAGCTCAAGACCATACCAATTACATGGCCATTTGTTGTATGGTGCTTGGATATGGTTGGCCCGTTTAAAGCAGCAAGGGGGAATATGACTCACATTTTGGTCATGGTGGACAAATTTACAAAGTGGATTGAAGTGAATTCTATAAGAAAGTGTGATGGAGCTACGGCCGTAACATTTCTCAAAGACGTCATCTTGAGATACGGTTATCCTCACAGTATCATCACTGACAATGGCACAAATTTTGGTGAAGGAGCGTTTGCGCGTTTCTGCCGGGATAAGAAGATCCGGCTGGACATAGCCTAAGTAGCCCACCCCGCATCGAACGGACAAGTGGAAAGATCCAACGAATTAGTATTATCCGGGATAAAACCCCGGCTCATTGAGTCGCTGCAAAGATCAGCGGGGTGCTGGATAGAAGAACTACCAGCGGTACTGTGGAGTTTAAGAACAACTCCGAATCGATCAACAGGCTATACGCCGTTTTTTCTGGTATATGGGGCAGAAGCTGTATTACCAGCCGACATAGAGCATGATTCGCCTAGGGTCACCCAATACACAGAAGCCGAAGTGCAAGAAGCCCGGCAAAATGATGTTGATCTGCTGGAAGAAGGAGAGAGCTGGCATTGTCCAGATCCGCCATATATCAGCAAAATCTCCGACGCTATCATAGCCGGAAAGTAAGCCCCCGAGTCTTTCGGGAAGGCGATCTGGTGCTCTGGTTGGTACAACGTACTGCTGGCAAGCATAAATTATCCCCCCCCCCATGGGAAGGGCCATTCATTGTGAGCAAAGCATTGCACAATGATTCTTATTATCTTATAGATGCAAAGCCACAGGAAAAGAACAAGGTGGCCAGGTCCGGCGAGGAATCTAAGCGTCCATGGAATGTAGCTCTGCTTCGTCCTTTCTACACTTAGCAAAGAAGTGTATGTATCCGAGTCATCTCATATGTCGGTATGTATGCCGACAATGAGCTTATCAATGAAGTGTTGGCACCTCGAGCAGTAAGTCGGGGACAACATTAATAATATTTGTTGTCTTTTATTATTAATACGTCAGCTGGAGTAAGTTGTTCCACTTAACTCGGATTAGTAGTGTGTGAGCACCAAAAACCCAACTCTTTGACTTGCTGTTGTCCAACAAGAATTGGCTTCATGGCAAGCAAGAGAACAAGTTTGGAATTTCTTAGCACATGAAAAACGACTAAGGAAAAGAACTTAATCGAGCCGACATTTGTTTTCCAGACTAACCTTGTATTTATATTCAAATTACTATGTTGATTTATTTTGAGCTAAGCCTAAAGTTTCCAAGTATTGTTAAAACAATTTTTGAAGCTCGGATTCGTAAGTTGTAAAACCGAATCAAGGTAGACACGAACCGAGCCAAAAGATTGGACGAACAAGAAAATGAAACTCGGGGACTACGCCCAAGCTAATTCGGCATAAGAAACTTAGTAGCAAAATATCACATGCGTACTGGATACAATTCCACTCGGCATACCGGGGATCTGATAAGTTTTCAAGTGTTTTCACTCAAGGAGCAGAATGAGGAGGAAGTTCGGCATCATCTTCACCATCTTTGATATCCGAGGCATCGTCCTCTCCATCCTCGTCCGAGCCATCTTCAGCGTTCTCAACCTCTTCGTCACCAGCGGCTTCCAGGAAGCTCGGTCCCACAGTCCATTCATGAATGGGAGCATATTCGATGAGGCTATGGGCGCAAGCCTGGCGCCGAGCTACCCACTCCGGGTCATTGGTCCATTTGGACCTGGTGCACAGGCGCGTCAGGAGGTTGAGATTGATCTTCTCGTACCACGTGAGTATGTGGTGAAGAACGGTATCAGCTGCAGCACGTCCAGCGGACTCCCTCCAGAGGTCGAGTTGGGTCTCGATTTCCATTAACTTCTCAACAAGAATTGTGGTAGTCTCTGGAGTGTCTTCTCCAGGCCAGAACATGTTGAAGATCCGGACTGCAATGTCGAGGATATCCCTGCCATAGTTCTTGATGAGTTCCACGCGAGATGACAGGCTGACCAACAGGTCCTCCATGTCATAAGGAATCTCCTCACCGCCAGGAGCAGCGGGAGTACCCCTCTCTCGGCGGAAATCTGCAACTGCAGCGCTCGCGATGGCAGTGCCCTCAGGAAATTTGCCTGAAAACGAGACAAGAGAAACAAGTAAGAGAAAAGACATGTGAAGTAACCCGGAGAAATATGTCGGATAAGGGAAAGGAGCTTACGTGATATATGGCTAAGGATCCGGGTCAACTCCCGGGTACAGTCATCACGTCTTTTGCGAAGCTGCACAAGTTCAGCATTCGCTGACTTAAGCTCAATGTCGGCCTCCTTGAGTAGATCCTGGTCCTTGGCGATCTGAAGATTGAGGCGCTCATGCTCTTCTGTGTAATCCTGGCCAACCTTTTGGAGCTCGGACTGGTGTTGTGCTTTCATTTTCTCCATCTCGGCCTTGAGCCTGGTGATCTCATCATCCTTGGTCCGGAGGAGGGCGAGCTCATCGTTTTTTTTTCTTAAGCTCGGTTTGATGCTGCCCTGCTTGTTCGAGAAAATGCAGCATCATGTCAGGCACGGGCACACTATCTTCAAGAGATGCTGAAATAGTGTGTTGACCCGGCAGAGCCGAGGTATGAATGTTTGCCGAGCCAAGGAGAAAAGGAGATAGAAAGCATAGCAAGGTCGGACAAAAATGACTTACCCTTGATCTGATCCAAGTTCTTCCTCATAAGCTTATTCTCAGCCTCCACCCCAGCTGCGGAAACCGAATGATAGGTTAGTTCGGCAGAGAAAAATGAAGAAAAACGGAGAAGTGCCGAGGAAGAGACTTACCCCTTTTCTCGTGTTCAGCGAGAAGTGCATTATGCTTGGCGCGCAGCGTCTTATGGGTGTCAAGGAGACGCTGAAACTCAGCGCTACGGCGGTTGGTGGTCACCTGCAAGGAGTACAAAGATATAACTTAGCCTTGTGCATATTCGAAGTGTACTAAATCCAGGCCAAGTGGAACTTAACCCGGCTCTAGGTGTGTGCATATTCGAAGTATACTAAATCCGGGCCAAGTGGAACTTAACCCGGCTCTAGGTGTGTGCATATTCGAAGTGTAGTAAATCCGGGCCAAGTGGAACTTAACCCGGCTCTAGGTGTGTGCATATTCGAAGTGTACTAAATCCGGGCCAAGTGGAACTTAACCCGGCTCTAGGTGTGTGCATATTCAAAGTGTACTAAATCCGGGCCAAGTGGAACTTAACCCGGCTCTAGGTGTGTGCATATTTGAAGTTATCAAGGAGCTACATTATTTTTCTAAGGAGCATCCGGCTGAGTAACAAGTTACTCCCCCGGAGGCTCGGGGACTAATGGTTATATTACTAAATACCTACAACTGGCTAAGGAAAACGAGTAACGTACCTCCATCATCCGACCCACGATGTTGAGCGCCTTAAAGGCGATGTTCATTTGAGCGGAGAATTCGGCTGTACCGAACTTCTTCGGGAGATCAGCGTCCATGACTACCTCTGCCTTGTTCCAATTCATGACGAATTCAATCGGCCTCGGAGGGTATCGCTCGCCAGTGGGCATATGGGGTGCCACCAAGCCCTTCGCATGCGCCTCTCTCCTCTCAACCAGGGCAAGGGCCGGGCTGGTGTGCAGAACAAGTTGCTGGGCATCAGTTGGCTCGGCATGGACGTCCTTCGGGGCTGGAGGTTTCTTGGGAAGCATGGATGCGAGGGTACGCTGTCCAGCCTCGACGGATGCTATCCTAGTGGCGTCAGGGGCCTTTTTGCCCTTGGGCTGTTGGGAGGAAGAAGTGGTCGCAGCAGATTTCCCCTTAGGAGCTGCCTGGGTACTTCCTCGCTGAGACTAAGAAGACTTGGACGAGGCGGAGGAGCTTCGCGTTGGTGCTCTTGTTGCCAGACTTGGTGCCGGAGTTGGTGCTGGTGCTGGAGTTGGTGCTGGTGCTGAGGTAGTCTCGGTGGTTGCGGGTTGCGGCGTAGCCGAAGTCGTGGATGCCGCTGCCTCGGCTCGGCCAGTCTCCCCCGCTCCAGGTTACCCCCCTCTTGACGAGGTGGAGCAGAACCCGGAGCAACCGGCGAACCCTATGGAATAGGGCTCAGCGGGCGTGACTCGTCGCCACAAGGGGGAGAACGGCTAAGTCGGAGCGGCGAAGAGATGCTAGATCCACTCTAGGGGACCTCCACCGCAGCCTTGCCGAATCAAATAATGTCAAAAGAGAAACTAAAACAATGCAAGGAAGAATAAATTGCAGAGGGAAAGAAGGCTTACGCATCTGAGGTCAGGGGCTCCTTGGGTTTCCGAGCCCTTCGTGCTGGGGCCTTGCCTGCTGGCTTGGAGGCGGTTTTGTCTCCGGACTTCTTTGGCCTTTTGGTGGGCTGAGAAGGTCCAGAGGAGGAACTTGATGCAGCCCCACGCTTCTTCTTCGGCGCTACCGGAACAGGTTCACCCGTAGCAAGGGGAGGGTCCTCGTGGATCTGCCCACCGGGGTTAGCTGATGCCGGAAAAGCATAAGAAAGAGGGACAGCGTCAACAGCTTCCATCACCTCGACATCCGAGTCATCTTCATCATCAGGCCAATCTCTAATAGAAGAGAGTTTACCGGTTGGTCGCTTCGTAGCGTCGGGCATCGGGAGGAACATATCCTGATCCGGCTCTTCCTTGTCCGAGGTCTCCCGGTCAGGCGCCCACTTAAGGGTCAGATCGGTGCCATCCTCGAGGGTTTGCTGAAGGAATAGCTGAGGAAAAGAATAGACAACAGAGTTAAAAATACAACAATGACCAACATATGATTTAATCCGGAGAAAGTTTGCGCCATGAGGCTTACCACGGGAGGAAGCCTATCGCGGCAAAAGTGCTCAATTCCCCACGTCCATTCAGAGGAGAAGTCTTTGTGGGTGGTGAAGAGGGACTTGACCCCGTGATAGATCTCCGTGTTGCTCAACTCGAAGGACGAGGTCCAGTTGGGGTCGCGGCCCCAGCTCATGTGGCACACCTTGTGAGTGCGCTTCTGGAGGGGAGAGATTCAGTTGCAGACGAACGTGATCATGGCATCCTCGTTGTGCAACCCGAGCTCCTTCAGCTCCACGAACCTTTTGTTGACCAAGTTAGCCAAGGCCGTGGGATTCTTGGGGACAATGTCCCACAACTCCGGGTTAGGAGGACCCGGAGCATAGGGGAGTAGCCGCATCAAGTCTTCAGTGCCCTCATTTCGGACATAAAAGAAAGTCCGGGCCCATCCTTTGCAGGAGTCTAGCCCGGTGACTTGGGGGAAGACAGATAGCCTCTGGGGTGAGATGGATGCAGCTCCGAACTGAGTGAGCTGCTTGTCCTCCGGATCAAGTTGAATGTTCAGAATAACATTGCAACGAAGGCCGAAAAACCGGATCCATAGCTCCTTCGTGGGCCATAGTCCGGCATAGCCTTCGATCGTGGAGGCGAAAGCGGAAAGAGAAGTAATTGCATTGGCAGGAAGGTGGTACAGCTGGAGTTCGTAGGTGCTTAACCAGTCATGGAAGAAGTCGTTGACCGGCAAACCAAACCCCCGCTGGAAGTGGGACAAGAACACGACGAACTCACCCGAATTGGGTGAGGGCGCGAGTTCGGCGGAGGCGAGGCGCACGTTGACGCCGGCGGGGATGCGTCTGGTGCGGTAGAGCCAGTCCAGGTCGTCTTGGCAGACCCAGGACCCGGCTAACGCACCACGGTCCGCCGTGGCGGAGTCTTCCTCCATCTCTTGCTCGGCGACGGCGAGCTCCTCTTCTGTCATCTTGTGTTTGCTGCCCTCACTGGCTCTAGCGGCGGTGGGGGCAACGGCCTAGATTGACAACGACCCGTGGCGGAGGAGGCGCGTAGCGCTGGCGGCAATGCAGAGGCGTGGGGAAGCAGTGGCGGCAGCGCTGTCGCCGGGAAGACGAAGGAGAAGAAGAGCTAGAGGCAGAGGGGTGCGAAAGGAGGAAAAGACCTAAGGGGTGCGCCCCTCCCTTATTTAACCACTCCCTCGAGGGGGAAGTGGGATCGTGTCATGCGGGTATGCCACACGGTGTGGCCGTGTATGTCCCGTGTCAACCAATCAGCAGCGAGCCACACGGAAGGCCACAGGATGTGACGCATTGATGTGGTAACGAGGAGGCAGGCGTGACGTGACCCGCGTGCAGTGATAACTGACAATTACTGCGGCGGTTACTATGGCTGGCCCTTAAAATGAGGCAACCTAATGATTAGCCTCCACGTGGGTTAGCGTACGAGAGAAGGAAAGAAGACCCGGATGAGACCGTGGTAACCCGGCCAGCAAGTGAAAACTTGGAATGTGCCAAGGGAAAGTAAAACCATGAGGTCCGAAATAAGGTGGTAACCCGGCCAGCAAGTGAAAACTTGGAATGTGCGAAGGGGACGTAAATCCATACAATCCGAGATAAGGAGGTAACTCAGAGATAACTTCCAAAGCTCAGTGAAATTGAACCTTATGTGGTCTTAGCGGCCAAGGAAGCTAAGACCACACCAACTTCGGGGACTAATGTTGGGGGGATACCCCCGGGTAGGGTCACGCCGGGGTATAAAAGGCCGAGTTAGCTGAGGTTCGGCAAGGCCAAAGCGGACGCTGGCCGGGTCACCTCAAGACAGGCCGAGTCTCGGAGTAACCCGGACCAAGGGATGTCCACCTAACGGAGCCTCGGCCGACTTAAGCAGTAAGTCGGATAGGAGAATTTAACTTGTATGCAGGAACGGGTGTGGTCGGGTCAACTATGATCCGGGTCATATCTAGCTTCTAGGAGAAGGAAGTAATCTCGCTGGTCAAAAGAAACCCCGGTACGCACTGCATGAGCGAAGCGAACAGGGGCAGGACCACCGAGGCGTGGCCGACAAGAGGTGACGACGCTCGTGTCGGCTGACGCAGGCGCCGCAGAGGCTCACGTAGCCTCTACATGGGTGACGCGGGGGAAAGCAAGCCAGTCGGCTTACTATTTTGGGAGGAGGCATATTCCCTGGAATATGCCTCCACGTATGCCCTAAGTAGAGACCTAGCCCCCCTATATAAGGAGGGCTAGGGCCTCTGTAGAAGGGGTTCCGCTATTCTGATTGGTTTAGGTTCCAAGGGTTGATCTCTGATAGGTCTTGTACGGGTCTACTGTGGGTGAGAGTAAGAGAGTTCCTTCTTCCTCCTCTCGCCAATACAGCTCTAGGAGCACTTGTAACCTTGGAAGTGAATCATATATAAATCTTCTGTGTGAGGAATCACCTCATTATCCCTCCCTGGATTCCCCTAGTGCATTTAGTCCCCACCTTTACCATCCATGGCATCTGCCGTGACACCACCACGACACTCTTGCTCCTCTAGATCTACAACATGTCCCTTTACTTCTCCTCTGTCTCTCTTGCGCAAGTTGTCGTTGGAGGAAGCGTGAAGGTGTTGCTTCCATGCTCATGCGCGTTGTCGGCGACACCGGGACTATATGATTGTGTTGTGGTGCATGCTTCTTTTTGTGCAGGGATTTCATTTGAGATGCCAATGTTTCGCCGGAATGTCGATTAATTTCTTTTCCGGTGAATTTCTGGCACTCGCGGATGTCCTCTTTTTAGGGGAGGTCATGCCGAATTTTTTGGACGATCCAGATGTCCATATATGCTCTAATTATTCTCTTGCTCTTTGTACCACGCGTAGGACACCATGGTTCGACCACTGATCCGCAAAGCCCTCGTGGATAGGTGGATGAGATGCACGAGGACCGATATGGCACGCGCAAACAAGACAGAGATAAGATGTCTGTGTCGCGACTGCAAGCTAATGTATCTGATAAGGCACGATTCCGGAATGCTGGAGTCGCACCTGCTCCGACGTAGTTTCATGGATGGCTACACTTGGTGGATAGGTGATGACGAAGATGGTGATGAGGATGTCAATAATGGTGAAGATCAAGATGCCGGTCATGATCACAAATATCAAGACGCCGACATCAGGGAAGGTGATGATCATGAAGATCAGGGTGGCGCCGGGCATGAACACGAAGATGATCAAGGTGGCGCCAGGCATGAACACGAAGATCAAGGTGTCGACCATGATTCGAGATGGCTGCAAGACCCTCATGTCCAAGATCTGCTTCTAAAGGATACGAGTAACGCTAGATCCACCGCTAGAGAGAAATCTAAGCTGGAGCAAATGAAGAAAGACACGGTCACTCCATTGTTTGATGGATGCAATGACGGGGATACCTGTCTGAATGTAACGCTCGGGGCTCTGGAGATGAAGGCGAAACACAAAATGACCGACGAATGCTTCGACGACAACATTGCATTCTGGCACGATATTCTTCCCAAGAAGGGGAACACATGTCCGACTAGTATCACTGAGGCCAAGAAAGTCACGTGCCCTCTCAATCTACCACACGTGAAATACCACGTCTGCATAAATGATTGCATCATCTACCGGGGCGAGGACGCAGAGAAGACCACGTGTCCAGTGTGCAAGACCTCTTGATACAAGAGAGGGACCAAGAAAGCTCCTAGAAAGGTGGTGTGGTACTTTCCTCTAACTCCTCGTCTACAGTGTTATTTCGCGGACCCTAAGGAAGCAGAGCTCATGCGTTGGCACGTGGAAAGAAACAGGCCGAAAGACAATGATCCGGAGAAGGAGGAAATGCTAAGGCACCCTTCGGATGCTTGCCAATGGAAGGCGTTGGACCTCCAATATTACCAACATTTCGGGAAAGAGTCTAGGAACCTCAGGCTGGGCATGAGCACCGACGGACTCAATCCGTTCAGAAGCCAGAGCAGCACACACATCACCTGGCCCGTGTTTGTAGGGATCTACAACCTCCCCCTAGTTGTGCATGAAGAAGAAGTATGTAACCATGAGTATGCTGGTTCAAGGGCCAAAACAACCCGGTACAGACATCAATCTGTATCTCATGTTGTTGCAAGAGGAACTGGCCACATTATGGGAAGAAGGAGCCCGTACGTGGGACGCCTTGATGTCTACGCACTTCTATTCTTGTAGACAGTTGTTGGGCCTCCAAGTATAGAGGTTTGTAGAACAGCAGCAAGTTTTCCCTTAAGTGGATCACCCAAGGTTTATCGAACTTAGGGAGGAAGTGGTCAAAGGTATCCCCTCTCAAACAACCCTGCAATCAAGATACAAGAAGTCTCTTGTGTCCCCAACACACCCAATACACTTGTCAGGTGTATAGGTGCACTAGTTCGGCGAAGAGATAGTGAAATACAAGTGGTATGGATAATTATAAGTGGTAACGGTGATAAAAAATAGCTTGATGGCGTAGAAAAGACTAAAGGCAAACTGAAATAAAGATGGAAGCAAGCAAACATGTAATAGATCTAATTGCAAACGGTGTTTAAATGCTTAGAAACAAGGCCTAGGGATCATACTTTCACTAGTGAACACTCTCATATAAATATCTTCTCTTTATGATACTACTCTTAACTACTCTCCGGTTGGACACTCTAATCGTTGGTAGGGCTATAACAGCACACCTCAAAGTTCATCTTTCCCATTTAGATAACCCCACACTGTCACCTTGAGTACTAGATCGGTCCAACAAACACCACAATTTCATAAAGACATCCAACTCCAAATATAACTCATAACAAATATTTGTAATCTCTAGCCTAAGTGCCACCATGGTGTGCACGCTGTCACTTTCACACACATGGGGAGAGCAGAGATCTATTAAAGCACTTGAGTAGCAAGGTAGATCTACTTGATTACAAAGCTCATGATCACAATATGATCATGCATAGAGAGAGATATGAACACATAGCTACCAGTAGAACCCTTAGCCTCGAGAGAGAACTACTCCCTCCTCATCATGGGAATCAGCAACAGTGATGGAGATGGTGGTGGAGATCGATGGAGATGGCTCCGGGGGCACTTCCCCGTCCCGGCAGGGTGCCGAAACAGAGACTTTCTGTCCCCCGAATCTCCCCTTCGGTGGCGGTAGTGCTGCGGAACTTTTCGTGGCTGGAGGCTGGATGATTTAGGGTTTTCGCATCGGGAGGAATATATAGGCGAAAGGGCAAGGTCGATGGAGGTCGGAGGGGCCCACACCACCTGGTGGCGTGACCAAGGGGGACTGATGGCTCTACGTATGGCGCCCAGAAAATTGCTTGATGGCGGTGTTGATGTAGAGCTCGTTGGGAACCCCAAGAGGAAGGTATGATGAGCACAGCAACAAGTTTCCCTCAGTTATGAAACCAAGGTTTAATCGAACCAGTAGGAGCAAGGAAACACCTCAAAGGTGTTACTAGCTGAGCTTTGGCAGGGCGCACTACCGGTGCTAGTAGCAATGTGGAGACCTACACAACACAACCACAGAACTTTGTCCCCAACTTGCGATGAGGTTGTCAATCTCACCGTGTTTTGCGGTAAACAAAGGATTAAACGTATCGAATGGAAAGAAGTAAAAGTTTGCAGAAAGTAAACACAAAGCAGAAACAGTTTATAGATTGTATGTAAAGAAAAAGGACCGGGATCCATAGTTCACTAGAGGTGGCTCTCCTTAGATAGAATAACATGCTGGGTGAACAAATTACAGTGGGGCAATTGACAAACACCGAGAAAGCAATACATGCATATACTAATCATCTTGACTCCTTTGAGACTTGATTGGGCATTACAACATAATACATAGACCGCCATCCAACTGCATCTATGACTAATAATCCACCTTCAGGTTATCATCCGAACCCCCTCTAGTATTAAGTTGCAAGCAACAGATTATTGCTTTACGAACTGCGTGTAAAGTAAACAATATGATTGCTCTATGAACAAAAGATTGTTGTTTTCTCCCTAGTAGCAACAACACATCTAGTAACTTAGAGATTTCTATCACTTCCCTAGATTACCAGAGGCATGAACCCACTATCAAGCATAAATACTAACTTGGCCAAGATAGCTACTAACAACGGAAAGCATGCAAGATCTCAAATAACAAAGAAATGATAGAATCAATAATCAATCTGAAATAGCATCTCAATATCCATTGGATCCCCGCAAACACAAAATGTAGAATTACAAATAGATGATCTTGATCATGCACGGAGCTCACAAGATCTAAACATAAAAGCACAAAGGAGGAGAACCAGCCATCTAGCTACTACATGGATCCGTAGTCCAAGGATGAACTACTCACGCATCACACCGGAGGCTTGCATGGTGATGAAGAAGGCCTCCAGGGTGAATTCCCCTCTCCGGCAGGGTGCCGGGAAGAGCTTCAGATCCCTCCCTATCTAGGGATGGATATGACGGTGGCTAGAGACTCTTTCGTGGATTTTTGATCGGGTACTTAGGGTTTTCGTCCCGAGGGCATCTTATAGTCGGAAGGGGAGGCTGAGGGGGTGCCAGGGCTGGCCTCACCACCCCCTTTCGCGGGCCAGGCGGGGCCACGCGGCCAGGTGGTGTGGTGGCCCCCTGGTCCCTCTCCGTCTCATATTCTGGCACTTGATCACTTTCGGAAAAATAGGCACTTTGGCTTTTGTCCCTTCCAATTCCGAGAATATTCATTTTCTGACTTTCGTGGAACCAAAAATAGCAGAAAACAGGCAGCTGGCACTGTGGCTCTTGTTAATAGGTTAGTCCAAGAAATCATATGAAAAGTACTCCAAAGTTGGAACAAAACACAAGAAAGTGGATAAAACCAAGCATGGAACATCAAAAATTATAGATACATTTGCAATGTATCAGGGACCCCGCGCCACCCTATGGTGTGGCTGGCCCCTGGCCCCTCTCCGTCTCATCTTGCGGCTTCGTGTTCCCCCTGGTGAAATATTGACTTTAGCTTTTGTCCCGTCCAATTCCAAGAATATTCATTTTCTGACTTCCTGAAACCAAAAATAGTAGAAAACAGGCTGCTGGCACTACGGCTCTTGTTAATAGATTAGTCCAAGAAATCATATGAAAAGTACTCCAAAGTGTGGAAAAAACATAAGAAAGTAGATAAAACCAAGCATGGAACATCAAAAATTATAGATACATTTGCAATGTATCAACATCCCCAAGCTTAACTCATGGTCGTCCTCGAGTAGGTAAGTGATAAAAAGAAAGAATAATTTTTGAGGTCACGTGCACCATCATAAACTTGATCAAAGTATTTGTAAAACAATCAAAGCTGGGATCATAGTATTTCAATCATAACATGAAAGACAAAGTTCTAGCAATAAGACAAAGAAACTATGTTGCAACATGAAAAGACACAAACAAAAGATTCATGAATAACAATGCTTTGCAAGACGTTTGTTTGTTTCACATAAAGAAAACATAGCATAGTAGCATTCAGCTTGTCCCTCATAGAGTAGCAAACATAAATGCATAGAACACCTTCAAAGTTCATAAGAGTGACTAGATACAAATAGTTTAAAACAAGCAATATCAAAGCTATGCATGAATCAACAAGTCTTGGGACAATGCACGTAGAACTAAGAATGGCCACTATGCTCTAAAAGTAGGTGCATAAAGGTAGAAGGTGGAGACTCAATATAATTGTGGAAGAAAGGCCTTCATAGAAGGAAGCAGAGATTCAAGTTTCCTAAAGAGCTTCCAAAAATTATGATACTTATAGCTTTCAGCTCTCATTGCCCCTATCATAAGCATCTTGAAGGTGATTAAGGGCAAGAAAAGTAAAGTGTGCCATCAAGTTCGTGAGAGCTTTAATCACTAGTTTTCTCATAACAAGTTTAATTCGGAAGGTAGATAAAAACATGAATATACTTGGAATAGCATAAGCTAAAAGGTAGGTATGCTGGACTCTTTGGAATAACTTGGTTTAGAGAGTTGGATGCACGAGTGGAACTCATACTTGGTTGTGGAGGCTAGCAAAAGACTAGGAGCGACCAACTAAGAGAGCAATAATGGCCATAATCATGCAGAGCGACAAAACATCATTGATCAAAGAAGAATGTGATAGTACAAGTTGAAAACTAAAGGATCATAAAGGCTTATGATGAATTTGGATAGTCATAACATGGTGTGAGCATGCGCCAAATCAACCCAAATAAAGCATCAAAGGAGAATACCACAATACTATGCTTTAATATGCTAAAACAACGCATGATTCAACCAAGGCACATTAAGAAATCTCATTGTTTATAACAAGCATGCTACAACAAAGAATACTAAGCATAAAGCCAAAACAATATCGAGCATGCCATGACAAAGCATAGGCCACAGTCAAAACAAGCTCTCTTTACCACTTAATCATGAACTTTCTACTCTTTTCCAAACCAAACCAAACTATTTGAAACCCAATGTATGAAAGAGGGGTCCAACCAATTTATTCAGCAAACTAAGCAAACCAAGCAAACGAAAAACCAAAACGAAAACGAAAAAGAAGACGCTCCAAGAACAACACAACTGTGTATGAAACAATAAAAATGAAGCGTTTGGAAGAAACCTGAGATTTTTATTAATGAAGAGGGGGATGCCTTGGGCATCCCCAAGCTTTGACGCTGGTACTTCTTGTATATTTCTTGGGGAGACACGCGTGGCATCCGCAAGCTTGAGCTTTAGTCCATCCTTCATATCATTACTCATTCCTTCCATACACCTGAACTTTTTCCTTCATACAAAACTTCACACAATTTTTATTAGCAACATTAGTGCACTCAAGATAATAAGTCTTTAGGTTCAATGTAACACCAATAAAACTTCCATTAAAACACTAGCTACTGTAGCACTTCCCTCAAAAAGCTCAATTCCCCAAAGAGAACTCAAAAAGGAACCAACAAGAAGCAAATACAAATAATGACAGAAATCTGTCAAAATAGACGAGCAGGTAAATACGAATTTTTTCAAAGACATTATGTTGCTCAAATCGAAAAGTGTTGAACTAACGAAAGTTAGATAACAACCTGGGGCAGATGCAAAAAAAATCTCGCCTGAAAACGATGTATGGAGATTTTACACGAATTTTTACAGTGAAGCACATAAATCTGTTTTGGGACAACAAATTTCCCAAGCATTACTTCTCTCTCATTAGAGGTTACTCTTGGCACAAAAAGCAAATAAAAAGGATAAGGAGCGGTTATTACAGAGGTAATAACTTCCAAGACTCATCTAAAACTTTTGGGTTATCTCCCAATAAGTACTTTTCTTTAACGCCTTTAAGTTAGGCATGATAGTTTGAGAAGATGCTCACATAAGAAATATGAATTGAAGTAAAAGAGAGTATCAAAAAGCAAATTAAAAAGCACATTTAAGTCTAACTCACTTCCTATGCATAGGAATATTGTAAAGAACAAGTCATCAAAACACAAAGAAACAAGCGTAGTAAAGCAAAACAAGTGCAACTTCAAGACTCTCAACATAAAGAGGGAAAACTTAATATTGTTGAGATACATAAAACCATGTTTGCCTCTTTCATAATAACTTTCAGTAGCATCATGAATAAAATTAACAATATACCTATCACATGAACCATTCTTATCATGAGCCACATTCATAAAATAATTATTACTCTCCACATAAGCATAGTTATTCTTATTAATTATAGTGCGAGCAAATTCAACAAAATAGCTATCATTATTATTCTCATCACCATAATCATCAAATATAGGAGGCATATTATAATCACAATTAACTTTATCCTTAATAGTAGGTGGACCGAAAATATCATATTCATCATTGTAATCATCATATATTGGAGGTATAGTATTATCAAAGTAAATTTTTGTCCTCCATACTTTGGGGGACTAAAAAGATCATTTTCATAAAAACTAGCTTCCCCAAGATTAGACTTTTCAATAGCATTAGCAATAATGGTATCCAAAGAATTCATACTAACAACATTGCTATTAGCATGCAAATAAAGTTCCATGGGTTTTTTAATTTTCTCTTCAAACACTTCATGTCCTAACTCAAGATAAATACTATAAAGCTCTCTAATTTTTGTTGTTGTTTTCCATTAACCCTAACTAGTGAAAACAAGAAACAAAAAGACAAAATTGCAGAATCTAAAGGAAATAACTTCGAGCACTCACACTGGAGGATGTGAGTACCTTTTACCTTACCTCCCCGGCAATGGCGCCAGAAAATACTTGCTGGCGCGTGGTTGACGTGGGAGCTTCTTCTTGTACCTCAGTCCCTGGAAACGGCGCCAGAAAATAGCTTGATGTCTACGCACTTCTAATCTTGTAGACAGTTGTTGGGCCTCCAAGTGCAGAGGTTTGTAGAACAGCAGCAAGTTTTCCCTTAAGTGGATCACCCAAGGTTTATCGAACTCAGGGAGGAAGTGGTCAAAGGAATCCCCTCTCAAACAACCCTGCAATGAAGATACAAGAAGTCTCTTGTGTCCCCAACACACCCAATACACTTGTCAGGTGTATAGGTGCACTAGTTCGGCAAAGAGATAGTGCAATACAAGTGGTATGTATGATTATAAGTGGTAACGGTGATAGAAAATAGCTTGATGGCGTAGAAAAGACTAACGGCAAACTGAAATAAAGATGTGTGGCATCCCGCTAAAACCACTACCAGAAAATCGCTGTGTTTTTGTGCATTGCATCATCATGACCGCATGCTCATGTCATCATGCCACCTTGCATTTGAGCATCGTCATCATCATGCATATGTTTTGTCTAAAACTATTTTCTAAAACATGGTTTTGTTTTCTAAATAAGCCCCGTCTTTATTCAAATACAAACCCCGGGCCTTCGGAATTTTACGTCTCGTCTACCAACGGTTTGCAAAAGCCTCGTTTTTAATCAATAAAATATTTAAATTATTTTAAGGAGGCAGCCACCCAGGCACAAAAGCCTAGCCGGCCACCTCCAAATTAAGCCCTATCTGTCTAACCATCTAACCAAACCCTAAATCTAACCACCACCAAACTAACCTACCCAGCCTCAACACTGCACCCAGCTGCCGCCGCCAGCCCCACCAAAACACGCCGCACGCCACCTCATCTCCCGCCCTCGCCCCAACTCCCACGCCACCTGCCCGCACTCACACATCCCGACCCGCTC
Source organism: Avena eriantha (assembly GCA_910589775.1). NCBI lineage: Eukaryota > Viridiplantae > Streptophyta > Magnoliopsida > Poales > Poaceae > Avena > Avena eriantha. The sequence goes on along the minus strand of OU342745.1, from coordinate 7,422,578 downwards.
CTGCACGCCAGCCGCACCCAGCGCGCGTCGCCCGCTCACCCCACACCCCAACTCCCAGCGACACGCCTGCGAGCCGGCCCCACCACTTCCCCGTAGTCACGCGTTCCAACCACCGCAGACCCTGCCCGCTCTCCCATCTCCCCGCGCCTCCTCTCTGGCCATGTGACGCCGCCGTCTCCCGGCCCCTCCTCAGCCGCCCTCCGCCAGAGCCGGTCCCGCCCCGCTTGGCCGCGAACCGGTTCTCCCCGAGCCCCGCGAGCCCCCTCCTCGTTGCCCCCCTCCTCCACGTCGCCGCCTCGCTCCGGCCGCCGACCAGTCCGGCCCGACCTCGCCCGCCAGCAGCTCCACCGGCCGTGGCCTCCTCCACCTGCCCGGCTAGCCCCGCCTCCTTCCCCACCTCGGCCGCCTCACCAACGGCCGGCGAGCCCCCGCAGCCAACCGCTAGATCTTCGGCCCGACCTCGCGTCCCCCGAGAATGAGCCGCCACCGCTCGCCCCGGCTTCCTCCGTCCACCTCCTCCCGGCGTTCCCTCCTCCTCGCAGGCGCCCTCCGCCGCCGCGCGGACCGTCCTCACCAGCACCGCGGGCCCCCGCCTCGCCGACCTTCCCCGCCAACCTCTGCGTCTTGCTCTGCCTCTCGTCGCCGCTCGCCCCGAGCCCAAGCTCCGGCCCGCCGGCGCCCCCTCGCGTTCCGGTTCCCCGACCTGGAGAGCCCGCCGCCGCGACCCTTCCTTTGACACCAGGAGCTCCGCGTGTCCTCCTCGTCCCGTGGCCTGCAAGGTGCCCGTCCGCCGAGCCTCCGCCTTCGTGCCCCGCCGCCTGGGATGCCGCCCCTGAGCAGAGCCCCGAGTCCACCGTCCCCGCGCCCGCTCGAACCACCGCTAGCGCCGTCTTCCGCCACACGGACGGCACTCCCTAGCAAGCTCCCCGTCGTCGGCCCCGCGCTTCCTCCTCACCCTGCAGCCGCATGCGTCCTGCGTCCAGGAATTAGGAGCGCACCGCCGCCTTCCTACCTCGCGCACTGCCGCATGCTGTTGCCCACAAGGCCACTCCCCTACAGCACAGCTACTGGACATCAAGGGCTGCAACGACCCACGGACATGGTGATGCTTTTATGTATTTGTTTGTGCTATGGAGGTGTTGTGTCAGTTGAATTTGAAGTGAGGTGTTGACACGGTGGCAACCAAAGAAATTTGGTTTGATGTGGTGTGTGTAGCGGTATGGTGCTCATAACTACCTTATCCCACACAAATCGTTTACCTATAACGATTCACTACCCTTACGAAAAATCAATTACACCAGAGCGTTTTCGGGGCCGAATCCACTTTGAATTTGATAAATGTATTGCTGGTTGCTGCGGGTATTTTTCTTCTAGCTCGACTTCTTCCAGAAACATCGATGCAAGATCCCTGTGTAGCCACCAAGTTCGACCCCGGAGACCCGAGCACCGCAACCCAAGTACGTCACCGACCAATAAAGACGGGACTCCAAGTTCTCCTTCCGGATCCAAAGACCGATCCCTCGAACGGCAAGTTCTTCGACCCGGGATCCGAATGACAAGATCGCCTTCCTGGAGCCGAAACCTCCGAAAGCCCTGATCCTCGAACCCGGACCCTCGGAACCAAGTTCGTCGAACCCTAATGTATGACCCCTATCCGAGACCCTATATTTTATAATATATGACATTATCCAATGTTGCATACTAAATTGTTCATGCATGCATACCTGTTTGTGGGATTGGGGCATTATAGTCGATTCACCTAAATTAAATATGGAGTCCATATGCGGGCTATTTTAGCCTTATAACGACTCCATTTAAATTCGTGTAGCGCACCGATACCATGTTTTCCTTGATAATACAACATTTAAATTGCGGGGGTTCTAAATAACTTGAACCATGTAATTAAATGTCGGGATCCCGGTTCCGCTTAATACTGCCTAATCGCACTGCATCTGCATCATATCATCATCATGCCGGATCTTCTACCGTAGTATTAAATATTGCATCCGGTGTTTCTTCTAGTGTTTGCTTCTTCGCCGACTAGGCCGATGAGTTGATGCGAGTATTGACAAGTTCTTCGGATATGAATCTCCGGCAGTGTTTCCCAGGCGAGCACCTCTCCCCCTTCTACCTATTTTGCATTTATAGTCTTTATTTCCTCCTGTTGATCTATTGCTATCCGTGTCGCGATGCTTTAGTTTCCGTGCACCAGTTATATCCCGTGTAGCCTCTATATTTCCTTGGACACCTCCTATAACCTGTGTTTGGTAGATAGCTAGCCTTGCGAGTTGTAGTTGCTTGCTCAGGTGCGATCCCGTGTTGTCAAGTACCACAGTGGTTGGAATGCTGGCGGATGTTAATGGTGGAGATGCTTAATGGTGGAGATGATCACGACTTTAATCACAACTATTAAAATGCTAGATATAACTAACGCAGAGGCATCAGTGGGCAATAGATGTTATTTGGTTCTTCCACGCTCACTTGTGTCCCGTAGGACCCTGAGTACTTGATACCTGTTCCTTGATTTTTCGCACTATCCACATCCGGGAGCCCTTATGGACCCCCCTGAGCCAGAGCTTGATTCATTTCTATTTCTTGGGGCCACAAACTAGTTTGGGGTTTTACTACTATCCTGTACTTATGACATGTTACTGCTTTATTTACGATTGTGCGTGGAGCACCTGTACTGTTTAGGATCGTGACACGTTTTCGCTGTATCGACAAGCCCAGCCACACTTTCAGGTTCCCAGTCGTTTACGACCATCCACACAAACCCTGGGTCCGTTCCGGAGCCGGCCAACTTCGTTGCGGGTAGCTTAGTGGGGTGCCCCCCTGAAATATTTCTGATTCCTATGATCGCTTTGTCGTGAATGCCTCGTTGGGTTTTGAGTTGGTTTTTCCGAGGTTGATCGAGTGTGTGTTGCTATTTGTGCACCCCTGCAGGGTAAAACTTTCTGAAAGCCGTGACCGCGGTTATGGATGACTTGGAGCACAGTATCTCGATCATAGACAAGGATAACTAAAGTAGTGCTATAAATTTGACTTAATATGTGACTAGTAATCAGCTCAAGTATAACGGAATGGATATTAAAAATGCCAACAGCTGGTGGATCTGGATTGTTTTGTGACATGCTATATGCCTAGTAAGTATCGCAACTCCAATGGAATGTGATAAAAGTGTCAACAACTATTGGATTTGGGATTCCTCAGGACAATTATATCTGACTAGTAATTGTTCCAACTACAACAGAATGGTGATTAAAACTGCCACTACTTATGCTATCAGGACGACCCACGCTTTCTGTATCTGACTAGTAAGTGCTTCAACTATAATTGAACGAATAAAACTGCCAACTATGTGAGTTCCTCGGTTTGACTTCCTCGTTTGGTCTCGAGGGGGAATTCTAGGATGGGTTTGTTTGGTGTTAGCTTCAGGTTGGATCCGAATAGGTCTTTCTTATCCCTCTCTGATAACCGCCAGTTGTATCGATTCTCTATAGGATGTTTACTGCCGCTGCGCTGCCGCTTCAGCCCACCATACCTATGTAGGCGAGAGCCACCGAATTCTAGCCTCGCCGTGTACTGGCCTCAGTACAGACGCTCCTCTTTTTCCTTCGCCCTTTGTCGGCACCCCTTTTGTTTTAGCAGGTTTGAGATCGCTGTCGTTAGCAGGGTTACCCTTCCGGCTTGGCCTGGGCAGGGTTATGGACGTCATTGGTTATTCTTCAGGGCTCTTAGCCCCATTTGCATCTTGTCCGTAGTCAGATGCTCTATCGTTTTCAAGGTGATTTGAATCTTTGTATCGTATATCTGTATTCTTGACTCGCTGAGTCGCTGTTGTATATATATCTGTTCTGTGAGTCCCATCGAGGACTGTTGTGTAATGTTATTACTTCGTTTTCCTTCCACCCGCACGAAAGTGCCTGGTGGGCGTCCTTGAATCGTTTCTATGCGGGTTTGGCGGAAAGGGCTAAAACTTGCATAGGGCCGATTTGAGGGTGTTACATAGTGGTATCAGAGCTCAGTAGTTACGATACCCCACAAGTCCAGCCTGTAGGTTAACCTAGCTAACGGACGATCTAGAGTGTCAAAACTATTTTGCAAAAACGGTTGGATAGATCTGATTAGGTCTGCTTTTACTCCTTATCCCTCTACTGTTCTCCTCTTACCTCTGCGTGTTTTAAATCTGCTCTCTTATCTTTTCTTCGAGTCCAGGAATTCTCGTGGTTGGGTTTCCGTCGTACCTTCAGGGTTCGCTTCCTCCTTTGGCAACGGTGCTTCTACATCCGGACTTCGTGCTATTTGAGGAATCCTTCATCTGTTAGACTTCTCTGTTCCTTCTTGTGCATTCCGGTGTTTTCCGACGTGATGACATCCTCTACGCCAGATCCGATGCAGAGCCTGCATCACCTCTCTTGTTTCCGAATCTCGCTTGCCGAGATCTTCAGTCTGATTCCGAGAATGGTTGCATGTTTTTCTACTGATTGTGCAGAGTAATAGTTTGGGTGCGTGATGGATTGGCCCCCATGCCGACTACTCAATCTATTTGCTCTCGTACATTGAAGTGGATGAGAATGCGTCGTTTCTCTCTTTTTATCGAAGTTAGAGGTGGCTTTATTTGATGATACCTCTGCCTTCGCCCTTTGTTCCCGGAGTGTCTCTCGACGATCACGGACAACGACCTCTTGTTAGTGGTGTCGCGAGGATCTACATGAAGTGAGAAGATTCAGATCGCCGACCTTCTTCCTGGTACCATGAGGCGGATCTCGAGGGCGAGATCCATTGTTAGTGGTGTCGAATTGTGGCATCCCGCTAAAACCACTACCAGAAAATCGCTGTGTTTTCGTGCATTGCATCATCATGACCGCATGCTCATGTCATCATGCCACCTTGCATTTGAGCATCGTCATCATCATGCATATGTTTTGTCTAAAACTATTTTCTAAAACCTGGTTTTGATTTCTAAATAAGCCCCGTCTTTATTCAAATACAAACCCTGGGCCTCCGGAATTTTACGTCTCGTCTACCAACGGTTTGCAAAAGCCTCGTTTTTAATCAATAAAATATTTAAATTATTTTAAGGAGGCAGCCAGCCAGGCCCAAAAGCCCAGCCGGTCACCTCTAAATTAAGCCCTATCTGTCTAACCATCTAACCAAACCCTAAATCTAACCACAACCAAACTAACCTACCCAGCCTCAACACTCCACCTAGCCGCCGCCGCCAGCCCCACCAAAACGCGCCGCACGCCACCTCATCTCCCGCCCTCGCCCCAACTCCCACGCCACCTGCCCGCACTCCCACATCCTGACCCGCTCCTGCACGCCAGCCGCACCCAGCGCGCGTCGCTCGCTCGCCCCACACCCCACCTCCCAGCGACACGCTTGCGAGCCGGCCCCACAACTTCCCCGCGGTCACGCGTTCCAACCACCGCGGACCCTGCCCGCTCTCCCATCTCCCCGCGCCTCCTCTCTGGCCGCGTGACGCCGCCGTCTCCTGGCCCCTCCTCAGCCGCCCTCCGCTGGAGCCGGTCCCGTCCTGCTCGGCCATGAACCGGTTCTCCCCGAGCCCCGGGAGCCCCCTCGTCGCCCCCCTCCTCCACGTCGCCGCCTCGCTCCGGCCGCCGACCAGTCCGGCCCGACCTCGCCCGCCAGCAGCTCCGCCGGCCGCAGCCTCCTCCACCTGCCCAGCTCGCCCCGCCTCCTTCCCCACCTCGGCCGCCTCACCACCGGCCGGCGAGCCCCCGCAGCCAACCGCTAGATCTCCGGCCCGACCTCACGTCCCCCGAGCCCGAGCCGCCACCGCTCGCCCCGCCTTCCTCCGTCCGCCTCCTCCCGGCGTTCCCTCCTCCTCGCAAGCGCCCTCCGCCGCGGCGCGGACCCGTCCTCACCAGCACCGCGGGCCCCTGCCTCGCCGACCTTCCCCGCCAACCTCTGCGTCTTGCTCTGCCTCTCGTCGCCGCTCGCCCCGAGCCCAAGCTCCGGCCCGCCGGCGCCCCCTCGCGTTCCGGTTCCCCGACCTGGAGAGCCCGCCGCCGCGACCCTTCCTTTGACACCAGGAGCTCCGCGTGTCCTCCTCGTCCCGTGGCCTGCAAGGTGCCCGTCCGCCGAGCCTCCGCCTTCGTGCCCCGCCGCCTGGGATGCCTCCCCTGAGCAAAGCCACGAGTCCACCGTCCCCGCGCCCGCTCGAACCACCGCTAGCGCCGTCTTCCGCCACACGGACGACACTCCCTAGCAAGCTCCCCGTCGTCGGCCCCGCGCTTCCTCCTCACCCTGCAGGCGCCTGCGTCCCGTGAACAGGAATTAGGAGTGCACCGCCGCCTTCCTACCTCGCGCACTGCCGCATGTTGTTGCCCACAAGGCCACTCCCCTACAGCACAGCTGCTGGACATCAAGGGTTGCAACGACCCACGGACATGGTGATGCTTTTATGTATTTTTTTGTGTTATGGAGGTGTTGTGTCAGTTGAATTTGAAGTGAGGTGTTGACACGGTGGCACCCAAACAAATTTGGTTTGATGTGGTGTGTGTAGCGGTATGGTGCCACCAGAAACATCGATGCAAGATCCCTGTGTAGCCACCAAGTTCCGAGGTTCCCGAGACCGACGCCTCAAAAATTTCTGGCACCGTCAAGAAAGATCGACCCCGGAGACCCGAGCACCGCAACCCAAGTACGTCACCGACCAATAAAGACGGGACTCCAAGTTCTCCTTCCGGATCCAAAGACCGATCCCTCGAACGGCAAGTTCTTCGACCCGGGATCTGAATGACAAGATCGCCTTCCTGGAGCCGAAACCCCCGAAAGCCCCGATCCTCGAACCCGGACCCTCAGAACCAAGTTCGTCGAACCCTAATGTATGACCCCTATCCGAGACCCTATATTTTATAATATATGACATTATCCAATGTTGCATACTAAATTGTTCATGCATGCATACCTGTTTGTGGGTTTGGGGCGTTATAGTCAATTCACCTAAATTAAATATGGAGTCCATATGCGGGCTATTTTAGCCTTATAATGACTCCATTTAAATTGGTGTAGCGCACCGATACCATGTTTTCCTTGATAATACAACATTTAAATTGCGGGGGTTCTAAATAACTTGAACCATGTAATTAAATGTCGGGATCCCGGTTCTGCTTAATACTGCCTAATCGCACTGCATCTGCATCATATCATAATCATGCCGGATCTTCTGCCATAGTATTAAATATTGCATCTTGTGTTTCTTCTAGTGTTTGCTTCTTCGCCGACTAGGCCGATGAGTTGATGCGAGTATTGACAAGTTCTTCGGATATGAATCTCCGACAGTGTTTCCCAGGCGAGCACCTCTCCCCCTTCCTCCCATTTTGCATTTATAGTCTTTATTTCCTCCTGTTGATCTATTGCAACCGTGTCACGATGCTTTAGTTTCCGTGCACCAGTTATATCCTGTGTAGCCTCTATATTTCCTTGGACACCTCCTATAACCTGTTTTTGGTAGATAGCTGGCCTTGCGAGTTGTAGTTGCTTGCTCAGGTGCGATCCCGTGTTGTCAAGTACCACAGTGGTTGGAATGCTGGCGGATGCTAATGGTGGAGATTCTTAATGGTGGAGATGATCACGACTTTAATCACAACTATTAAAATGCTAGATATAACTAACGCAGAGGCATCGGTGGGCAATAGATGTTATTTGGTTCTTCCACGCTCACTTGTGTCCCGTAGGACCCCGAGTACTTGATACCTGTTCCTTGATTTTTCGCACTATCCACATCCGGGAGCCCTTATGGACCCTCCTGAGCTAGAGCTTGATTCATTTCTATTTCTTGGGGCCACAAACTAGTTTGGGGTTTTACTACTATCCTGTACTTATGCCATGTTACTGCTTTATTTACGATTGTGCGTGGAGCACCTGTACTATTTAGGACCGTGACACGTTTTCGCTGTATCGACAAGCCCAGCCACACTTTCGGGTTCCCAGTCGTTTACAGCCGTCCACACAAACCCTGGGTCCGTTCCGAGCCGGCCAGCTTCGTTGCGGGTAGCTTAGTGGGGTGGCCCCCTGAAATATTTCTGAATCCTGTGATCGCTTTGTCGTGAATGCCTCGTTGGGTTTTGAGTTGGTTTTTCTGAGGTTGATCGAGTGTGTGTTGCTATTTGTGCACCCCTGCAGGGTAAAACTTTCTGAAAGCCTTGTCCGCGGTTATGGACGACTTGGAGCACAGTATCTCGATCATAGACAAGGATAACTAAAGTAGTGCTATAAATTTGACTTAATATGTGACTAGTAATCAGCTCAAGTATAACGGAATGGATATTAAAAATGCCAACAGCTGGTGGATCTGGATTGTTTTGTGACATGCTATATGCCTAGTAAGTATCGCAACTCCAATGGAATGTGATAAAAGTGTCAAGAACTGTTGGGTTTGGGATTCCTCAGGACAATTATATCTGACTAGTAAATGTTCCAACTACAACGGAATGGTGATTAAAACTGCCACTACTTATGCTATCAGGACGACCCACGCTTTCTGTATCTGACTAGTAAGTGCTTCAACTATAATTGAACGAATAAAACTGCCAACTGTGTGAGTTCCTCGGTTTGACTTCCTCGTTTGGTCTCGAGGGGGAATTCTAGGATGGGTTTGTTTGGTGTTAGCTTCAGGTTGGATCCGAATAGGTCTTTCTTATCCCTCTCTGATAACCGCCAGTTGTATCGATTCTCTATAGGATGTTTACTGCCGCTGCGCTGCCGCTTCAGCCCACCATACCTATGTAGGCGAGAGCCACCGAATTCTAGCCTCGCCGTGTACTGGCCTCAGTACAGACGCTCCTCTTTTTCCTTCGCCCTTTGTCGGCACCCCTTTTGTTTTAGCAGGTTTGAGATCGCCGTCGTTAGCAGGGTTACCCTTCCGGCTTGGCCTGGGCAGGGTTATGGACGTCATTGGTTATTCTTCAGGGCTCTTAGCCCCATTTGCATCTTGTCCGTAGTCGGACGCTCTATCATTTTCAAGGTGATTTGAATCTTTGTATCGTATATCTGTATTCTTGACTCGCTGAGTCACTGTTGTATATATATCTGTTCTGTGGGTCCCATCGAGGACTGTTGTGTAATGTTATTACTTCGTTTTCCACCTGCACGAAAGTGCCTAGTGGGCGTCCTTGAATCGTTTCTATTCGGGTTTGGCGGAAAGGGCTAAAACTTGCATAGGGCCGATTTGAGGGTGTTACAAGATGGAAGCAAGCAAACATGTAACAGCTCTAATTGCAAACGGTGTTTCAATTCTTAGAAACAAGGCCTAGGGATCATACTTTCATTAGTGAATACTCTCATATAAATATCTTCTCTTTATGATACTACTCTTAACTACTCTCCGGTTGGACACTCTAATCGTTGGTAGGGCTATAACAGCATACCTCAAAGTTCATCTTTCCCATCTAGATTGGTCCAATAAACACCACAATTTCATAAATACATCCAACTGCAAATATAACTCATAACAAGTATTTGTAATCTCTAGCCTAAGTGCCACAATGGTGTGCACGTTGTCACTTTCACACACATGGGGAGAGCAGAGATCTATTAAAGCACTTGAGCAGCAAGGTAGATCTACTTGATTACAAAGCTCATGATCACAATATGATCATGCATAGAGAGAGATGAACACATAGCTACCGGTAGAACCATTAGCCTCGAGAGAGAACTAGTCCCTCCTCATCATGGGAATCAGCAACAGTGATGGAGATGGTGGTGGAGATCGATGGAGATGGCTCCTGGGGCACTTCCCCGTCCCAGCAGGGTGCCGGAACAGAGACTTTCTGTCCCCCGAATCTCCCCTTTGGTGGCGGCGGTGCTGCGGAAGTTTTCGTGGCTGGAGGCTGGATGATTTAGGGTTTTCGCATCGGGAGGAATATATAGGCGAAAGGGCAAGGTCGGTGGAAGCCGGAGGGGCCCACACCACCTGGTGGCGTGGCCAAGGGGGACCCACGCCACCCTATGGTGTGGCTGGCCCCTGGCCCCTCTCCGTCTCATCTTATGGCTCTGTGTTCCCTCCGGTGAAATATTGACTTTGGCTTTTGTCCCGTCCAATTCCGAGAATATTAATTTTCTGACTTCCTGAAACCAAAAACAGCAGAAAACAGGCAGCTAGCACTGTGGCTCTTGTTAATAGGTTAATCCAAGAAATCATATGAAAAGTACTCCAAAGTGTGGACAAAACATAAGAAAGTGGATAAAACCAAGCATGGAACATCAAAAATTATAGATACATTTGCAATGTATCACGCCTCGAGACAAGAATACTTCGACATGAGAGCAGCGGTGATCACGATGGTACAAGACTATCCCGATTACGGATACTTCTCAAGGTAGGTGGTCCAAGGATTCTATGGGTGCGTTAGGTGCAAGATAATACAACGTACTGCCAGCTACAGAAATATCCTAGGTCCAGGAAAACCGTGTTCCTTGGGGCTCGGAGGTGGCTTCCCAAGAATCACGCCTCGAGAAAGTTAGGAGATCTGTTCGATGGGGCGATCGAGCTCCGGGGAATCCTAGACCAGAGGAGCGGCGCGCAAATCTATGAGCTGTTGAATAACTAGAAGGAATTTCCTGCACCGGGAAAGACCTAGAAGATGCCAGAGCCACTGCTGAAGGTATGGAAGGCGAGGTCTGTGTTCTGGGACTTTCCATACTAGAAGATCCTCCGCGTGCCTCATAGCCTCGATCTCATGCATATCATGAAGAACGTGGGCGAGAGTCTTCCTACCACCCTCCTTAACAACGACAACACCAAAGATGGCCCAAAGGCAAGGAACGACTTGAAGCATATGGGCATTAGGGATGAACTTCAACCATGACCTAGCGATGACGAGGATGAGGACGAGGAGGAGATGGAAACACAGAATAGCCATCATCACAAGGGCAAAAAGCAGGTCAAGATGGGCGAGGTCAAGCTCAAGGCCTCATGCTTCACTCTGAGTAAGAAGGAGGCCATACAGTTTATGAAGTGCCTCCTCAGAGTAAAATATCCGAACGGCTACACGGGAAAGATAAGTAGATGGCTAGATGAGGTGAAGCAACGCTTCAGCGGGATGAAGTCTCACGATGTCTCCGTGCTGATGACGCAGGTACTCCCGGTAGCGATCCGAGGTATAATGGACAAGCACGTCTGTGAAACGTTGTTTGGCCTCTGCAACTTTTTCGACGTCATCTCTCGGAAGTCGATAGGCATTAAGCAGCTCACAAGGCTACAGGACGAGATCGTGGTGATACTATGCAAGCTTGAGATCTATTTTCCCCGCATTGTTTGACGTCATGCTTCATCTGCTTCTCCATGTCGTGGAGGATAACGTCCATCTCGGTCCTACGTTTCTGCAAAGCATGATGCCATTCGAAAGGCTCAATGGACACATCAAAGGATATGTTAAGGACAGGTCCCGTACGGATGGAAGCATAGAAAACGGCTTCCTGGCCGAAGAGTGCATCTCTTTCTGCTCGAATTTTCTACAAACCGAGACCCCTCTTGGTCTGCCATTCAACAAGCACCTCGGGAGGCTCCCTAGATGCAGTCACCATGAGGGTCGGCACCCAAAGCATGTCGACATCGAGGGTCGAACCAAGGACTTTGAAAGAGAAAACCTGGTCACGCTACAACACCTGCAGGTGGTCAATCCATACATATATGAGCACAAAGAGTTTATCGAGAATTACGCTGACCAGGGGCGCCAGTACTCGAAGGAAGATGTCATCAAGGAGCACAACTCCCATTTCACGTGGTGGTTCAGGGAGAAGATCATTGCTAATCCACCGCAGGGTGAGTACTCAGAGGAAGATATACTCATATTCTCCTTGTCACAGGGCGCCTCGCACAACCTGATGACCTATCAGGCATACAATATCAATGGATACACGTTCTATACAGAGGACAAGGACAATAACTGTGATTACCAGAACTCAGGGGTTACGGGGTATTCTACACCGGTGACGTCCCGAAAAGATACTATGGAAGGATCGAGGAGATTTGGGAGCTCGACTACGTTACGGAGAAGGTGCTGATGTTCCGTGTCAAGTGGGTCAAGAGCGTCAAGAAAGAAGACCGATATTTCACCACCATGGTTATACCGTCAAAGACCACCAGCGCGAACGCACTCGCGAGAAGTGAGCCTTGGGTTCTAGCTAGCAAGGTCGACCAATGCTGGTACATCACAGACCCGTCAAAGCCTAGCCGGGTTGTCATCAGGAGAGGCAAAAGGAACATCATCGGAATGGATGGAGTCACCAACGAGCAAGACTTTGACCAGAACGGTGACCCGAAGATGGAAGACGGATATGGCAACCAAGCACCATACACCACAACCCTACCTAAGAATGGACTCCCGTTCAAAAGAAGTAGTGAAGACTTCCCGGACCTAACCTATGAAACTACGACAAAGAAGGGCAAGAAGACGACCATTGTCAAGAAACGCTAGCGCGCTCCGACCATTGTCAAGAACCATCGTGTGTGTGTGGCATACTATTATGTATCGAAACATTCATAATTATCATTTTTTGTATGTTATAATATTGCATTGAGAATATTATGTATCGACGAGACACATTCATAATACTCACTTTTGTTTTTTGGCAATATTTGAATTTTCAAAATATTTGCAGTATATTTTATAGTTTATATTGTGTTTGGACAATGTTTTTACATGAAAAATGGCCTTTAAAAACATTTTATAAAAATATGTTGCCCCCAGGATTCAAACCTGAGTGGCTAGGGTTTAGAACAGGACAAGGGTTGATACCAATGGGCTAGTGTGTGTTAGTTGATAGATACCAGCGCAGCGCGCTAGTTGACTAGTAGTGAAGAATAGCCGAGGCGCATATGGCTAGAATGCGCCTCGCGTAAACTTATGCGAGGCACATTTTCAAATATGCACCTCGCATAAACTGGTACATGTATGTGTTCTCGCTCACTTTTTCTATGGATCAACGACTAAGCATGTGTACTCTGCAACCGTCGCCTTTGCTCTGCCTCTTGCGCCGCTGTTTCTAGGAGGAGGAGGAGGAGCCTGCTCGCGCCGCCGTGCCCAGGAGGAGGAGGAGGAGCCCGCCCACGCTGCCCCTTCCTCTACCGCGCCGTCATCGCCCCTTCCTGCCGTCGTCCGCGCCCGCCGTCCACCGTCGTCGAAGTGCGTGACCCCTTCCCCTCTCCCTCCCCTTCCCCCTACCCCTCTTCCCTCCCCTCTCCCCTCTCCCTGTGATCTAGGTTCTAGGCCAAGTTACTAGAAACCACAAATCCTAAGGCTATTGCTGCTGATCTGGAACTGGAAGGCAGCTACTAATCATTGCTTTAGGCCGTGTTACACATTTCAGTGCGAGAGTAAATTCATAATCATCACTCGAACATGAAATTTTCTATGACACAGAGTAAGCTTGTGAACTATTATTAGTATATATGCAGGTTCAGTTGTGCATCCCAACAGGTATACAGAAATAGAGGTTTCATGTTGGAATAGTAATTGCATCTACGCCCAACCAAATGATTTGGTTTCAGCCAGAAACTCCTAAATCCATGTAGATACATGAACCACCCATGACTGCTATTGTTGTCTTAGTATGTGGACCAGCGAGGCATAGGGGGATTACGGCTGCGGCTGCTGCAGTTGATGCAGCCAGCCCCTAACCACCGGGCCACACCACCACACCCACAACCGAATTCGACCAGGCACTTGCGCTACTAGCAGCCCGGTCGCCGTCGGAGGAAACCCCTCCCAAATTGGCCCCGACGGACCAGCACGAAATTTCCTAGACATGGTCACTGCTCCCGGGAGCTTCCGTTTGATTAGTTCCCAGGAGCTTCCATTTGTTCAAGATTTAATACTTGAATTTCTCCAGATTGGTTTCAGCCCAAGAGTCTATTTATTTAGGAAAGGTTGCGTAGTTTATTGTTTTAGATCCACTTTGGCTATCGTTTCAGTGTGTGTTGGTTGGACCCTGACATGGAGTGCGTTCCCATTGTGCTTGGAAGATGACGTAGCAATATGTGTTCCCTATATGTGTCATGTCAGAGCAAACGATCAGCACAGCCATGTACCGTTTATTGTAATGCAAATTTGGTATTGCAGACTGATGTTTATTTAAAGCTAAAGAGCTAAATATATTTTCATCTATTGGGATAAGAAAATAGCATTCTGAATCATTTGGTTAGTGTACTGTGCATGATTTTGAGATGCATTCAACTGAACACTTCAAAAATAATCTAGAAATCCTCTGTAGAAATTGCATTAGGAAGCGCTTGCTTGCTGTTTTGTAGATTCCCTAAACTAAACCGACTAAAATTCTATAATCTCAAAAGCCACTGTAGTACCAACATGAGCTAAGATGGTTGATATTTTGCATAGTATAAACTTTTTGTGCGTGACACCTAATTCTCTATCAATAATTGCATATACTACATCTGGTACTAATGAACTGCTTGTACTACAACATGTACATCTGGTACTAATGAACTTCTTATATCACGAGAACATGTACATCTGGTACTAATGAACTGCTTATATCATCTGCTTGTACTACAACATGTACATCTGGTACTACAACATGTACATCTGGTTCTTATTCTTTGTGATGTACATCTGATACTAATGAACTGCTTGTACTACTTCAACACCTGATATTTATTTTATGCATATATTGTGTATGTTGTCGAAAATGGTTGTGTTTGTGTATCCTGATACGTTGCAAATGTATTCATAATTTTTGATGATCCATGCTTGGTTTTATCTACTTTCTTATGTTTTGTCCACACTTTGGAGTACATTTCATATGATTTCTTGGACTAACCAATTAACAAGAGCCACAGTGCCAGCCATAGTTGTCAGAATCGTGATTCTATCATGCGATTCTACGACTTTACGACCCAAATTGAGTGGATCGATTCTACGATTGTACTAAGTAGAATCTACGGTTTCACGATTCTAAAAGTTATGATCCTACGATCTGCGATCCTACCATAGAGTTTCCGATTCGATTCAGAATCACGATTGTAACAACTGCCAGCTGCCTGTTTTCTGATGTTTTTGGTTCCAAGAAAGTGAGAAAATGAATATTCTCGGAATTGGACGGGACAAAATCCATAGTCAGTTTTTCACCGACGGACACCAGGAGCTAGAATACGAGACGGAGAGGGGCTGGGGCCCGGCCACACCACCTAGTCGCGCGGGCTAGGCCTGGCCACGCCAGGGGGTGGTCTGGCCGCCCAGACCCCCCCTCGGTCTCCCTCTTCGCCTATAAGATGCCTTCTGACCTAAAAACTCAAGGGGGTTCGACGTTTTTCCAGAAGGAGTTCTGCTCCGCCGCCACCACCAGATTCCATGAAACAGCACCAGAAACTCCGTTCTGGTGCCCTGCCGAGACAGGGAATTGGAGGAGATCATCGCCATCATCATCACCATCGCTTCTCCATCGACCATCCATGTTTCCCCCATCTATGAGTGAGTAATCCCCCGCTATAGGCTATGGGGATTGTAGGGATTGGATGAGATCGTTCATGTAAGTGCATCAGATTGTTAGGGCATGGTGCCTAGTATCTTCTATTAGTGCTTTTTGACTTTGTTGCAACTTGTTATGCTTAGTTCTTGTCACTAGGGCCCGAGTGCCATGATTTCAGATCTGAACATGTTATTGATTCATTATGATAGTATTGTTTATGGTCTTATCTACAAGTTGTATACACACGTTGTTGTCCGGAACCAATGGCCCCGAAGTGACAGAAATCGGGATAACCGGAGGGAATGGCTTTGATGTGAGGATCACATGTGATCACAGAGTGTTAATGCTTTGCTCCGGTGCTCTATTAAAAGGAGCACCTTAATTGCCAGTAGTTCCATTGAGGCCCTGCTGCAAATGGGCTGGCAGGACAAAAGATGTTGAGCAAGTTCTCATTGCGAGCACGTATGACTATATATGGAACACATGCCTAGGATTATCTAGTACTTGGATGCTTTATCTTATTTATCTGCAATTGCCCTATGTTTTGATTGCTATATGATTGCTATCTAGTACTTATAATGTTACTTACTGCTTTGATAAATCTTGTTGTAGTAAGAGGTATAAACACCTCCCTTTTCAATGTGAGTATAATGATAATGTTACCATATCTTCTTATGCTAAAGGAATTTATGACTTTTATGATGCGGAACAAATTGAGGAATTTATTGCTTGGAAGGGTGCATTTGAACTTGCTAGTTTGCTTGAAAATATTGATGATTCACCTTATAAACAAGAGGTTTATGATATACTTAGATTTTCCTTTGATAATTACAAGGAAGAAAATGGCTAGATTCTTGAATATATTAATAGATGCTTTCCACAAATGGAAGAGACTAATGCCTTGCAGGATCCTATGGAAGAAGAAATTAATGAACCTGAAATCTCATTAGATGAAAAAGAGGAGGAGGGTGATGAACAAAAGGAGGAAGAATGGATTAGCTACCCATGCCTACCTTCTAATGAGAGTAACTCTTTATCCTTTACATTATTTGATCGTCCCCCATGCTTACTAAAGAAGGATGAATGTTATGTTCCTAAGGATTCTTTTGAATATGTTTATAATAAAGCTCTAGTGCTTGTAGATCATGAAAAGCATGCTTTATGTGATAGTTATATTGTTGAGTTTATTCATGAAGCTACTGAAAATTATTATGAGAGAGGAAAATATGGTTGTAGAAGTTTTCGTGGTATTGAAACACCTCTCTATGTGCCGAAAGTTTTGAAGTTACTCTTGTTTTATCTTCCTATGCCCGTCACTTCGTTCTTTGTGAATTTATTTGCATACACGATTTCTATTCATAGGAAGTCGGTTAGACTTAAATGTGTTTCGAATTTTCTTCTTGATGCTCTCTTTTACTTCAATTCATATTTCTTATGTGAGCATCCTCCTAAACTATCATGTCTAACTTAAAGGCGTTAAAGAAAAGTACTTACTGGGAGATAACCCAAAAGTTTTAGATGAGTCTTGGAAGTTATTACTTTAGTAATAACCGCTCCTTATCCTTTTTATTTGCTTTTTGTGCCAAGAGTGACCTCTAATGAGAGAGAAGTAATGGTTTGGAAAGTTACTGTCTCGAAACAGATTTATGTGCTTCACCATAAAAATTTGTGTAAAATCTCTGTAAGTTCTTTTGAGGCGTGAATTTTTTTGCTTCTGCCGCAGGTTGTTATCTAACTTTCGTTAGTTCAACACTTTTCGATTTGAGTAACAGAAGAGCTTCGAAAAAATTCGTCTTTAACTGCTGGTCTGTTTTCACGGATTTCTGCCATTATTTGCATTTGCTTCTTGCTGGCTCCTTTTTGAGTTCTTTTGGGGAATTGAGCTTTTTGGGGGAATTGCTACAATAGCTTGTGTTTTAATGGAAGTTTTATTGGTATTGTAACTGAACCCAAAGACTTATTATCTTGAGTGCACTAATATTGCTAATAAAGATTGTGTGAAGTTTTGTATGGAGGAAATTTTTTAGGTGTATGGAAGGAATGAGTAATGAGATGAAGGATGGACTAAAACTCAAGATTGGGGATGCCACCCTTGTCACCCCAAGAAATATTCAAGAGGTCCAAGCGTCCAAGCTTGGGGATGCCCAAGGCATCTACTTCTTCATCAATAAAAATTCCAGGTTTCTTCCAATCACTTCATTTTTATTGTTTCATGCATAGTTGTGTTGTTCTTGGAGCGTCTTCTTTTTCGTTTTTGTTTTGGTTTTTCATTTGCTTTGTTTTATTAGTTTGCTGAATAAATTGGTTGGACCTCCTCTTTCATGCATTGGTTTTCAAATAGTTTGGTTTGGATTGGAAAAGATTAGGAAAGTTCATGCTTAAGTGGTAAAGGAGCTTGTTTTTGACTGTGGCCTATGTTTTGTCATGCCATGTGATGCACTCGACGATCGACGTAGAGCTCGTTGGGAACCCCAAGAGGAAGGTATGATGAGCACAGCAGAAAGTTTTCCCTCAATTATGAAACCAAGGTTTAATCGAACCAGTAGGAGCAAGGAAACACCCCAAAGGTGTTACTAGCTGAGCTTTGGCAGGGCGCACTACCGGTGTTAGTAGCAACGTGGAGACCTGCACAACACAACCACAGAACTTTGTCCCCAACTTGCGATGAGGTTGTCAATCTCACCGTGTTTTGCGGAAAACAAAGGATTAAACGTATCAAATGGAAAGAAGTAAAAGTTTGCAGGAAGTAAACACAAAGAAGTAAACAGTTGTAGATTGTATGTAAAGTAAAAGGACCAGGATCCATAGTTCACTAGAGGTGGCTCTCCTTAGATAGATAACATGCTGGGTGAACAAATTACAGTGGGGAAATTGACAAACATCGAGAAAGAAATATATGCATATACTAATCATCTTGACTCCTTTGAGACTTGATTGGGCATTACAACATAATACATAGACCGCCATCCAACTGCATCTATGACTAATAATCCACCTTCAGGTTATCATCCGAACCCCCTCTAGTATTAAGTTGCACGCAACAGATTATTGCTTTACGAACTACGTGTAAAGTAAACAATACAATTGTTCTATGAACAAAGGATCTTTGTTTTCTCCCTAGTAGCAATAGCACATCTAGTACCTTAGAGATTTCTGTCACTTCCCCAGATTACCAGAGGCATGAACCAACTATCGAGCATAAATACTAACTCTTGGAGTTGCTAGCATCTACTTGGCCAAGATAGCTACTAACAACGGAAAGCATGCAAGATCTCAAATAACAAAGACATGATAGAATCAATAATCAATCTGAAATAGCATCTTAATATCCATCGGATCCCCGCAAACACAACATGTATGAATTACAAATAGATGATCTTGATCATGAACGGAGCTCACAAGATCTAAACATGAAAGCACAAAGGAGGAGAAACCAGCCATCTAGCTACTACATGGATCCGTAGTCCAAGGATGAACAACTCACGCATCACACCGGAGGCTTGCATGGTGATGAAGAAAGCCTCTAGGGTGAATTCCCCTCTCCGGCTGGGCGCCGGAATGAGCTTCAAATCCCCCCCGATCTAGGGACAGAGACGACGGTGGCTACAGACTCTTCCATGGATTTTTGATCGGGTACTTAGGGTTTTCATCCCGAGGGCAACTTATAGGCGGAAGAAGAGGCCGAGGGGGTGCTGGGGTCGGCCAGACCACCCCCTGGCGTGGGCCAAGCCTGGCCGCACGGCCAGGTGGTGTGTCCGGCCCCTGGCCCCACTCCGTCTCGTATTCTGGCACTTGATCCCTTCCGGAAAAATAGGCACTTTGGCTTTTGTCCCGTCCAATTCTGAGAATATTCATTTCTGACTTTCCTGGAACCAAAAACAGCAGAAAACAGGTAGCTGGCACTGTGGCTCTTGTTAATAGGTTAGTCCAAGAAATCATATGAAAAGTACTCCGAAGTTGGAACAAAACACAAGAAAGTGGATAAAACTAAGCATGGAACATCAAAAATTATAGATACATTTGCAATTTATCAACATCCCCAAGCTGAACTCCTTCTCGTCCTCGAGTAGGTAAGTGATAAAAAGAAATAATTTTTTAAGGTGACATGCACCATCAAAGACTTGATCAAAGTATTTGCAAAACATTCAAAGCTGGGATCATAGTACTTCAATCATAACATGAAAGACAAAGTTCTAGCAATAAGCAAAGAGACTATGATGCAACATGAAAAGGTACAAACAAAAGATTCATGAATAACATGCTTTGCAAGGCGTTTGTTTGTTTCACATAAAGAAAACACATCATGAAAGTATTCAGCTTGTCCCTCAATAGAGTAGCAAATATAAATGCATAGGACACCTTCAAAGTTCATAAGAGTGACTAGATACAATAGTTTAAAACAAGCAATAACAAGTTATGCATCAATCAACTAGTCTTGGGACAGTGCACATGGAACTAAGAATGGCCACTATGCTCTCAAAGTAGTGCATAAAGATAGAAGGTGGAGACTCAATAATGGTGGAAGAAAGGCCTTTTGTAAAAAGGAAGTAGGGATTCAAGTCTCATAAAGAGCTTCCAAAAATTATGGTACTTATAGCTTTCAGCTCTCATTGCCCCTATCATAAGCATCTTTAAGGTGATTAAGGTTAAAGTGACACAACTAAGAGGATATGCTTGACAAGTCATAAACCGAAATCTCATGCCCCTTACTTACGAAGACCGATCCTCATGCTACTCAACTTTAGTCACGAGTAAGCTCTTGTCATTGTAAGTATATGTGTATCATTAAGAACCGCCAACGGGGTACCCCTTGCACATGATACGGTAGCTTTCCCATAATCAAAATGACAAGGCAAGCAGACACTGAGCATCTCAGCGATCTTTTTATTTGCTATTTGCATAGGTTTTTATTGAGGATGCTTCATAGAGTGCTCATTATGGTGATGCTGCAAGTTTCCACCATGATTAGGCATGGCTTAGGCTAGCGGCCCAGGCGTTTCTCTAACACACATACAAACTCCATGATCTTACAAGTTCCACTTTTATTTCACACCGCCGGGATCCGTAAGCAAAAGATCATAATATCAACGGGGTACAAAGTACAAGTGCAATCTTGAAAGCGTTCCCCATGAAACATGGTTCTGCTAATTTCAACTTATAAAGAGCAAGCATATATGCAACAAAGAAGGACCCAATGGTTCAAGTTTATTAGAGGCAATAAAGTAAAGTGTGCCATCAAGTTCGTGAGAGCTTTAATCACTAGTTTTCTCATAACAAGTGGAAGGTAAACAAAAGCATGAATATACTTGGAATACCATAAGCTAGTAGTTAGGTATGGTGGAGTCTTTGGAAAAACTTGGTTTAGGGATTTGGATGCATGAGTGGAACTCATACTTTGTTGTGGAGGCTAGCAAAAGACTGGGAGCGACAAACTAAGAGAGCAATAATGGCCATAATCATGCAGATCGACAAAACATCATTGATCAAAGCATAAAGTGATACTACAAGTTGAAAACTAAAGGATCATAAAGGCTATGGTGACTTTGGATAGTCATAACATGGTGTGAGCATGCGCCAAGTCAACCCAAATAAAGCATCAAAGGAGAATACCACTATACTATGCTTTAATATGCTAAAACAATGCATGATTCATCCAAGGCACGTTAAGCAATATCAATTGTTTATAACAAGTCATTCTACAGCAAAGAATACTAAGCATAAAGCCAAAACAATACCAAGCATGGCATGACAAAGCATGGCCACAGTCAAAAACGAGCTCTTTTTACCACATAAGCATGAACTTTCCTACTCTTTTCCAAACCAAACCAAACTATTTGCAAACCAAAGTGTGAAAGAGGGGGTCCAACCAATTTATGCAGAAAACTAAGCAAACAAAATCAAACTAAAACCAAAACGAAAATGAAAAATAAGACGCTCCAAGAAAAACACAACTGTGCATGAAACAATAAAAATAAAGCGTTTGGAAGAAACCTGGATTTTTATTGATGAAGAAGGGGATGCCTTGGGCATCCCCAAGCTTTGACGCTTGTACTTCTTGGATATTTCTTGGGGTGACACCCGTGGCATCCCCAAGCTTGAGCTTTAGTCCATCCTTCATCTCATTACTCATTCCTTCCATACACCTGAAATTTTTCCTTCATACAAAACTTCACACAATCTCTTTAGCAACATTAGTGCACTTAAGATAAATAAGTCTCAAGGTTCAGTTATAACACCAAATAAACTTCCATTAGAACACTAGCTACTGTAGCACTTCCCTCAAAAATCTCAATTCCCCAAAGGAACTCAAGAAGGAACAAACAAGAAGCAAATGCAGAAAAATGGCAGAAATCTGTCAAAACAGACCAGCAGGTAAAGACAAATTTTTTCGAAGACCTTCTGTTGCTCAAATCAAAAAGTGTTGAACTAACGAAAGTTAGATAACAACCTAGCGCAGAAACACAAACAATTACAGCTCAATATGACGTATAGAGCTCTCTCATGAATTTTTACGGTGAAGCACATAAATCTGTTTCGGGACAGCAACTTTCCTAATCATTACTTCACTCTCATTAGAGGTTACTCTTGGCACAAAAAGCAAATAAAAAGGATAAGGAGAGGTTATTACAGAGGTAATAACTTCCAAGACTCATCTAAAACTCTTGGGTTATCTCCCAACAAGTACTTTTCTTTAACGCCTTTAAGTTCGGCATAAGAACCAAAGAAAGAATCAAGTGTTCTCAAATGAAGAAGCATTAAGACCAAATTTCTTGCCCTTACCTCTCTTATTTTTATTCTTAACCTTTGGGAAAATGTGATTGTGTGGTGGAGAAGAAAGGTGCATGGTCCACTTTCCCACATCTATTATTGCTGCAAGGAGTTCTAATAGGGATCTTCCAAGTGTAATTTGTCCTTTTCCTGCATATTCAATAACAAGATAATCAGTAGAAATCATTTTCCCAAGGATCTTTGTAAACACTCTTTTAGCTATTCCAATAGGAAATAAGGTAGCATAATTAGCAAGAGATATTTCTTTTCCTCCTTCAGTAAGCCCCCAAAGATTCAAAGATTCATAAATATCTCTAGGCATAAGACAAAATTCAGACATGATATCGCGGGCTTGAAAAGTTTCAGTGTTTATCTCAATCTTTACTGGAGGGAGCCACTTTGATGGTTCAGAATTTATTGGAACATAATTGTTATGCTCCCTAAGCGTATTATAGCAACTTTCTAAGCTAGTAGTGCTAGCCTCAAGAGTGTTCAACCTAGCAAATATTTTTGCGAAAGAAATATCAGTTTGGCTAGGCATAGTGTAAGTGAGGATCAATTTCTTTAAAGCATTAATGACATCATCCTCATTACATTGGAGGAAATATCCTCCCACAATAGAATCTAACGCATATCTATAGCAAAGAGCAATCCCAAGGTAAAAACTGCTAAGGAACAGGCCTTGAATCATTTTAGGCTCAGTCTTTTCATGTAGATCAGAGATTCTAGACCAAGCTTCCTTAAAACTTACCTCAATTCCTTGTTTAAAAGTGAGAATCATTTCCTCGGGTGACATAGTGATTGGAGCAAGGCTATACATAGTGGCAACTCAAGATAGGAACTAATTTTTGTGTGTTTTCAAATAAGAAAGCAAAACAAGTAAAACTATTTTTTTTGTGTTTTTGAAGAACAAAACAAGCAAACAAAGCAAAAAGAAAACTAAGAAAAACAAAAACAACAAAGTAAAGAGATTGCTTATGAGGGACTCCCCTTGTGAAGATGTCCTTGACTCCCCGGCAACGGCGCCAGAAAAGATCTTGATGCACTCGACGATCGACGTAGAGCTTATTGGGAACCCCAAGAGGAAGGTATGATGAGCACAGCAGAAAGTTTTCCCTCAATTATGAAACCAAGGTTTAATCGAACCAGTAGGAGCAAGGAAACACCCCAAAGGTGTTACTAGCTGAGCTTTGGCAGGGCGCACTACCGGTGCTAGTAGCAACATGGAGACCTGCACAACACAACAACAGAACATTGTCCCCAACTTGCGATGAGGTTATCAATCTCAACGTGTTTTGCGGAAAACAAAGGATTAAACGTATCGAATGGGAAAGAAGTAAAAGTTTGCAGAAAGTAAACACAAAGAAGTAAACAGTTGTAGATTGTATGTAAAGTAAAAGGACCGGGATCCATAGTTCACTAGAGGTGGCTCTCCTTAGATAGATAACATGCTGGGTGAACAAATTACAGCGAGGCGATTGACAAACACCGAGAAAGCAATATATGCATATACTAATCATCTTGACTCCTTTGAGACTTGATTGGGCATTACAAATAATACATAGACCGCCATCCAACTGCATCTATGACTAATAATCCACCTTCAGGTTATCATCCGAACCCCCTCCAGTATTAAGTTGCAAGAAACAGATTATTGCTTTACGAACTGCGCGTAAAGTAAACAATGCAATTGTTCTGTGAACAAAGGATCGTTGTTTTCTCGCTAGTAGCAACAGCACATCTAGTACCTTAGAGATTTCTGTCACTTCCCCAGATTACCAGAGGCATGAACCCACTATCGAGCATAAATACTAACTCTTGGAGTTGCTAGCATCTACTTGGCCAAGATAGCTACTAACAATGGAAAGCATGCAAGATCTCAAATAACAAAGACATAATAGAATCAATAATCAATCTGAAATAGCATCTCGATATCCATCGGATCCCCGCAAACACAACATGTATGAATTACAAATAGATGAGCTTGATCATGAACGGAGCTCACAAGATCTAAACATGAAAGCACAAAGGAGGAGAAACTAGCCGTCTAGCTACTACATGGATCCGTAGTCCAAGGATGAACTACTCACGCATCACACCGGAGGCTTGCATGGTGATGAAGAAAGCCTCCAGGGTGAATTCCCCTCTCCGGCAGGGTGCCGGGAAGACCTTCAGATCCCCCTGATCTATGGACAGAGACGACGGCGGCTACAGACTCTTTCATGGATTTTTGATCGGGTACTTAGGGTTTTCGTCCTGAGGGCAACTTATAGGCGGAAGGAGAGGCCGAGGGGTGCTGGGGTGGGCCATACCACCCCCTGGCGTGGGCCAAGCCTGGCCGCACGGCCAGGTGGTGTGGCCGTCCCCTGGCCCCTCTCCGTCTCGTATTCTGGCACTTGATCCCTTCCAGAAAAATAAGCACTTTGGCTTTTGTCCCGTCCAATTCCGAGAATATTCATTTTCTGACTTTCCTGGAACCAAAAACAGCAGAAAACAGGCAGCTGGCACTGTGGCTCTTGTTAATAGGTTAGTTCAAGAAATCATATGAAAAGTACTCCAAAGTTGGAACAAAACACAAGAAAGTGGGTACAACTAAGCATGGAACATCAAAAATTATAGATACATTTGCAATGTATCACCATGCTTGATATTGATTTGGCTTTATGCTTAGTATTCTTTGTTGTAGCATGACTTTTATAAACAATTGAGATTGCTTAATGTGCCTTTGAAGAATCATGCGTTGTTTTAGCATATTAAAGCATAATATTGTGGTATTCTCCTTTGATGCTTTATTTGGGTTGACTTGGCACATGCTCAGACCATGTTATGACTATTCCAAGTCACCATAGCCTTTATGATCCTTTAGTTTTCAACTTGTAATATCACTTTATGCTTTGATTAATCATGTTTTGTCGCTCTGCATGATTATGGCCATTATTACTCTCTTAGTTGGTCGCTCCCAGTCTTTTGCTAGCCTCCATAACCGAGTATGAGTTCTAGTCATGCATCCAATTCCTGAAACCAAGTTATTCCAAAGAGTCCACCATACCTACCTATTAGCATATGCTATTCCAAGTATATTCATGTTTTTATCTACCTTCCGAATTAAACTTGTTATGAGAAAACTAGTGATTAAAGCTCTCATGAACTTGATCGCACACTTTACTTTTCTTGCCCTTAATAAACTTGAACCATTGTGTCGTCTATGTTGCATATGCTTGCACTTATATGTTGGGGATTAGCAGAACCACGCTTTCCACATTGCACTTGTACTTTGTACCTAGTTGATATCATGCGCTTTTGTCTGTGGATGTCGTCGGTGTGAAATGAAAGGGGAGCTTGTAAGTCCATAGAGTTATGGATGTGTGTTAGAGAAACGCCTGGGCCGCTAGTCTAATCCATGCCGTCATGGTGGAAACTTGTAGCGTAACCATAATGAGCTGTCTATGAAGCATTCTTCTTGTAAAAAAGAGTCAGATATTGAGAAAAGAGAAAAAGAAAAAAAAGATGTGAGAAAAGAGGAAAGAGAGAAAAAAAGCACCATTTTCCCATGGTAAATAAGAAGATTGCAAAGACTCTCGTTGTCTGCTTGCCTTGTCATTTTGATATGGGGATTCTTCCGTATCATCAGGCAAGGGGTACCCCGTTGGCAGTTCTCTATGATCACATGTAGTTACAATGTCAAGAACTTATCGGTAACTAAACTTGAGTAGCATGAGGAGCGGCCCTCGTATTCAAGGGACATGAGATTTCCAACTTATACTTTGTCAAGCATAGACTTCATAGTTTGTTCACTTTAACCTTAACCACTTCAAGATGCTTATGATAGGGGCAATGAGAGCTGAAAGCTAATAAGTACCATAATTTTTGGAAGCTCTTTATGAAACTTGAATCCCTACTTCCTTCTATGAAGGCCTTTCTTTTAATTTTATGTTGAGTCTCCACCTTCTATCTTTATGCACCTACTTTGAGAGGATAGTGGCCATTCTTAGTTCTATGTGCATTGTCCCAAGACTTGTTGATTGATGCATAGCTTTGATATTGCTTGTTTTAAACTATTTGTATCTAGTCACTCTTATGAACTTTGAAGGTGTCCTATGCATTTATGTTTGCTACTCTATGAGGGATAAGCTGAATGCCACTATGCTGTGTTTTCTTTATGTGAAACAAACAAATGTCTTGCGAAGCATTGTTATTCATGAATCTTTTGTTTGTGCCTTTTCATGTTGCAACATGGTTGCTTTATCTTATTGTTAGAACTTTATCTTTCATGTTATGTTGAAGTACTATGATCCTAGCTATCAATGTTCACAAAGACTTTGATCAAGTTTATGATGGTGCATGTCACCTGATGTCTACGCACTTCTATTCTTGTAGACAGTTGTTGGGCCTCCAAGTGCAGAGGTTTGTAGAACAGCAGCAAGTTTTCCCTTAAGTGGATCACCCAAGGTTTATCGAACTCTGGGAGGAAGTGGTCAAAGGTATTCCCTCTCAAGCAACCCTGCAATCAACATACAAGAAGTCTCTTGTGTCCCCAACACACCCAATACACTTGTGAGGTTCATAGCTGCACTAGTTCGGCGAAGAGATAGTGAAATACAAGTGGTATGGATAATTATAAGTGGTACCGGTGGTGGAAAATAACTTGATGGCGTGGAAGAGACTAAAAGCAAACTAAAATAAAGATGAAAGCAAGCAAACATGTAACATATCTAATAGCAAACAGTGTTTTAGTGCTTAGAAACAAGGCCTAGGGATCATACTTTCACTAGTGAACACTCTCATATAAATATATTATCTTCATGATACTACTCTTAACTACTCTCCGGTTGAACACTCTAATCGATGGTAGGCCTATAACATCACTCCTCAAAGTAAGCCTTTCCCATCTAGATAACCCCACACTATCACCTTGAGTACTAGATGAGTCCAAAAACTCCACAATTTCATAGAAACATCCAACTCCAAGTATAACTCATAACAAGTATTTGTAATCTCTAGCCTAAGTGCCACCATGGTGAGCACGCTGTCACTTTCACACACATGGGGAGAGCAGAGATCTAATAAAGCACTTGAGTAGCAAGGTAGATCTTAGATTACAAGCTCATGATCACAATATGATCATGCATAGAGAGAGAGATGAACACATAGCTACCGGTAGAACCCTTAGCCTCGAGAGAGAACTACTCCCTCCTCACCATGGGAATCAGCAATGGTGATGGAGATGGTGGTGGAGATCGATGGAGATGGCTCCAAGGGTAATTCCCCGTCTCGGCAGGGAGCCGGAACAGAGACTTTCTATCCCCCAAATCTCCCCTTCGGTGGAGGCGACGCAGCAGAACTTTTCGTGGATTTCTGATTGACTACCTAGGGTTTTGGCTTCGGGAGGCTTCTTATAGGCCAGAGGGCAAGGTCAGTGGGCGGCCAGGGGGCCCACACCATGGCCTGGCGCGGCCTAGGTGGACCCGCGCCTAGGGATGGTGTGGCCACCCTATGGCCCCTCTCCAACTCTCCTTCTGGCTCCGTGAGTCTTCCGGGAAAATAGTAACTTGGGCTTTTGTCCCGTCCAATTCTGAGAATATTCATTTTCTGACTTCCTGGAACCAAAAATAGCAGAAAACAGGCAACTGGCACTATGGCTTCTTGTTAATAGGTTATTCCAAGAAATCATATGAAAAGTACTCCAAAGTTGGAACAAAACACAAGAAAGTGGATAAAACCAAGCATGGAACATCAAAAATTATAGATACATTTGCAATGTATCATCACCTCAAAAATTATTATTTCTTTTTATCACTTACCTACTCGAGGAAGAGCAGGAGTTAAGCTTGGGGATGTTGATACGTCGCAAATGTATCCATAATTTTTGATGTTCCATGCTTGGTTTTATCTACTTTCTTATGTTTTGTCCACACTTTGGAGTACTTTTCATATGATTTCTTGGACTAACCTATTAACAAGAGCCACAGTGCCAGCTGCTTGTTTTCTGTTATTTTTGGTTCAAGGAAAGTGAGAAAATGAATATTCTCGAAATTGGACAGGACAAAAGCCAAAGTTAGTTTTTCATCGACGGACACCAGGAGCTAGAATACGAGACGGAGAGGGGCTGGGGCCCGGCCACACCACCTGGCCGCGCGGGCTAGGCCTGGCCGCGCCAGGGGGTGGTATGGCCGCCCAGACACCCCCTCGGTCTCCCTCTTCGCCTATAAGATGCCTGCTGACCTAAAAACTCAGGGGGGTTCAACGTTTTTCCAGAAGGAGTTACGCTCCGCCGCCACCACCAGATTCCACGAAACAACACCAAAAACTCCGTTCTGGCACCCTGCGGGGACGGGGAATTGGAGGAGATCATCGCCAACATCATCACCATCGCTTCTCCATCGACCATCCATGTTTCCCCCATCTATGAGTGAGTAATCCCCCGCTATAGGCTATGGGGATTGTAGGGATTGGATGAGATCGTTCATGTAAGTGCATCAGATTGTTAGGGCATGGTGCCTAGTATCTTCTATTAGTGCTTTTTGACTTTGTTGCAACTTTTTATGCTTAATTCTTGTCACTAGGGCCCGAGTGCCATGATTTCAGATCTGAACATGTTATTGATTCATTATGATAGTATTGTTTATGGTCTTATCTACAAGTTGTATACACACGTTGTTGTCCGGAACCAATGGCCCCGAAGTGACAGAAATCGGGATAACCGGAGGGAATGGCTTTGAAGTGAGGATCACATGTGTTTACGGAGTGTTAATGCTTTGCTCCGGTGCTCTATTAAAAGGAGCACCTTAATTTCCAGTAGTTCCCTTGAGGCCCCACTACAAACGGGCTGGCAGGACAAAAGATGTTGTGCAAGTTCTCATTGCGAGCACATATGACTATATATGGAACACATGCCTAGGATTATCTAGTACTTGGATGCTTTATTTTATTTATCTACAATTGCCCTATGTTCTGATTGCTATGTGAATTGTCTTGTCCATGCAACGCCCGTCCATCCATCCCTATGCCTACCGCACTCGAATCCTACTGTTTACTGCTATTGTTACTACTGTCTTTGCTTTTACTACCGCTGTTACTTTACTATTCCTACTACAAAACTGTTGCTACTGATAAACTGATGTGAGCAAGATTGTTTACAGGTGCAGCTGAATTGACAACTCAGTTGTTAAGGCTTATAAATATTCTCTGGCTCCCCTTGTGTCGAATCAATAAATTGGGTTTCACTTCCCTCGAAAATACTGCGATACACCCCCTATACTTGTGGGTCATCATATGCTGGCAGCAAAATGGCTGTGTTTGTTCCTATTTAGGCTTTTTTGTGCAGGTTTTTCTTTTTGAGTTGCCAATGTTTCACCGGAATGTTGATTCATTTCTATTCTAGCGAATTTCTGTGAATTTTTGTGCTTATTAGTTCGATTTATTTGTGCGTTTAGAAAAATCGGCGGAGCAGGGCCCTTCTAGCGAGAAGCCCTTTTGGGAGCAGCAGGCGGAGATGGAATCCCAAGAGGACCCAGAATTTGTTCCGCGGGACGACGAGATGGAGGCGGACGAGGATATGTCATCGGGCGATGAGAAGATGGGGGACACCGATGGCAACGCCAGTAGCACTGATGGCAGCAGTGAAGCTGCTACGGACGGTGGTAGCACATCGAAGAAGGCCTAGAAGGAGCGGGCCCTAATCGTGGTCGACATCCAAAGGTCCATCATCACAAGCATGAATGATGAAGGTGTGCCTTTGGAGCCGGCCGAGTTTGTCACGGGTTACTCAAACCAGCTCACGGCAATCCTCCGGAACACCGTCACGATGAACACGGAGAACCTGAAGGCCGAAGAGAACAGGGGTTTCTGCATCCAGCTCTTCTAGAAGTTGCACACAAGATACGGGTTCCCGGGGGATGAGGAACACAAGTACAATAACAACAATCTCAAAGGGAATCCAGTGAACAAGTACGACCTCAATTAGATGACCAAGGCCTTATTGAATTGGAAAGTCCGGGTGAAGAAGCTGATTTTTGAGGATGAGCTAAGTTATTCGGAGGTCGTCAAGAGGGAGCCTCTGTCACGGAAGAACACTTCAAGGTGTTCAAGGCTAGATGTGAATCCGCCATGGGAAAGGCCAAGAGTCAGTACTTCAAGGAGTTGTACGAGAAGAACATTGGTACCCACCATCTCGGCTCCGGCGGTTATAGAGCTACGGTTCCCAAATGGGAGAAGGAGGATGCCGACACTCGTGCAAAGGGGTTGACACCTCCCTTTGATGACATAAAAGAGAAGCAGGCAAAGCACTTTGTCAGGGCCCGGTTTGCCAAGCCGAAAGGGAGTTCTGATTATTCGTCGGAGCCCATCGGCCCCTTCATATGAAGGTGACGGACTTCATGAGAAAATATGTAAGTAGTTTGCATGCAAGTCAATTAATTGCATTCACGATTAATCAATGAAGTCCAGTTTTCTGATCAAATTCTTCGCATTCCTTGTGCGCAGGACGAGGAGTGTAGGAGCTCCTCATCCCAGGAGTCGGTGCCTGTCGCCAAGTGGGACACCACTTTTAACAGGGCGCAGAACCGGACCAAGAATGTCGAGCCCTGGCGGCCCCGTCGTTGGTTGGTCGTGTGGTTGGCTTTGGCGGCATAACATAGTCCGAGTACTATGGCACCACGAAGCGGAAGGGAAGGAAGGTCGAAAGTGCCCAGGTAAGACACCTAAGGGAACAGGTGGAAGCCTTTCCCAATATAGTCCAAGATGCCGTGAACCAGGCTGTGTCAGCTACCGAGACAAAGTTCCAAGAACAAGTTCATACACAAGTCCAGGCACAAGTCCAGTCACAAGTGAAGGATAAGCTTAACACCATCCTTCCTGCCTACATGGAAAAGTACAGCAAGTGGCAGAAGGGTGCTAGAGAAGGGCCGCCACCGGTTCCCAACCTTGAAAGCGCCCAATCGGACAACGTGGCGCGGCCGGAGGCGCTAGTGACTCCTCCAGAGCTTAACTTGCCCGATGCGGCGAAGGCGCCGTCCCCCACCACCGTGCCATCAAGCAGCCACTCCACCACTTGCGCGCTCAAGCCTGCCGGCGGCGGTGCCTCGACCTTGGTCGAGTTCGACGCCCTCAAGGTAACTAACTAATTAAGGCGAGAGTTGGGAGGCTTAACCACACCGATGACTTGATCTTCGTTTTATCGACGCCCGGCCTACATGTCTTTCATAGGGAGACACTCCTTGCACTCTAATGCACTGGGTGGGCGGCCAGTTGAAGGATGTTGCCAAGGGTACTATCGTTCAACCGGAGAACCGCAAAATGCACAATGTCACAATGCCACCTGACATGATGAGGTCAGATACAATATGGTGCTTCCAGGCTACGAGCAAGTGGAACCTCCCTCTCAACCTCAAGGATGGGATGATCAAGAGACGGCGGTGGTCCTCAATACCGGCTTCGGCTACTTGTACCTATGGCCAAAGAGCCAGATCCATTTGGGGACGGAGGACTAGCTCAACATAACCCAGAGGCAACACATCCAGCATAGTCAGCACATGATGAAGACTTCGAGATGGCAGGCTTGGACAACATGGCATAGGATCCCTATGATGATGATGGAGAAATTGATCTGAACTTCGGTGACCAGTTTGTTAATACAAGGTTTTCTGATTGGTATGAGTCGGGACCATCAGGTACACATCAAGTTGCCGATACCCAACCAGCACCGAGGAAACTCCCTTGCCAGGTGCGTCTCTTCCCAACTAGTCAGGAGACGCCGCAACGCGCCCCCTTCACCGAGCCTCTGATGCCAGCAGTTCCTTTGATCGGCCCCAACACCCTTCATAAGGTGATCGGTGAGGTGAACGCGGTGGCCGATGCCCCAAAGGGCAGGAAGCAGGGTCGCAAAAGGAAGCCTAAGGTTGACCGGAGCAAGGGTCCAAATCGTGTTCTCCGGGCTTGATACGTCCATTTTGCATCACTATTCTATGTCTTAATTCACTATTATTCATTGATATATTTCGTATTGAGAGGTGATACTTATGTTATTTCATCTGTTTTTGCATGGTTGATGACTTTTGGAGCATGGACCGCTGCAGTCAGGATTCTGATGGAAAAGGTGTTGTTTGGAGGCAAAATTCGCGAAGATCGGAAAATTCGAGAAAATATACGGAAAATTCTATTTTTCCAGAACACTCGGGATGCTAGAACATGGAGTGGAGGTGGGCCACAGGGGGCCCACACCACCCCATGGCGCGGGCAGGCCTAGGCCGTGCCTAGGAGTGGTGTGGACTCCCTGGCCCACTCTAGCCTCTCTCCTCTGGTGTATATCATCCCCACGAAACCCTAAGACTCGGGGAGCGACCACAGAAAGATTCTGCCACCTCTGCGGGGCGGAAAACACCGAGAGAGAAAGATCTCTCCAGTAGACAGATTTCTGCCGGGGGAATTCCTTCCCAGAGAGGGGAGATCGTCGCCATCAACACCACCATCAAGATGGACTTCATCGAGATCATCATCATCACCACCACCATCATCACCATCAGCCCCTCATCACCATCTCCATATTGCTGTAACAATTGGTTGAATCTTGATATAGTTCATAGGGGAAACTTTCCCGGTGTTGATTACTCTTTGTAGTTGATGCTATTGGGTGAACCATTGAATTATTGTTTATGTTCAGATTGTTATACATCATTATTCCATCTCTGATCATGATCCATATGATGTCTTGTGAGTAGTTCGTTTTGTTCTTGAGGACATTGGAGAAATCTTGTTGTTCGTAGTGGAGTTGTGTTTTGAAAGATTCAATAGCTTGTTATTTAAGTTGTGGTGTACTTCTTCTAGTGGTGTCATGTGAACGTCGACTACATGACACTTCACCTATATGGGCCTAGGGGAATGCATTGTGTATTTGGCTACTAATCGTAGGGGTTGCCGGAGTGACAGAAACCTGAACCCCCGTTAGGAAACCATTGCACAAGGGACGTAAGGGTCTTAGAGTTTAAAGTTGTGGTTAGGTTTTACCTTAATTACTTTCTTGTACTTATAGATGTTTGCAAGGGGTTTAATCACAAGTATGTATTAGTCTTGGATGGGGCGGTACATTAGCACAGGTTCACCCACACAACACTTAGGAAGCTAAAGAAGATTAATCGACTATATGAAGCGAAAGCACTTGATAGTCTTCCCATGTGTCCTCGAGAACGTTTGGTCATCTATAGAAATACAACCGACTTGTCCTTTGCTGCATAAAGGATTGGGCCACTTGCTGCATTTATTCCTACTGTCTTCTATTTACTCGTACTTTGTTTACTTGCTTTATCGAAAACCCCTAAAAATCCGTTTGTTAAATATTTGCAGAGAATTCCTAATCCATACCACTAGCCAGCACCTTCTGCTCCTCGTTGGGTTCGACACTCTTATCGAAAATACTGCGATACACCCCCTATACTTGTGGGTCATCAGGGCTCAGCACGGCCATGCGGGACAAGCCAGGAATCAGCAACACGTGGCAGGTGCACCCATGATGTGTAACTCGTTGCTCGAGGTCGCAGGCTCTCAAATGCGCAATCTTCATTATAGCTGTCTCACAATTGAGGAGCGCCGCATTCGCGAGAACGATCAGTCGTACCTTGTTTTCAAGGCTAAGGTGCCTTATGTTCCATGCTTCGTCAGTGTACCCCTAGGGATATCTTCTACCTATGGCATTCCGACATCTTCAACATGTTGAACGGGTTCCGGCTGCACAATACCCTGGTCCGGCTATTCTCCCTCAAAATGGCCATGTAGAACACCAGAGACAAGATCCGGGGCATCCAGATAGTGGATCCCTACTTCATGTGTGACATTGTCCTGAAAGATGCCGAGGACATAGCACTAGCGACCAACTACCTCTCAACCTTCCTGCAAACATACTCGGACAAGGATGTGATTCTCCTTCCCTACCATCCCATCACGGAGGATGATCAGACAGGCTGCATACTCATATGCTTGAATTTGAAACACTCAACAGCCGTGTACCTCGACTCAAATAGTGCGATCCCGAAAAACTACACCAATATCGAGAACATTCTTGATGGTGCTCTCACCAGCTACGTCGCAGCAGGAGGCGTCAAACCGGCAACACCACATGTGAAGTTCGGTGTGCACGTGTTCTGCCACAACACCAAGTTTGCCTGGGTCAAGCAGCCATCTGGCAACATGAAGGATACCTTCTACGCCATTTACCACATGAAGGCCTTCTTCAATGACATGGAGAGCAAAATGCTGCCATCTGACCTCGCGAAGTGGGCTGAAAGGCTTGCCATAATACATGATCACAACCTCAGGCATCACTTCTTCCAGGAGGAGCTCGCGACAATCGTGCACCAGGGAGTCATGAAATCCGGGGGCACCTTCTACGGTGCCCATACACCGCCCAACAGGGAGATAGACAAATGCTTAGCGCAGCAGGGTGACCACAGGACGTTCATGCAGATTGCGAAAACTCGGCCAGGCTTCATCAATGCCCCCCTAAAGCCGACTCAACAGCCGAACAATCTTGATGATTGCATTGCCTGGGTAGCTAGTTGTTAGTTCTGAACTCGTGTTGTAACCTCTTATCACTATGTTAAACCTGCCTAGAAAAACCTCTAGAGTATGTTTCGTCAATCGTTGAACTTGATTGTGAGCGACACTAACTAGTTATTTGTGTTATGAACTATTTTAAGTGCTTGTTGCTATTCATTCGTTATTGCCGCCCTACTTCTTGTGGTTTGATTTCTTTGTCTTTCATCGAAATGTTGATGATTAAAACGTGTTGTGGCGTCATGTGTGTGACAATGTCGTTGTTGGATCTGGTGTGCCAAGTATACTAGAGGTTTGTCCATATACTCTACTTGCTGCACCAGATCCATCAATGGCATTGTCATTTTCCATGCCCAAGCTAAGTATGAGGCAACTATTTCATCTCATAGCCCCAAAGTCGAAAGAGGACAAATAGTTTCGAGATTCATATACATAAGACATAATATGTCTAGTGGCAAGCCAAGGAAAGGGTTCTGGGTCCACGACAACGACTCCTTTAGATACACCAAACTCGAAATGAGTCATTGCCGTGGAGACCGAATCCTTTCCTTGCTTTGCCGCTAGACATATCATGCCCATGCTATATGAATCATGGAAGTATTTCTCTTCTTTTGTCTTTGGCGATACGAATAGATTAGATAGCGTGAATTAAATGAAATGGTGAAGTATTTAGTTTCAAATATCTCATTGTAGCCCCAAAGTCGAAGGGAAAGGCCTTGCTTCACTATTCGTATAGCATTGGCGACATTGTTATATGAATCGTGGAATGATTTCATTCCTTTCGTCTTTGGAAATATAATGAAATGATAAACTATTTCATCTCATAGCCCCAAAGTCGAAAGAGGACAAATATTTTTGAGATTCATATACAAAATACATAATATGTCGAGTGGCAAGCCAAGGAAACGGTTCTGGGTCCATGGCAACGACTCCTTTAGACACACCAAACTCGAAGTGAGTCGTTGCCGTGGAGATCGAATCCTTTCCTTTCTTTGCCGCTTGACATATCATGCCCATGCTATATGAATCATGGAAGTATTTCTCTTGTTTTGTCTTTGGCGATATGAATATATTAGATAGCGTGACTTAAATGAAATGGTGAAGTATTTAGTTTCAAATATCTCATTGTAGCCCCAAAGTCGAAAGGAAAGACATTGCTTCACTATTCGTATAGCATTGGCGACATTGTTATAAGAATCGTGGAATGATTTCTTTCCTTTCATCTTTGGCGATATAATGAAATGATAAACTATTTCATCTCGTAGCCCCGAAGTCGAAAGAAGACAAATATTTTCGATATTCATATACATAAGACATAATATGTTAAGTGGCAAGCCAAGGAAAGGGTTCTGGGTCCACCGCAACGACTCCTTTAGACACACCAAACCAGAAATGAGTTGTTGCCGTGGAGACCGAATCCTTTCCTTGCTTTGCCACTTGACATATCATGCCCATGCTATATGAATCATCGAAGTATTTCTCTTGTTTTTTCTTTGGCCATACGAATAGTATGAGGCATGAATCCAAGTCATTCTTGGTTTGCTTTTTTTGGTCTTTCTTCGAAATGCAGATGAGTAGAACGTGTTGTGGTGTCATGTGTATGACTATGCCACTGTTTGATCTCATGTGCCAAGTAGACTAGTAATTTGAGCATATACTCTACTTGTCGCACGAGATCAAACAGCGAGCATTGTTATTTCCATGCCCAACCTAAGTATGAGGCATTAATGCAAGTCATTCTTGGTTTGCTTTTTTGGTCTTTCTTCGAAATGCCGATGATTAGAACGTGATTTCTTACATCTTGTTGCACCCATATATATATGCATGATCTTATCTTTTGAACTTCTATTGCTTTGCACTGACATAGATAATATCATCTATTTCGTGTATAGGAGATGGCGAAGAAGTGCTATGTCGTGTACGCCGGCAAGGTTCCAGGTGTGTACGAGGAGTGGGAAGACTGCCAGAAGCAAGTGAACAAATTCTCGGGCAACAACTACAAAGGCTACAAGACTAGAGAGGTGGCAGAAGAGAAGTGGAGGAGGCACGTGAGGAAGAAGTGGAGGAACTTCCTCGTGATCACAACCTTGTTGCTCTTCATGGTAGGTTATGTGCTCTACTTCATCTAGATAGAGATCCGTCGACAGAGTTGTAATGTGATTGTGAACTTGTACTCGGAGGTGTGAACTTGTGACACAAACACTTGGTGTTGTGTGAAAACTTGGCACTTGTTGATGTATGAACTCGTATGTCGCGATTGATGTGTAATGTACTTGTATTCATGCTGGTTCTATTATACTGTATTCTGGACTATATTGTATATTTGAATACCTGTAAACTGTAATTTGAAAATGGCTGTAAAACTTGAATTTCGAAAATATACCCGAGGCGCATATGGGAAGTATAGGAGGCGCATATTGGGTACTACCGGAGGCGCATACCATAACATATGCGAGGCGCATATCACATGCGCCTCCTATAATTCATATACGCGAGGTGCATATACATGCGCCTCGCGTATATGAAGTATAGGAGGCACATGATATGCGCTTCGCATAACAGATACTAGAGGCGCATATGATATGCGCCTCGCGTAGCAAATACTAGAGGCGCGGCGCTAGAGGCCTATACCATATGCGCCTCGGATGGGGTTCCAGGTGCGCCTCGGGTAGGGTTTTCTCTAGTAGTGTGTCTTAAGTGATTCCTAAGTTGATCACTGAACCAGAATTAAGTTTGTACATAAATGGAAAGAAACAATATAAGTGGCATAGATGCATTTTATGCACTAGGATCCACATAGATATAGAAGTATAAAGGCTCCATCTGATGCGATGTATAATATTATGGCGGGGCTAGTTTGCTTTTAACGTAGAATGATGTGTCCCAGGGCCCAGTGCCCATGAGGAAGCCGGTTGATCTAACGTCACTGTAAGCTCCTGGAATCTGGCCTCGTTCTGCTGACATGACTACAGTATATACACAAAGGATATCAAAGTGTGTTTCGAAGTTTAGATGACAATAGTGAAAACGACCGTCATTATAAACACTAGAAACAAAGTCTCACTTTGTCACCAAATAAATGCTTTGACCCATTATATGATAATGATGTGAATGTCAAAATTAGGAAGACATTAACGATTTTCAAAAGACATAATGATCTGGTAAAACAGAACATGGATAGACGTTTCCCATGAGCATGCATGATCTGTAAACGCATATGGTATATGGTTTATATGAGTAAAATGTTATCTATATTATTTGTACACTAGTGCAGGTGGGTGACTGAAGGAGATATGCCCTAAAGGCAAATAATAAATAGGTTTTTATTGTCATGTCTCAATTAGTTTATAATAGTTTCTATTGTGCTATAATTGTGCCAAGTAGAAACATTGGTACAGGCGTGGTATGAAACAACCAAGTCCCTAGTAGCCTCTATTCATACTAGTTCGTTCGTCATGAGCATGATCTAGGTTTCAAGATCATGGGCATTTATGCCAATTGACAATGGGGTTATATCATTAGAGAATGATGTCATGGACATTCCTCGAAGGATTGCAACACGATCAAGTCATATAAGTTCATTGTTGCAACTGCTATACCTAGACTCCTTTTCCTTAGACCGTGAGCTCATATTACTCACTATTTCCCATGGCTACTTAGACTGCATCAACCGTCATCTGGTAATACGGTGGCCATAAAGGTGAGATTACATCCATAAATGTCGCAACATGTAAATCGGTCACAGGGATGTAATATCACGGTAACAAGAAAAGCAAACTTGTTGTTAACAAGATTGAACAAGCTATGTGATACCAATGATCGTATCTCGGACAAGTCGTATGAAGAAACAAAAGGAATTGGATGCTACATTTACCGGTTCAAACGACATTGTCATCAGGAATGCATAGGGGTCACATGGACATCCCTGGTCCCTCTGTTGATCATTGATATAGATCATGGCTAGAGCATTCCCAAGCCGTGAGAGGATACACTTAAGGGTACGATGAGAGCGATCATTTGTAAGACGGAATCACAGTAGAGAAAGAGAAAGCCGAAATTGTTTCGCAGAGAAATCCGAAGCTATTCGGAGAAAGAATAAAGGATCGGAATCATTCTGGGAATTCCGAAGTTGTTCGGAGGATATAGAAAGGGGAACTGAAAGGTGTTTCGGGTTGAATCAGGTTTTGTAATATGTATTTACATATTAATTAGTGTAATTAATATTAAATATAATATTAAAATCTAATTTGAAGGGTTATTCTACTAATGGGCCAAACTTCCTAGTGAATAAGGGGCCATGAGGGAAAACCGAAAGAGGGAAGGGATAAGGCCCAACCGCCACAAGGGGGCCCACCCGGCCAGCCTAGGGCTGTGCGTTGGGTGGGGCCCACCCCTGGCCGGCTGGCCCATGAAGCCCTAAGGGCCCATGCGCCTCCCCCTCCCCTCTTCCCCTTATTTAGTCCCACATGGCTTAGCCTTTGAGAAAGGCACACCCCCTTAGCCTATATAAAAGGGATGCCCATGGGTGGGATGAGACACACCAATATTTGGAGAAGTATTTTGGTTGACTTCCTCCTTTCCTCTCTCTCCAGCCCTTGTGACCATGGCGCCCAATTTGGGCTGTGTGAACGAGGCACACCTGCAGTATGTCGTTGCGTTGCAGCGATTCCTAGCCGGATATCAACTTCCACACTCCCGGCGGGATCGGGGAGCCGGAGGTATCATCGTGCACCGGATGTGTACGAAGACACGAGGCGCAACACTTGGAGTGCTTGAATGTCGTGAGCCGGAGCTACTGCACGATGAAATTTTGCGGTTCCAACGTAGGAAATTTTTTGTTTTCTGCTGCGGATCCCCTTCAGCATACGTCTAGTTTCATGACGAAAAGACCTCGCAGAGAGATGACATCACGAAGACAACGTAACATGTCCACACGTTGTGCTAACTAAATAGATCAGTTAACGCGCGTATGAAGAGAATACAGTAATAGGTAGAGATCATCGCAGTCTTTGGAATATAGTACAAATGTAGACACCATAAAAAATTTACACGAAAATGCGCTAATCTGACGGATGGTTTATTTCACATACACATACATGATTTCATTTACACACGGACGATGACACAACAAATTCTTAAAAATAAAGTCTACTAATCCTAGCCTATGCCGTATTTACGCTACGCTTCTTAGCATCGTTGCTCCTTGGATCGAGCCATATGTTATCATTTTCTTGCTTTCTATACTAACTACTGTATTTTCGACAAAGAAGGCGCTAAATTATACAGAAAGAGAGAGAATGATTAAACAACGAAACCATTGGAATGTATCCAACTCTACAAAGCAAAATAGATCTAAATCTCTCGAGCGCTTACCAAGTTTAAGGAACACGTGAACACTGCAGATGCTGATCCCATAGCCGAATCCTGATGGATGCCAAGGAGAAACAGAAAGAAGAACATCAGCGCGATAGAAGACACAGTAGTCTAAGACTCTAACGAACAAAATGTGAAAAAATACCTCGTCCAAGAACATGCGATGAAACACTCGTAATCTAGCAAGCTATCACCTCCTGAAAGCGCAGTAGGCAGAAATGTCAAAGTATAACTCTGAAGGATACTCATAAATAAAACAAGCAAAAAATGAAAACTATCCATGATGACGACAAACCACAATACGATGAATAAAGGACGAATGCGCGCTGAAAGAGTGAAATCTATGCATTTGTCGGGGAGAAACCTAAGACGCAAAAAGGAAACGTCATGTAACATCCCAAAACTTCAATCCAAGCTTATCAAGATCTAAATCATCAAAATTTAGAGTTAACAAAAACTTTTCCAAATTAAAAATGAAAGTATTCATGTGTATGTGCATTTAAATTAGGAATTGATTTGAATTGCCATGGTTCTGTGATTCTTTGGTTGGAAAATGTTTCTTAGGTGATTTAAACATCATCAACATCATTCCCAAACTTTTACTAAAGAAAATCAAATCAAAAATAATTAAAAAGGAGGAATGATCATTTTGGCCATTTTAATCCACCACATTACTTCGAGTGTTCCTAGCACTCATTTCTTAACAGAAACAATTCATGATCTTTGCACCCCTTGATAGTACACATAATGAGCTACCAAGGCCCACCTTTTGATCTGCTAAAAACATTCTTTTGCTTATTTTAAATGGCATGTGAAAATTGAATTCAATGCATATGCATAGATCACCCCTATTTGAAAAACCATCAAAATGAGCTCCACTTTCAAAACCCTTGCAACCAGAGACTACCTAGCACTAGTGTAGATCACCCAAAAATTTTGAAACCAAAATTCAAAAGTTTACTTCTTGCGGCCATTTTATCAAACAGGTGGTAGGCACAAATCTTGCCAAATTCAAAACAAAATTTTGAGCACTGATTTTGGTCACCATTTGGGCCTAACTCGGCCCCCTTGTCACCCTAGTGCACCCCCTACTCTTGCTAGCCCGGCCAAGCCCTGTGCACACGACCAAATGGTCATGGCCATTAAGGCCGAGCACCTTGAGCACCCTCACCGGCGACATCGCGCCACAGCAGCCGCCAGCCTCTCTCACCTTGTCCAGCACATCGCCCGTGGTCCACCTCCACCGTCCAACCAGCCGCAGCTCAGAGACAGAGACCAGAACGGCCAGGAACCGCCACGCCCGGAGCTGGTCGATCATGCCGACGCCGCCCGCACAGCGCGCCCTCTCCCCGCGTGCACAGACCGCCCCTCAGCCGCAGCCCGCGCCTACCGCTCCGCCAGGACCTAGGGAACACCCAAGACACCCCCACTGGCCGCCCAACGCACCCCAGCCACCGCTCGCCGTCGAACCCGCAGCCTCTACCGCCCAGAGCGCGTGACACTCCCGACCAGCACAGAGCTCTCCTTGCCGCGCCTTTAAGCCTCAGCGCACCACTAGGAGACATGCCACCGTCCCCTACCTCGATCCACACCACTAGCCCCCTATGCCCCCCTCGCCGGAGTTGCCTGCCCACACCGCTCGGTCTCACCGTCGGGCCTATATAAGCCGTCCTCCCCAGCCTCATTTCTCCACACTCACTCACTCCCCACCTCTCACTGAACCTCACCCACCTCTCGCCGACGCAGCTCGAGCTCTGCCTCGCCGGAATTGGAGCGGAAGCCGCCGCAGCAGGAGGAGAAGGGTGCCTGCGATTTAGGGCACCCCAAGCTCCGCCGCAACCGCGCCTCTCCTCGCCGTCGTCTTCCAGCCCGTTTTCCCGCCTCACCGACCTTGCTGGAGCCCTGGTACGTCCCCGGTAGACCCCCACCGAGCCAGAAGGGTTCGAGCTCGCCGGCGACCTGTTCGTCGTCGACGACGAACCTCAGCCGTAGATCCCACTTCTAATCCTACGGTCCACAGCACGCGTACCGTTTCGTGTGTTAAGAGCCACTGACCAGTGGGACCCCCCTGTCAGCTGAGCCCCACGCCGCAGAGAGCCACTGGGCCGGCCCATGTTCGTTCCCGCGCAAGCCCAGCCATTCAAAATTGGATTTTTCTTTTTAGAGTTAATCTTAGTTCTGTCCACTACTTTAAAATTCAATTCTGGGAGTTTTACAAATCCAAATTGCATGAAACCAATTTTGCCTGAAAGTATTTTAAATGATCTATCCAAGCCCGTTGGATTTAATGCAAATAGAGTTGTAGATCTCTCCTAATAAAAATAACAAAACAGAAGCATTCGCAACTTGCAACATTTTTATAAAATCAACCAAGTTAGCTTTTGAGTTGATTCCAACTCTCAAAAATCACATTTCATCATATCTATCTAAATATGTAATAATATTAAGGTTTACATGCAGTGACATTGGACTAGTACCAAAATAGTGCTATATAGGCATTTCTAGTCACTTTAAATCATTAAATAATGAACTTAAACCAAAGTAATTATGATCCAACCTTTAATTCTCATTTCCCATGTGTTAAGATATGGGGTGATGACATGTGTCAATATGATCCCCTATTTTAAATGGAGAATATTAAATTTTAGTTAATGTTTCAATGAGTAGAAATTACTTTTCTAAAATAAAAAGGATGAAACTATTGAATTAAACTTGTGATGCTTGTGATGATAATAGATCATCAAGTGTGTGTCTTAGAATGCTATTTAGCCTAGTTAAATATTGTTTGGTGATTGTGTACTCCGTTTGTATTTATAGACGATAGTACCGACCAAGCTTTCGAGGAGGAGGAGTTCTACCAAGAAGAAGAAGAAGAAGAAAACTTCAACCACTGCACCAACCAAGGCAAGCCACCATTAACAATGCAACCTAACCCTTGCAAGTTTCCTGCTTAGAAAGCTAGGATCAAACTAGATGATTTAGCAAAGATGCTTTAGGCATGCTTTGATCACACCCCTTTGACTATTAGTTACCCCAAGTCTTATTTACAAGTTTTACCTCCCTTAGTTTACACAAAGTTCTTTACTTGTTTTGAAGGTAGCATAAAGAGTATAAAACTTGACCTAGTTAGAACCCCTTTAGATGTCATTCTATGGCATGAGATTGAACCCATCTTTTCCACCTTAGTGAACACTCTTAACTTAGTAGTTTAGAGTAGATCAAAAATTTGAGTCACTTTAGATGGGAACACTTGGTGAAAATGAATTATGAAATCCTTGGAATGATGAGTCATTCTATTGAGATGTTTTGACATGTGTTGAGAAACACAAATGGTTTATGATGATCAAAATGTTGAGGCATGAGCCTTAACTTTTTTTATAAAACTGATGGTTGGATTCGGATGCGATACCATTCCAAATTTACCGTACAACCACACTACCTGAATTGGGTAAGGCTTAGCTGGAAATTTATATGCATTAGTATTAGTTCCCTCGCGGGAGAGGTTTGAGCTGAGGCTACCTCTCATGATGTCCACCTATGCAGTGCCCAAGATGACTGATGGTCATGGTTAGGAGGCCATGCTCATAGGAGAGGTGCTTATACTAGGGTGTGTAAAGGGAAGGTTATGTTTCATTCTCTACATACTAAGTATGATGATTCAGGGTTATCCCTGACAGATGTATCGAATCTTGTGGTGAAAGTGTACCACCTCTGCAGAGTGTCAAACTATTCGAATAGCCACGTCCGCGGTTATGGACAGTTGGAATGGCCATACTGTTTCGTTGTCAAATGTTTTCCAAACAACTTATGAAATGAATGATGAACTTTGACTTGACCACAACAGGGTTGTGTTGATGACAATAGCTTCCCAACTTAAGTGATTCTAGAACTTTACTTTATCTTTCTTTGCTTCTGAACTCAGCTTAGGTTTCAAACTTAACTTTATAGTTAAACATAGAGTTAGCACTTTAACTTTAGAACTATCCTACTTGTTAGTGGTAGTTTGCGAGTACTTAAAGAGTACTCATGGCTTTTGTCCCTGGCTATTATCATGGCCAGACTATGAAGGAGACTATCAAGATGATGGCCAACATGACGGCTATGATAACTAGGACTATCTGCCTTCGTCAGCATTGCTTGTGCCCTTGAAGATGGACCCCACCGCTACGCTTATCTTCTATTTCCGCTGCTTGTTGTATTAAGACTGGATCATGAGATCCTTATTTGTGTAAGACCTTATGTATGGTTTGTAATGGATGATGTACTGTGATATCCAATCCGTTATGTCTCACAAAAATGGTAATCCTGGGATTGCGAGGTATGGCATAACGGGCATCTGGGATTAAAAATCCGGGTGTTGACAAGTTGGTATCAGAGCCATCCTGACCATAGGAGACCCTAGTTAGAATGGACGTTCAAACAAAAACTTACTTTCCAAACCAAAGTGAGTATTTATAAAAAACTACCTCCTCTCTTAGCCTTGTGGATTCATTCTTTTTCAAAAATTCATGTTCCTCAAAATTCTTACACTACTACTTAAAATTTTACACACTTGATCACTTCACTAACTTCCGCATCCTTAACTCTTGTAGATGGAGACTCAGTTCAGCAAGTTTTACCAGTTGGGAAACGGAGGTCAGCTGATCTTCGAGAGGGATCTGGATTCACTGTCAGAGTTACTGGGACGCCCACATCCGGAGTTTCTTGGAGCTCAACTTCCAGGACCCCCAGGAGGAGACCTACAGTGGCTAGTCACCGCAGATCTTAGAGGAAGCATTGAAGCACCAACTTCTGGGAGAATTCAATTCTCCGTGAGAGAGAACAACTGCCTAGATGGATTAGCCAGGGCAA
Source organism: Avena eriantha (assembly GCA_910589775.1). NCBI lineage: Eukaryota > Viridiplantae > Streptophyta > Magnoliopsida > Poales > Poaceae > Avena > Avena eriantha. The sequence goes on along the minus strand of OU342745.1, from coordinate 7,377,587 downwards.
TGCATGAAGCTCTCGCACGTCTATGTGCCCTCAGCGTCAACCAAATCCAAGGAACCCGTTTTGCCCACTATGCAAGACATGACTTCATGGGAATGCCGATGGAGATGCCAAGTCATCCAGCACCGAAGCGCCAAGTGGAGAAGCTTGACTTCCTGTTATGACCGTCAGAAGGAGCTGGACAATGCTAGGGAGTTAGCCAACCAGAACCGTGACATTGCCGACCAGAAGGCCCAGACTTTCGCACTGCTTGTCCAGGATCGCCAGTCTCTCGCCGCTAGCGTGCAAAGAAGGATCGCACCATCGCCCGTCTTTGCAAGAAGGTGGCCGACCTCGAGAAGACAGTCAAGGAGTAGGCAGCCCAGCTTGAGCGAAAGAAGAAGAAGATGAGGGTGAAGACATCCAGGGAGACATGGATTCTTACCTCAGCAATGATGATGACTTTATGGCGGAGGATGTCGTGGACTTCTACACTGACGATGAGGACTCTGACTTCATCGACGATGAGTAGATGCACTAGAGCACTATCGTAGCATGAGATGTATCGGTCCCACTGTATCGTAGCTTGCAGAATGGTTCTTCAAACCATCTGTTTTCCTTTATTTGTTGTGGTGTGTGTTTGTATCGTGTGTTGCTTGCATGAATGAAATGGAGTTAGTTGAAAAACCTAAGTCTAACTCAAAGTTTTAGCTTTGAAAACCCAAAACCATGAACGGTAGAAATTCCCTCTTACCCCTATATCCATCTAAATCTTCAGATGACTCGTGGAAACCAAGGAGGGAGCAGCTCGTCGCAAGACCCAATGCTACAGATCTTGCAGAATCTCATCGCAGACCGTGAAGCAACCAGGGCAGAACGTCAAGCCAACTTAGCAACACTTCAACATATCGCCCAGATGGCCCTCAACAACCAAGGGCATGGAAATCAGGATCACCGGGGATCCAAACTCAAAAAAATTCAGAACACCAATCCCCCAATCTTCAACCAATCTGAAAACCCATTAGATGCTGATGACTGGTTACAGACCATGGAAAACAACTTAGAAGTTGCAAGAGTTGATGAAAATGAGAAAGTTCTCTTCGCCACCCACTATCTGGCAGGAGATGCAAGAGCTTGGTGGAATAGCATTCGCAATATGAACCATGGTCAAGTGATGACATGGGAAGCCTTCAAAGGCAAGTTCAGCCGCACCCACGTGCCGCAAGGTCTATTCAACAGAATGAGAGATGAGTTCCGCGAATTGAAGCAAGGAAGAATGACTGTGGTGGAGTATCATGATAGATTCCTGTCACTTGCCAGATATGCATCGGATGAGATCACCACGGAGGCCAAGAAGAAGGAGAGATTCCTGAACGGACTGCATGATGAGATGCAGACAGTCCTCGTCAACATCTGTTTCCAGGATCTCGAAGAGCTAGTCGACTCTGCCATTCAGATGGAAGGGAAGATTAACCAGGCAAACGACAACCGCAAGCGTCATATGATGTAGCAGTCTGGATCCAGTAGTCACCACAAGTACCATCCCAACCCTTCACCAGGATATGCACCTAGGAACAACCGACCCCCAACGTCTCGCCCAAGCTACCCCAACCGTAGCGGAGGCAGTGGGAAGCCCGGAGAAAACAATCACAACTCCGGCAATGCCAAAAATTTCAACCGTGCACCTCCCAAGATCCACAACAACAGCAACAACAACAACAACAACACTGCACCCAGAACTGGCAGCAATGTTGTGCCTGTCGCAGTCAAGGACAAGTCCCAGATCACTTGTTTCGAGTGTGGAGTGAAGGGTCACTACTCCAATGAGTGTCCCAAGAAGACTGCAGCCAATGCCAATGTGAATGCCCTAGCTCAGCAGCAACGTCGTGTTCAACCAGGAAGGAGATTTGCCCAGGGAACCCTCACAACCGCAACGGCTGTCTCTTCCACATGAACGCAGAAGAAGCCCAGGAAGCGCCAGATGTAGTGCTGGGTATGTTTTCTGTCAACTCAGTTTTAGCAAGAGTATTGTTTGATTCGGGAGCATCGCATTCATTTGTCACCGAAGAATTTGCATGCACTAGTAAGATTCACCCAACCAACTTGAAGCATGTCATGATAGTTCAAATCCCCGGTTCAACAACCAAAGCTAGAAAATTTTGCAAAGCCGTGCCTATCAGAATACATGGGATAGATTTTTATGCAAACCTAATTGTACTTGGAACCAAAGGATTGGAAGTAGTACTAGGTATGGACTGGATATCAAGGCATAAAGGACTGATAGACTGTGCTAAGAAAGCCATCACCATGACCAGTAGTTCTGGAGTAACAGTAGAGCATATCTCTGAAACCTTACCCCGTCAATTCTAGTGCAACAAGAGTGTAGCCCTTCCCACCATAGACCAAGTCAGAGTAGTCTATGAATACCCCGACATATTCCCAGATGAATTGCCAAGTATGCCCCCGGATAGGGATATTGAGTTCATTATCGAACTAATCCCCGGAACCGGACCCATAGCCCAGAGACCCTATAGCATGAACCCCTCAGAGTTAGTGGAACTAAAGAAGCAGTTGGATGCCATGTTAGAGAAAGGCTTGATTCAACCAAGCGCATCACCATGGAGATCAGCAGTGTTATTCGTCGACAAGAAAGATGGAGGCAATCGTTTGTGCACAGATTACAGAAAGTTGAATGATGTCACCATCAAGAACAAGTACCCCTCGCCAAAGATAGAGGATCTATTTGATCAGTTGACCGGAGCTCGGGTATTCTCAAAGATTGATCTTAGGACTGGTTATCACCAACTTAAGATTCGTGCAATGGATATTCCGAAGACCGCCTTTACTACTCGCTATGGTTTATACGAGTATACGGTTATGTCTTTTGGATTAACCAATGCCCCTGTTTATTTCATGAGTCTCATGAATAAGATCTTTATAAACTTCCTAGATAAGTTTGTAGTTGTGTTTATCGACGACATTCTTATCTACTCCAAATCTGAAGAAGAGCATGAGCAACATCTGAGAGTTATCCTAGAAACCCTGAGAGAGCATCAGCTATATGCCAAGTTCAGCAAGTGTGAGTTTTGGCTGAAAGAAGTAGGATTCCTAGGACATATTGTGTCTGCCGGAGGAGTCTCTGTTGATCTCGCCAAGATCAAAGATGTCGAGAATGGGAAGCCCCAACCACTCAAACCCAAGTCCATGCATTTCTCTCATTAGCGAGATATTACCGTAAGTTCGTAGAAGGATTGTCGAGCATAGCCCGACCAATGACCCAATTGTTGAAGAAGGACAAGAAGTTTGAATGGACAGACAAATGTGAAGCTAGTTTTCAGGAGCTGAAGAAGAGATTGATATCAGCCCCAATATTAATCATGCCAGACATCAAGAAGCCATTTGATGTATATTGTGATGCTTCCAAGATTGGTCTAGGGTGTGTATTGATGCAAGAAGGCAAAGTCATCGCGTACCTGTCTCGACAACTGAAGCAGCATGAGCAGAACTATCCGACCCATGATCTTGAGCTAGCAGCTGTGGTTCTAGCATTGAAGACATGGCGTCATTATCTGATGGGTAATCGCTATGAGATTTACTCAGATCATAAGAGCCTGAAGTATATTTTCACTCAGAAGGAGCTGAATATGAGACAAAGGAGATGGATAGAGTTAATCAAGGATTATGACTTTGACATTCACTATCACCCCGGTAAAGCCAATGTGGTAGCGGATGCTCTTAGCAAATTGCCGTGTAGACTAAATACCATGATCAAGGAGAAGCAACCAAGTTTGTATGAAGAGTTGGAGCAGTTCAGGACTGAATTAGTTAGCAAAGGATTCTTAGCTAGCATTGAACTTCAACCCACTTTGATTAGCCAAATCAAGGAAGCCTAGGAGGGGAATGAAAGTATCGACATAATCAAACATTGTATTGGTACATGAAAGGTACCTGGATTCACCGAAGACGAAGAAGGTGTATTGTGGTACAAAGGACGTATCTGTGTGCCAGCAGATTCGGAGCTAAAGCAGTTCATCATGAAGGAAGCTCATGATACTCTTTATTCTATCCAGCCAGGAGGAACGAAGATGTATTAGGACTTGAAGGAGCAATTTTGGTGGCACAAGATGAAGAGAGAAATCGGAAGCTACATCGCCAAATGTGACATCTGTCAAAGAGTCAAAGCAGAGCATCAGAGACCTGCAGGACTGTTGCAACCATTGCAAATTCCGGAATGGAAATGGGATTCCGTCGGAATGGACTTTATCACCGGTTTGCCTACTTCTACTAGGGGAAATGACTCAATCTGGGTCATAGTTGATAGACTGTCCAAGGTAGCCCACTTTATACCTGTCAAGACTACCTACCAGAGTGCAAAGCTAGCAGAGCTGTATATTTCTAGAATTGTTAGTCTGCATAGAACCCCCAAGACCACAGTATCAGATCGAGGAACTCAGTTTACCTCGAGAGTTTGGCAGAAAGTTCAAGAAGGATTAGGCACTAAGTTGAACTTCAGCACAGCGTATCACTCGCAAACTGATGGACAGATTGAGAGAGTCAACCAGATCCTAGAGGATATGCTTAGAGCTTGTGTGTTGGAATACAGATCAAAATGTGAAGACTGCCTGCCTTTCGCAGAATTCTCATATAACAACAGTTATCAAGAGAGTTTGCAGATGGCACCATTTGAATTCCTATACGGAAGAAAGTGTGGTACCCCTTTGAATTGGTCACAAGTAGGAGAGAGTCAGATCTTTGGACCCGACATTCTCCGAGAAGCAGAAGAGAAAGTTCACAAAGTCCGTGAGCACCTCAAGACCGCCCAATCCAGACAGAAGAGTTATGCTGACAAGAGAAGGAGAGACCTGACTTTCAATGTCGGAGATTTTGTATATCTCAAGGTTTCACCATTGAAGGGAACTCAACGCTTTAGTCTGAAGGGAAAGTTAGCCCCTAGATATATCGGGCCCTTCAAAATTCTGAACCGTCGAGGAGAAGTATCGTATCAACTGGAACTTCCTGAAGAGATGTCAGCCATCCACAATGTGTTCCATATCTCGTTACTTTGCAAATGTTTGGAAGTGCCCGAGAAGACTGAAGTTTTCAAATACATCGATCACAGAGCTGTGGAAATCAACAATGACCTGACCTATCGGGAAGTGCCCATCCGTATCTTAGAAGAAGCCTACAGAACCACCAGAACCAAGAGCATCAAGTTTCTCAAGATTCAGTGGAGCAACCATACCGAAGAGGAAGCCACTTGGGAGCGCGAGGATTACGTTAGGATAGAGTTCCCAGATCTCTTTAGTTCCTTGTTTTCCTTGTAAATCTCGGGATGAGATTTTGTTTAAGGGGGAAGGTTTGTAACATCCCAAAACTTCAATCCAAGCTTATCAAGATCTAAATCATCAAAATTTAGAGTTAACAAAAACTTTTCCAAATTAAAAATAAAAGCATTCATGTGTATGTGCATTTAAATTAGGAATTGATTTGAATTGCCATGGTTCTATGATTCTTTGGTTGTAAAATGTTTCTTAGGTGATTTAAACATCATCTACATCATTCCCAAACTTTTACTAAAGAAAATCAAATAAAAAACAATTAAAAAGGAGGAATTGTCATTTTGGCCATTTTTATCCACTACATTACTTTGAGTGTTCCTAGCACTCATTTCTTAACAGAAACAATTCATGATCTTTGCACCCTTTGCTAGTACACATAATGAGGTACCAAGGCCCACCTTTTGCTCTGCTAAAAACATTCTTTTGCTTATTTTAAACGGCATGTGAAAATTGAATTCAATGCATATGCATAGCTCACCCCTATTTGAAAAACCATCAAAATGAGCTCCACTTTCAAAACCCTTGCAACCAGAGACTACATAGCACTAGTGTAGATCACCCAAAAATTTTGAAACCAAAATTCAAAAGTTTACTTCTTGCGGACATTTCATCAAACAGGTGGCAGGCACAAATCTTGCCAAATTCAAAACACTATTTTGAGCAGTGATTTTGGGTACCATTTGGGCCTAACTCGATCCCCTTGTCCCTCCCAGTGCACCCCCTACCCTTGCTAGCCCGGCCAAGCCATGTGCACACGACCAAATGGTCATGGCCATTAAGGCCGAGCACCTTGAGCACCCTCACCGGCGACATCGCGCCACAGCAACCGCCAGCCTCTCTCACCTTGTCCAGCACATCACCCGTGGTCCACCTCCACCGTCCAACCAGCCCCAGCCCAGAGACAGAGACCAGAACAGCCAGGAACCGCCGCGCCCGGAGCTGGTCGACCATACCGACGCCGCCCGCAGAGCGTGCCCTATCCCCGCGTGCACAGACCGCCCATCGGCCGCAGCTCGCGCCTACCGCTCCGCCAGGACCTAGGGAACACCCCAGACACCCCCGCTGGTCGCCCAACGGACCCCAGCCACCGCTTGCCGTCGAACCCGCAGCCTCTGCCGCCCAGAGCGCGTGACACTCCCGACCAGCACAGAGCTCGCCTTGCCGCGCCTTTAAGCCTCAGCGCACCACCAAGAGACAGGCCACCGTCCCCTACCTCGAGCCACGTCGCTAGCCCCCTATGCCGCCCTCGCTGGAGTCGCCTGCCCACACTGCTCGGACTCACCATCGGGCCTATATAAGCCGGCCTCCCCAGCCTCATTTCTCCACACTCACTCACTCCCCACCTCTCACTGAACCTCACCCACCTCTCGCCGATGCCACTCGACCTCTGCCTCACCGGAATTGGAGCCAAAGCCGCCGCAGCAGGAGGAGAAGGGCGCCTGCGATTTAGGGCACCCCAAGCTCCGCCGCAACCGCGCCTCGTCTCGCCGTCGTCTTCCAGCCCGTTTGCCTGGATCACCGACCTTTTTGGAGCCCTGGTACGTCCCCGGTAGACCCCCATTGAGCCGCTAGTGTTTGAGCTCGCCGGCGACCTGTTCGTCGTCAACGACGAACCTCAGCCATAGATCCCACTTCTAATCCTACGGTCCACAGCGCGCGTACCGTTTCGTGTGTTAAGAGCCACTGACCAGCGGGACCCCCTGTCAGCTGAGCCCCGCGCCGCGGAGCGCCACTAGGCCGGCCCATGTTTGTTCCCGCGCTAGCCCAGCCATTCAAAATTGGATTTTTCTTTTTAGAGTTAATCTTAGTTCTGTCCACTAGTTTAAAATTCAATTCTGGGAGTTTTACAAATCCAAATTGCATGAAACCAATTTTGCCTGAAAGTATTTTAAATGATCTATCCAAGCCCGTTGGATTTAATGCAAATAGAGTTGTAGATCTCTCCTAATAAAAATAACAAAACAGAAGCATTCGCAACTTGCAACATTTTTATAAAATCACCCAAGTTAGCTTTTGAGTTGATTCCAACTCTCAAAAATCACATTTCATCATATCTATCTAAATATGTAATAATATTAAGGTTTACATGCAGTGACATTGAACTAGTACCAAAATAGTGCTATATAGGCATTTCTAGTCACTTTAAATCATTAAATAATGAACTTAAACCAAAGTAATTATGATCCAACCTTTAATTCTCATTTCCCATGTGTTAAGATATGGGGTGATGACATGTGTCAATATGATCCCCTATATTATATGGAGAATATTAAATTTTAGTTAATTTTTCAATGAGTAGAAATTACTTTTCTAAAATAAAAAGGATGAAACTATTGAATTAAACTTGTGATGCTTGTGATGATAATAGATCATCAAGTGTGTGTCTTAGAATGCTATTTAGCCTAGTTAAGTATTGTTTGGTGATTGTGTACTCCGTATGTATTTATAGACGATAGTACCGACCAAGCTTTCGAGGAGGAGGAGTTCTAGCAAGAAGAAGAACAAGAAGAAGCCACTGCACCAACCAAGGCAAACCACCATTAACAATGCAAGCTAACCCTTGCAAGTTTCCTGCTTAGCAAGCTAGGATCAAACTAGATGATTTAGCAAAGATGCTTTAGGCATGCTTTGATCACACCCCTTTGACTATTAGTTACCCCAAGTCTTATTTACAAGTTTTACCTCCCTTAGTTTACACAAAGTTCTTTACTTGTTTTGAAGGTAGCATAAAGAGTATAAAACTTGACCTAGTTAGGACCCCTTTAGATGTCATTCTATGGCATGAGATTGAACCCATCTTTTCCACCTTAGTGAACACTCTTAACTTAGTAGTTTAGAGTACATCAAAAATTTGAGTCACTTTAGATGGGAACACTTGGTGAAAATGAATTATGAAAACCTGGGAATGATGATTCATTCTATTAAGATGTTTTGACATGTGTTGATAAACACAAATGGTTTATGATGATGAAAATGTTGAGGCATGAGCCTTAACTTTTTTTATAAAACTGATGGTTGGATTCGGATGCGATACCATTCCAAATTTACCGTACAACCACACTACCTAAATTGGGTAAGGCTTAGCTGGAAATTTAGATGCATTAGTATTAGTTCCCTCGCGGGAGAGGTTTGAGCTGAGGCTACCTCTCATGATGTCCACCTATGCAGTGCCCAAGATGACTGATGGTCATGGTTGGGAGGCCATGCTCATAGGAGAGGTGCTTATACTAGGGTGTGTAAAGGGAAGGTTATGTTTGATTATCTGCATACTAAGTCTGATGATTCAGGGTTATCCCTGACAGATGTAGCGAATCTTGTGGTGAAAGTGTACCACCTCTGCAGATTTTCAAACTATTCGAATAGCCGCGTCCGCGGTTATGGACAGTTAGAATGACCATACTGTTTCGTTGTCAGATGTTTTCCAAGAACCTTATGAAATGAATGATGAACTTTGACTTGACCACAACAGGGTTGTGTTGATGACAATAGCTTCCTGTTGGGGGGATACCCCCGGGTAGTGTCACGCCGGGGTATAAAGGCCGAGTTAGCCGAGGTTCGGCAAGACCAAAGCAGATGCTGGCCGGGTCACCTCAAGGTAGGCCGAATCACGGGGTAATCCGGACCTGGGGGCGTTCGCCTAACTAGGCCTCATCTGACTTAAGCGGTAAGTCAGAAGTGTATGTTTTACCTGTATGCATGAACGGGTGTGGCCGGATGAACCATCATCCGGGTCACGGCAAGCTTCTAGGAGAAGGAAGGAATCTCGCTGGTCAAAAGGAGCCCCGGTACGCACTGCCTGAGCGAAGCGATCAAGGACAGGACCACCGGGGCGTGTCCGACAAGCGTGACAACGCCCGTGTCGGCTGACGAGGGCGCCGTCAGAGGCTCACGTAGCTAAAGCATGTGTGACGCGGGGGAAAAAGCACCCCGGTCGGCTTACCACTTTGGGAGGAGGCATATTCTTAGGAATATGCCTCCACGTATGCCCTAGGCAGAAACCGAGCCTCCCCTATAAAAGGGGGGCTAGGGCTTCTGCTGAGGGGGTTGGTCTCTCTACGATTCTGTTTTGGTCAAGGGTTTCGGGTGAGATCTGTGGTGAGAGTAAGAGAGCTCCTTCTTCCTCCTCTCGCCAATACAGCTCTAGGAGCACTTGTAACCTTGGAAGTAAATCAATACAAGCTCTTGTGTGGAGATTCACTTCACTATCCCTCCCTGGATTCCCCTAGCTAGTATTAGTCCCCACCTTTAGCCTATACATGGCATCTGCCGTGACACCACCAAGACAGTTGGCGCCCATCGTGGGGCAAGCGGCGCTAGCAGGGGTCAAAATCCGGACGGGAAACTTCATCGCCACTAGCGAGCGCATCGTCTCCGGGCTCGTTCAGCGCTTTGGAGCGCGGGACTTCGTCAGCGACAACGCAGGCTGCTTCGGCACGTGCCCTCTCCCGCACAACGGCATCTTCGTCAAGCTCGGTGCGCACAAGGTCTATGTTGCGGGGGATGTATCCTGCGTTCATCCGCGCCAGTTCGTCGAAGCAGGCGAACCGCCCCTCACTGTGGCTCGCGGGGAGCGTATCGCTCGTTCCTCGGACCATGCAGAGGTAATGATGACAGTGCCAGATGCGGCTGGGAGCAAAGATCCGGCGCCAGATCCGGAGGCAATGCCCAAAGCACCAAGGAAAGGTAGAGGTCCTCCGCTAGAGAGGCCGGAAAACGTGTTGAGAGAGGCAATGGATAGCTTGGCAAACCCTGTAGTAGCAGCGGTAGATCCGGCTCGTGCGCAGGCCGAGCTGGAAGAGACTAGGCAGAAAATACTAGAGGGCGCAAAGAAAATAGCCGTGGCCCAGCAGTCGTTGAACATGACGCTGCGTGAGTACGCTAAGGCGAACAAGGTTGATAATGTGAAAATCAAAGGGAGAAATCTCATGAGCGAGATGAACAGAGAAGGTGATGCTGGAAATGAGGAGTCAGAAAACTGTTTGTCCGTGGGGCTTCCGAGGTATAGTACCCCGGCCAAGAACCTCAGAGCGGCGGATGCAGCAGCATCCGAGTTAGAGGGACTGACGGGTGAAGCCCGGCAAAGGCAGCAAGATCGAGTAAACGAGCTGGTTCAGATTGCAAATAGGCAAAACGAGGAACTGCTCAGGGCAAACCTGGAGAGAGCTGGAGCCTCCAAGATCGTCCATTCGACGGTGGGTAACCCGGAGAAATCCGCTGGAGCCGCATCGTCCCCTCATGGTGGTCCAAGGAGAGAGGAGGTGGTAACCTCGGCCAGACGGAACAAACAGATTGTCCCGTATGACCCGACACGGGCAGGGAAAGAAAAAGAAGCGCAGAAAAATGATGATCGACGGAGTGTGAGCCGAGGCGAAGCTGGCCGAGGTAACCGCGACCAAGGCAATGCCGGTCAAGGGAACGTTGTCAACGGCAATGCCGGGCAGCAAAACTCAGCTGGAGCAAGACAACCACAGCAGCGGAACATACCAAGGCAAGAGCACAGTGTTGGCCGAGGTGTGCAATAGAAAGGTACGCCGCTAGAGCAAAACCGATATAACGACGGTGATTCGGAGATGGCAAATGCGGGATACCCGAGACCGGACTATCATGTGATAGGGTCGAGATTGGGAAGTAGGGATTTGATGCCGGACGATGCAAGGTTGAAATTGGATCGACTGTATAGGTCGGAACAGATTAAATGTCAAGGTCCACCGGGTCCAGCGTGTTTTGGACCCCGGATCATGAAAGAGCCACCAGTACCGAACTTTCAGCTGCCCAGGGGCACCAAGACCTATGACGGTAGTACCAAGCCAGAGGATTGGCTGATAAACTATGCTACGGCTGTAAAAATTGCCACAGGCAACCTGAGATGGGCCGTACGGTATGTACCCCAGATGTTGGAAGGCCCGGCAAGGGTGTGGTTGAACAATTTGCCACCAGGAAGCATCAACTGCTGGATAGATTTCGAGGAGATGTTCATCAGCAATTTTTCGAGTACGTATCAAAGGCCAAATAGGCCACAGACCCTAGCTATGTGCAAGCAAAGACCCAATGAGACAGACCGGGAGTTTTTGACCCGGTGGTGTACCGTGAGAAACTCATGCGAGGGCGTGATAGAATCACAGGCCATAGCATGGTTTACACAGGGGTGCAGATATGGAAGCGAGCTGTGGATGAAGTTGCAACGGAAAATGCCAGCTACGTTGGCAGAAATGATCCGGATTGCAGATTCGTATGCGTTGGGTGACCCGACCCAACCAAGGCTCGCGTCAAACGAGTCAAGCGATGAGTACTATCAGAGGGATGGATCCGGATCATCCCGGAGGAATGATTACAGATGAAAAAAAGGAGAGATGATAGACCGGACCACAGGTACGGTTTGCACCAGGTTGCAGCTGTGAATCAAGATCAACACGGAGCAGGGGGTAGCCAGCGCCAGAGAACTGGAGGTCAATGGACTCCAAGGAACGATGGGAAGAAAACTTGGACACCGGAACAAAAGAAGCAGTGGCAAGAAAGGAAAGACCATCCGAGGTATACTTATGAGTCAATGTTGGACCAGCCGTGTAAGTTTCACACGCCAAATCCGACCAACCCAGCGGGTCATACGACAAGGCAATGCGAGTGGATGCGCAAGATCAAGCAAGGTAGTTCGGGGAATGCTCAGGCACCCCGGAATGATTAGCCTCGGCAAGAGTTACCCCGGCAACAATTGCTCTCCGGAGCGAACACGCAACAGCTAATGTTGCCTCCCCCTCCGCCGAGGTATGATAACAATGAAAGAAGGGATGCAGTGCATCAGGTAGAAAATCAGCATCAGCCGGATCAGAGGCACCCCGGAAATGAGGGGAGAAACGAGTACAGGGAGCATCACCAGAGCTACTGTGTATTCACCACCGAAGAAACTGATAGAAAAAGCTTGCAGCGTAGGCATATGGAGGTGAATGCAGTAATGCCTGAAGTGACGAGGTACATGCCTTGGTCCGATCAGGAAATCACCTGGAGCATTAGGGATCATCCCAAGCTCATGCCGAGCCCTGGTTCGTATGCTTTGGTGTTGGATCCTACGTTCATCGGACCTAGCATTAATGTAAGGTTCTCCAAGGTACTGATCGACAACGGCAGTAGCATAAATATCATGTATGCGGACACAATGTGCAAGTTGGGTATCTCGGAGAACATGCTCCAGGCCACGAGGATAACTTTCCATGGCATTGTGCCCGGCATTTCTTGCGAGCCCATAGGCAAGGTCCGGGTCGACATCTTGTTCGGCACGAGGGATAATTGCCGAACCGAAAATCTGGAGTTCGAAGTGGTGAACTTAGAAATCGCGTATCATGCGTTGCTCGGAAGGCCAGCGCTGAACAAGTTCATGGCAAGTTGTCATATCAGCTACTTGAAGATGAAATTGCTCGGACCAAACGGAGTGCTTACCATTGCTGGGGATTTCCGACGTTCCATGGAGTGTGCGTCAGCCGGATCAAACTTAGCCGAGTCACTTGTGATCGCGCAGGAAAAGATAAAAATTCGAGAGGTGGCGGCATTGGCTCAGTCTGCGCAGCAGTATATGCCGGCGCTGAGTAACCCACATGGAACTGTCTCTTTCCAGGCCACGAAAGATACCAAGAAGGTTCCCGTTGATGACATGTTCCCAGTGCGCACCGTAACAATTGGTGCCGGGCTAAGTGATAAATAGGAAAGCGAGCTCGTCATCTTCCTCCGTGAGAATCGGGACATTTTTGCTTGGTCCACACAGGACTTGCAAGGTGTTCCGAGGGAGTTGGCCGAGCACTCTTTGAATGTGAGACCCGGAGCCAAGCCGATGAAGCAACCTCTCCGCCGCTTCGCCGAAGATAGGAGAAAAGTCATTGGAGATGACATTGGTCGGTTGCTAGCTGCAGGATTTATCATGGAAGTTCTTTACCCGGATTGGCTGTCTAATCCGGTGCTGGTGGAAAAGAAGAAGGATGACCCGAACGTAGCAGTGGTTTCGCGCATGTGTATCGATTACATGAACCTGAACAAGGCGTGTCCAAAAGACCCATTTCCGCTGCCAAGAATAGATCAGGTCATAGACTCAACTGCTGGATGTGAACTGTTGTCATTCATTTATGCTTATTCTAGTTTCCACCAGATACCGCTGAATCCGGATGATCAAATAAAGACTGCGTTTATTACCCCGTTTGGGGCTTATTGCTATCGCACCATGCCGTTTGGTTTACGTAATGCAGGGGCAACGTACCAGAGGTGTATGCAAAAAAATTTGCATGACCAAATAGGTCAAAATGTACAGGTGTACGTGTATGATGTAGTTATCAAGACCAAGTAAAGAAAAACGCTCCTTGACGATATCAGGCAAACGTTTGCAAACCTAAGAAGGTTCCGGATGAAACTTAACCCAGAAAAATGCACCTTCGGTGTCCCGGCTAGAAAATTGCTCGGTTTTCTCGTCTCCAGCCGAGGCATCGAGGTTAATCCAACCAAAATCCGGGCCATCGAGCGAATGAAACTGCCGAAGTGTCTTAACGATGTCCAGAAGTTCACAGGTTGTCTGGCCTCGTTAAGTCGGTTTGTATGTCGGTTGGGAGAAAAGGCTTTGCCTCTTTACCAACTCATGAAAAAGTCGGATAAGTTCATTTGGACACCGCAGGCCGATGAAGCCTTTGCCCACCTAAAGAAAATGTTAGCCACGGCACTAGTGCTAGCTTCACCACTATCAAATGAGCCAATGTTACTCTATATAGCCGCAACCAACCGAGTTGTAAGTGCAGTGATAGTGGTGGAGCGCGATGAGGAAGGTAAGTTGGTGCAAAGGCCGGTGTATTATTTGAGCGAAGTGTTGTCAACCTCAAAGCAGAACTACCCACATTATCAAAAATTGGCATAGGGCGTGTACATGGCCGCCACGAAACTGAAGCACTACTTTGAGGAGCATCCCATCCGGGTCATGTGTGAGGCCCCTATATCCGAGATAATGAGTAACAAGGATGCAAGCGGCAGAATTGCAAAATGGGCAATTGAGCTAGCTCCTTATGCTCCGCAATATGACAGGAGAGAAGCCATCAAGTCTCAAGCTGTGGCGGACTTTTTCGTGGACTGGGCCGAGGTGCAGTACGAACCACCGCTTCCTGATCCGAACTATTGGTGAATGTACTTTGACGGATCAAAGACCAAAACCGGGCTAGGTGCCGGAGTTGTACTCACGTCGCCGAAGAAGGACCAGTTGAGATATGTGCTGCAGATCCACTTCACCGCATCAAACAATGTTGCTGAGTATGAAGCACTTGTGCATGGGCTCAAGGTAGCAAAAGAAATTGGAATACGTCGGATCATATGCTTTGGCGACTCGGATTTGGTGGTGCAGCAAGTGTCCGGAGTGTGGGATGCCCTTGACCCAAACATGGCACTATACAGATTTCATGTGCAGAAGATTTCTGGTTACTTTGAGGGATGCGAATTTCATCATGTACCCCGGGTGGAAAATGAGGCTGCCGACATGCTGTCAAAGCTCGGGTCAACCAGAAAAGCAATTCCACCGGGTGTAGCATTAGAGCACCTCAAGAAACCATCCATCAGGCCATCCCCGGAATCCGAGTCAATCTATGTCCCGGAAGACACCGAATCCAGAGCTATGCCCATGGACGTTGACACGGGAAGTGGTGCACAAAACCCGGGGACTGCTTCGGCAAACCCGGGGACTGCTTCGCAAGACCTGGGGACTGCTCAGCATGGTCCGGTTGAAGTTATGCCGGTGGATCAGATGGAGATAGACGAGGACGTGTTCCCCATGCGGCCAGTACCGGCTTGGGCACTGTCTATATTTCAATTCTTGAAGGATGGAACGTTACCCACTGAGGAGGTGCTGTCCAGGCAAACACAGAGGAGGGCAAAGGCCTACACGATCATCAATTCCGAGTTATACAAAAGAAGTGTGACCAATGTCCTACAACGGTGTGTTGACCCGGAAGAGGGGCTTGAAATCATCCGAGATATACATCAGGGGGAATGCGGGCATCACGCCTCATCCCGAGCCTTGGTAGCAAAAGCTTTCCGAAACAGATTCTACT
Organism: Avena eriantha; assembly: GCA_910589775.1. NCBI lineage: Eukaryota > Viridiplantae > Streptophyta > Magnoliopsida > Poales > Poaceae > Avena > Avena eriantha. The sequence continues at coordinate 7,362,208 of OU342745.1, read as the reverse complement.
GGCCAAATGCCTTAGAGCAAGCAGAAGATCTGGTGAGAAAATGTAATGGTTGTCAGAGGTACGCTACCAAGACACATATGCCAATGTCAGAACTCAAGACCATCCCAATCACTTGGCCATTTGCCGTATGGTGTTTGGATATGGTTGGCCCGTTCAAACCAGCAAGGGGAAATATGACTCACATTCTGGTAATGGTGGACAAGTTTACGAAGTGGATTGTGGTAAAGCCTATAAGAAAATGTGATGGAGCTACGGCCGTAACGTTTCTCAAAGATATCATCTTGAGGTACGGTTATCCACACAGTATCATAACTGATAATGACACAAATTTTGCGGAAGGAGCTTTTGCTCGTTTCTGCCGGGATAAGAGGATCCGGCTAGACGTAGCTTCGGTAGCTCACCCCGCATCGAACGGGCAAGTGGAAAGATCCAACGGATTAGTATTATGCGGGATAAAACCCCGGCTCATTGAGCCGCTACAAAGATCAGCGGGGTGCTGGATAGAAGAACTACCAGCGGTACTGTGGAGTTTAAGAACAACTCCGAATCGATCAACAGGCTATACGCCGTTCTTTCTGGTATATGGGGCAGAAGCTGTATTACCAGCCGACATAGAGCATGATTCGCCTAGGGTCACCCAATACACAGAAACCGAAGTGCAAGAAGCCCGGCAAAATGATGTTGATCTGCTGGAAGAAGCGAGAGAACTGGCACTGTCCAGATCCGCCATATATCAGCAAAATCTCCGACGCTATCATAGCTGGAAAGTGTGCCCCCGAGTCTTTCGAGAAGGCGATCTGGTGCTCCGGTTGGTACAACGTACTACTGGAATGCATAAACTATCCCCCCCCATGGAAAGGGCCATTCATCGTGAGCAAAGCATTGCACAATGATTCTTACTATCTTATAGATGCAAAGCAACAGGAAAAGAACAAGGCGGACAGGTCTGGAGAGGAATCTAAGGGACCATGGAACATAGCTCTACTTCGGCCTTTTTACACCTAGCTAAGAAGTGTATGTATCCGGGTTATCTCATATGTCGGTATGTATGTCGGCAATGAGCTTATCAATGAAATGTTGGCACCTCGAGCAGTAACTCGGGGACTGCCTTAATAATGTTTGTTATTTTCTGCGCGTCAGCTGGAGTAAGTTATTCTACTTAACTCGGATTAGTAGTGTGTGAGCACAAAAAACCCAACTCTTCGACTTGCTGCTGTCCAACAAGAATTGGCTTCATGGCAAGCAAGGGACCAAGTTTGGAATTGCGTAGCACATGAAAAACGACTAAGGAAAAGAATTTATTCGAGATGACGTTTATGTTTCGGACTAACCTCGTATTCATTTTCAAATTGTTATACAGTTTTATTTATGAGCTAAGTCTAAAAGTTTCCCAGTATTGTTAAGACAATCTTTCAAGCTCGGATTCGTAAGTTGTAAAACCGAATCAAGGTAGACATGATCCGAGCCAAAAGATTGAACGAACAAGAAAAAGAAACTCGGGTACTATGCCCAAGTTAATCCGGCATAAGTACTCAGTAGCAAAATATCACATGTGTTGGAATACAATTCCACCCGGCATACCGGGGATCTCATAAATTTTCAAGTGTTTTTACTTAAGGAGCAGCGGGAGGAAGTTCGGCATCATCGTCGCCCTCTTCGATATCCGAGGCAGTGTCCACTTCGTCTTCACCCGAGTCATCTTCAACGTTCTCAACTTCCTCTTCACCTGCGACTTCCAGGAAGCTCGGACCCTCAGTCCATTCGTGAATGGGGGCATATTTGATGATGCTGTGGGCGCAAGCCTGGCGCCGAGCTACCCACTCCGGGTCATCCGTCCATTTGGATCCTGTGCGCAGGCGTGTGAGGAGGCTGAGATCTATCTTCTCATACCACGTCAGAATGTAGTGAAGGACGGTATCGGCTGCAGCACGTCCAGTGGATTCTCGCCAGAGGTCGAGCTAGGTCTTGATTTCTGAAAGCCTTTCAGCGAGCTGTGTGACTCTTTCCGGAGCATCATCGGCGGGCCAGAAGGCGTTGAAGACCCGGACTGAAACATCGAGGAGGTCCCTGCCGTAGTTCTTAATGATTTCCACGCGAGACGACAGGCTGACCAACAGGTCCTCCATGTCAAAGGGAATGCTCTCACCCTCAGGAGCGACCGGAGTACCCCTTTCTCGGCAGAAATTGGCGACAGCAGCATTTGCAATGGCAGTACCCTCTGGAAAGTGGCCTGGGAAACAAGGCAAAGGACAAAGTTGAGAAAACAAGGCATATGAAGTAACCCGGAGAAATAAGGCAGATAAAGGAAAAGAAATTACGTGAGATGTGACTGTGAATCCGGGTCAATTCCTTGGTGCAAGCATCACGCCTCTTTTGAAGCTGCTCGAGCTCAGCATTTGCCGACTCAAGTTTGACCTTGGTTTCCTGAAGAAGCTCACGGTCCTTAGTATTTTGGAGCTTGAGGCGCTCACATTCTTCGGTGTAGTCCTGGCCAGCCTTTTTTAGCTCGTTTTGGTGCTGCGCCTTCATTTTAGCCATCTCAGCCTTGAGCTTGGCTATCTCATCGTCTTTGGTCTGGAGGAGCGCGAGCTCATCATCTTTCTTCTTTAGTTTGGCTTGGTGCTGCCCTGCTTGTTCGAGAAAATGTAGCATCACGTCAGGCACAGGCACACTATCTTCAAGAGATGCTGAAATAGTGCGTTGGCCCGGCAGTGCCGAGGAATGAATGTTTGCCGAGCCAAGGAGGAAAGCCGATGGAAACCGTGGTAAAGGCGGACAAGAAGGGCGTACCCTTGATCTGCTCCAAGTTCTTCCGCATTATCTTGTTTTCAGCTTCCACCCCAGCTGCGGAAACCGAACAATCAGATTGGTTCGGCAAACGAAGTTGAAGAAAATTGAGGAAAGGATGAGAAAGAAATTTACCCCTTTTCTCGTACTCCGTGATGAGTGCAGCCTGTTTTGCGCGAAGATTCTTGTGCGTATCCAGCAAGCGTTGGAATTCAGCACTCCGGCGGTTGGTGGTTACCTAAAAGGGATACAGAAACTTAAGTCAGCCTAGTGCATGTTCGAAGTGTACTAAAATCCGGGCCAGGTGGAACTTAACCCGGCTCTAGGTGTGTGCATGTTCGAAGTGTACTAAAATCCGGGCCAAGTGGAACTTAACCCGGCTCTAGGTGTGTGCATATTCAAAGTGTACTAAAATCCGGGCCAAGTGGAACTTAACCCGGCTCTAGGTGTGTGCATATTCGAAGTGTACTAAAATCCGGGCCAAGTGGAGCTTAACCCAGCTCTAGGTGTGTGCATGTTCGAAGTGTACTAAAATCCGGGCCAAGTGGAACTTAACCCGGCTCTAGGTGTGTGCATGTTCGAAGTGTACTAAAATCCGGGCCAAGTGGAACTTAACTCGGCTCTAGGTGTGTGCATGTTCGAAGTGTACTAAAATCTGGGCCAAGTGGAACTTAACCCGGCTCTAGGTGTGTGCATATTTGAAGTTCTCACGGAGCTACGTTAGTGTTCTAAAAGAGCATCCGGCCGAGTAACAAGTCACTCCCCCGGAGGCTCGGGGACTAATGGTTATCATCTACAACTTTGTCAAGGAGAAGTAACGTACCTCCATCATTCGCCCAGCGAGATTAATAGCTTTTGCGGTCATGTTCATCTGAGCGGAAAACTCGGCAGGACCGAACTTTTCTGGGAGATCAGATTCCTGGACTACCTCGGCCTTGTTCCAATTCATAACAAATTCCATCAGGCTCAGAGGGTACCGTTCTCCCGTGGGCATATGGGGCATCACCAAGCCCTTTGCATGTGCTTCCTTCCTCTCCACCAAGGCAAGGGCGGGGCTAGTGTGCAGAACCAACTGCTGGGCTTCGGTTGGCTCGGCAGGCGCGTCCTTTGTCGCTAATGTCTTCTTGGGGAGCATTGACACAAAGGTGTGTTGCCCAGACTCGACGGCAGTGGGCTTGGTAGCGTCTGCAGCTTTCTTGCCTTTGGCTTGCTGTGTAGAGGAAGCTGTAGTAGTGGTTTTCCCCTGCCGAGGTTGAGAGGACTCGGAAGATGTAGATGAACTAGGTGCTGGTACTCTCGCGGCTGGGCTTGGTGCCGGCGCTGAAGTTTTCGCTGCCGGAGTTGATGCTGATGCCGAGGTTGGAGTTGGTGCTGGTACAGGAATTGGTGCTGGGGCCGAAGTAGCCTCAGTGGCTGCTGGTTGAGGTGTTGTCGAGGCGGTGGATGACGTTGCTCCGGCTGGGCCGGTTCCCCCCCGCTCCAGGATGACCCGGAGCGGCCGCAGGGCCCTTGGGAATAGGGCTCAGCGGACATGACTCGTCGTCACGACGGGGTGAAGGGCTAGGCCGGAGAGGTGAAGAGATGCTGGATCCACTTTGAGGGACCTCCACCGGAGCCCTGCGAAATCAAATAACGTCAGAAGAAAAATTACAACGAAATAAGGAAGAACGAGTTACAGGAGAAAGAAGGACTTACGCATCTGAAGTTTTAGACGCTTTGGGTTTCCGAGCCCTTCGTGCTGGGGCCTTGCCTGCTGGTTTGGGGGCAGTCTTGTCCCCGGATTTCTTTCGCCTTTTAACGGGCTGAGAGGGTCCGGAGGAAGGACTCGAAGAAGCCCCACATTTCTTCTTCGTGGCCACCGGAACAGGCTCGCCCGTAGCACGAGGGGGATCCTCGTGAATATGACCGCCGGGGTGAGCTGCTGGCGGAAAAGCAAAAGAAAGGGGGACAGCCTCAAAAGGTTCAATCACCTCGATTTCCGAGTCATCTTCATCATCGGGCCAATCTCTAATAGAAGAGGATTTACCCGTGGGTCGTTTCATGGCGTCGGTCATAGGGAGGAACATCTCTTAGTCTGGCTCTTCTTCGTCCGGAGTCTCCCGGTCCGGCGCCCACTTAAGGGACGGATCGGTGTCGTCCTCAAGGGTCTGCTGATGGAATTGCTGAGGAAAAGAGCGAACAAAAGAGTCAAAAATTGCAACAATAACTGACATGTAATTAGTCCAGGTTAAGTTTGCAGCATGAAACGTACCGTGGGAGGAGGCCGGTCACGGCAGAAATGCTCGATCCCCCAAGACCAATCAGTGGAAAAATCCTTCTGAGTGGTGAAGAGAGCCTTAACCCGGCGATAAATCTCCGAGTTGGTCAGCTCGAAGGATGAGGTCCGGTTAGGATCGCGGCCCTAGCTCATGTGGCACACCTTGTGGGTGCGCTTCTGGAGGGGTGAGATTCGGTTACGCACAAAGGTGATCATGGCATCCTCGTTGCATAGTCCGAGCCCCTTCAGTTCCGCGAACCTTTTGCTCACTTGGTTGGCCAAGGCTGTGGGCTTCTTGGGGATCAGATCACACAGGTCCGGGTTAGGTGGACCCAGAGTGTAGGGAAGCAATCGGATCAAGTCTTCGGTGCCCGTATTCCGGACATAGAAGAAGGTCCAGGCCCATCCTTTGCAGGACTCTAGCCCGGTGACCCGGGGAAAAACGGAAAATCGCCGGGGTGAAATGGAGGCCGCTCCAAATTGAGTGAGCCCCTTATCCTCCGGATTAGCGTGGATGTTGGGAATGACGTTGCGGCGAAGGCCGAAGAACCGGATCCATAGCTCTTTCGTGGGCCATAGTCCGGCATAGCCTTCAATCGTAGAAGCAAAGGCAGAAAGAGAGGTGATGGCATTGGCTGGGAGGTGGTGTGGCTGGAGTTGGTACGTACCGAGCCAGTCCTGGAAAAAATCACTCACCGGCAAGCCGAAGCCCTGTTGGAAATGGGACAGAAACACGATGAACTCGCCCGGATTGGGTGAGGGGGCCAGTTCGTTGGAAGGAAGACGCGCGGCGACGCCGGCAGGGATGCGTCTGGTCCGGTAGAGCCAGTCCAGGTCATCCTGGCAGACCAAGGAGCCGGCCCACGCGTCGCGGTCCACCGCCGCGGCGTCTTCTTCCATCTCCTGCTCAGCAACAATGAGTTCCTCTTCAGTCATCTGGTCCTCGAGGCCCTCGCTGGCACTGGATGCGGCGGGGACAGTGGCCGGGACTGGCGCGGACCCGTGGCGAGAAATTTGCATCGCGGTGGCGGCGACGCGGAGGTGCGACGGAGAAGCGCGGCGGCGACGCTGCTAATTGGCGATGCTGGCGGCGGCGCGGTCGCGAGGAAGAGGAAGAAGAATAGCAGCGGGCAGAGGGGTGCGGAGGGGGAAAATCCTAAGGGACGCACCCCTCCGCTATTTAACCACTCCCGTCAAGGGTGAGTGGGATCGCGCCCTGTGGACCGGCCACACGCTGTGGCCGTGTATCACTCGTCCGGACCAATCAGTGAGGAGCCACATGGAGGGCCACAGGACGGAGAAAGTCCTGTGACGTGACGCGCTGATGCGGTAAATGAGGCAGGCGTGACGTGACCCGTGCACAGTGATAATTGACAATTACTGTGGCGGTTACTGTACCGTCCCTTAAAATAAGACGACATAATGATTACCCATCACATGGGTTAGCGTACGAGAGAAGTAAGTAAGACCAGGATGGAACTGTGGTAACCCGGCCAGCAAGTGAAAACTTGAAATGTGCGAAGGGAACGTAAATCCAAGCAGTCCGAGGTACAGAGGTAACTCGGCAACAACGACAGGGGCACAAAATTGAACCTGGTGTGGCCTTAGCGGCCAAGGCAGCAAAGACCGCACCAGCTTCGAGGACTAATGTTGGGGGGATACCCCCGGGTAGGGTCACGCCGGGGTATAAAGGCCGAGTTAGCCGAGGTTCGGCAAGAACAAAGCAGATGCTGGCCGGGTCACCTCAAGGCAGGCCGAATCACGGGGTAATCCGGACCTGGGGGCGTTTGCCTAACTAGGCCTCATCCGACTTAAGCGGTAAGTCAGAAGTGTATGTTTTACCTGTATGCAGAAACGGGTGTGGCCGGATGAACCATCATCCGGGTCACGACAAGCTTCTAGGAGAAGGAAGGAATCTCGCTGGTCAAAAGGAGCCCCGGTACGCACTGCCTGAGCGAAGCGAGCAAGGACAGGACCACCGGGGCGTGGCTGACAAGCGTGACGACGCCCGTGTCGGCTGACGAGGGCGCCGTCAGAGGCTCACGTAGCTAAAGCATGTGTGACGCGGGGGAAAAAGCACCCCGGTCGGCTTACCACTTTGGGAGGAGGCATATTCTTAGGAATATGCCTCCACGTATGCCCTAGGCAGAAACCGAGCCTCCCCTATAAAAGGGGGGCTAGGGCTTCTGCTGAGGGGGTTGGTCTCTCTACGATTCTGTTTTGGTCAAGGGTTTCAGGTGAGATCTGTGGGTGAGAGTAAGAGAGCTCCTTCTTCCTCCTCTCGCCAATACAGCTCTAGGAGCACTTGTAACCTTGGAAGTAAATCAATACAAGCTCTTGTGTGGAGATTCACTTCACTATCCCTTCCTGGATTCCCCTAGCGAGTATTAGTCCCCACCTTTAGCCTATACATGGCATCTGCCGTGACACCACCACGACACTTCCCAACTTAAGTGATTCTAGATCTTTACTTTATCTTTCTTTGCTTCTGAACTCAGCTTAGGTTTCAAACTTAACTTTATAGTTAAACATAGAGTTAGCACTTTAACTTTAGAACTATCTTACTTGTTAGTGGTAGTTTGCGAGTACTTAAAGAGTACTCATGGCTTTTGTCCCTGGCTATTATCATGGCCAGACTATGAAGGAGACTATCAAGATGATGGCCAACAGGACGGCTATGATAACTAGAACTATATGCCTTCGTCAGCATTGCCTGTGCCCTTAAAGATGGACCCCACCAATACGCTTATCTTCTATTTCTGCTGCTTGTTGTATTAAGACTGGATCATGAGATCCTTATTTGTGTAAGACCTTATGTATGGTTTGTAATGGATGATTTACTGTGATATCCAATCTGTTATGTCTCGCAAAAATGGTAATCCTGGGATTGCGAGGTATGGCATAACAGACATCTGGGATTAAAAATCCGGGTGTTGACACGTCAAAATTGTTTACGCAACAAGGAAGAGACTAGAAACAGATGAAAGCTAAGAGAACTTACCGTGAAAGAAAAGAAACATGAGACATCCGACACTGGCAAATACGCATAGGCGATCACCCCTAACTCTGTTCATGCACAACGAACCTGTTTCAGAGATGAACGAACAGGTCAAACGTTTTACGAAAAGAATGACGTAGGAGGACGGGAGGCCAACTTTTGGGTGGGTAAAGGCCGTGCGGCGGCGACCACGACAGTGGGGCGGTATCGTGCTACGGTGCACGTCTGGGAGACACGGAAGAGGACGGAGACGGCTGTAGAGATGGTTGGGGCGGCGGCGGCCTGCCTTTGTGGCGGAGGCATTGTGTCCTCTCTGCTTGCATTGCCACTTTAGTCTAGTCCATCCAGCGCGCCGACATGCACCGGTGAATAGGAGGGCAGGTCTCCGGAATCACTCGCCTTTGTGATCCTATACGGGAGCCGGCTAATAAAGGTTTTGGGAAGCGCTCCGTGTGACTGCTCAAGTTCGTCATCACGACACGTCTTCCCGGTCGTCAAGACGGACCACATGCTCATCATCTTCAGTGCCATCTTCTTTGACTAGTCTCTACAACCTCTGCACTAATGGCTTCTCTGTCTACAAATAAATACATATATAGTGGTTTTTGACATGTTCTTTTACTATCGTTGTGGTATTGATTGCACAGTTGTTGTTCGTGTTGATTCATAAATCTAGTATATTAGGACGTGCTTGGTTGCTCCTTTCCCTATTTCTCGCATGGGGCATGAAGTAAGGGTGTTTGGTTCCGCACGCGTGGATAAATCTTTGTACTGTACGAGTTTTAAAGCTTCGTTTCCCTATTTCTCACATGGGGCAGGAAGTAAGGGTGTTTGGTTCCGCACGCGTTGAGAAATCTTTGTACCATACGAGTTTTAAAGAGCCCCTCGACCTAGCCCTGGATGAACGCCAAAATCGGGTGTTTTCATGGAGCCAAGTTCTTCTCGCGCTCGCGGGGGGAGAAGGTGAACGCGCGTCTGCAAGGGAGGGATGGCGGGAGCTCGCAAAATCTGGCGGGAGAAATTGGAGTTACCGCCCACCAATTCGCACCGGCTATCTACACCGCCCCTCCTCCGGCTCCAAAATCCCAGCACCATTTTCCCTAATTTCGAGCTCTCCCTCCAAATTATGTTCCTCACCGACGAGCAGGTAAGCAGCGCCTCCAATTCCTGTGGGTGTAGCTCATCTCCAGCAAGTCTCCGTCCTTAGCTATCTCTAACATGTCATCCTCGTCAGTTGAAATTGAGATCGTGGTAAGAGACACCTAACCCTAGCTCTCGCAGATTAGATCTGTTACCATGTTCTAGATCAAAGTTCGTGTGTTCACATGGGCTCACTTCTAGTAGATCTGGACCTTTCATGGTGCATTTTGGCAGTCAGTATTCATGTTGTACTATGAGGATTGCCATGTGATATAGGTAGGATTAGTGTTACAAGTATAGTTCTTCCCCTAGAATTGAACACATTGTGTATCTTTGTTGCCGTAGGAGAAGGTTGCGTCCCTTTATCTGTCCGCAACCTCAATGAGGCCTCTATGTTATGTGTTGATGCCTAATCCGGTGACTAAAAGGAAGTTGGCCATGTCATGGCCAGCATCTCTATCCACCTTCGTCCTGAATCGGGTCTGCCAGTTGATCCATAAAGGGGGTTTAGTTGTTCGGGATTCAGAGAGGTGGACATGCGGTTGATTGCTGATGATGTCTTCAAGTTCTGTGGCTGGACAGTCACTTCAAACCAGGTGTACAACCACATGAGGCACTGGAGAGTTAGGTGGATTCAGGTGTTGAGAATCAAGAGGCTTGAGAACGTGCGCTGGGTTGAGGATACCTCTTGTATCATCATGGACGATGATGATTACTATGTGAACATCAGAGTTCGATATATTTGCACTTGTATCAGTAGTTTTAAAGCTCACATATGAACTACATGTCTTGAACTAACAGCGATTCTCATGTAGGCTCAGCCGAAGGACACCGAGTTGATCAACAAGCCCATTGATAACTATGCTCAGATGAAGATGATCTTTTGCCCTCGCATTCCTGTTGCGCCCATCTCTCTAACCGTGATTCACCGTGGTCTTAGCCACCTGATGGAGCATAGTGGGCAGATGACTAGGTATCTTACCATGACCCCTGAGCGCAGGATGAGCCGGTTCACGGCCTTCCTGAACAAACACTACCTCTAAGTAGCGGACTGAGTTGTCCGAGGATGTGCTGGTAGAGATGTTGATGATGATGACTGTGATGTGTATTTTGGAGTAGCTAGGCTGATGAACTTTGGTTGCGGTGACCCCTTGAACTTTGGTATGTATATTTTGGGAGGTGGTATTCAGTTATAACCCATTCGTATGTAATGAACTTCTGTTGCATCACGGCCAGTTGCTCGTGAAATCGTGCTGCAGCACACACACCATGACTGTTTAGTCAATTCAGTCTTAATATAAGCTAGTAGTTGTCAAAATTACAATTGTCTGGACTTTGTTTTCTGTCTTGCTGATGTTGGGTAAGCTCACCTTATCAGCCAGGAGGTAAGACTATCTGGGACAATGTGACTAGCCAAATAAGTACCAATTAGCTGAAAACTAAGAATGCATGGAACAAAACAACTGTGGCTTGGCTTCCAAACCCCTAAAGAAATGAGAATACACGGAAAAAACGAATGGCCCTTTAGGAACGAGAGGTTGCATTGCCGCACGCAGTTTCCGTGGAACCATGATCTCCAAGTGCGACTAAAGAGAACGAGCAACCAAACACACCCTCAGAGTTTCACATGATCATAGCTGTTATAGTCATGATTTATATTCTAAAATTAAAAGTGAAAAATATGCCTAATCGTCCAACAGAAAGTCCCCACCAGTGCCGACGATGGATGGCCTTCGCCGATAGCGCCCTCTATCGACGGCGAGGGAAGGGAGGCCTTGGTCGCTCGCGGGAGCGACACAGGGTTTCTTTTCCTCTAACCTTTTGTTCCGCACAAACTATCTAATACGATCTAAAAAAGGAAGCTAATATATCTGAAATAGTCAAAAGATATTAGAGATATTAAAACTGAGCCAAATCGGAGCTATCTCGCGTCCTCACCAGTTTTGACCTTCCGATCACTCATCCTAGCTATTCTTGGCCGTCTGATTACCCTTTTTATAGGACTAGCCCAAATATCTCTAGGGGAAGCTACTCTTGATATCAAATTGGCTCACCATAATTAATTGGGCCTCAAAACCCCCATTAAAGGTCATCTACTCATGCCGATCTGAATTTCTTTTTAAGTGCATCAAGTGAACCCGATTCCATTCCAAAACAGACAAAAGACGACTGAGAACGAGCCGATGCGGGAGGCAGCGAAGCGTCTCTAGTTGAGGAACTGAAGCGTCTACAGTCGATTGGAGTTCATCCGCTGGCGTTCCATTACAGGGTGGTGGGTGGAGCTAAACTGTCGTTACTAGAATCAATTAATACGATCAAGCTACGCCACATGCCATGGACGATAGTGCTGGTCAGTTCCAATGCCGCTCCTGTTGTTTCACGTAAAAAAACAATGTCGTTGCATGCTCAGCATTTACTTCATGCACCTTCGACTACATATGCTCACATACGACCTTACACTGCCCCTCCATCCTCCACACTCTGACAGTAATGCCTCCAATAGCTATCCTTGTCTCTTAGGCGACCAATCTATCTTCGTTTTTATTCTTGTTGTGTCCCTGCCGCCCTCGAATTTCTTTTGAGAATTTCGTATTGTTTCCCTTCATCGTCTAGACACTGCTATAGGTACAGACTGTCTATTGACACAATTCTTTTTTACGAATTGATGAAGGTACTACAGGTGAAAGGATTGGAGATTGGTTCTGTTAGGCTATAATGCTCACGAGTTAGACAGACCGCTAGATAATTCAACAAGTACATGTGTGCCTCTAATCTGTAAAGTTCCATGCACTGACTACGTTTATAATTGTTTTTATACTATATATACTACTTTTGTTTGTTGTTTGCTGCAGGTTATTAGACAGGATTGCAAGATGCCAACATGACACCTCTCACTAGCATCTCCGGCCTCATGCCACTGCATCGAAACTAGCATAACAGATAGCATGAAAATACAATCTTCATAGGTCAAACTCCAATCCATTCCAACTGCCTCGCCCCGATCAGGGTAAAACATCAACCATTTGTCTTAAAATTCTGAGAAATATGAGTTCTGGGTTTACTGAATATGGTGGTAAACTGGTTTTGTTCGCTTGATCTACTATGCGTATAGTTGGGACTGAATGGTTATGCGATATGTGAGCATGATATTTAGTGAAAGTGGCGTTCAGTGATATACTTATGATTTTCTGTATGACTCTTTTCGTTGAAAAAATTAAATATGATCAATGGATATTAGCCTTTTGCTTCAGTCCAAAGAGTACTGTCATCACTGCCGACCAATACAGATTATCCTTTTGTAGGGAAAAACATTTCCCTTGCAAATTCGTTTCCGGTGCAACAATAGTTAAGTTTCAGTAGAGTAGGGACTTCGGTGTTCTGGTTTGATGGCATTGTAGGGTGCAACAATTGTTCATTTCATTGTTGCTTCGACTAAATTATAAGAATGTCGTATTTAAATTGGTATCCTCAACATCAATAATCCTAGATCTACGGACTGGTGGGTTAGGGAATGATCTACGGACATACGTGTGATTTGCTGGTTGGTTGAGGTTTTAGTGGCTTCCTGGAAAAGCGGGACATGATTCTGTTCCCCCTGCCCGCATGAGTCTGTAAGCAATTTTCTATAAAATGCATCCGTACGTGTAGCATTACTCTCCTCAACATACCCATAGGGAATCCGGAATGAGACAAGTCCAAGACGCGGTCGTTGCCTAGCAGGTGACACATATTTGGCCCAGTCCTCGAAGGAGCTGATAGCACATAGGCATTGTCTGATCCATCACGTTCGGGAGCCCTACGTCAGGCCTGAAACACCCATCAGCCCAGTGTTTGATTAATCAATATATTAGCCTAGCATCTACATGCAAATTATTACAAAATCATACACGGCTCATTTATTTTTTCCATATAATAGCAGTAGTGCAAAAAATAATGATACCTGAGTCAGGTGAACTTCAAACTATTACCTTAGTTTTCACATTTACGCTCAAATCGAATTTATTTGTACCAATTTCTAACACTTATAATAGACCGGCGCGACAACACGCGCCTAATGATCTAGTTGGTATATGATAATACGACACTACTCTGCGTGTCACAATCATATATATATATATATATATATATATATATATGCCTGGTCATGGCGTCGAATCATATGCAAACTTACATGAGGTTTCTTTTTCCATATAATCCGGCCGTGATGTCATCCATTCGATCGAGAACTACCACTATCTAGTGTGGGCAAAAAAACCCCAAATGCTCGTGTCATCCTTGGACTTCAATTGTACACGAGCTTAGAACAAAAACCCCAAATGACCAAGTCCAACGACATAGAGTTGTATAAAAGTAAAGCTATTCCTATATGTGGAGCAGAAACCACCTGGTTATATTCACACTGTATTTTGGACTGGACTAGAAAGCCACTAGCACGTAGACTAGTCATGAGATGTTTGCCGCTCGCTCTAGAGGCATCGATCTAGTCAATCAAGAGAAAATATATAAATGGCTAATCATGTGTGAATCGACCCGAGATCGACTGGAGAACAAAATTGCTTTCTTAAGCACGTGTCAGAAACATCTGAGCCCGGAGGCATCGGAAAGCATATGATTAGGCCCTCCACAGCGTAGTGGTTTATCGGTGCCCAAAACATTTTAGAGGCTCTGGGCACCGGTGCCCCACGTTGCATAGGCGGTGCTCCAAAAGAAATCCAGGGAACCGGAGCTTCTGGTTGCTCCGATGCCCACTCCATCCTTTTCAATAAAATATTGTATTTTCAACTGCCATACAACCAACTTGATTTCACACTCAACACTCGACCGTTGCATCAACAAAATATGACCGTTTGAGATGGATCTATATATTGGATACATCTGCTCATACAAACATTGCAAAATTTTGTCCAGCAATAAGGTCAAAAAACTCTGTCCAACACAAACTCTCTAGAAAAATGGAGAACTCATCTTCCCAAAGCTACACAAGCATGATGAACTCCTCGCTCTCACCTTCAGATCCACAAAGCCCAAATTTACTACAAAATACACAAAACCAAATGAGCCAACAGTATCCAAACTTCCATCCATCTCATATGAACTATCCAACACCTCCATTCAAACCCAGTTTCCAGCCTCACTACCCACATCATGCCAATTCATATGGTGCTCCAGGAAGCTATCAGCCAATACCACCGATGCATCTGAGTTATCATGGTGTTCCTTACCATGGCAGCGGGGGGATGTATCCTCCAGGAGCATATGGAGCAGGTTCAAGCAACAATCCATCATCACCGGTTGCATGCATGCCCTTTCTTGGAGCTATTGGAGGCGCTGGTTCACGAGGGGATGAGAGCAGCTCACCTGGAGTAAGTTACACAATGTCACCTCCCTATCCAATGTCTCCTATTTATCCCATGAGTGAAGATCCTGCTAGCAACAATGAAGAAGGCAGTGAGAGCAGTCCTGATGAGACTGAAAAAAGGGAAAAAGCAAGAGTTGGAGTAAACATGAGGATGAACTGCTAATAGCTTCTTGGCATCACAACTCATGTGACTCAATACATGGAAACTCCAAGAGGTCAGAAAACTATTGGAAAGAAGTAGCAACAGAGTTAAACAAGTATGCAGCGAAAGGGGAAAAGAAAACTGTTATGCAATGCAAGAACCACTGGACAAAAACAACAAAGAAGGTTACAAAGTTCAATGGCATCTACAATGTTGAAAGAACTATGTGGCCGAGTGGTGCCAATGACCATGACTTGATGGAGAAACTTCATGCCAAATACAAGATTGCTGCCAATACAAAAAGACCCTTTGCATACGAGCACTGGTGGAAACTTGTGAAGAACGAGGCTAAATGGAAAAGTTCATATTCAGTTCAAGATTTGAACAAGAAAAACATGGTCAAATCCTCGGGAGCCCATAGCTCTCCAAGCCAAGCAACAGATGAAGGAGTGGTTAAAAAACCCATGGGGCGCAACAAAGCAAGAGCACAAGAGAAATCTACAAGCAAATCAAAATGCTCATCTGGTAGCATCACAAATGAGACCGTGGACCAGTTTAATGAGATTCAACTAAGAAAACAGTAGCTGCTAAAAAAATGGCTGATGCCACCCTTATTCAAGCTGAAGCTGAGAAAGGAAGGATTGAAACTGAGAAGGAGAGGATAAAGTTTGAGAAACTTACTAAATATCTTGATCTTCTTCACACAGATACTTCAGGCTATGATGTTGCTCAAAAGAAAAGACATGACCAAGTTGTAGATTTCTTAGCTAGGGAATTGTTCAGTTAAAATTTGGTGCATGTTCTGATGTAATATGCAATCATTTGCTCTATCATTCTATGGATCAGTATGTAATAATAAGCTGTAAGAAATTTGAGTTATTATGAAATTATTAGTTCAAATATTTGTCTGCTGGAAACACATCAGCTATAATTTATCTTTTGGGAATCTAGCTGTTGAGAAACTAGCCGTTGGAAAGCTAGCCGTTGGAAAACTAGTTGTTGAGAAAATACTCCTTATAAGTAGAAGCAGCAACTCCATTCACAGAGATACCCCCCCCCCCCCACTTCTTTCAGCCAACACAGCTTTCACTCAAACACTCCTTTCAGCCAAGACACCTTTTCACTCACAATATGTCCAGCAATGAGAACCCACAAGCAAACCAAGAAGACAATGTTGATGAAGCAATTAGTTTCAAAGCTGCGGGTGAGTTTTTTTGGGAGTTTATCAATGATCCAGCTGAAGCAGAGATTGAAGCACAAATCCGAGCCCAAATTGCAGCGCGACAGATAGGTATGTCCAGTCAACACAGGCGACTACCTAGAAGACACATTGATAGAGATAGGGAAGGTGGTCGAGACAGGCTGATGGCTGACTACTTCATAGACAACCCAAGGTACACCGATAAGCAATTCAGGCGTAGGTTTCGTATGAGGAAAGATTTATTTCTTCAGATTGTTGAAACCCTTGGTGTGTGGTCTCCATACTTCACTCAAAGGAGTGATGCATTTGGCAAACCTGGCTTTTCTCCCCTACACAAGTGCACTGCAGCTATCCGAATGCTGGCCTATGGCACACCTGCTGATTTGTTTGATGAGAATTTACGAATGGCTGAAAGCACAGTTATTGAGTGCATGATCACCTTCTGCAAAGGTGTGATAGCAAATTTTTCTCCAAGATACCTAAGAAGGCCCACTAATGAAGACATAGAAAGGTTACTTGCTGTAGGAAATGCCCGTGGATTTCCTGGCATGTTGGGAAGTCTTGATTGCATGCATTGGACATGGAGAAATTGCCCTGTAGCTCATAAGGGAATGTTCACTCGTGGAGATCATGGAGTTGCAACAGTCATGCTCGAAGCTGTGGCCTCTGAGGACCTATGGATATGGCATGCATTCTTCGAGGTTGCTGGATCAAGTAATGATCTCAATGTACTTGACCGGTCTACTTTGTTTACTCAAGTTGTGCAAGGTACAGCTCCTGAGGTACATTTTGAAGTCAATGGCCATGAGTATAACTTAGGATACTACCTAGTAGATGGTATTTATCTAGAATGGGCAACATTTGTAAAATCAATCCCCATGGCTCTGAGTGACGAGGACAAGTTATATAAAGCACACCAAGAAGGAGCAAGGAAAGATGTTGAGCGAGCTTTTGGGGTTTTGCAAGCTCGTTTTGCCATAGTTCGTCATCCAGGGCGAATGCATCGCAGGGATGTACTTGCTGAGATCATGTATGCTTGCATTATATTGCATAACATGATTGTGGAAGATGAAAGACACACCTACAAATGCTATGACAAGTATGACTGTGATTATGAAGAGGCTGACTTCACAGTACCTTACATTGCAGCTGAACAAGGGCCAATTGATGGGTTTGATTTGGTTCTTGAAAAAGAGACAGCTATTCGAGATCGAGCCACGCATCGCCGTCTGAAGGCTGATTTGGTACAGAATATTTGGGACAAGTTTAGTGCTAATGCAGTTTAGTTTTGATTGGATTTCAAAAATTCTAGTTCATTAGTTTCTACCCTTTGTGTACTTTAAATTTCTATTCGAGTAAGTCTGTTTTTTGCTATCTAAATCAGTTCACAAATTGTTCAGTAATAATTACACTGATTAATATTACGTATTGCTGTGTTACGAGCCTCTTCAACCCTTTCCAATTCACAAAATAAACACATGCATCGTATATAATAAAATTAGTGAACTAGTCATTGGATGAAACCACCAAGCAGCAACGCATCAATCTTTGTCAAAAGAACCCGTACAACAACAATTCTCCAAACGATTTGTAATGAAAATAAAAAAAGGTAAAGAGCGTCATCTGTGATGCATCCGGCGCTGCTGCAAAGCCAAGACGAGGTGCTCCTGCTCCGCTCAGATTCCTGCTCGCGCCGAGGATCCAGTCCCTTGTACAGGGCATCGGCGGCGGCCATGACAAGAGCTGGTCGAACGTTGCGCCGCGATCCAGACGAGCCCCCCTGCTCCGCTACGATTCGCGCTCGTACCGGACGGATCCGCCGCGATTCCGACAGCGGGTGACGGCGCTCGGACGAGCCCGCTTCTCTCCGGCCGGATCCGTGGAGCTCGCCTACCGCAACATGGCCGGAGGCGACGAGGAGTGAAAGGGGATCGCCGTAGAACTCGCGCGAAGGGGATCGCTGGTAGTTGGCTCGGAGGATTTTTTTATCTAAACGTGGGCCCTATTTTTTTTTCGGCACCACCACGTTGTGGGACCGGTGCCTAAAATTTTTCTCAGACAAGCTGGCCCACTTTTTATTATTTGGGCATCGGATACACTGTGAAAGGCCTTAGTAAAATTACCAAACCTAGATAGCTTGCAGCAGAGGTCGTTGAAGATGTAAACAACGACTACCAGTCGCGGTTTGTACTACTGGTAGTTACCTTTGCAAGGATGATTAAGACGTACTCGTGGTTCTGTCTACCTCGCTCGTCGTTTCCAAGGTTAATTTAGCAGCGCCGGCCGATTCAGTCTAAGAGGAAATTACGTACCTGATTCGTATGGCTATAAAATGAACTAGTACTAGCTACGTTTATGTCGTGGGTTGATTCCCCAAGACCTCGTTCGTTTAATCCATACAAGGTTGGGATTGAGTTGGATTGTGCCCTGATCCTGGTTTTCTATCCAGACGAGAAAAACTATCCAGGCCCCTGTTGGGAGGGCAGTCTGAGTTACTGCTCCGTCTCACTCACAGGGGTATCTACAGGTGCACAGGGGTATACGGAGGTGCTCCGTTTTAGTACCCAGCATCTGCTCCGTTTCAGTACCCAGCATCAGCAGGTGCACAGGGGTATCTGCAGTTTTTGACGCAGCACAGTACAGATGGACTTCTGAAGACTTGAACTTGGCATCCTAAATAAAAGAAAATAATATTAGAAAACAGCTTGTTCTATGATTCTCAATATTAGAAATCAAAACACCTTGTTCTTCAGCACCTGAAGGCACATAGCATTTCCATGTCTGGTAGTGATTCCCAACCACTAGCATTTCATTATGAGCACAATGCTTCATTAACTTAGCAACTACATTCAGTATATACAGTAGGATATCATATATATATTCTACAAGTGCTTCTGAGTGCAACAGTTTTAACATATATATATTCGTGTAGGGAAAAAGGAAATAGGCTAGATTTGTCTAGATTCACAAGAATGATGATTGCAGGTTTTCAAATTTGTAAGAGACAAAGAAGCTCCAGTATAACAGTGAAAATTGATAAGATAACTAATTTACAGAGGCTCTAGTTTTGCATGATCCATAAACTAGGCAGGTGTTTTCCTCCATAATCTAACTATTTAACTCATAATAAACAATAGTACTAAATAGCAATGATCCTCATTAACAATAGTAGTAAAATAAAAGGCAATGAGCTACTTACATGAAGGTAACTGAATTCCCAGCTTGTCGACCTCCTTCTTCAACCACAAACCACGGAGTCTTGGATCATAAGAAAGGAAAAGCTCTCTATTTGATGCATCTTTGAAAACATCAGAGGCTAGAATCTTGATCTCATCAGACACATCAACCATGACATTAAGTACTTCCAAACATTTTGGAATGGAGTATTGTTTTCCTGATGCTTGTTCTTTAATTCCTGCTTGTTCTCTCTTGAGTTTGACAAACTCTAACATTGTTTCTTCAATGCGTGGGACCGGAACAGATGTGTGGCTCCTATGCTTTCTAGCTCTTGCTGATTGTGCGCCACCATTACCACTTCTTGAATTCTCTTAATCAAAGCTCCTTTGCACATCTTGATCCTCCTCTCCACCTTGAGGGTTAAGTTCATCATCATTTTGAGATTGATAAGAAAGACTCCTTCCACTAGCACTCGTTCTTTCAACTTCACTGAACCTGTTTTGCCCTTCATCTTCACTGAACCTTTGACTTGTCATAGCACTGATTTTTGGAGCCACATTTCTAGTGCTCTGCCTCTCATCACTTTGACGTTTCTTACTAGTGATATGTGGAGGTTGGCTAGAAGTCACACAATGTTTACCTTGAGCAATATTACCTTCATAAAGCAAATCCAGTGCATCAAACAAAGGGAACTCCTTGCCCTGTAGCCTTTTGAACTTTGGGTCCTCCTGCAAACGCAAATAATGAGTGAAATTCAAATAGACTGTTGTGGAAAGAATGAGGCAACAATACACAAAGAACAAGAATGATGTAAACCAGCATACCTCAACTATTTCCTCCCATTTTTCAGGTGTGGTGTTTATCATGCAACTGGTTGAATTCCATGAGATGCCACTTCTATTGACAATGGATTTGACTACTTTGTACTCTTTCTTCAATTGACCCTCTTTGCCTTGGACTTGGGACTTAACAAACTTTGCTTCTGGAAATTGGTCGTTCAAATCTTTCACAATTCGGTTCCAACCTTCGGTAGTCCATCCATTTTGACCACGGTAGTGAGAAAAGTTGTACTCTGTAAGTACATCTACAAGCCCCTTTTCATACTGAGATGTCCATCTTGCTCTTTGTGCCATTGTAACCTAGGACAAACAAACAAAAAAGTTATTGCAAAAGGTCATGACAAACCTTTCTTATGTACAGAAAAAAGAACAAGTTATCGCAGCAATTCATGACAAACCTTTCTTATGTACAAAAAAACAGCAAATGCTCATCGAGCTGATCACCTTTGCACTCTCAAAGCCCTACTTCTTTCATAATCTGCCCACATTTTCTTTGCTATTTCATCTCTAAGAGCATTGCCCAACTTTCTCCTCGATTCTGAGGGTGTTGAATCATCTCTAAGTGTCATGTCTCCAGAAGGAACATCCACATATTTACTAGGATCAATGTGCATCTTTTGGGTTTTAAGCCATTCTTCATCACCTCTCTGGCTTCGGATTATATTATGCAACACCATTGCCACCAAGGGGATCTTCACTTGAGTATCTATGGGATAGTGTGTTGCAACTTTCAGAATAGGGAATCTCATCTTTAGGATGCCTATTATGCATTCTATAATGTTCCTCAGTCGAGCATGCCGAAGGTTGAAAAGTTCTTTATAGTCTCTTGGGCGACAGTTTCCCCTAGCCTGCTCTTTTTGATGGTACCGAACATTTCTGTATGGGGCAAGAAACTTTGGTGTATTCGCGTACCCTCCATCAACCAAATAGTACTTGCCTTCGGGTACACGAAACCCAGACTGGATTGCAGAATTTAACACCCCGGCATCAGACACTGACCCTTCCCAACCACTTGAAGCATAAGTAAAAGTCAAATCAAAATCACAAGCAACCATGACATTCTGAGATAGAGTTCCTTTTCGGTTCCTATATGGTGCAGCTTCATTCTCATTTACTGTCATAGGTATATGAGTCCCATCTATCGCTCCTATGCAATTCTGCAAATAGAAGTTACTGGTACTAAATTATATGTGTCATGAAAGGATATGTATTTCTAACATACATTAGATAGATCAAATGTACCTCAAAGTATGGCCAATAGAGGGGACTTGACAAAATCTTGATATGAGGATTCGTGGATGGAAGCTTGATTAAATCATATGCCAATGACGTGATCGCATTAATGGAACCATTGATATGCCTATGGACTGTTTCTGGGATACGCTGGAATCTGTCTGTCAATGTATGGTAGCTTGCATTTCTTGACAACATGTACATCAACATACCTAATTGTTCCTCCACACTAACCCCTCCTGAATTTTCCAAAAGTTTTCTAGACCTAAGATCATCACAAAGTTCTTGGAAAATATGGGACTCCATTCTTAAAACATCATAACATCTAGTAGGATGACCATCAAGTAATTCTCTAATATACATGGGACCCGTGAGGACAGAAGTATTCACTGGGGTTCTAATTTTCTTGGACAGTTTGTATAATGCCGGGAAAATAAGGAAAATCATTTCCTAATCCTCTTCCTCCTCGGAATCGGTCATCACCATTTCCAAATTACTCATCTAATCCTAAGAATG
This sequence comes from Avena eriantha, assembly GCA_910589775.1. Lineage (NCBI taxonomy): Eukaryota > Viridiplantae > Streptophyta > Magnoliopsida > Poales > Poaceae > Avena > Avena eriantha. Next base: position 7,340,559 of record OU342745.1, on the reverse strand, counting down.
CATTAAAAACAACACATTAGTTATTGAACAAGAAAGCTGTGTATAGAACAAGAAAGCTGTGTATCATAGTAACATAAAAAAGTATTTCCTTCCTGCCCTTATCGTATTGACAAACAGATCTATTTATAATAACACATAAAACGGTTTATATCTTCTAGAGCACTTTATTGTGATTTTTCTGTTACATAATTGTAAGATGCATGCGAATTAGTTCCACAATATAGAATAATAGGTCATCACAACTAGAGCTAATAAGATGCATTCAAATCTGTATGAAACACAGATTTGTCTTACTGAGTTATTGTATTTTGTGACCCAGCAACACAACACAGGGCTTCTTGTTTCCATGGTGAGACAACAGTTGAAGAAAAACATGCATGAAACTGACCAGTATATGGGATGTTTGCCTGGGTTGACCAGCATGTTCTCATGCCTGACATGCATGCATATATGACTTCACAGATTAATTCTAAGCTAGTAGCGTTCAGAAGACGTGCTGGTCACACACCTCATTACACCAATTTCACGGGGTGCCCTGTCACATTGCAGGACCCCAAGGTTCTTCAGCCTGACATGATCACAAGGTTGTCTCATATTGTCATACAATATAGCTACGAGAATGTTGGTCAAGTGGACAACCCCCAGTAAAGAGAATCTGGTTCAACGATTCAGAGAGCATATGTTTCACCAAAGAATGAACATATGATGTATAGGTGCATGTTGCAATGTGCTAAAGCCAAGTTCTTGTCATGTAAATGTGATTCCAGTAGAAGATGGCATGTTCTGCCATGACTTAAACAACTCTACTTGTTTCGATGAGATAGTTTATACTTGACTACAATGAATGGCATGCCCGCACCCAATTCTTGTTTTGTAAATTAAGAATATATCTTCTTTTACTAATTCAGAAACATATCTCATTCAGAGAATTAGGAAATATGACAAGCAAATTGACAAGAGTGGTTGAACACAACATCGGCAGCAAAAAAATAATGCAAACATATTTTGATATTGAGATCCAGGGGAAATGTAAACCATTGGATATATGAGGGTTAGATGAGGAACTAGAAATTGATCTGGTCTTGACGATGGATCCTATAGGTTTGCAGAGATTGACTACTTGACTTTTAATTCAAACTGTGCAAAGACTACATACCTAAACAAATAGAACCAGAAACACCTTCAGCTTTTGGTCTGGCTGAGCACAAGCACGGAGGCCTCCAGCTTCTTCACCTGGCTCAGCACCGTGCCCAGCTTGGGCCCTTGGATCACCAGCGCCTCGATCTCCACCTACCACCATTCAACATCACTTTTTATTTTGTTCGCACGCAAGATACATACAGGACGCAGAAACAGTTCAGGCATATGTACTCTCAAAAGAAACATTCAGACAACTCAACATGTGCGATGGAGTAGTGATCTCGGCACTGACTAGCTATGGATCATGGAACTACTACCTAGGAAAGATCGATTTTTTTTAACAATCAGGGTAGTGCCCTGCAAGATCAGGGAGAGAGGTGTCTCACCGGCGGAACAGAGACGCTGCGCCGGCCAGATGCGGCTACCGAGCAGCCTCACCGTCCAGCAGCAGCACCGCGAGGACGCGCCTCGACCGCCGCCACGCCCACCGGTTGGGCGACGGCGAGATCGCATGGAGGCGGGTCGAGTGCTGCCGGCCAGCGCCGGTGGAGGAGACGGAGCGGAGGAAGAGCGCGGTGATGTCGGCGTCGTGGAGGTGGACCTGGAGCAGAGGAAGAGCGCGGCGTCGTCGGCGCCGCCAGTCACCACCCCGCAGTCGCCGCCCCGCCCGTATGAGATAGGGTTGGGTCGGCTCTCCTCCGTCGGGTTGGAAAAAAACTGACCCCCGCTAGTCCGAGATGTTTTCGCCTGTAACTAGGCCGGAAAGGATTCGGAGGTGGAAATAAAACGGGCAACCAAGCGGTAATACCGGTGTTGGGCTATAAGTTAGACCGGATCCGACTAATACAACTGTTTTGGGCTAAAATACTGCGAACCAAGCAGGGCCCCAGTCTAGAAAATATATGGTCTTCGGTTAGGCCCCGGCGGGATTCTAGCCCACCTTATCCAGTCCATCTTGCACTCAGTTGGGCTGGAAAAAAATTATCGCCACCTATCGTGTGGAATATTTCCATGCATGAGAGAGAGCGATCGGGATGCAACACACCAACCTCACGGTGCCATCTAATGGAATAACCGAACTACTGAAAATATGCAGGGGATTAGGGAAAGGGATTGACATGGATTATTGGGGTTTGGGTGGATGGTTGGGATTCACCCAATCCAAGCCTGGATGTATTCCATGTTTGGATTCAGTCTGAGCAAGACGAACGAGGCCTAAGTGGACTCTAGGACTCTGGATTTTTTTTCTTAGAAGGGAGCAGGGCCGGTCCTAAGATTTCTAGGGCTCTGGGCGAGACTAAAACTTGGGCCCTTAATATAGAAATCACAGTAATAATAATGAATATTATACATGCAAAATATATGTTGTCAATAACACTTAAATGCGTCCACAAGCTGTACACACGTCATACAATTTATATATTACCTTAAAACATTTTTCGATGTAAAGTCACTTATGAGGAGGCCAATATCAATGTCATCCAATTTTTTGGTAGATGCATAACGTTGTGAAACCAATTAACCTTTGTTGGGTCATTGTTGACATGAAATAGTTGTTCAATACATTGTAAATATCTCCTCTCTGTAATTGTACCAAAACATACACTATTTTCCCTTTAGCGTGACCTGATGTGCACTCTCTCGACGAGAACAACATGATAACCCACAATGCTGGAAAACACATTACATCAAATGTTGGGTGGTACAAACTATGGGTCATGTACGAACATGGCCAATTAGGCTTTTTTCCCTGCCGCTTCGTCTGTCAATACGTAACATACCTTACACGGGATGGGGCCCTTGAATTTTTGGGGCCCTAGGTGGCCGCCCACCCTGCCCCCCTCCAGGGCCGGCCCTGGAAAGGAGCATAATCTCGATCCGATAAATGCAAACAACCATATACTCCCTCCGTCTAACTAGGGTTTTTCTAGATTTAGTATCTATCTAGACATGTGAAAAAATATGTGTCTCACGGCTAGGGTGCTTGTACGGACTAGGGGTGGCGATTTGCACTTGGGGGCACCGGCGTCGGCGCTGACGCCTGGACACCTAAGCGGGCAGGTGCCTGAGGGTGCAGAGTCCCAGTGCCCACCGGTGGCCGGTGCCACGGTAGCGCCATCAGGCAGGTTTTGGGTGGATTCTAGCGATTCGGAGGATGAGGTTGTGGCGTCGGACTGCGCGGATCTGGCCAGATGTGCAGGCGGCGGGGTCAGGGCGCGGTCGCCGGAGGGAGGGCGGGTGCTTTCCCTACTGTCGCAGTTCATTGACCAGGCGGAGGAGCTTGGGGCTCCCTCCGGCACTGCGTCGGGGGGGGGGGGGGGGGGGGGGGGGGGACTTTGCTCGGTGCCCTTCTTGCCGGCCCCGGAGGAGAAGCGGTCCCAGAGCACAGCCCCAGGTCTGGCCTCCCCCAAGCCAGTAAGTGGGGCGCTTGCCCACATACCGACAGCGCTGGCACGACACGCTACGACCATCCTGGCGCCGATGCAGTTTAGGCGTGCTTCCCCGAATCTCCCGCGTCGTGGGACGTGGAAAGCACCCAGTAGGAAGTCGTCAAGCGTTAGCAAGGGCGGGGAGTTCTTGGCGATGGCGCCCTCCTCCTCCGTCAGGGGCACCAGTGGTGGCGCTTCCTCCACCACGTCCGCCCAGCGTAGGCCGTTGAGGTCTGCGTGCGTCGCAAGCTCGGCCGGCGAGGAGAGGGCGGTGGCTTCGGCCGACTCCGCCAAGGGTGGCTGGTCATTGACGGAGATCCCGACCGGGGCTTGGTTAGAGCACCATGGCGTCACAGTCGCCTAATTCAATATCGCCCGTTTCTCCGAAGCCATCTACCTTGCGACAATATCTCTACAATCATACCACAAAACCTACGACAAGTGAAAAAATAGAAAAAAGCACCAACAGTTCTAGAAAGCCTTCAATAAAGGTCCATTGCACTTCAGAGCGGCGATTCTACCGTGCGTGGTATATAGCGTGCACGGACCCACTTTCTCTCTCCTTCCAATATTTGTCAGATCTGTACTATGCATGGAGAGTCTACACGCTAGATTCGCCTTTCCAGATGCATGTAGTTTAATCTAGTTGTGAGCTTGAATCTTCCATAACTTCTAAATAAAAAATTCAACTAATGATCTGTTTGAACATTTGAGTTCCTAAAAAAGAGAGCTTCAAAACAAGATCAATATTGAATATATTTTAACAATGTTTGAAAATCAACTTTTGAAACTTGATGAAACTTTGATAAACTTTATGAAACCTGGCAAAAATATTTTTTTAAACAATCTGTTTCACCGCTGACGAGGCGTAACCTCGGCAATATCCATGGTGATGGATCTGGGGTTTCGCGGAAAAGAGAACGCTGGTGATTTTGTCGGATGTCAGGAGAACAATGAAGACAAAGTCGCCTGAATATTGGGGAAAACACTCTATTACAAGTTGTCTACTAGATTTCGATATCCTCGCTTGGGCTTCTCCCGCCCTATATATAATAGGCCAGGTCTCAAAGCTGTATGCGGATAGGTTTCATACACGCGTTATTACAATACCAACATAATGTCGCTTCATGGTTTCTTTCCTAATGCAATAAGAAGTTTCTGTCGGTTGCTTCCTTAGTCTTGTATCTGGAATCTCTATGGGCCGTAAGCCCTTTTACCCAATGCAGGGTAGCGAATAGTGGGCATCCAAGTAATCATACCCATGTCAACCGCATTTGGAACTTTGTGAAACCTTGCGAAAGTATTTAATTATTCTGAGATAGCGGAAGTGTTTATTTTTTTATCTACTATGGTGTTATTTATTAGGTTTCATTGTGTTTCACAATCCACTATGATGTTTAATTATGTTTTGGTATTTAGATTTTAAATTTTGTCAAAACAAACCCTATTTAAAAGATATTTTCAAAAGAAATAGATTGGTTCAAACGGATTGTTATCTGATATTTATTTTGATCCATAAGAGCTCTTTTAAATATGAGGTTACAAATAAAATCGGTAGAGCATGTGCAGGGTTGGAAAAAAGCTATGTCTAAGAGAATCTTGTTGTTCTTAGACCTATGTCTAAACACTGGAGAGGAGGTGGCTAGCTAAGTTTTTCTTAGACTTGAGTCTAGTACTAGACATATGTCTAAGAGAATCAAATGGCAGATGGACCCACTCGTCAGTGTATGATAGACATTTTAAATTATTCCTTTCTATTCTAGTTGGTGGGACCCCTTACATGTGCTAACGGTGGAGCACATCTGATTTCTTAAAATTGAGTCTAGCAAATTTCTTAGCATGAGTCTAAGAAAATCTCACGCTGTACATGCCCTAATGTATAAGAGAGACTAGGAGTGGTGGGACATGCAATGTACTATTTGCATGCAAAGATGCTTTGTTGTGTCAGACCAAAGAAAAAGATTCATTACATTTTACAATCCTAAAGCAATCTCTAAGAAAGCAACGGTGCATGTATGCACGCGATCTCACATGCATGCTAAACTTGCATTTCTGCATTGCACGAGTGGAATCGATGATGACAAATCCAACTATAGATCGATATATCGGGATTCTCATCTTCAAAGTTGTGTTTCTGAACCGTTTGTGATATCTTAATCCACGAAGAGACTTGAGGAATTGTGTGTATTAATATAAGATGTTGTTGTGACCCACTAGTCATGTCTCTGTGGAATGAAATTTTAGATGACACACATCTGAACACCAATCTCTGCATCGAGAAGAGAACGCACGCAGCCTAATTTATTCACGAACGGAAGGCTGGATATATATCAGGATATATATGGATGATCACTCTTGTTGTTCATGAATGTCGAGGGAGCGACTGTATTTTTGCAGCAATAATAGCGGCAGTTTGGTCGGGCTGTTGTGCAGCCAAGCGCCACGCCTCCACACCCTTGCGGATGGAGTCGGTGTCCTGGTAGTCGTCGCGGAAGGTCTCGAGGTTGTCAACCATGTTGGCAAAGGACGCCACCAGCAGCTCGTAGTTCCATTTCTCCACGCGAGGGAAGTCGCAGTACTTGGCCCCGAACTCATCCATGTACTGCATGCAAATCAATTCAAGGAATTGAATCCAAATACTATACACCCCTGAATTGAATAATCCATGTAGTCGATCATGATAGTCTATTCAGCAGTACCGTGGTCTCAAACAAGCTGAGGTCGTGGGTGTACTTGTTGGGCACGCCGGTGACCACGTAACGTGTACGCGGTAGCCCTCCTGCACGGACCGCATCATCTCCTCCTCCGGCGGCAGCGTCCTCCGGCTGGACAGCACCTGCGCCACCCATTTGGCTTGCGCTTCGAAGAACCACGGGGCGAACACCTTGATGGGTATGCCAATGAAGGAGACCGACGGCGGGAAAACGTGCTCGAACAGCGGTCCCACACGGTTCTCGTCCACGGTGACCGCCCCCGCCGTGTCCAGGAACGGGAACGAGTAGTCGTACCCGGTGCAGTAGATGACGGTGTCGGCGACGACGCCGGACCCGTCGCCGAACACCACGCGCCCGTCCTCGCAGAGACGCTCTAGGTGCAGCTGCACGTGCAGGCTGGCGCTGTGCTTGTCGAGCACCCTGGCGAGCCCCGGCCGGGGTCACCTCCTTCATGGACTGGGCGACGAGGTGCACGTCCTTGGCCACCTTGCGGACCTCCATGGCGATGTCCTTGCCGCCCTCCCCGGACCCGACCACAACCACCACCTCGCCGCGGAACGGCTCCGGCGTCCTGTACGAGTGGCTGTGCATCTGCCTCCCGCTCCACGCCTCCATGCCTTGGATGCTCGGCACTCTCGGCTGCGAGTAGTGGCCGTTCGCCACCACCACGGCGTCGCACACCTCCTCCTCATCATCGCACTTCCCGAGGCACACGGATCTCACCGTCCACTGATGGCAACACGTCGTGGACGGCGTCGCCAAGGCGACACGCAGGACGCGAGTGTTGAGCCTGACGGACTCCATGAGCCCAAAGGCGTCGCAGAAGTCCTTGAGGTAGAGGTGTACCTCGCGGTGGCCAGTTGATCTTCCTCATTTTTTTAACGGGAGATATCATTAGCTGATAGCTTTAGCACACAAATAAAAACAAAAAATTGACACGCGGTGCTTGTGGCAACCAAACTGCATATAGTGTGCGTTTGGTGCACTCACTCCTAGCCTTTTTGAGTTCGACCGTTCATCGTAGACATTTTTCTTATTGATGATAAATCTACGCCTTCATCCCTCTCCATAATCCACTCAATGATATAGGCCACTTTGTTAGAATTAAGAAAGTCAATAACTCCCTCCATGCACCAATAGTTGCGTGTGCATGCATGCTGAGAGAAGAGTGAGAAAAAAAAGGACACTTTGTTACACCATGCACCAATAGTTGCGTATGCATGCTGAGAGAAGAGTGAGAAAAAAAAAGGACATGCATTATAGAAAAGATCTCTAACCCATCCCCAAAACGGCTTTAGAGGAGAAAATATACTCCTCTAACTGCCGAAACCACACCGAACCGTTCCCTTATCGGCGGTTAGACGAGAATGCTTTTAGGAGTCACCGTTTTCGACTCGCAAATATGCGCGGCCGCACGGTCGACTTCTATATATTTTCTCCCTCCCCCCGCCGGCTAGTTGCCCTCCCTGCCGCAGGCCAGCTTGCCCTCCCGCCGTCGTTTATCGGGTCCGGCCTCCGACGATGCCTAGAAGGCTGCCCGACCCTCTAGCCAAGACGCATCGTGGCCGGGATTCATCGTGACACTGTCGGATTCGTGCGGCCCAGCACCGCCGACATGTCCTCTTCCTCGTTGTGCCAAAGTATCTCGCCGACTTTAGGATTGAAGGATATCCTAGAGCTTGCACAAGCACTGACGTCAGCACCCGCACTAGCTCCAGCTCTGGCAGCCGCACCAGCACTAGCACCAGCTCCGGCAACCGCACTCGCACCAGCACTAGCACCAGCTCCGGCAACCGCATCTTCTCAACACGGCACCGGACAAAGGTACGGCTCTAGACAAAGGTGAGTTTTATCCTAATTTTTTGCGAAAGCTCATTAATTTTGGAGGACGAGGACGATGATTCTTCTTTTAAAGAGGTGAAGAAGAAAGAAGAAAAATGTTGGGAGGATGAGGACAGTGATTTCTATTTTGCATGGCATCATCGAACACTTGTTGGAGCTAACCAACCGTTCCAAAAAATTTGGGAAGAGATCAATCACAATTTGAATCGAAGAACTAGTGGAGAAGCTAGGTCGATGCCATCGATTATGAATAGGTGGAACATGCTAGTAATAATACGATTTAATGCGGGCGCCTAGAACACCGTGTTATTGTATGCCTAGATGGTCCGACTATTTATGTGGTATTAATGTGCTATCAATTTCTATGATTAACTTATTGATCTATATGAATTATGAATTTTATGTATGTGTTCTCGTATATTCATGTGCTCATCGGGTATATATAAATTATGTGATATGTTCTCATGTATTCATGTGCTCAATTTTGCAAATTTTGTTAAAAAGTATTTTTACTCTTCTAAATTATTGGGAATCCCGCAGCACAAAATTTAGAGGAGTATATTTGCTCCTCTAAAGGATAGGGAGCCTTTTATCCCTCTAAATTATTGGGGATGGGTTGGAGATACTCTAACTGCCACATAGCCTGTTCACGGTACAATTTGCAAATAAAACCTCATCGATTAAAATCAATACAACTTTACCTAGATTCCAAATTCAAATCTTCCTTGATTCCCGTTCGCCATCCCCGCCGACCATGCTAGCTCCAGGAGGCCGATCGCAAGCTCCCCCCGGCATCGATCACGAGATCAATCGCGAGCTCTCCTGCCGGCCATCTCCCCCACGAGAACAACCGCGACAGCTCCCCTGTGGGCCAGGTCCCGCCGTCCGTCCCCCAACTCAAGCAGCTCCCTTCGGCCACGTCGCTGCTCCGCTCGTCGTCGCCGCCGCAGCCACGGGAAAGGTAGGAGAGCCGCGGCCTCCAGCAGGTTCCCACCTGGTTCGATGCCTACGCCAGCCTCCATCTCCGAGCCCCTACAGCCTCAAGGTCCAGCATGCCAACCCGTCGCCTGGCATCTGCGCTGCTGCCGGATAGTACCCTCGACGGCAAGGTCCGTCCCATCTCAGGCTCCAGGGAGGAGAGCCGCTCGTCATCGCCGCCGCGGAGAGTCCCAGTCAGTTTGGCACAGGTACTTGATGTATTTATTCCTCCTCTGGACCATGTCTTTCAAGCCTAGGGTAATGAAGCTAACAACCAACAAATTATTTAGCAACAATGTCTAGGATCATGGCATCTGAATTTCAGAATCTAATTATTCAGCAACAGATTATTCAGAATCTAATGTCTAGGAACAATTAGCATGACATCACAGGGATCACTCGAATAGACATGCATTGTAATATACTTGTAAATTAATCGGGATCCAAGGTTTCCGAAAATAAGCAGCACACCATTACTATTTCAGATCAGCACCAGACATACTAAGTTACTAACAATGATCCACAATTTCCATTCAACATCACCACTACTTCAAGGTAAACATAGTAGACTACTGTAAACTACATTTACTACTAGATACATGCAAGGAAATCTAAGAAAGTGAAATTAAGGAGATAAGACTGAAATTAAGAACATAAGACTGAAGGTGGTGATAGCTTCTAAATATAGTACAGAACAACAAGTTTCATAACATTGTTTTTGTGTAGATTCAAAGGCATTTATAAAAGCATATAACTCAGTTATAAATGCATTTATAAAATCATATAACTCAGTTATAAAGGCATTTATAAATCTGGAACCAATGTGGAAAATTAATCTGTACGAAGCAGAATGTGAAGAGTGACTCTAAGACAAATTGTTTGAAATAGACAATATCAATCAGATTGGTCCTTGACTAGTAGTATCTTATCTCAAGGTGTGACTTGGTATAAAAAGCTTAAGAAAATTATATCACATCTCCAAGAATAATTAATTCATAGTAAGTAAGTTTGACCTACTTGCTCTAATGTTAAGGTAAAAAGTCTTGTTTGCAATGGTGAAGGCAGGATTAGACATCTCCGAGATCTGATGTCCATCAACGATAGATTCTCAGTTGTTGCTCAGTAGATGCTCACAGAGCTGCAACTATTCACAAAGAAATTGGACATGTATCTATCACACTATGAAACACTTGACAATATATTAGTGTGACATGATTAACAAGTGGCGATGCTGACCTAATTCACATACTACAAGATAAGCTCCTTCATCTTGTTTTGTCGAAGCCGATTCTGTATCTAGATGATAGCCATCTCACAAGTAATATAGAGGAGATCAGAACCCCTCTTATCTTTCTCGACAACGTCTTCTATCTAGTTATTGACATAGTGGCTACCATCAAACACGCAGAGACCTATTTGACAACACACTTTTTGTGGTTTTGCATCGGGATCGCGGTTAAGCTAGAATCAGGAGATTTCCTTAGCAATCAGTTTTTGCTCCTGCATGCCCTGCCTGTTTGTTCATACAACATATGAAATAGTATTAAAGCAACAACATTGTTGAGATCGTGACATCATGATAACCTATTCGAGGGCTTGAATATATACCAAATTGGAGGGACACTTTCCACACATATCTGAAGAAATCCAAGCCCAATTATTCCATCAAACTTCCCAATGGTAAAAGTAGGACTTGCTTCCCGGGTTGTCTCAATGAATTTATGTAAGCACAATAGAATTACACCGATGGTAATAATGATTACAGATGTTTCAAATAGCCAAGAACAATAGTGTATTGTAACAATCAGATCAAATTACAACCAGTAGTATTATGTAGTGAACAAATATTTAGTGTAAAGTACAGTACTCCATCTCATAAAACTTGGTTTCACATCCACCATATGAGTGTTTTAGTCCATATAATGCACAGACATTATGCACACTCATTGAATATTGCAAACATACATAAACTAGCAGATACACTTGTAGGTTCAGACAAGATAGAGAATCATCACCTCGAATGAGTGCACGAGGCAAGTGTCGGCTTTGTGGCAGATGGCATCGAGTGCATACATCGTGAGGGCGACGCCTACAACCTACCAAAACTGCGGGCTCCAGGCACTCCCGAGGTGGTGCGGATGATGGCTCTGAAATATAGCTATCTCTGTCCACATTTAAACTGGATATATTATTCATATTTTTGATGAAATGTCTCTTTAAAACCAGCCACTAATGCCTAATATTCAAAGGGGTATGCAATCCTTTCTTTCTATTTTTTCCTGCGCAGATAGTGTCGTTTAAAGATGGGAATCACTACATTAAAGTCAAAGATACCAAGATTTCCAACAACCAGAAGAAACCAGGAGCCATGAAGCGGAGGCAGACGCTTTAACGACCAACTATACGACCGAAATAAAATTATGGTCGTATAGTTCCGGTCATATAGTTGGCGTCACCACCGCTAGGTCAAACAGAACAACTTTCATGAAGGGACCCCTATATAAAGAATCCTCGGGTGACGATAAAACGACGTATGCCTCGTCCAAAAGTCTCTGCCCCAGATCATCAGCCGTCTCCAGGTCTCAAAACCCTTCTCCATCTCCATAGCCACTTGTAATAGTAGATCTCTTCATCGATTGGCGACATTGTAAGACTATTACTATCAATATTATGATTTTCATTACAATGTTCATGATTGTTGATCTCCTCTCTATGTGTGAGTAATTCTCCTTGGGCTAAGGGCTTCGGCCTAGCCATGTAGCGTTTGTGCATGTTATTTATCATGGATGGGATCATGTATTAGTTTGTATGACATGATGATTATTGTATCCTCTCTTGCCTCAATCCAAGGACTTGTCACGTACCCAAGACCCCGAGGGTTGAGCTAGGTATAGGGAGTATGAGTACTGACTGATCTGCAGGTTGGGAACCCTAGTGACAGAAGGGGTAGTACGACTTTATGTGAGGGATTTACTTGGGTCAACGGTGACATCACTATGCATATTATTAGTTCTCTTTTTTCTATAGATGAGACTAGTAGTTTATTGCTATAAGCGGTTGCGGAGGCAATAGCAATTATGGATGCACTGGCCACATATAATTTATCTTGCTCTAATAATTACATGCATACTTTATCTTTATCTTTTATTCCCATCAGATGTTTTGCACAGCTACAGGTGAAACCAAACGCCCTAGGCCCTCTCTCTCCATCATCAACAACAACAAAAAGACGCAAACTATTGGTCTGGTAAAAACACAAAAGGAATTTTAAAACTCCCGAAGGTCCGTTAAAGTAACTTCACTACGGATCTACTTCCTGAGGATTTGATAACCTAGGTCTACTAGGAAAAAAGAAGCTATACTACATGTGTAATCCGGATCGAAGGTATCAACCCTTTTTCTGGTGCTGTTGTAGGTGAAGCAATAACTACCCTAGTGAGGTTAGTAGGAACCTTGCTAGTTTTAATTCTTATTTTTAATTTTGTTAGTTTGCTTTCAGTCTTTATTGAAAAACCATACAAAATAGTTAGTCTTTAAATTATTCCTTTTACTATTATAATTCTATGTTTAATAAAACCCAAAAACATAGGAAATATGGCTGAAAAGAAGTTTGGGGAGTTTGCTACTCCCAACAATGATTATTTGCGTACTCCTATTACTTAGCCAGCAATTGCTACTGATGACTATGAAATTAAGCCATATTATTTAAGTTTGGTTCAACAAAATCAATTTGGAGGCTCTGTTGTTGAAGACGCAGGTATGCACTTGAATACTTTCACTAAAATATGTGATATTATGCGTATAAAAGATGTTGACCCTGTTGCGGTCAAATTGCGTTTATTTCCTTTCTCTCTTAGAGGAAGAGAAAAGGAATGGTTGCTAGCTTTTCCTAAAAATACTATTACATCATGGGTGGGATGTACTTCTTTATTTATGACTAAAATTTTCCCACATGTCAAGACTATGCAAGTAAGATCTAATATTACTGGTTTTAGACAGGAAGAGCGTGAGCCACTAGCGCTTGCATGGGAGAGGATGAAAGGATGCATGAGAAATTGTCCTACTCATGGGATGGAAGATTAGTTAATCCTCCATTTATTTTATAATGTTCTTAATCCATTGTCTAAGTCTATGCTTGATACTGCAGCTGGAGGAACATTTATGGGTAAACATATTATCGAAGCAGAGCAGCTGCTAGACAATATGCAAGACAACCATGCTCAATGGCATGTGGATAAATCAAACACGAAGAAGATGAACTCCGTCTCACCACAAGAAAATGAAGAACTCAATGCTAAGTTGGATGAGCTCATACTAGCCATGAAAGTTAAGGAAACCCAGGTAAGAGCCATCCCAGAAACAAATATTGAAGAAATAGACTTCATAGCTCGTAATGATTATAACCCTGCTTGGAAGAAGAATTATAATCCTAATATTTAGAAACACTATTCTAGTCCTGTAGGTAACTCTAATAATAATATGGAAACTACTAATGATAGTCTCCAAGAAACACCTAAGTCTTTTATAGACTCACAAAATGAACAAAACAATACTCTTGTTAAAATAGCGGAGAACCATGATGCTATGCTTGGTAAATTATCTAACCAAGCTGTAAGTTTGAGAAATGATTTGCAGGCCCTCCAAGAAAGAACGAGGATCATTAAGTCACAGCTAGGTAAGATAACAGAGATTCAAACTCTCATTCTAGCCAAATTGCAGGTAAAGCTGAATCCAATCCTGCTGAAGACCTCAAGATGATGAGAATCCAAAGGGAGGAGTCTGAAGAGTTTGATTATAGTAATGCTCCTTCACCAAGTTATACCGTCGAAGATCTTGTAAAAAGGATCAACGTTAAGATTCTGGAAAGTGAAGGTAGTGAGGAAGTTATGTACCAACACTTCGTTAATCAGGTAGCAATAAATATACGTGAGCTTGAAGAAGAATATAAGCAAATTGCTGAAAAATTACCTGTGAAGCTTGATGACATATTTGATCCTACTATTAAGATTAAGATTAGAACCAATGTGATAGCTGCACTTTGTGATCTAGGTGCAAGCGTCTCAACAATTCCAAAGAGTCTTTTTAACAAGTTAAATCTTGGCTCCTTTGATATCACCGAGTTAAAATTGCATCTAGCAGATTCTACCTACAAACAAGCTGTAGGAATTAAGGAGAATACTTTAGTATACATTAAAGGCTATCCTGCTCTTATTGACTTTGTTATGGTTGACATGCCTGAAGATGCTACTGCTCCTATTATACTAGGACATCCTTTCTTAAGAACTATTAAGACTTTGATTAATCTACATGAAGGGAACGTGAAGCTTTAATTGCCTTTGCGGGATCTTTTTGTTATTCATTTCCCCAGGAAGAAGAAAGCCAAGCATGATGAAAAGGAGGCCATCACTTTGAAGGCCAATTATTTTGGAGTGGGTGTTCCACTCATCTGGCCTAAGTGAGCAACATTGAGATCAAGCTATTGAGCATAAAAGAGCGCTCCATTGGAGGCAACCCATGTGAAATAAAGGTTTGAGTTAAGTTTTAGTTTTAGTTTATGTTTAATAAAGAGTACTAGAAAACTCCATTTAAGGGGAGGAAGTTCGGAAGTACTAAAATTCCTGCTTTATTCATGCTGTTGTTGGTCGACAATTTTTACTGTCAATTATCTATCAAAAAGAAGGTATATCACTAAGTTACAGGATAAGAAATAATTTTCGAAGAAACAATTTTTTTTATGCATACAGAGAGTTTAACGACCAACTATATAGCAGGAATAAAAATTCTGGCCGTATAGTTTCGGTCGTATAGATATCTTTGCCATCGACAATTTTTATTTCATATGTGCTGACTGTTTAATGACCAACTATACGGCGGAAATAAAAAAAATTGGCCGTACAGCTCCGGTCGTATAGATATCGGTGTCTCCGTACAAATTCTTTTCCAATGTACTAACGGTTTAACGACCAACTATACGGCGGAAATAAAAATTCCGGCTATATAGTTCCGGTATAGATATAGATGCATTTGTATAATTTATTTTCCCCGGTATAGATGGTTTGACGACCAACTATACGACGTGAATATATTGTTCCGGCCGTATAGTTCCGGTCATATAGCTACGTCGCTAGTGGAAACCCTAAAATTTTGACAGAAGGCCAACTATACGGCAGGAACAGATTGTTTTGGCCGTATAGTTGCGCCTGTATAGTTGCGTACGACCATAAAATCGCATGGTAAGGTACCCCCAACTCCAAAATTTCAATCCTTTTTCTCTCTTCTACCTCCAAACTCTCTCAAAACCTTAAGAGATCTTCATCTCTAATCAATTTTGTTCGATTTCCTCACACACAAGTGACCTCGGTATGTTTCTTCTCCAATCCTCCAATTACTTTTTACAAATTCATCTTTGATCTATTATCATTATCAATCTAGGGTGAGACTTACTATGAACTAATTGCCATGATTCTCTTGCCTAGATTATTATTTGAGAGGATTCTTTAGTGTGCTATGATGAGTAATATGTTATACTTACTGTTGTTGGATCAGAAAGTTTTATATTTGTCTTTCTTCAATGTTTTAGATGATGAACACAAGGAGCCAAACTCGTGCTCATGCCACCGCTAGCGCTTCTCGGGCTATCGCTCAAGAACGCTGATACATTGGAAATGTATCTATAATTTTTAATATTCCATGCTTGGTTTTATCTACTTTCTTATGTTTTGTCAACGCTTTGGAGTACTTTTCATATGATTTCTTAGACTACCTATTAACAAGAGCCACAGTGCCATCTGCCTGTTTTCTGCTGTTTTTGGTTCCAGGAAAGTCAGAAAATGAATATTCTTGGAATTGGACAGGACAAAAGCCAAAGTCATTATTTTACCGAGGGACACCTAGAGCCAAAATACGAGACGGAGAGGGGCTGGGGCCCAGCCACACCACCTAGCCGTGTAGCCAGGCCTGGCCCACGCCAGGGGGTTGTCTGGCCACCTAGGCACCCCCTCGGCCTCTCCTTCCGCCTATATATTGCCTCTGATACGGAAACCCTAAGTACCCGATCAAAATTTCACGAAAGAGTCTGTAGCCGCCGTCATCTCCATCCATAGATCGGGAGGGATCTGAAGCTCTTCCCAGCACACTACCAGAGAAGGGAATTCACCTTGGAGGCCTTCTTCATCATCATGCAAGCCTCCGGTGTGATGCGTGAGTAGTTCATCTCTGGACTACGGGTCCATGTAGTAGCTAGATGGCTGGTTCTCCTCCTTTGTGCTTTCATGTCTAGATCTTATGAGCTCCGTTCATGATCAAGATCATCTATTTGTAATTCTACATGTTGTGTTTGCGGGGATCCGATGGATATTGAGATGCTATTTCAGATTGATTATTGATTCTATCATGTCTTTGTTATTTGTGATCTTGCATGCTTTCCGTTGTTAGTAGCTATCTTGGCCAAATAGATGCTAGCAACTCCAAGAGTTAGTATTTATGCTCGATAGTGGGTTCATGCCTCTGGTAATCTGGGGAAGTGACAGAAATCTCTAAGGTACTAGATGTGATGTTGCTACTAGGGAGAAAACAACAATCCTTTGTTCATAGAACAATCGTATTGTTTACTTTACATGCAATTCGTAATGCAATTATCTGTTGCTTGCAACTTAATACTGGAGGGGGTTCGGATGATAACCTGAAGGTGGATTATTGGTCATAGATGCAGCTGGATGGCGGTCTATGTATAATGTTGTAATGCCCAATCGAATCTCAAATGAGTCAAGATGAGTAGTATATGCTTGTATGCTTTCTCGATGTTTGTCAATTGCCCTGCTGTAATTTGTTCACCCAACATGTTATCTATCTTAAGGAGAACCACCTCTAGTGAACTATGGACCCCCGGTCCTTTCTTTTACTTTCAATCTACAAACTGTTTACTGCTTTGTGTTTACTTTCTACAAACTATTACTTCCTTCCATTCGATACGTTTAATCCTTTGTTTTCAGCAAAACCGGTGAGATTGACAACCTCATCGCAATTTGGGGACAGAGTTCTGTGGTTGTGTTGTGCAGGTCTCCACGTTACTGCTGGCACCGGTAGTGCACCCTGCCAACGTTCAGGTAGCAACACCTTTGGGGTGTTTCCTTGCTCCTACTGGATTGATAACCTTGGTTTTGTACTGAGAGAAAACTTGCTGTTGTGCTCATCATACCTTCCTCTTGGGGTTCTCCAATGAGCTCGATATATTTTGGGCCATCAAACGCATAGGGATACGGTTCAGGGATGAGCTCCAACGTGATCGCTTCAACAAAATCAAGAACCGCGAAGTGAAAGCCACCAAGTGGGCTTGCCCCATTATATTGAACCAACTCGGTATTTCTGATGACTTAAATTTACTTTGCAATAGAGCTGGCGTGCAAAAATTTGTGTACAATGATGTGCCTACTTATCACCGCTTAACCATTGAATTCCTAAGTTCGTTGCAAAGCACCGTTAAACTATGGCAAGGAAAGGACACGATTTCTTTCCGAATTATGAACAACAACTACACTTTAACACTTGATGAATGGTGCGCATGTTTTAATTTGCCAAACAATGATGATAATGTCTTACACACATCCTATACTGGCTTAGACCCTTCCCCTGTACAATATTATAATGGAATGAGTTTCACTACTAGAGTATGCAAGGGGAAGAATATTCAACATCCTGCAATTCGCTATTTGTTTTATGTTATTACTAACACCTTGCAGGCGCGTAATGAGTTCACGAGACTCAACGAGGAGGACATCTTAATCCTCGCAAAGGGTGCTTACATCAACTGCGACCTGTCACTCAACTTGGGCGCCATCCTTGTCCGCTACCTAGAGCACCAATTCTCCCAAATCCAAGGTCCAATCACAGGTGGAGGCGTCATCACCGTGCTTGCCACTGCCCTAGGCATCGACCTAGGTGGGTTGCAACCCGTGCTAGGTGAGCGACGTGTTGGTTTCTCTATTTTAAAAGCTTGTGGAATTCTCACTCGGAGAGGTGGTGTTTATTACCTGCACATTGCTGGAGTTGGGCGTCTTTACCCCGCTCCTATTCCTAATGTTCTTTTATCTATTGAGGAAGGACGTTTGCTATATGACTTGCAGGTTGAGAAACACCAACCCGAGGAGGAGATTTCGGAAGAGGAGTAAGAAGTTCCTTATCAAGAGGAGCATCCATCAACCTGGTTCGCTACATACCAAGACTTCCAAAAACTTGGAGGGACTGTGGAGAGGATGCATAGCCTCTCTTTGAACCTCCGAGGACCAACTAGTAACCTCTTAACTCAATTTGCAAACTAGCGTAATGACTTTTCCCCGCCACCACAATAATTTGAAGGGCTTGCAAAAGCCTAAGCTTGGGAAAGTTTCCTCATGTATCTTTATTTGGCGTTTATTTGTTTTTATTTATTTCGAGGTTATGTTTTTAATTCGAGTTTATAAGCACTCGTGTTGGTTTCCCCCAACACTTTATTTTTAGTTTTTTCTATTTCCTTTTGAGATTTTCTAGCCGAGCTTTGCCGCCAATTTTCTATTCTATAAATTCCCTCTCTTAAAAATAACAACAATATTTCTCCATTTTTATTTATTTTCCCTCTTTCTTTTCTTTCCGCCTCGAGGTTCATATGTTTGTAGGAGAGTGATCGACTTCGAGTTTTCAAGAAACAAATAAAAAAGGAAGAGAAAAGTGGAACCAAACATGAGAGGTATGCCTTATGACTCCCCACTTTTGAAGTTTGAGAAACCTATGCTAGTTAGTAGTAAATGTTGAGATATTATATTGGTGGAGTAAGTCTTTGTATTGTAGTAACATTTTCGTTTGCATGGATATTTAGTTGGGTACGTTTTGTTCCAGCTCTCGTAATTAACTAAATCTTGCCTAAAAATTGCTATACAATTGTAATAAGAAAAAGTCTCATAATTGAAGGATTGGGTGTTGTAGTGCTTAGTCTTGAAGGCTTATTTCTAGGGACACTCAACACCACTAAAAATGTTAATTGACTTGATAGCTCTCTTTAAAAGGATTTGTTCGATTGAATTAATGTTTAGCGGTTTTTGTGAGCATACCAAAGTTTGACTTGATAATCATAAGAATGATATAGCTTTATGCGTGTCAAACTTCATGGGATGCCAACAACTCCACTGGCCTACGAACAATCTTCATGGAGGAAACTCCTAGATTTCGGCTATGAGTTGATTAAACACCTGGAGCAGCAATGCTACAATGGGTAAGATTCTTGGCACTCCCGGGTAGCTGTAATCATGATGGAATCTCTCCTCTGGCTGTTATGAGTAATCATTATGCAAAAGGAACAAAAACCTTAGTGATGCCACGAGTATCCATCATAGCCTGATAAAATTAATAAAAATCTTTGGCATGCTCTCAGTTACTTAAGAACTGAAATTCTTGAAGAACAATGAATAGAAAAGTAGTGCTTGAAAAGTCTTGATTTATTGATGTGGAGAATTGAGATACTCTAGTGTATATGATTTTCATGACAACTCTCACACTCTCAATTTACATGATTATACTTTATTATTCAGAGGCAAGCCTATGAGTTGATTACATGACATGGAATAAAGTTTAATCATTTGAATCATCCATGTTAACAATAATTTTGCTGTGCTATAAGGATGCACAAAACCTGTATGATATGCTTGCCATTGCTCTATCTATGCTGAAGTTTCTCAGATTTATGAAGTGGAGGAAATATGAGACTACCAATCATGAGTGAGATCATTATCTCGTTATTTCAGTTTAAATGCTGAGTTCCTTTTTGATTTTGGTTTTCTTGCTCAGGGACGATCAAGTTTAAGCTTGGGGAGGTTGATGACTTTGAAATATAGCCATCTACGTCCACATTTAAACTGGATATTATTCATATTTTTGATGAAATATCTCTCTAAACCCTGCCACTAATGCCTAATTTTCAAAGGGGTATGCAATCCTTTCTTTCTATCTTTTTCCTACGTAGATAATACCGTTTGAAGATGGGAATCACTATATTAAAGTCAAAGATACGAGATTTCCAACAACCAGGAGAAACCATGAGCCGTGAAGCGGAGGCAGACGCTTTAACGACCAACCATACGACCGGAATAAAATTCCGGCCGTATAGTTCCGGTCATATAGTTGGCGCCGACACCGCTAGGTCAAACAGAATAACTTTCGTGAAGGGACCCCTATATAAAGAAGCCTCGGACAACGAGAAAACGACACATGCCTCGTCCAAAAGTCTCTGGCCTAGATCATCAGCCGCCTCGGGATCTCAAAACCCTTCTCCATCTCCATACCCATATTCCACCACTTGTAATAGTAGATCTCTTCTTCAATTGGCGATATTGTAAGACTATTTCTATCAATCTTATGATTTTCATTCCAATGTCGTGATTATTGATCTCATCTCTATGTGTGAGTAATTCTCCTTGGGCTAAGGGCTTCGGCCTAGCCATGTAGAGTTTGTGCATGTTATTTATCATGGATGGGATCATGTATTAGTTTGTATGACATGATGATTATTGTATCCTCTCTTGCCTCAATCCAAGTACTTGTCAGGTACCCAAGACCCCGAGGGTTGAGCCATGTATAGGGAGTATGAGTAATGACTGATCTGCAGGTTGGGAACCCTAGTGATAGAAGGGGTAATACGGCTGTATGTGAGGGATTTACTTGGGATCAATGGTGACATCACTATGCATATCATTAGTTCTCTTTCTTCTATGGATGAGACTAGTAGGTTATTTCTATAAGCAGTTGTGAAGGCAATAACAATTATGGATGCACTGCCCACATATAATTTATCTTGCTCTAACAATTACATGCATACTTTATCTTTATCTTTTATTCCCATCCGATGTTTTGCACAGCTACAGGTGAAACCGAACGCCCTAGGCCCTCTCTCTCCATCATCAACAGCAACAAAAAGACACGAAATCTTGGTCCGATAAAAACATAAAGGGAATTCTAAAACTTCTGAAGGTCCGTTAAAGTAACTTCACTACGCATCCGCTTTCCGAGGATTCGATAACCTAGGTCTACTAAGGAAAACGAAGCTATACTACATCTGTAATCTGGATCGAAGGTATCAGCCGACGACGCTTCCGGTCGGCCGACGTCCTAAAGAACCTGAGCTTGGCGGGGCTCTCAAGTTGGTGTCAATGAAAGATCGACAATACGAACAACTATGAGCTTGATGGTGGGCCGATTTGGGGAAGTTTAGTAGAGATTCAGCGTGTGGTGCGTCCAATTCGGGATCTTGGCAGGGCATACCTTTCCTCTTGACCTCCCCTCCTCGTTGGGTTCTGTTGGTCAGTGAGGACGAACGTAGTTGGCGGAATAGGGAGAGGCGGTGCAGGCAGCACGAGAGAGGAAGTGGTGTCGGCGAGGACATGGCGGAGCAGGCGGCGAGGGAGAGGGCGACGACGGGAAAGGGGGAGAAGACAGACAAAAGTGGAGAAGGATTGCAAGATTGGTCAGAAATTCCTAGAGGGCCTTCTGTAAAATGGTTGCCATGGCCAGTAATTCGGGTAGGAGGGAGTAAATGAAAGAGGCTCTTATAATTCCTAACATTAGAAAAAGCTCTCTGGCCGTATAATCTCTAAGACTATCATAGTGGGAGTAAATTAGGAGGTAACATGCACCCACATGCAATACCAACTAGGAATTTTGATGATACGACGTGTCATTAAATAAGAAGAGAGTGGATTATCATAACTAGCTGTGTTACGATAACATGACACTTCTCAAAGATGAATGAGTCTACAAATTAATAAATAAGGCATGCTAAGTTACTGACATTATCATACTATATGTACTATGAGTGTGGAAGCATAGAATAGTACACCATATTATGTTACTGTCCACTATGAGCAGTGTAACGGAGGGGGTACATGCTAAACCTCTCGTGCTGACATCTTTATGGTCCTTGAATTACACGTCTTAACAAAATTGGACCCAGTCAAATTCAAAAAAGTAATGCCAGAGATTCTCCAAAAAAAAGTAATGCCAATGGTACATTAATTATGAAAAAAATTGTCTCAATAATTATTAATTGCTTCACATTAATTTAAGGGGTATCGCATTTAATGATAGAGAGTACTCCTTAATGATTACATAAATTTACATTTAAGGAGTACCTTGCAATATACAGTAGTACCATGTGCAGAATTTAATGATTACATTAATTTACATTTAAATGCTTTCACATATATTAGTACAAGGCATACAAGGAGTACTAGTATTAGTTTGATTTGGTCCAAATCATTTCAAATCTTCAACAATTAATGATTTTGAAAGGTCGGACATCGTGACAAACCAATAATACTAACAAGGATACTTCTGAACTCACCCCTTTTCCCTATAAATATATAGGTGCCAAGATAAACGGGCAGCCAGTCCAAGTGTTCACCATGGCCAGAAAGATCACCCTCGTTGTCACATCCATCTTGATATTTGCACTCCTCGTAGCTGGCGGTAAGAATCGAACAAACATGGTACTAATATTTTTTGTAGATATATATACGAAAGTCCATAGTTTTATATCAAGTTTTCTATCTTTGCATCATGTAATAAAACATATCTGTTGTTTTCGTAGACATGGAGGATGGCCTTACTTGTGAGATGTCATACACTGGGATCAAATGTGATGAATCTGAGAAGTGCCATACATGGTGCCATTCCGTCAATTACAATCGTGGCGGGTATTGTGATGCCCAAAATAATGGAGGGTACTGTGTGTGTGTCAATTGTGTATGAACGTTTTCTTTGGACATGATGGTTAGGTGCTCGACTAGGTAGTGAAGTGTGTATGCATCAATCATGATGCTGCCTTTTTCTATCATTGTCGGATATGGCATAATGTTTGCCTGAATGGAGAAGTAAACAATAATAGTGCTCTAAATAAGATTGAACTTATATCAAAATAATAATATTGCTCCATGGTAGGGCTCTCGAGGTAAAACACATGTGCGCAAAACCATCAGATGGGCAAAGCTTGGCATGTTTCAACCCACTGTTTGCTTGTCGCCGATGGTTTCAATAATGAATGTGGAATTCCAATTCTGGATTAATAAAACCTCCCCATATGGTGCTTTTGAATCTTTCCATTATACAACATGTTTTTACTTGTACATATATAGACGTGGTTCCACTATACGAAGGGAAAGTCAATAATATGACAGATCATCTTCAAAGAAATCCTAGAATATGTGTAAAATTCCTAAGCCCAGCTCGTTGGCAGTGGATGTTAGTGCCTTACCGGTAATAATTTGCAATCAGGTTGTTTGAAAAAATTGAAGAACTACTGATTGAGTAATTTGTAGGTACTACTTGTGATGCCCCGTAGAATTGCATGCTGGACCGTTGTTAGCTTAGGGGAAACCCTCGCCTAGGTTTTTCCCAGACCACGGCGGCGGCCTCCATGGGCATTGTTCCCTTCTTGAAGGCGCCGTTGCGGTTTCTCTCTGCTCTCATACATGCTTCGAGTGAAAATCCAAGATCCTCGAATCGGGTGATGGTGGCACTCTTGTGTTGTGCTCTTCTTGAAAACACCGTGTTGGAGTTCACGGTGTGCGGTTCCCCATGGATCATGGTGGGTCTTCGGCAAAGTTCGCTTCGTACTTGGCGCCCTCGGTTTCTATTGTTGGGCTCTAACTTGGTGCTTCGGTTGGTGGGTTGGTGGCGGGCAGTGATGGTCGGTTCCTAGTGGTGGCCGACTTCTTGTGGTGTTGTCAGCAATGGACCTGTCTTGATGGCATGCCGTGTTCGTTGGTCCGTCCTTTAGGCGAGCTCCAGCCCGACACTGTAGGCCATCAATTTTCTGCCCCTCTTCTGTGCAGCCTTCGTATTGGTCGTGCATGTTGCTTGCATTTCCGGTTGTAGTCTCTTCATTAGACCTGTGTCGCGCGCTCGTGTGTGTAGTGTCGTGTAACCTAGGTTCAACACCTTGTATCTTGATCGCCGTTGAAGGCGTTATTAATCTAACGTCGAGCCATTTGGACTTTTATCTAAAAATCATCTTTCCAATAAATCCATGTGAATATAAACTGGCACCCGAGTACAATCTTGGTAAATTAATGTCAGGGCTTCCATAATTAAGATACTGCCAGCTAGCGGTACATTAATGTAGTACTCCGTATAAGAATTCATCTCAATTAATTGTAAGATATTGTAGGATTTAAAAAGATTTCGTCTAACTCATTTTATATTTCAACAATTAATGATTTTTATATAGTGTTGTACGTTAAGCCTTTAATACAGGCAAGCACACTAAGTAGTTCATCTTTCTTCTGCTGTAAGGCTGGTCATAGTGTAAAGCATCATACATTAGTAACATGCATATGATACTAGCATATGATATTCTCTCCATAATGGTTAGTATCGTCTACTAGTATAATAGTATTATTGCATTTAATATTTTTTAAATCTCAGTTATGTACACCCTCCATCTCGGTTTAAAGGACACAAATTGAATCACGTAATCTAAAAATCCCCCACCTCCTAGTCACATAACTATTTAATTTTAGAGAAAGAGCCAACTAGAGAATTATTAAGTGCCAAATTAGCTCCCATCAGAGAAAGCATAGGGTCCAGAGTTTTGATATATGTGTCCTTTAAATTGGGATGAAGGGAGTACAAGATGTATTTAACATTAAATTTTCTCGTTACACGTGCTATGATACGATATCATTATTGTGGATATTATAACTGGGACAAGAGTAAGCTCTCTCACACCCTCAGCATTTTTGACCGTCCGATCTTCGTCCTGGTCATTTCTGGCTGTTTGATGAGCTTTGATCCTGCAATGGGCCGAATTTCCCAAGAACAACTACTCTGGAGAACAAATCGGAGGTTTGTGGTTGATTTGGGCCGGTAGGAAGCCCATGTAGCCTCTCCACCGCAGTGTATTCAGATCGAGAAAACAAACGTACCAAGAGTGATTGGGTTCGGTGCGATATGATGCGGTAGAGGAGGAGAAGAGCCGGTGATTTGGCGGGTGAGCCCGCGACGCCTTTCTCCTTCCACCCTCCCGACACCGCCACCGCTCCTCCACCTGCGAGGTCACGGCGCCTGCCTCCTTCCGCTCTCTCCTATAGCGTGTCGTCGCCCAACCTAATCACCCGCTTAGCCGCTGACAGTGGCATAGAGCGTCGAGCGATGCACCATCCTCCCTCCTTTCACAGCACTGGAGATCAGCACTGTGGTAGACCCTAGCGGCGGGGGTAGCACCAGGTTTCTGCCATTTGCGACCGCGGCGAGGAGCTGAGCAGACGAGGAATGGGAAGATATGGCGTCGCGGAAACCTCTTTGTCGCCTCCTCACCGCAGCGCTAATCTGCGTCCCCAGAGACTTCGCCAAATGCACGGTATTCCTCTGGATGCTCGTCATCTCCATAGTCCTGCCCAATCTATCACCGATGTGCAGA
This sequence comes from Avena eriantha, assembly GCA_910589775.1. Lineage (NCBI taxonomy): Eukaryota > Viridiplantae > Streptophyta > Magnoliopsida > Poales > Poaceae > Avena > Avena eriantha. The sequence goes on along the minus strand of OU342745.1, from coordinate 7,315,018 downwards.
TTACACGATATTGCTCTCTTCTGTCACCTGTTTTTTATTACGGAACATTATTGTTTTCCTGTACCTTTGGCAGATTATCCACCTAATTTCACCCATCCTTTCCACGACCGTGCGGGGAGGAAATGAGTCTCTCTTAAGTCATTTGCTTGTCTGCAATCTCTAATGTTAATGTTAATTTATTGATTATTCATAATAACGGGTGTGATAATCTCTAGGGAGAATATTGTTGTTACTTCTATTTACAGATTGCGTAATGGTGGACATTTGAGCAGATTTGAATCAAAACAATTGGTGTACTTGTACATGACATTTAGTTTTCTGGTTGCGTATTCACTGAGTTTTTTTAATCTCAATCATGGAGGGTAAACTCTCATGAGATTCCATTAAACCGAGATTGATGTATGATGGACATGACAGTACATTTTTTATGGCAAAATTGTGGCTCAGCTAAAAGGTTTAAGATGGAAGATTGGATGTGTAAGTATCCCTTATGTTTGCAAAATAGGATCTGGTTTGTGTGGAGTTCCAAAATAGGTGTGATATTATTCCTCATATTTTAGTGTGTGTAAGTAATAAGGAAGCACTAAATATTAGGAGCTGCAGAAATGTGTTCTCTTATTTGTTGTTCTTCGCTCAGAAGAGGCAAATGTACAGTTCTATCATCTCATTATTTTCTCTCCTTTTTTTAGACAACAACCTATTACAAACGCACTCCACAAATAGAAGAAAATACAATATGGTCCCAGAATTTTGCAAGAAGTACCTCACACCGTACTTCCAAAACGTAATCAAGCTCACAGGGACCATATCCGAAGCAGCACGTCTTTAGACATCATCGAATCACCACCGCCGCCGTAGCCACATTGGGCTTTGAACACCGTAGGAGTGCCCACCCCGAGGGGTGAGAGCTAAGAACCTTTTCCAGACCATCGGGCATGTCGTTGTATTGGGAACGGCAATACCAAAGAAGGTTAGATAGAGGTGTGGGGACTAGCAGGGAAGCTATCGACGGCGTCCGCAGGCAGGATTGGATACAAGCAAGCGTAGCTGGATGCAGGAAGTACCCAGGTTCGGCCCTCGTGGTGAGGTAAAACTTCTACTCTTGCCGATCTGACTATTAGTGATATACGAGCTACAAGTGCTCCTCGAGCTGTATTCTCTTGCTACTGCCTTAAATGCACATAGACCAACCCTTTCTAATGAGGCCTTGCCTCTCCTTATATAGGCAGAGAAGCAACGGTCTTACTAGCCAGTCCGACTAGCGGGCCCCACGAGTGGGTCCCAGCCGACTGGTCATCTATAGTATCCGGTACAACCATGTCACATCAGAGTACGAGCGGTATGGCTGTCGTGGGCACAGTGAACGCCGTGCGAGCCTGTCGTCAGCATCGGGCCACTGTTCCCGCGTCATCCCCGCAAAGTCTTCGGTATGGCCGAGTAGTTGCCAGTCTTGTCGTCGTACAGGGCGTACCACGCACTGTGCTGCACGTCGTCCTGTCCTCTTGATTGGTTTCGGCTACGCTGTTGTAGCCGGTTGCTTCTCGCCGCTCCGGCTACCTCGCGGTAGCCGGCTTGACTTGCCTTGTCCGGCTACACTTGGCCAGCCGGACACGATCCGACTTCTGTATTTCTTATCTGGTTGGGTATGCGGAGGTCATCCCCCCGACACTAGCCCCCGAGCGCGTGTGGATCTTGCCCTTAGGTGAAATGTGCGCGCACTCCTTCTTCGTTTTGAATTTTTGGCCGGCTACGCCTGGCGGTTGCGCTACCCGTGACGTCAGTGCTGACACCGGCCACGCGCGCACGCGCCATCATTGCTCTGCGGCGGGCAGCGAAACGTCCCGTCGCACGTCGTCTCGGGAAACTGCTGCCTAGCGCTTCGGTTCTCGCTCCGGGATCTTCTGCGCACCCCGCGTCTGCACACGGGATCTTGGGCGGCGGTTGGGGTGTGGATCGCATCGATGAATGCCGTGTGGCGTCGCGGACGGTTGCCCTTCCGGGACATTAAAGGGGCGCCCGGGGGAGAGCAGTTCCTCCCTTCGCTTCCCCCCGCTCCCAGTTGCTTTCCTCTCTCCTGCGCTCCTGCCTTCCTTGCTTCGTCGTTGTTGCCGTTGTAGCCCGCCGCGCCGCCCGTTCGTCGTTGGCGGCTGTACGGGCCACCGCCACTCGTATGCCACCGCGCCCCCAGCGAACCGGAAATGGCCGCTGAGCGCGGAGCGTGGTGTGGCTCCTCTGTCTCGGAGGACCACATCCAAAAGTACCGCGCCACCCGCGTCCTGCTGTCGGAGGAGGAAGTGGGGGTGCGGCTCGTGTCGGCGGGGGAGGTGTCACCACATCCGGCGGAGGGGGAGCGGGTGATCTTCCTCTCGCACCTGGCCCACGGGTTCGCGCTGCCGGTGCACTCGTTCTTCCTCACCTTCCTCGCCTTCTTCGACCTCCGCCTCCACCATCTCGGCGCCAACGCAATCGGCATGCTGGCACACTTCGTAGCGTTCTGCGAGAGCTACCTCGGGATCCAGCCGGATGTCGGGCTCTTCTGCCAGCTCTTCCGAGTCCGGCCGCAGGTCTAGTTCATGAAGGGGCCGCTGGTCATCTGCGGCGGCGCCTCCATCTACTCTCGCGTGCAGACTGGCTACCCGAAGTTCCAGCTGCACGACAAGGTATGACTGTGGCAGCAGTCGTACTTCTATGTCCGGAACCTCACCGCCGTGGACCGGATCAATCTTCCAGCATTCCAGGACGTGGAGTCCAGTCGGCAGCATTGGGACTTGAAGCTCTACGGCGAGAAGGCGGAGTCAGATGTGATGATGCAACGCATGCGCTGCCTCGTCACCGCGCGGCTAACCGGCCTGGACATCCCCTCAGCTGGATGTCCCAGCTGATGATGCCGCTGCAGCAGCGAGCGCACAAGATGTGCTTCTACTCCGGCCGGCTGGACCCAACCCGGTTGTCTCGCCGCGACCCCCGCTACCATAATCTGAAGGAGTGGGTGTGGACCATCACCAAGGAGAGGCTGCCGGAAGGCTGGGCCTTTGAGCTGGCCCCTTATAGCCGTGATAACCGCGCGCCCCGGGTAGGTCCTTCTAGCCGGAATTTTCTTTTGTATTTCTTGCCCTTCTTTTTTTATCCGACTAATCTCTCGTACTCGGCAGATCTTCCCCTGCATCCTTCGTGAGGAGGGCGACGCCCCTCTTCAGACATTCACGCCTGACTTGCCCGAGCCACGTGCTCGGCGGTCTGGCGAGGAGTCGAACGGGGACGGGGACGCCTTCCCTAGCCGGAACAACGAGCCGGCCGCTGATCCCCACGCGGAGGTCGACGAGGAGGAAGAGGTTGTGCCGTCCCCTGAGCTGGCACGGCGCCTCGCGATGGACAGCGACTCCAGCCGGTCTGGCGCTGGCGGGATTGGCTCCAGCAGTTCCAGTGCCAGCCGGCCTACCGCGGAGGAGCCGGCTCCTAAGAGGAGCCGGACCGGCGCCCTTCCGCCGAGCCGCCTTGGCCAGAATAAAGGGCCGCCCCCGGTGGTACAGGGGTAAGTCCTTCTCCGGGCGCCTTTACTGTCTTCCACTTCTTTCGTTTTTCCATGTTTGCCTTTGGCTCATTTGCTTCTTTTTCCTTTTTCTCTTTTCAGCACGTTTGTCTCCTTTGGGGCCGCGAGCCCTGCGCGAGCGTCGACTGGATCTCCGCCCCATGAGCTGCCCACGTCTGACTCCGCCCCTCCTTCCTCCGAGGCGCCACCTCCGCCACCGCCTCGAGCTGAACCGGCTGCATCAGCCAGAGTGGGGGGTCCTCAGCCGGCCACGGTGGTCCAACCGGAAACGGTTGTGGCCACCTCGCGGAGCAGGGACGGCTCTTCTGCGGGGATGCAGAGGGCGGCCACCGGCAAAGAATTCGTGGTTGTCGGCGATGACAACTCCAAGGATGAGCTGGGGGAGGAATGGAAGACGGCGGTGGTCGTGGCGAAAGAGTCGCAGGCTGCCAATGCCGTGGATGACGACGCCTCCTCCGCTGCCTCGCTGACGGATCTCGCCGCCACCCTCGAGCTGGTGGTGAAGGAGATCCGGCTACTCGAGTCCGCAGCCGGTAGAAACCGGTCCTTGGAGCAGAAGCTTGTTGTTGCCAATAGACCCTCCCAGAGTGAGTTTGCTTCATCCAGAATCATCCTTTTTTTACGATAGCCGATTTTGTCGCAGCTATCCTTGTGTGCGCTCAGTGGGAGATCGATCGCTTGAAGAAGGCGAACGACCGGCTGAGCAAGTCCAACTCCACGCTGCGGCTGTAGAACAAGGTTTGGCACGCTAAGGTGGATGCTCTAGAGGCCACCGTCAAGGAGCGCGACGCCTCGCTCGCTAGCCGGATCGATGCCTTCAACCTTCTCGAGGCCCAGAACAAGGACCAAGAGAGGGAAATCAAGCGGCTGGCGGCAAAGGAAATGGCCCTGGTGGAAGAGCTGATGCAAGTCGAGCACACGGCCAAGGGTAAGCTCCCTTTTCCGTCTTCTCCCGTATTTCCGGATCCGGTAGCCGGATCTGACTTTCTTTTTTCTGACAGCTTTTTATCCCGGCATAGACCTCCTAGCCTACAATCGGCTGCCGGAGAACTAGCCGGGAGCGCAGCCGACAGCCCAAGAGCTCGTCGTCCTTCTTAGCGAGGAAGCTACCAAGCTTCGCCAGGCGGCACAGGCCATCTTCTCCTTCCTATGGCCGGACGCTCCGATCCCGGAGACGATGGCGCAACTAGCCGCGAAGGTGGGAGAGGTGCCGGCTGCCGTGGACCGGCTGCGAGACTTGGTGGCGCGAGCCAGAGCTGAGATGGCCTTGGCCCTCATGCTCTCGTGGTACAAGGATGCCTGCATCAAGTAGATCGACGGGGGTTTCCGCGCCGGTGCAGATCTCGTCGCCATCCGCCAGGCCCATCCGGAGCTCCAGGCTTCCGCCATCAAAATTGCTGACTATGCGGATCCCGACGAGGTGCTCACCGACTCGGAGTCCGTCGGCACTCCGGATGCGGAAGCCTCGACGCAGCCGGCTGATGGCTACACCAGAACCGGATCGACCGTAGCACCTCCACCGCCGCCTGAGATTGCTGCCAGCCAAGGTGCTCCACACGGCAAATGCCCCGCCGCTTAGCTATCACCCCAGGATGCGGGTGTATTTGTTTATTCTGTCTTGTTTGAAACTTGTCTGTCTGTACCGGTTGCTTCTGGTGCCGGGTAAACTCATGGGAGCTTCGTCTCCTTTTTAATGCTAGTCTGACTCGTCCTGGCTTGCTTTCAACTTGTGTTGATTTTATGTTCTTTCAATATTTCGCCGACTGACTTTGTCCGGCTGACTTCGCTCGGTTCAACGCCTTTAGTCGGGGGAACTGCAATTCCAGTGGGGGCGCGCCAGCGCACCCACTGGGTGTTGCCCCTGAGATTCATAGTAGCTGGCGTAACCAGGTACTTCGAATCTTCTTTCTTTTCTTAAGTCCTCTAGCTTCATCCGACTAGATGCATCTTAGTCGGTTGCTTCCGCTGGCTGAACGCCTACAGCCGGGGGAACTAACATTCCAGTGGGGGCGCGCAAGCGCACCCACTGGGTGTAGCCCCCGAGATTCAGAGTAGCTGGTGTAGCCAGGTACTTCGAATCTTCTTCTTCTCTTGCTCCTGCCCTTGCCCTCACCTGGGATCCAAATATCCGGCTAAACGCCCTTAGCCGGTCGGGAAACTACAAGATTCCACTGGGGCGCGTGAGCGCACCCTGTGGGTGTAGCCCCCGAGATTCGGAGTGCTTGATGAAGGCAAGGACTTCGAATCTTCCTTCTTCATTTCTTTCTGAATTCCGACTCAAAATAGTCGTAAAAATATATACATACACATACATTCTCACGCGTTAATAGGTTAGTTTGCTAAACTGTAGCCGGAAGGCGGATTTGTTGTTTTTTGAAAACTAGCTTGTGCCTTTCTGGACACTTAGTCGTTTTCCCGTGTGCTCTACTATTTTCGCTGCATCCTTGGCAGGCAGCCGGGTTGAGGTCTGCAGCCGGAATTGAAAGGAGCTGGCAGTACATTGCACACGGTACTAACGGCTTAGCAGCCGGATTGTCTTAAGCTAGTTGCGAGGACGGGACGCCCGTTCTGTCGCATCTCCTCCCTGTTTTTCATGTGGGATGCCTCGAGCATTTGCTCTTGCTAGCCGGACATCCGGGTTGCGGTCTGTAGCTGAGATGAAGAGTGGGCATCTGACATCGTCGCACACTACTCAGCCGGTTTGTTGACTTAGCAGGTCGGGCCAGCCGGCAAGCCCCAGGGTAGGGGTTGCCGAAGCCAGAAAATTTGAACCGGAAAACAGATGCATACACATTTCTAGCAAGGAGCCCCTGAGCATCTCGTAGGGTTCTGCATTTTCATTCATAGGGTTTGTGGGATACATACACTGTCTGGTGACTAGGTGTAAAACGGGCGCAGCAAGGCCACGTTCCAGGGACGCTCGGTCTCCTCATCTGACTTGTCCATCTTGTTCTTGCGTAGCTACTGCGTGTCGATGAGGTAGTAGGATTCATTTCACAGCGCCCGGCTGACGATGAAGGGACCCTCCCAGGGTGGCGACAGCTTGTGCATGCCCTTCGTGTCCTGCACCAGCCGGAGGACCAGGTCGCCCTCGCGGAACGTGACAGGGCGGATCCGACCTGAATGGTAGTGGCGTAGGCGTTGCTTGTACAAGGCCGATCTGGACAATGCCAGCTCACGGGCCTCCTCGAGGAGGTCCACACCATTTTCCCATGCCTCTTGGTTGGCCTTTTCATCGTATAGGAGCTTGCGCGGAGAGTCGAACTCGATATCCGCGGAGAGGACGGCTTCCTAGACCAGGAAGAACAGGGTGTAGCCGGTTGATCTATTCGGCGTGGTGTGGAGGCTCCACAACACAGCCGAAAGCTCCTCGATCCAGCATCCGGGCGACCGCTCTAGAGGCTCGATGAGGCGTGGCTTGATGCTGGCTAACACTAAGCCGTTTGCCCTTTCGACTTGCTCGTTGGACTGTGGGTGCGTGACGGAAGCAAGGTCTAGCCGGATGCCCTTGTTGCTACAAAACTAGGTGAAGGCCCCCTTGGTGAAGTTCGTGTCATTGTCGGTGATGATGCTGTTGGGGTAGCCGAACCGGTTGATGATGTCGGCAAAGGTGATGATTGTCGCCCCGTCCAGCTTCCGGATGGGCTTGGCCTCGATCCACTTTGTAAATTTGTCCACCGCTACCAGCAGATGGGTCATGCCTGCGTGCGCCCGCCTGAAGGGACCGACCATGTCGAGGCTCCAAACACCGAAGGGCCAGGTGATCAGTATGGTCTTGAGCACTAAAGTCGGCATATGCCTGAGCTTCCCGAAGCGTTGGCACCCATTGCACGCGCGGACTAGCTATTCGGCAACCTCGAGGGCGGTGGGCCAATTGAAATCATGGCAAAATGCCTTGGTGACTATTGCCCTTGACGAAGCGTGGTGCCCGCACTCGCCCTGGTGGATGTCCTTGAGTAGCCGGTAGCCTGTGTCCACGTCGACACACATTTGGAAGATGCCGGATACGCTGCGATTGTACAGTTCTTTGTTGATGATGGTGTACGTGTGCACGCGGCGCCGGATTTGCCTGGCCTCCACCTCGTCATCCGGAAGCTCCCCATTGGCGATGTAGTTCATGAAGGGCTGTGCCCAGGATGGTATTTCCCGGAGGACGAGGATGCTTCTGCTTTTCGGTGGATGGTTGTCGGGGGGTCGTCCGGATGAGGTACCCGGAACGGCAGCCCCTGAGCCACTTGATGAGTCGGCAACCCCCAGGTCTTGCGAGCCGGAGGGTACGGACTTGCCGTAGTTGGCGCGGGACTTCTTCTTTGGAGGTTCTGCCGACTCTGCGTCTGCTGTCCCGTCAACCAGAGCGCTCCCTGCCCATATGATGGAATCTGACTCGGGTGACGGGTTGATGGAGGGCTTGCGCAGGTGCTCCAGGGAGACCCCAGGCGGGATCGCCTGCCGGGTGGATCCGATTTGTGCGAGCAAATCGGCTGCCTCGTTGTTGGTGCGAGGGACGTGATGGAATTCACACCCATCGAAGCAGGCGCTGAGCTTCTGTATGTGGAACCGGTAGAGAGCCATATTTGCATCGCGGGCATCCAACTCTCCGGATACTTGCTGCACCACCAGATCCGAATCGCCGAAGCAAAGGATCCGGTTGACACCGATTTCTCTGGCTAGCCGGAGGCCGTGCGCCAGTGCCTCGTATTCGGCTATGTTGTTGGAGGCCTTGAAGTAGATCTGCAGGACATACTCCAGCCGGTCTCCTTTGGGCGAGGTGAGCACGATGCCGGCTCCCAAGCCCCCAAGCATCTTCGACCCGTCGAAGTGCATCCTCCAATGGTCCAAATCCGGAACCGGTGGGAGGTACTGGGTCTCGGCCCAGTCGATGAGGAAGTCCGCCAGCGCCTGTGACTTGATCGTGAGCCGGGGTTCGTACTGGATGGAGTAGGCGGTGAGCTCGATGGCCCACTTGGCGACTCGGTCGGTGGCGTCCTTGTTGCCGATGATTTCCGAAAGGGGTGCCGTGCACACGACCTTAATCGGATGCTCCTGGAAGTAGTGCTTGAGCTTCTTGCATGCCATGTACACACTATAACACATCTTCTGGTAGTGGGGGTAGTTCTGCTTGGAGATGGAGAGAACCTCGCTGAGGTAGTAGACAGGCCTCTGAATCGGCTGAGCCTTGCCTTCCTCGGGGCGCTCCACCACCAGGATGACGTTGACGACCCGGCTGATGGCTGTTATATAGAGAAACACCGGCTCCTTGCTAGCCGGCATGGCTAGAACCGGCACTGTGGACAGCATGCACTTGAGGTCATGAAAGGCGGCGTCAGCTTACGAGGTCCAGGAGAACTTGTTCGTCTTCTTCATCAGCAGGTACAACGGGAGAGCCTTCTCCCCCAACGGGCTGATGAAACGGCTGAGGGAGGCCAGGCACCCGGTGAACTTCTGGACTCCGAGCAGGCTCCTGGGCAGCTGCATCCTCTCGATGGCCGCGATCTTTTCCGGATTCGCCTCGATCCCTCGTTGCGATAAGAGGAAACCGAGTAGTTGGCCGGATGGGACTCCGAAGACGCATTTCTCCGGGTTTAGCTTCATCTGGTACTGCCGGAGGTTGCCAAATGTCTCTCCTAGGTCTTCGAGGAGGGTACGCTTCTCCTTGGTCTTGATGACCACATCGTCCACATAGGCGTGCACGTTTCGGTCGATCTGCGAGTGCAAGCACTTCTTCATGCAGCGCTGATAGGTAGCGCATGCATTCTTCAGACCGAAAGGCATGGTTACATAGCAGAAAGCCCCATAGGGGGTGATAAATGATGTCTTAATCTGGTCAGCCCCATGATCACGCGCTTCTCTTTGGCTATGATGAGGGCCTCTGCCAGTTTGGAACCAGCTGAGATGCACTCCATTGACCGCCTGAAGCAGCCAGCAACAGTGATCACGCTGTTGGGTCCCGGCATCTTCGTCTTGAGGTACGCATAGTGGGGGACGACCATGAATTTGGCGAGGGCGGGGCGCCCAAGGAGAGCGTGGTAGGAGCTTGTCAGGTTTACCACCTCGAACCAGATCGGCTCATGGCGGAAGTTCTCCTCGGTCCCGAAGATGACGTCCAACTGGATTTTACCCAACGGGGCGCAAGCCGGTCCCGGAAGTACGCCATGGAACGTTGTGGTAGTCGAGCGCAGCTCGCATTCGCAAATGCCCAGCTTCTCCAGCGAAGACCGGTAGAGGAGGTTGAGGCTGTTGCCTCCATCGATGAGGACGCGAGAGAAACGGCAGGTGCGCTCGTTGGAGATGATGAGGGGGTCGAGTACCATGGCGTAACCCCCGGGAGTTGGCAGCTACTTCGGCTGGTCTTCTTGGCTCCAGGTGATGGGGGTGTCCGATCAGTTCAGGTACTGGGGGACCGGAGAGACGATGGCGTTGACCTCCTTGGAGCGTCGCCTGCGGCTGTGCCTATCGTGCAGCTCCATCTCGAAGATGTGGTAGGTGGCGTGCGGCTGGGGGTAGTCGTTGTTGTTGTTGCCGCCGTTTCCGCCATTACCATCATTGTCGGCTCCCCTAGCCGGTGGTGGTGGTCCACCGGGAGGGGGCGGGGGGAGACGTTGCTGGTTGCCCTGGTCTTTTAGCTGGCGAGTCCAGCTGCAGTTCCGGGTGGTGTGCATAGCCGGTTTGAAGGGACCGCTATGCCACTTGCACGGGCCATCAAACATCTGGTCGAAGGTGAGCCGTGGCTTCTGCCTTCTTGCATCGTTAGCTGGTGCGCCGGGCGCACCCTCCACAGCATTGACCTGCCGCGCGTGATAGCGGGGCTTCTGCTGTCTGGTCTGGCGGTCCCCATGGAACCGGTTGGCGTTGCCGTGGCACCTGGAGGATCCGGCTTCTCCAGTCGGATTGCTCGGACGGTCACGAGCCGGCTCCGTAGGAGTCGGACGCCCGTCAGCATTTACTCGGAGGGGCTTCTTCATGGTGGCATCCGCCATAGCGTACTGGTCCAATACCGTCATGATCTCTGCCATGGTTTTCGGCTTGTCACACAGTAGCCGGTGGCGAAGCATGGTGCCTTCTCGGCATCCCTCGATGAAGAAGCTAATGGCCTGGCTCTCCAGGATGCCCTCGCAAGTGTTGTGCAGCTCCGTCCACTTGGCGAGGTACTCACGGTCGGTCTCGCGGTCGCCTGGACGCACAAGGCTAGGTCGCGTGGGCGTCCCGGACGCTTGTACATGCCATTGAAGTTGCGGACGAACACCTTCTCGAAGTCTGGCCAAGCGTTGATGCTGTTGGGTGCAAGGCTTGAGCCATGTCCTTGCCGACCCGGTTAGCATAAGGGGGACGTAGCGCACAGTTGTGCGCTTGTTCCCATGGGCGATACCGACTGCAGTAGCATAGTCGATCAGCCTATCTTCCGGCTACATACTGCTGTCGTACTTGGGGGTGTCCCTGGGCAGGGTGAACTTATCCGGAAACGGCTCGTTCCGGATGCGGGGTCCAAAGCAAACCGGTCCTGTGGAGTCTTCTTCCTCCGTGACGCGCGCTTGAGCAAGAAGCTCGATGCGGTCACGGGCATCCGGACGATCCGGGTTGGGCGCTCCCACCCGGCCGAGAGACGGGAACCGGCTGGTCGTGGTGCTCCGGTTGGTGTGGGGAGGCGGTGGGTTGCTGTTCACCGTTTGCTCCTGGCGCGGCTGGCCCTTGTTGCCAGAGTTGCGGCGCTTGCTGCGGGCCTTAGCCAGCTGAGGGGAGGACGCCTGTTGAGTGTCGCGAGGCGCGCCCTTGCTGTTGGCGGGTGGCCTGCTCCCCTTGGAGTAGCTGGGGTCCTCCTGCATCTGCCGGTTCGCATTGGCCTGCTCGTCCGCAATCCGGAGGAGCTCCTACACCCGAGCGTGCTGGCGGGTTCGCTCCTCGCCCTCTAGGTTGGGCAGTTCTTCTGCTGCGGCTCGTGTTGCGCGCAGATTCTTGATGGGCGTGTTGTAGGTGGGCCGGATGATTGCGGGCACGGGATCCGGTTCCCCGTCCTTTTCCATCCTTCCGCCTAGCTCGCCGCCCCGGCGTTGCACCCGGCCGCGCCGGCTTGGCTTCGTGGTAGCCGGAGTGAAGCCGTGCGTGCGGTCGTACTCGCGTAGGGTGATCTCGAGTTGCTTGCGGGTTGCCGCCAGCTCCATGGCCTCCTGGAGGAGGATCTGTCTCTCCATGGCAAAGTGGGCTTCCGCCTCCTTCGGGTTGTCCCCGAGGTTAACCGGCGTCAGGAGCCGATCAATGGCCTCCTCCACCGGATTCCGAGGCTGCGGAGGCGGGGAGGTTCCGCCCTCGTCCGCGCCCTACTCCCGCGGCTGGCGGGGGTGAGAACTGGAACCGGCCATCATGACCTCAACGTTGCAAGAAGCGATAGAGGCGTTGCTGCCCAGATGCGGTAGCTGCTCCACGACGGAGACAATATCCCTTGGGAAACGCTCCGGAACGGTGGCGACATAGACGGGGAGGTCGCCGAAAAGCAGGATTGAGCCATTCGCCGGGAAGGTGGTTCCGACGAAGCAGGAAGCGTTGTCGATGACGCAATTGAACTTGCCGAGCGTGAGCACCAGGCCGGAGGCCACGCGCTCACCGGCTAAAGTACGGGTCCCGTGCGGAACGTGACTCTGGTCGAAGCCATCTGCCCCAAAGTGGGCGCCAACTGTCGTTGTATTTGGAACGACAGTACCTAAGAAGGTTAGATAGAGGTGTGGGGACTAGCAGGGAAGCTATCGACGGCGTCCGTAGGCGGGATTGGATACAAGCAAGCGTAGTTGGACGCAGGAAGTACCCAGGTTTGGAGCCCTCGTGGTGAGGTAAAACTCATACTCCTACCAATCTGACTATGAGTGATATACGAGCTACAAGTGCTCCTCGAGCCGCATTCTCTTGCTACTGCCTTAAGTGCACATAGACCAACCCTTTCTACTGAGGCCTTGCCTCTCCTTATATAGGCAGAGAGGCAACGGTCTTACTAGCCAGTCCGACTAGCGGGCCCCACAGGTGGGTCCTAGCCGACTGGTCATCTACAGTATCCGGTACAACCATGTCACATCAGAGTACGAGCGGTATGGCTATCGTGGGCACAGTGAACGCCGTGCGAGCCTGTCGTCAGCATCGGGCCACTGTTCCCGTGTCATCCCTGCAAAGTCTTCTGTATGGCCGAATAGTTGCCAGTCTTGTCGTCGTACAGGGCGTACCGCGCACTGTGCTTCACGTCGTCCTGTCCTCCTGATTGGTTCCGGCTACGCTACTGTAGCAGGTTGCTTCTCGCCGCTCCGGCTACCTCGCGGTAGCCGGCTTGACTTGCCTTGTCCGGCTGCACTTGGCCAGCCGGACATGATCTGACTGCTGTATTTCTTGTCTGGTTGGGGTATCCGGAGGTCGTCCCCCGACAGGGCAGGCAGGAGATGGGGAAGAGCAAGCAGTACCTCCAACCAAGGATCCCCGAGTAGTAGATCCAAATCACCAGCAGAAGGCTCCACCATCTGGCAGATTTAGGTGGCAACACGACGAGCCGCCTCCTCCCCTCGCCACCAAGGCTGGCGGAAGAAGCTTCAAGATGCGACAGCCACACACCACCAGAAGAACACAAACAACCCTAAAAAGGAAGGCGGTCGTGCCATCCCCTTCCTCTCCCTCGCCACCACGGCCGACCAAGGGGAAGACAACAGCATCAGCACCCCTTCGACTTCACAAACTCCAAGGCGAGGTTGAAAGTCAACCGCGCCCGGAGAAACCACCCTCCCCAAATCCATAGATCTGAGAGGATACCAGGCTAGCAGCTCGCTGGCGCCACCCACGTGGCCTCGACAAGATGGGGATCGAGCTCCAGCAACCTTATTCCGACGCGACACTGCCTCCACCATCTTGACGGTGTCCCTTAAAGCCCTAACAAAACAAACCAGCCGAGCCGCTACCTGGCGTAGTAGGAGAAGACCCCCTCCCCCACCCCCCGCCGCCATGCCACCCAGGCTTCGCCCGGCGGCGGCGGCGGGAGGAGGGGTGGTAGGGCTAGGGCTACTTGGTGGCAGCTGTAGAATGTAAACAGGCACAATACCTTCTTGAATGAGAGGAATGCACGGGTGACGGTCGGTCACGGGAGCAAAATGTTTGGGTGATTTAATAGCACGAGAGCAATCCATGTTGTAGATTTTTTCCTTTTTCGCTTTGTAACTTGTCAAACTTCTCCTTAATTAATAGAATGGGGCAAGATTTTTGCCACCGTTTACAAAAAAAACTCTCGTATATTCTTATTCCTACTTTGGTCATGTTACTCTGAAGGTGTATGTGAGTATCGATCTTGCTTTGTTAAACTAAGCAAACACATGTATTCTATTTGATTATTTTCTATGGTAAGACAACGAGAAATCACAAAAATATATTTTGATTTCCACCTACTGAATTATGTTAAAAATATAAGCAATAATTCATATGATTTAATCTGAATAAATGATCGATAAAGTATGATCATATAAATAGCAATTAAATAGATCACACAAACTAACATAGTAGATGAACAGATTGCATATAAATAGGATATATTAATCACATCTACTCCAAACGCTAGAATAAGAAATTTTAGCAAAATCAGAAAGAGAGAGTTCAAAATCACGTACAATAAAGGCTAAGCAGCAGCATTAGTAGCAGCGGTAGCAGCAGCAGCGTTGTTGCCCATGTTGAGGTTGCCGAAGAGGTCAGTGACGTCCGAAAAGAAGTCGTCGTTTGGGAACTCGTTGTCGGACAATGTCGTGAATGCCAGTAATCGCGCTTGAGCGCTCACCAAAAACCCGATTGCCCCTAGCCCGTACAGGTTCACAAGTGGCGGGTTCTAGAGGCCTACTGTCCCGATCTGCGGTGCACGCCGCAAGCTGAGATGGAGACGACGAAAGAGGCGGTGCAATGTACTGGAAGGATGTGCATGTGATGAGTTGTGGTCACGTAGGGTTTGCGGTTAGTTTATATAGTGCCGGTCGGGTAGGTCATGGGCGCAACCCACGTTCGAGTCAACTCATCCCACGATCAAAAATATCTGGCTAATTAACGCGTCCATTAATAACTCGTAATTAATTTTTTAAATAGAAAAATAAAGCTCGGCTCGGTGAGATTCCCACAACTCGTGGCGCGGCACAGCGCATCGTGACGTTACGAGACGTGGCATGGCGTGGCCTCGGAGGAGGAGTTTGCGATAGCTGCTTCTCTTCTCACTCACTTAGTAGTGCTAGAACAACCTCCTATATAAGGTGGTGCAACTCCCTCTCAACTAGAAATGTGGGACTAAACTTTGAGCTTCACTACATAGCCACATGTTGTCATGTCTTAATGCACCAAAGAGAATTTCAGAATTTGTATTTGTAATTGGCCAAAGGCCCAACACTAAAATACCTCAAATTCCAACAATCCCCCACAAAGTCCCATTGGCACATCATATCACTTTTGTTCCAGAACATTGTTTTATATACCAATGTTTAGCGGAGACTGTTCAGTTGAACTAAACTTCATGCTACACTAGGTTGCATTTGAATAGTTGACTATGTGCCTTGAACTACAAGTTTTCTGTACACGAGTTTCACACAAGCCTAACTGGGTTGCCGTTGGCTTCCCCGCAGTTTGGAGCTTATGCATTATACTTTCATGAGTTTATTAGAGAGCATCCAACTCTCATGGACTGCAATTTTTGACATTGAGACTTATATAGGTGTGTTCCTCAATAGATGTTCTGCAGGACAACATCTCTGCTTAGAAAAGCCACTCTGAACATATTAAGATAAAATATCAACCTGCCATTTAGAATAAGAGAGTATTGCATCTTTATGGAGATGTATAATATGGGGATACTCTCCTCTCAGCTGATTAACAGCTTGTCTCTCAACTATAATTCACGGGATCTCCGATCATATAGAGTGGGTTACCACTGTGAGCAACTCATAGTGTGGGTCTCAAACCCATATCCCTCGATGCATTATCTGTCACATTACATGATAAACCCTTTATGACAGGATCTGCCAGGTTCTTAAATGTTTTGATATAATCCAATGCAATAACTCCAAAGTTTCTCAAATTTCTAACAGGCTTCAATCTCCTCTTCACATGCCTTGATGACTTCATATTATCCTTAGAACTATTTACTTTGTCAATCATAGTTTGATTATCACAGTTCATCGAGATGGTGGGTATTGGTTTTTCAACCATAGGTAAGTCCATCAAGAGCTCACAAAGCCACTCTACTTCAATAGTGGCTGTGTCTAGTGCTCTGAGTTTTGCTTCCATTGTTGACCTTGTTAAAATGGTATGCTTGCAAGACTTCCAGGAAACAGTGCCACCACCAAGTGTAAACAAATAACCACTTGTGTCCTTAATCTCATCGACATCAGATATCCAGTTTAAATCACTATAACCCTCAAGTACCCGTGGATACCCAGTATAGTGAATAACATAACTCGTAGTGCCCTTCAAATAGCACAAAACTCTCTCAAGAGCATGCCGATAATCATCTCTAGGATTTGACACAGATTGACTCAGTTTTGCTTACATCAAAGGGGATGTTAGGTCTCATAGCGCTGGCTAAATACATGAGAGAGCCAATGATTTGAGAATATATCAATTGATCTTTAGCATTCCTTTGATTCTTTCAAAGTAGCATACTCGGATCATAAGGCGTTAGAGAATACTTACAGTCGCAATACCCAAAGAGACTCAATATCTTTTCCACATAGTGGAACTGCAGCAGTGTAATCCCACCATTGTCATCCTTTAGTAGCTTGATGTTTAAGATTACATCAGTCACTCCCAAGTCCTTCATCTCAAAGCAGCAAGATAGAAACTCTTTGACCTCCTCAATAACAGCAAGGTTGGTCCCAAATATCAATATGTCATCGACATAGAGACATGTAATAACTCCCTTGCCCCCACCATGGCGATAGTACACACACTTATCAACTTCGTTTACAACAAAGCCTTCAGCGGTTAAAGTTATTTGGAACTTCTCATGCCACTCCTTAGGGGCTTGCCTAAGACCACACAAAGACTTCACTAACTTACACACCTTTCCTTCTTGACCATCTACTACAAATCCATCAGGATGCTCCATATAAATTTCCTCATCTAGATCCATTAAGAAAAGTTGTCTTAACATCCATTTGATGAATGAGAAGACTATGTGAGACAACCAAGGATAGTAGTACTCGAATAGTGGTTAATCTGGCTATAGGTGAGTAAGTACCGAGAAGTATTCACCTTCTTGCTGGGTATAGCCTTGGCCACAAGACATGCCTTGTACTTTTCAATAGTACCATCAGGTCTAAGCTTTTTTTTGAACACCCACTTATATCTTACAGGTTTGCACCCATCAGGACGATCAGTGATTTCCCAAGTTCCAATAGCTAAGATGGAATCCATCTCGCTTTGGACAGCTTCCTTCCAGTAGTCAGCATCTTGAGATGCATAGGCTTCTGAAAATAGAAGTAGGAGTATCATCCACAAGGTACACAATGAAATCATCACCAAATGACTTTATAGTATTTTGTATCTTGCTCCTTTCAGGAGCTCCATTGTCGTCCTCCATAGTATCATCATCTTGTTCTTTTGGCATAGTGGGTTCATGAATTATAGCAAATTCCTGACTAGATGAACTGGTCATCTCCTTGTTTGATGAGCTAGACAACCTTTCATGGGAAAGATGTCCTCAAAGAAAGTCGCATCATTCGACTCCATAATTGTACCAATATGCTTGTTGGAGACCTCATATTTTACTATCAAAAATCTATAGCCAATGCTATGAAAATCGTATCCCAGAAAAACATAATCCACAGTTTTTGGTCCAAGCTTCCGCTTCTTGGGTATTGGAATATTGACTTATGCCAAACATCCCCAAGTTCGTAATTAAGAGAGTTTAAGTATTTTCTTCTCCCATTCTTAAAATGGAGTCATGGTTTTATCCTTTATGGGAACACGGTTTAGGACATGACATGCAGCCATTAGCACCCCGCACCATTCCTTGGAAATACCTGATGTATCTAACATGGTGTTAACTAAATCAGTTAGAGTGTCGTTCTTTCTTTCGGCCACCCCATTTGACTAAGGTGAGTAGGGAGGCGTCCTCTCATAGATAATACCATGTTCCATATAGAATAAATCAAATTCGTTTGAAAAGTACTCTCCACCATGATCTGACCTTAGCCACTTAATTTTAGATCATGTTGGTTTTGTGCTTCAACTTTGTAGATTTTGAAGTAGTTCAAAGATCCATCTTTAGATTTCATAAGATAAACATAGCATTATCTAGTGGAGTCATCAATCAACGTCATGAAGTAACTTTTTGCACCTTTTGTCAAAACACCATTCATCTCATGTAGATCTGAATGTAATTGTTCCAGCGGTGCTAAGTTTCTCGGTTCCGCAGCCGTATGAGACTTATGAGGTTGCTTTTATTGAATGCAAACTTGGCACTTAGAACCTTTGATAGTAGTGAATTTTGGAATTAAAATCATATTGGCTAGCCGCGTCATGCAACCAAATTTAATATGACAGAGTCGTGGATGCCAAATATTGGACTCATTATCATTACAAACATTATTAATAACTTTAGTATATGAGTCTAACAAAGATAAGCGGAACATACCTCCACACTCATAACCCTTTCCAACAAATTGCACACATCGTGCGAGTAAGAACGAATTAAATGTATGATCTAAGAGTGTCGTAATTAGTGCATGACTGTGTTAACTCATGATTTTCCATATATTTGTGCATATGTCAAGTATTTATTACATAGGCAGTTTGTGATTCTGTTGTCATCAAGACATCCTTGTTTGTGTGGCTTATTCTATAAAACTCAATAGGAGAGGTGATGTCCTGCAAGTGCACAGGTTCATCAAAGAATGTTTTCATGGAAGTATTAATTCTAGTTTTTATATCGGTCCCAACGAGGAGCCTAAAAAAGTGTTTTTATACGGTGTTTCTGTCACACCCAAGGTGTCACAAGTGTTGAGTGAATTGACTACAAATGCTGATGGTGGAAGTGGTGAGTAAAAGATAGAGGAACTTGCTTAGGAAATAAGTAAATTGCATAAAAGTAAATATGTGAAATGTATGTAAAGGTCCTGCAGATGAGAAGTTAGGCGCGGAGAGAATTAGTTCATGGTGATAGTGAAAGTGCCAAATGGAATAAGTGATAATGATAATTCTTATTTATAAGTGAGTAGGCAAGCAACCGATATACCAACTAGGAGTCCTCATGGCCAATTCTTCCCAATCCCAATGATCCATCTGCATGTTACTATGTCCATGGCAGCACATTAATTAAGGTCTTTCGACCAGATCAAGGCTTTAATCTTGATGGTTCGTTGTTGTCCTCGAGTAGTGCTAGCTCTTCTTTTATATCGGCCATGTCACTCGGGGGTCGCCGAATTACTAGCATACAAGTTCATACCTATGAGATCTTTGGATCATGTTACCTAGGCCCTTAAATTAGATAACACGCATTAGGCAAACATAGATATTCATTCTCACTATTTAAATAAACATTGCAAGAATCACACATGGATGGAATTAAAGGAGGCACATCACATATCACCAATCCCCTACATCTCCCACGCCTATGGGGATTTACTCAGACATGAGAGGAAGATAAACAAAAGCCATAATTGTATTGCAAATAGAAATCATTTCCAAGTTATTGTAGCAAACCACAATAGCGATTAAAGATCTAATCAAATGCAAACCATAGGTAGATCAAAGTATCAAACCCTAATATTACAAGTGCCAACATATATCTCTCTCTCTCTCCCTCTCTCTCTCTCTCTCTCTCTCTCTTTCTAAGTAATGATGGAATGAAGTTGGAGTGTGTGGTTTTGAGGTTGAAGATTGTCGGAGAACGTGGCAAAGTTCTTCTCCTCTTTCAGATCTGATCTTCCTCTCCAGATGGCTTGTGGGGGCTGTAACTTCTATTCTATGGTTCTTTTTGTCTCTCCCTCTTTACGAAAGTTGCTTGTACTGATATAAGGAAGACGCCGGTGGGTAGTACAGGCGTGTCCCGATTGTACTAGTGGTCGTTATGCATGCTGACGCCTCCAATGAAAGTGGTTCCAATTGGGGATTTGCTTATTCTCGTGTAATTAGCCCATAAATGCGATTAGATCTTAAATCAATATTTATTGCCTGAAAACCATCACCAGAAACCAAAGATTCGCTAATTTCGACATTAACGTTAGTGGAAAAGGCAATCTTTATCGAAATCCGGCAATAAACAAGAGAAAAACCAATGGTGAAAAGTGATGAAATTTGGAGCTATCAAGAGGTTTCTTGATCCTCGATTTGAGCTTTCTACAAGAATTAAAACATGTCAAACATTAGTACTATATACTTCATAATTATGAAAAGAGAATTATGATTTGCACATAGATAGTGCATACACGTACAAGATGTTCATAGTGTGCAATGTAGCATCTAGATCTAGTGGTGTGTTTCTGTTTCACACCCTCATGGTTAATTTTATTCTTCCCACACATTTCCTACAGTCAATTAAATCAAATTGAGTATTCAATAAATTACATGTATATTAATTTAGTAGCTCGGGATGAGAGAAACAAGGAATAAATACCTGGTAGTGCTCATCGAGCCATCTGTTTGCAAGTTATTCCCAACTTTCTTGTTCTACATTATGTGGTATGAACATATATGCTTCCTTAGGAGTAAGATTCTTTATCTTGTCCCAGTATGCCTTCTTAAGCCTATAGCAGTCTTAGCGAACACAACTCTGTACAGTATCAGTGCACACTACTTAGGCATCTTCATTTTTTGTCCATTTCAAACTTTCCCTATAAAATAGACATGCATTTGCAATTAGGGTCCATGAGTGTATATGCATTTGAAATGCGGTTTAGAAAAAAAGACTATCAACTCACCGATACATGTTTGATAGCATCTGGAATAACATTCTTCAAAGAATCAACTTTCGTGTACTGCTTCTAGTGTGTTGCAAGAGCCATTTTTTGCTGTAGATGTGCACACCAGACTCAAAGCTAAGTTTCGCCGCATGGACAGGATTTGTGGGTCTCTTGACACCCGGCGTGAATTGAATTTCCATCTTATTGCCACAGTTCCTTCTTGTGTACTCATGAAGTCCATGACCCATAGTAGGTCTATTGCCCCCTCGCTTTCACTTTGAATGGCTAGAGGTTGTCATTAACTCTTATATTAGACAAATAGCAGTGTTCATTTGATTGAAAATTTTGTAACAACAATTAGTACATGGGTTGAACTAAGATGGTAATACCTTGCTATTGAACAATCTGATTATCACCAGGAGAGTTGCCATCTCCAGATGTTAGAATCTGTGTAAACAACATCATATTTTCAGAGTTACCATCAACTGAGTGTGGCGTTGATGGCTGTGAAAATAGACATCTTTCTCCGTGTTTAAACTACATTTTTAGTCAAATAATTGACCAAGAATCTCTCTATCTTTGCCAGTAATGACTAATTATTGCAAAGATGTGCAATACTTTATTTTGAATTGTGTTGTGCAGGAAATCATGATTTTAAAGCGAAATCAGGAGCCAAATAATAAAGATTTTGAGCAAGTCCACACGTCCAAGCAATCCTGGGTCGAAACCCAGACTCCAGAGAGCTTAACGGCCATTGGTATGGTTAAGCTCCACCCATACTAGGTGGTGTTGGCTTTGTCTCGTCAAACCCTACGACTTTCTTGAAGGCACATATATATTTTGATGTCCCAGCCGCCGCGCAGAGGGCCACCACTCTCAGATTGCATCACAACACCATTGAAGGAGATCCACCACCATAGTTTATACTCTCCACCATCCATCCTCTCCATAGCCATAGCCCTTAGCTTGTACTTGATATTTCCTTGTGATTCAGTGACCATTGTAAGAATATTTGATTTTAATCTCAGTATTTTGCAAATGTTTTATATCCTTGATCTTATTGATATGAGTGAGTAGTCCACACGGGCTACGTGTTGGGGTGAAACCTCACAGAGATTATGTGCATCTAATCCATGGGAGTAATGTGTATTGATTTAATAGAGATTTGTATCTTTATTTCTTTGTCTCTTGTCTCTATCTATGGACTTGTAGGTACCCAAGATCCTAGAGATCGGTAAAGGCTTGAGGTGAGATACTTGGTTAGAGGCGATCTCATAGGAAACCTAGTGACAGAAAGGGGAGTACGGTCTTCGCCTAGCGATCCATTTGGGAACAACAACAACATCACTTCTTAAGGCTCTGATCTGTGTTTTTCACTTAATAATTGTTGTAAGCTCGGTATTTCGCGATTACAATGGTTGGATCAAAGCACTATTGTTATGCCTGTGATTCGCATGGGCTCTAGTATATCAAGATGTGTTGCCCACAAAATTTATCTTTGTTAAATCATTACACAGGGAATATGCATATTACTATCTTTATCCCATATGATGTGTAGCTGTAGGTGAATCTTCAACCCTGGCTTATCTCCATCCATTGACACAACCCACATTATAAATAACACTAGAAAGGTCCAGTGAACAAAGGTAAACCGAAGAAACAAGTCTTATAGACGTGCCTTATTATTTTCCTTTTAGCATTGTTTCACAAGGATTCAACTAAACCTAAGTCTACTAGGGAAAAAGCTACTATACTTCATCTGTAAATCTGGATCGAAGGTATTGACCCTTTTTCTGGCATCGTTGTCAGGGAAGCAATTAGCTATCCTAGTGAGGTCACAAGAGACCTTGCTTTTAGATTTTTTGTAGTTTATTTCTTGTTATTAGTTTACTTTTTGTTATCTATTGAAAATCCAAAAAAATAGTTACTTGTTTATTTGATTCCCTTATTCAAAAACACCAAAAAGAAAAGAGCCATGGCTCAAAAAAACTTGGGGAGTATGCTACTCCCTCTAATCAAATTATTTGTGCACCTATTACTAAGCCAGCTGTTGATGTGGAAACTTATGAAATTAAGCCTAACCTTTTTATTTTGGTTCAATAGAATAAATTTGGAGGCTCATCTACTGAGAACTTAGGTTTGCACCTAAATACTTTTACTAAAATTTGCGACATGATGCGTATAAAATATGTCAACCAAAATGCGGTTAAATTACACTTATTCCCTTTCTCTCTAAGAGGAAAGGCTAAGGATTGGTTGCTAGCTTTGCCTAAAGGCACTATTAAATCTTGGGAGGAATGTACTAATCTTTTTATGACGAAATTTCCCCTCCAACTAAGGCTATGCAGCTAAGGTCCGACATTACAAGGTTTAGACAAGAATACCGTGAGCCACTAGCACTTGCTTGGTAAAGGATGAAAGAAGCTGTAATGAACGGTCCTAGTGATGGGATGGAAGAATGGCTTATATTACATTTATTTTATAATGATCTTAACACAATATCTAAGTCTATGCTAGATACCGCCGCAGCAGGAACTATCATGGGAAAGCAAGTGAGTGTTGTAAAGAAATTACTTGATGATATGGAAGACAACCATTCTCAATGGCATGTATAAAGATCCTCAAAAAGGATGAATTCCACCACTGAGGAACATAATTAAGAGCTTATGACAAAGGTGTTGGAGATATGCCCAAGAGGCAATAATAAAAGTGGTTATTATTATATCTTTGTGTTTATGATGAATGTTTACATCCCATGCTATAATTGTATTATTAGGAAACACTAATACATGTGTGTTTTGTAAACGTAAAAGTGTCCCTAGTAAGCCTCTTGTTGAACTAGCTTGTTGATTAATAGATGATCATGGTTTCCTGATCATGGACATTGGATGTCATTAATAGCAATGTTATATCATTAGGAGAATGATGTGATGGACACACACCCGTAGTAAGTGTAGCATAAGATCAAGTCATTAAGTTCGTATTGCTACAAGCTTTCAAATGCATAGTAACCTAATCCTTCAACCATGAGGTTATGTTAATGACCATCACCGGATGGGTACTTTGATGACATCAAACACCGCTTCGTAACTGGGTGGTTATAAAGGTGTCATTGGGTATTCTGAAAGTATGTGTTGAAGGCATGGACCAAGATTGGGTTTTGTCCATCCATATGACGGATAGATATGCTCTGGGACCTCTCGGTGGAATGTCATCTAGTTAGCTTGCAAGCATGTGACTAGGTCACAAGGGATGATATATCATGGAATGAGTAAAGAGTGCTTATCAGTAACGAGGTAGAACTAGGTATGGAGATACCGACGATCAAACCTCGGATAAGTAGAGTATCGCGTGACAAAGGGAATTGGTTTCGTATGTTAATGGTTCTATCGATCACGAAGTCATCGTTGAGTATGTGGGAGCCGTTATGGATCTCCAGATCCCGCTGATGGTTATTGATCGGAGAGGTGTCTCCATCATGTCTGCATATTCACGAACCGTAGGGTGACACACTTAAGGTTCAGTGCTGTTTAGGTAGATATGGAATATGCGTTGGAGACCGAATGTAGTTCGGAGTCTCGGATTGGATCTAGGACATCACGAGGAGATCCAGAATTGTCCGGAGAATAAGATTCATATAATGGATATCATTTTCTAGGTTCGGAAATGTTCCGGAGTGTTTATATGGGGATTCTAGAAGGTTTCGGAATGTTCCGGAAAGTTCTAGGAGGTTCCGTGGACTTTACTTGAAAACCAAGAAAGGAAAAGGGGAGACTTGGAGGGGAAGGAAACTCCCTCCCCCCTCTCCCTTGTGCGCCGGCCCTAGGAGGTGGGCCTAGGGGTGGGAACCCTAGGTCGCACCCCTCCCTCTATATATAGAGGGGTGGAGGTGCCACCCCCTTGCCCCTCCACTCCTTGCCCTAGCCGCCTCTCTCCTCCTCCTTCGCTCTGCTCTGGCTTAGGCAAAGCCCTACATAATTCTCTACTCCACCACCACCACCACGCCGTCGTGCTGCTGGAATTCCGTGGAGAGATCTACTACCTCTGCTGCTCGCTGGAACGGGAAGAGGAAGGTCTGCATCGACTCCGCACGTGTGACCGACTGCGGAAGCGCTGCCGGAATGCGGCGCCAGAAGGATCGTCTACTCGATCTTGATCGGCAAGTGATCGTCTACATCAACCACGAGATCCGATCTCGCACAAGGCTTTCGGATCTACAAGGGTTAGTACAGATCTATCTCGTTGCACATGTCTAATAGATTAGATCTTGGCTTTTATCTAGATTAGATCTGTGTTTTGTTCGTTCTTGCGGTAGAAATTTTTTGTTTTCCATGCTACGAACCCATCAGTGGTATCAGAGCCGTGTCTATGCGTAGATCTGTTGCACGAGTAGAACACAATGGTTTTGTGGGTGTTGGTGCTCGTGCCGTCTTTTGCTTTGTGTACTTTGCATCTTGCGGTATGGTGGGATGAAGCGGCTCGGGCTAACCTTACATGTCATCGCACATGAGACTTGCTCCACGCTTGATGTGTAACTTGCTTTGCACAAGTGGCTTTGCGGGTGTCTGTCTCTCTCACCATAGTATAGATCCAATTTACACTTTGCACTTGATAGCACTTGTATCAACGTTGTGGTTCAGTTTCGTAGGTAAGATCCGTTCTTATTCGAAACCCCCAAACCACGTAAAACATGCAAAGAAAATTAGAGGCGTCTAACTTGTTTTTGCATGGGTTTTGTGATGTGATATGGCCATCATGTGATTGTGATTATATTTGATGTATGCAATGATCCTTGTTGTAATATGGCAACCGGCAGGAGCCTAATGGTTGTCTTTAATTCTGTTAAGACCTGCATGTCTATTCATCTTGTAATAGCTTTATTCCAAGTAGTTGTAATAGTTGCTAGTGATGATGGACAACCATGAAGCGGCACCACTGACCTTGACGCAATGCTGGTGATGATGGAGATCATGTCTGTGCTTTGGAGATGGAGATCAAAGGCACAAGAAGAAAGGGCCATATCATATCACACTAATTATGAAGTGCCTGTGATGTTAATCCTTTATGCATCTTGTATTGCTTAGATCACGACGGTAGCATTATAAGATGATCCCTCTCACTAAATATCAAGTAATAAAGTGTTCATCCTTAGTTGGCACCGTTGCTAAGACTCGTCGTTTCGAAGCATCTCGTGATGATCGGATGTGATAGATTCTACGTTTGCATACAACGGGTGCAAGCTAGATTTGCACATGCGGAAACTAAGGTTAATCTTGACGAGCCTAGCATGTACAGACATGGTCTCGGAACACGGAATACCGAAAGGTAGAGCATGAGTCATATAAATGATATGATGAACATGAAGATTGTTCATCGATGAAACTACATCTTCTCTCGTGAAGATCGGACTTGGTGTAGTGGATTTGGTTCGTGTAATCACTAAGACAACGTGAGGGATGTTGTTTTGAGTGGGAGTTCACCTAGTTAATTTAAATAATTTAGATTGAACTCAATTCATCATAAACTTAGTCTAAACTACTTGCAAATTTGTTGTAGATTATGGCGAACCTCTCCATCAATTTCAATGCATTCCTAGAGAAATAAAAGCTTAAGAACAATGGAAGCAACTTCACGGACTGGTTCCGTGGACTAAAGATTGTCCTCAGGGCTGGTCAGTTGACCTATGTGCTCGAAGCAGCGCTAGGTGACCCACCTGCAGAACATGCCACCGATGACGTAAAGAATGTTTACGCCACTCGGAAAAATCACTACTCCACAGTTCAGTGTGCCATCCTGTACGGTTTAGAAACAGAGCTTCAGAAGCGCTTTGAGCACCATGACCCGTTTGAGATCATTAAGGAGCTCAGGCTGATTTTTGAGACTCACGTGGCCGTGGAGAGCTATGAGGCCTCCGAAAAGTCCTTTAACTGTAAGATGGAAGAGGGTAGCTCCGTTAGCGAGCACGTGCTCACCATGTCTGGGCATGCAAACAAGCTCCAAGAGTTGGGGATAATGATTCCTAATGAGTTAGGGATTCACCGTGTCCTCCAATCACTGCCACCAAGTTATACGAACTTTGTGATGAACTACAATATGCACTGCATGAACAAGACGTTGCCTGAACTATCGTCGATGCTGAAAACTGCTGAAGTGGAGATCAAGAAGGAGCACCAAGTGTTGATGGTCAATAAGACCACCAATTTCAAGAAACAGAGCAAGCCTAAGAATAAGGGAAACTTCAAGAAGGACGGCAAGAAAGCTGCCGCACCTGCTAAGAAGCCCAAGGCTGGTCCTAAGCCTGAAACTGAATGCTTCTACTGCAAGGGTGCTGGTCACTGGAAGCGTAACTGCCCCAAGTACCTGGCGGATCTGAAGAACAGCAACATCAAGAAGAAAGGTATATTCGATATACATGTTATTGATGTGTATCTTACTAGTAATTAGTAGTGTGTGGGTATTTTATACTGGTTCGGTTGCTCATATTTGTAACTCGAAATAGGAGCTGTGGAATAAGCGAAGACTGGCGAGAGACGAGGTGACGATGCGCGTTGGAAATGGCTCCAAGGTTGATGTGATCGCCATCGGCACGCTCCCTCTACAGCTACCTTCGGGATTAGTTTTAAATTTGAATAATTGTTATTTGGTGCCTGCGTTAAGCATGAACATTATATCTGGATCTTGTTTATTGTGAGACGGTTACTCTTTTAAGTCCGAGAATAAAGGTTGTTCGATTTATAATTGTAATATCTTTTATGGCAATGCACCTGAGATGAATGGTTTATTCTTACTGAATCTCGATAGTAGTGATACACATGTTCACAACATAGATGCTAAATGAACAAAATTGAATGATAATTCTACATACATGTGGCACTGTCAGCTTGGTCACATTAGAGTGAAGCGTATGAAGAAAATCCATTCTGATGGACTTCTTGAATCACTTGATTTTGAATCACTTGAAAGATGTGAAGCATGTCTAATGGGAAAAATGACTAAGACTCCATTCTCTGGAATAATGGAGCGAGCTACAGACTTATTGGAAATAATACATACCGATGTGTACGGTCCAATGAGTGTAGCATCGCGTGGTGGATATCGTTATGTTCCCACTTTCACGGATGACTTAAGTAGATATGGGTATGTCTACTTTATGAAACATAAGTCTGAAACTTTCGAGAAGTTTAAGGAATTTCAAAGTGAAGTGGAAAATCATCATAACAAGAAGATTAAGTTTCTGCGTTCTGACCGCGGAGGTGAATATCTAAGTTATGAGTTCGGCATGCATTTAAATAAATGTGGAATACTTTCGCAATTGACACCGCTGGGAACACCACAGCGTAATGGTGTGCCCGAACATCGTAATCGAACTCTCTTAGATATGGTTCGGTCTATGATGTCTCTTACAGATTTACCGCTATCATTTTGGGGCTATGCATTAGAGACAGCCGCATTCACTTTAAATAGGGCACCATCTAAATCCATTGAAATGACACCGTACGAATTGTGGTTTGGAAAGAAACCTAAGTTGTCATTCCTAAAAGTGTGTGGTTGCGAAGCATATGTAAAGAAGTTACAACCTGATAAGCTTGAACCCAAAGCGGAGAAATGCATCTTCATAGGATACCCTAAAGAAACAATTGGGTATACCTTCTATCATAGATCCGAAGGCAAAGTTTTCGTTGCCAGGAATGTATCCTTTCTTGAGAAGGAGTTTCTCTCGAAGGAAGTGACTGGAAGGAAAGTAGAACTCGTCGAGGTTATTGAACCTTCTCTCGGAGTTGAGAGTAGCGCAGCACCGGAAGATGTTTTTGTGCCGCCTGCACCAATTGGAGAGGAAGCTAATGATGGTGATCATGAAACTTCGAACAAAGTTGCTGCTGAACCTCGCAGGTCAATGAGGGTTCATACCACTCCTGATTGGTATGACCCTGCCTTGAACATCATGTTGGTGGATAACACTGATGACCATGTGACGTATGAAGAAGCTATGGTGAGCCTAGATTCCGACAAATGGCTAGAAGCCATGAAATCCGAAATGGGATCCATGTACAAAACCAAGTGTGGACTTTGGTGGACTTACCGGATGGCAGTAAGGCTGTCGAGAACAAATGGATTTTCAAGAGAAAAACACATGTTGATGGTAATGTTACCATCTATAAAGCTCGTCTTGTCGCGAAAGGGTTCCGACAAATTCAAGGCGTTGACTACGATGAGACATTCTCACCAGTAGCGAAGCTAAAGTCTGTGAGGATTTTTTTAGCAATTGCTGCATATTTCGATTATAAGATTTGGCAGATGGATGTCAAAACGGTGTTCCTTAATGGAGACATTGAGGAAGAGTTGTATATGGTACAACCCAAGGGTTTTGTCGATCCTAAGGATGCTGACAAGGTATGCAAACTTTAGTGCTCCATTTATGGACTGAAGCAAGCATCCCAGAGTTGGAATGAATGTTTTGATAAAGTAATCAAAAAATTTGGATTTATACAAACTTATGGAGAAGCTTGTATTTACAAGAAAGTGAGTGGGAGCTCTATAGCATTCCTAGTACTATATGTAGATGACATATTGTTAACTGGGAATGATATAGAACTTCTTAATAGTGTCAAAGCCTATTTGAATAATAGTTTTTCAATGAAGGATCTTGGCGAAGCGGCATATATTCTAGGCATCAAGATTTATAGAGATAGATCAAGACGCCTAATAGCGCTTTCACAAAGTACATACTTGGACAAAGTTCTAAAGAAGTTTAGAATGGAAGAGAGCAAGAAAGGGTTCGTGCCCATGTTGTCAGGTAAGACCTTGAGTAAGACTCAAAGCCCAGCTACGGCAGAAGATAGAGAGAAAATGAGTAATATTCCCTATGCCTCGGCCATAGGTTCTATCATGTATGCCATGCTGTGTACAAGACCGGATATAGCACATGTTGTTAGTTTGACTAGCAGATATCAAAGTGATCCTGGAATGGAGCACTGGACATCGGTCAAGAATATCCTAAAGTACCTAAATAGGACTAAGGATATGGTTCTTTCTTATGGAGTTGATGAACAGCTTGTTGTAAACAGTTACACTGATGCTAGTTGGAACACCGATCCAGATAACTCGAAGTCACAGTCTGGATACGTATTTATTTTGAATGGTGTTGCAGTGAGCTGGAGGAGTGCCAAGCAAAGCGTTGTGGTGAAATTTTCAACTGAATCGGAATACATAGCTGCTTCGGAGGTTGCACAAGAAGCCATATGGATGAACGAGTTCATTACCGAACTTGGCGTGGTTCCTAGTGCGTTGGACCCGATGGCCATCTACTGTGACAACACAGGTGCCATAGCTAATGCACAGGAGCCAAGGTCACATAGCAAGCTGAAGCACATCAAGCTACATTTCCATGCTATTCGCGAGTATGTCCAAGATGGTGACATAAAGATTTGCAAAGTACACACTAATCTGAATGTGGCAGATCCGTTGACTAAACCTCTCCCTAGAGCAAAGCATGACCAACACCAGAACGCCATGGGTGTTAGGTATATTACCATATAATCTAGATTATTGACTCTAGTGCAAGTGGGAGACTGTTGGAGATATGCCCAAGAGGCAATAATAAAAGTGGTTATTATTATATCTTTATGTTTATGATGAATGTTTACATCCCATGCTATAATTGTATTATTAGGAAACACTAATACATGTGTGTTTTGTAAAGGTAAAAGAGTCCCTAGTAAGCCTCTTGTTGAACTAGCTTGTTGATTAATAGATGATCATGGTTTCCCGATCATGGACATTGGATGTCATTAATAACAAGGTTATATCATTAGGAGAATGATGTGATGGACACACACCCGTAGTAAGTGTAGCATAAGATCAAGTCATTACGTTCGTATTGCTACAAGATTTCAAATGCATAGTAACCTAATCCTTCGACCATGAGGTTATGTTAATCACCATCACTCGATGGGTACTTTGATGAAATCATACACCGCTTGATAACTAGGTTGTTATAAAGGTGTCATTGGGTATTCTGAAAGTATGTGTTGAAGCGCATGGACCAAGATTGGGATTTGTCCATCCATATGACGGATAGATATGCTCTGGGACCTCTCGGTGGAATGTCATCTAGTTAGCTTGCAAGCATGTGACTAGGTCACAAGGGATGACATATCATGGAACGAGTAAAGAGTGCTTATCAGTAACGAGGTAGAACTAGGTATGGAGATACCGACGATCAAACTCGGATAAGTAGAGTATCGCGTGACAAAGGGAATTGGTTTCGTATGTTAATGGTTCTATCGATCACGAAGTCATCTTTGAGTATGTGGGAGCCGTTATGGATCTCCGGATCCCGCTGATGGTTATTGATCGGAGAGGTGTCTCCATCATGTCCGCATATTCACGAACCGTAGGGTGACACACTTAAGGTTCGATGTTGTTTAGGTAGATATGGAATATGCGTTGGAGAACGAATGTAGTTCGGAGTCTCGGATTGGATCTAGGACATCACGAGGAGATCCAGAATTGTCCGGAGAATAAGATTCATATAATGGAGATCATATTCTAGGTTCGAAAATGTTCCGGAGTGTTTATATGGGGATTCTAGAAGGTTTCGGAATGTTCCGGAAAGTTCTAGGAGGTTCCGTGGACTTTACTTGAAAACCAAGAAAGGAAAAGGGGAGACTTGGGGGGAAGGAAACTCCCTCCCCCCCTCTCCCTTGTGCGCCGGCCCTAGGAGGTGGGCCTAGGGGTGGGAACCCTAGGTCGCACCCCTCCCTCTATATATAGAGGGGTGGAGGCGCCACCCCCCTTGCCCCTCCACTCCTTGCCCTAGCCGCCTCTCTCCTCCTCCTTCGCTCTGCTCTGGCTTAGGCGAAGCCCTGCAGAATTGTCTACTCCACCACCACCACCACGTTGTTGTGCTGCTGGAATTCCATGGAGAGATCTACTACCTCCACTGCTCGCTGGAACGGGGAGAGGAAGGTTTGCATCGACTCCGCACGTGTGACCGACTGCGGAAGCGCTGCCAGAACGTAGCACCGGAAGGATCGTCTACTCGATCTTGAGATCGGCAAGTGATCGTCTACATCAACCACGAGATCCGATCTCGCACAAGGCTTTCGGATCTACAAGGGTTAGTACAGATCTATCTTGTTGCACATGTCTAATAGATTAGATCTTGGCTTTTATCTAGATTAGATCTGGGTTTTGTTTGTTCTTGCGGTAGAAATTTTTTGTTTTCCGTGCTACGAACCCATCAAAAGGTAGATGGGTTACTCAATATTGTGAAGGGTAAGGAAGATACCCAAATTAATGCTATCACTACCAATGCTAATGATGTTATATTTATAGCTCATAGTCCTTATAATCCTGCTTGGAAGAGTCAAAACTTTGGCTCAAACTTTTAAAAACAATATTTAAATCATGAAGGTGCTCCTTATAATAATTATTATGATAACCATAGTGGAGCAAATCATGGTAATCTATCTCTTGAAAAGAATCTTAGAACTTTCATGCAAGCTCAAACAGAGCAAAATAATATGCTTATTAAAATTACAGAGAACCATGAGACTAGTATTGGAAAATTATCTAACCAAGCCATTTCAATTAGAAATGGT
This sequence comes from Avena eriantha, assembly GCA_910589775.1. Lineage (NCBI taxonomy): Eukaryota > Viridiplantae > Streptophyta > Magnoliopsida > Poales > Poaceae > Avena > Avena eriantha. The sequence goes on along the minus strand of OU342745.1, from coordinate 7,282,976 downwards.
GTGTAGGCTCTACAAGAAAGAACCAAGACCGTGGAGGCACAATTGGGAAAAGTAGGTGAGAGCCAAGCTCTCATAGATGGAAATCCCAAGACAAACCCAGTGGAGGACCTCAAAGTGATGATGGCAGAAAATAAAGATGAGAAGCCTGAAGAGCTATATTATAGCAATGCGCCATCACTAGATTATACCGTGAAGATTTGTTGAAGATGATCACCGTGAAGAATCCCGGTATATAACAAGGTAACAATGCTACATACCAATAATTTATAAAATAAGTAGCATCTAAAGTTTGTGAACTAGAAATAGAGTATAAGAAACTAGCTAATAAGCTTCTAGCTAAGCTAGATGATATATTGAGCCCACTATTAAAATTAAAATTGGGGTTGATACCTTCGATCCGGATTCACGGATGTAGTATAATAGCCTTTTCCCTAGAAGACCTATGTTTAATCAAACCTTGGAAAGCACTGCTAAAAGGTAATAAGAAAGGACACATCTACAAGACTTTGTTTGTTCATTTTACCTTAGTTGACCGGACCAATCTAGTTTACTTTATAACGGGTTTGAATCAATGGATAATGATAGGCCAGGGTTGAAGATCCACCTGCAGCTGCACATCAAATGGGATAAAAGATAATAATAAACATAGTCATGTATCATGTTTGTATTGAGATAATATCTTGTGGGCAACACATCCTAGTATTCTAGAGCCCCCGTGATGCAGCGGGCATAGCAATAGAATTTTAATCCAACCGAGAGTACACTAAAGCCATGGGTTACAGACGATTATTAAGTGTAAACACAGATCAAAGCTTTAAGTGGTGATGTTGTTGTTGATCCCGAATGGGGCACTAAGTGAAGACCGCTCTTCCCTTTCTATCACTGAGTTTCCTATGAGATTGACACTAGCCAAGTATCTGACCTCAAGCCTTTATCAATATATGGGATCTTGGGTACCTACAAGTCCACAGATCGAGACGAGAGACAAAGAAAAAAAAGATACAAATCACGAATCCAAACAAAACACAATTCTCCCATGATCTAGATGCACATATTTGCTACGAGGTTTCTCTCCAACCTACAGCCCGTGAGGACTGCTCACTCATAACAAATAGATCAGAGATAGAAAACATCATGCAAATACTTAGATTGAAATCAAATATTCTTACAATGGTCGCCAAATCACAAGGAGATCTAAAAGTACAAAGCAATGGCGATGGCTAATGGAGGAATGGATGGTAGAAGTGATGAACAATGGTATGGATCTCCTTTGGTAGGGAGGCTTACGCCCTTTGTCCGGAGAGGCCAGTTAAAGTGTAAAAGAGGCATCTTACTTTACCAAGGAGCATATTCAGAGAATATGCCTCCACGTTTGCCCTAGATTGTAACCTATCCCCCCCTATATAAGGAGGGGCAGGGCCTCCATAGAGAGGGTCAGCCATTTTACTAAGGGAAAACCCTAGAGTGTAGTGTGTGGGTAGTAAGAGTATCTTCTCCTTCCCACGAACAGCTCGAGGAGCCCTTATAATCAACCATAGTTCAACAGAGAAATACAAACAATCGTGAATCACCACACTATCCCTCCATGGATTCCTATAGTGCTCATTAGCCCCATCTTTAGCCTATACATGGCATCTGTCGTGCCACCACCATGATAGCTGGCGCCCACCATGGGGCTAGCGGCGCTAGCAAGAGTAAAAATCCAAACGGGAAACCTCATCGACACCAGCGAACGCATCGTCTCTAGGCTTGTTCAGCGCTTTGGAGCGCTGGACTATGTCAGCGACAATGTTGGGAGCTTCAGCAGGCGCCCTCCTTTGTGCAACGGCCTCTTCATCAAGCTTGGCACCCATAAGATCTATGTTGGCATTGACGAGTCCTGCGTTCACCCGCAGCACGTCATCGAGGGAGGCGAATCACCTCTTAGCGCAGCTCGCGGCTTGCGTATCACTCGCCCCGCTAGCTGTGCGGAGGTCATGATGACGATGCCTGATGCAATAGCAAGCAAGGACCCAGCACCAGATCCGGATGCAACGCCAAAGAAGGCAAGGTCTAGATTCTCTCCACTAGAGAGGCCAGAAAATGTACTATAGTAGGCAATAGATAGCTTAGCAACACCTATAGCACCAGTGGTAGATCCTGCTCAGGCATAGGCCAAGTTAGAGGAAACTAGGCAGAAAATGTTAGCTGGTGCGAAAAAGGTAGCTGAGTTGTAGCAGTCACTAAACATTACTCTGTGGGAGTATGTGAAAGCAGACCGTATAGATGGAGTAAAAATCAGAGGTAGAAACTCGATCATGGAGATAGACAAGGAGTATGTGAAAGAACATTTCATGTTTTCCTATGTTTTGCGTGTTAGATAACAATACTGTGGAGATTATTCATGTGCGCTAAGTGTGCATGCAGCTTTGAGGGGGGCCAGATTATCTGCCCCACCAAGGGCCGGATAATCCGGCCTACCTCATTGCAAAGGGATCCAAGGCGCGTCGCTCGGTATCCGGTGGGATTTTCTCCCGAAAAATCCGAACTGGGGTTGTTTTTCCTCCCCAGGCCGGATAATCCGGCTGTCGCATGGGCCGGATAATCCGGCCCCCAGTTTTTGAGCAAAGGGAGCCAAGGCGTGTCGCTCAGTATCCGGTTGGATTTTCTCCCGGAAAATCCGAACTGGGGCGGTTTTTCCTCCCCAGGACGGATAATCTGGCCTTCACATAGGACGGGATAATCCGGCCCCCAAAAGTTGATCAAGGGCAAGCTCGGCGTGACGCTCTGATAGGGGGCGGATTATCTGTCGGATATTCCGAGTCTGGGGTGGTGTTTTTCCCTGGGCCGGATAATCTGTCCCTCACTTGGGCCGGATAATCCGGCCCCCAAAGTGTCCAACGGCTGGTTTCTGAAAGGGGTATAACTACCCCTTCTTCCCCAACGATCAGAACTCTTGATTCATTCGAAATTGTCCAGACATTGTGCAAGAGCTCTCATTCTCGATCTCCCACTTCAACCACCCGAAGGTCTTGATCTTTGGGGGAGTTGAAGGAGGAGAAGTTCATCATCGTCATCACGAATCAAGCACTTCAACTCCTCTCCATTCACTTTGAGAAATCCCTGATCTAGTATTCTTGTCAATACCTAGATCTTGTTCATTGTATTTGATAACTTTGTTCCTGTGGCAGCTTGTTGTCATTTCGAGAGCCTCCAAGTTTTTGTGGAGTTGTTGCCCTGCTAGTTGTGTAAAGGCGCTGGTGCCCGCCTCGAAGGGTACCTATAGTGGAAAGGTGGATCAGGCCTTTGGTGGCGGATCCATCGGAGAACAGGGTGAGGCCTATTGTGGCGTGGTGGTCTTAGTACCGCCCACCCCTCCAACGCAGACGTACTTCCCTTAACAAGGAAGGAACTGCGCTCAAACAAATCATGTGTCTCTACATGCTTCACTTCGGTTTACCCGTTCCTCTTCCACTCGCTCTTTACTCGCTAGTAGATAGGTTTGCATATAGGGAAATTCCACCTAATAGTTTATCTAGAGAATTTACCCTTTGTGCTAAGCCTAAAATTGAAAAAGTATTAAAATTTTGTGTAGAACCTATTCACCCCCCTCTAGGTGCCCATACGATCCATTTCAATTGGTATCAGAGCCCCGACTCTTAATTCGGGCTTAACCGCTAAGAGTAGTATGGGTACCAAGGATGATGGAAATGAGGTTGTGGATAAGGTCACAATGGATGATCTCAAGTCGTTGGAAACAACCTTGTTGAAATCCTTTGAGGCCAAGATGGAGGAGATGAATCAAATGATTGCTCGCCTTACATCATCCGTAGCCCCATCTCCATCCTCCTTTGAGGCTGCCACACCATCATCTAAGGAAAAGGGTAACACCGGATCCAAGGATGATGATGTGGAAGGTGAAAAACTTAATGGTTCCACCTCCAAGAAGGGAAGTGGTAAGGAGGAATATAGTGAGGTTCGCCACGTATATTCCCCCGACCCACCTATCCCTCATCCTCATATAAACAATAGGGGTGATCCACCCAAGCTCACTGCATCCTCTTTCAATCAATGGCAATTCTTAATGAAATCTCATGTTTGCAGCTCCTCTATTGAACTTTGGAGGATTATTGAAGAGGGTATGCATATTGGAGATCAAACCAACCTAACAAGAAGAGAAGTTGTGGATAGCCAGTTGAATGCCATCGCTCTCCACATGATACAGCTAGGTGTGGGTCCCAAGGACATGCCACACATTGAACATCTCAACACAGCTAAAGAAGCTTGGGATGCTCTTACAGATCTTTTTCTTGGGAATGAAAGCATGAGAAGGAACATGTATGATGCCCTTAGTAATGAAGCTGACGGATTCTACATGTTGGATGGTGAAAACCATGAGGACATGTATAGAAGACTCAAGGGCATCGCAACAACATTTAGAAAGCATGGGGCCACTCACATTGATGATGCATGGATAAAAAGGAAATATGTGAGTGCCTTAATGCCTTTCGAGCCAACGGACTTGAAGAGCTTGCAAGGTAGACATAACTACCATCAAATGACGTCCAATGAAGTCATTGAAGAAATGGCATCATTCAAAGTGGCAGCAAAGAATGTTGAAGATGCCCGTGCTCGGGCCATTGGAATGCAAAGGGTGTCAATGTGGCTCTCAAAGCCAATGTTGTTGAGCAAGAGGAAGATGAAAGAGCTTTTGAGGGGGCATCCATGGACTGCCCCGATGAAGTCAAACATGCTCATGGTGAGTACATGGCGTTTTATGCAAGGAACTTTTGGAAGGACCCTGCCAAAGCCAAGTCGGAACTTGAGCACAAGAACGGGTCAAATGGAAGAAGAGAAAGTGGCCCAAGATTGAGAACTTGCTACAACTGTGGAGATAGAATGCACTTTGTAGCCGAGTGTCCGTATCAAAATAGAGAAGACAATGGTGGCAGGCTCATTCTTAAAGAGAAATCTAAAGCACCTAAGAAGAAGCCATTTATTAAGAAGAATGGCCCCTTCAAGAAGCAACCCAAGATTGTCTTAGTTGCACAAGAAGAATAATCCTCTACAAGTGAAGATGAAGAGGATGATGATAGTTCCTGCGAGGTGGCTGCTATAGCCACCACATCGACTCCTTCATCTCTCTTCGACTCGCCAAACGAGAACGTCATCAACAACAACGCCACTTGCCTAATGGCAAGAGGGTCCGAGGGCTATGCTTCCGGTGGTTCTAAATGGGTACTCGATAGCGGTTGCATGAGTCATATGACCGGAAGCAAGGAGATCATCATAGAGATGCGGCCAAACCTTGATCACATAACCGTCTCCTATGGTGACAAGTCAAAATCTGAGGTATTGGGTCTCGGCAAAGTTGTGGTGGCTCACGATATCTCTCTCGTGGACGTCATGCTTGTTGAGACCCTCGGGTACAATTTACTTTTAGTTCGTGCCCTTGGTAAGATGGGCTTTGCAGTTTATATTGATGCTGATTTGGTGGTACTCTTGTGGAGCAAGTCTCTAAAAGTCGCTTTGGTGGGATATGTCGAAAATGACCTGTACGTGGTGGACTTTTCGGGGAAAACCACTACAGGCCCGATGTGTCTTTTCGGAAAGGCTGACGCGGGTTGGCTATGGCATCGCCGACTAGCCCACATCAATATGAGAACTTTGCAAAGTCTCCACAAGGGTGGCCACATCCTTGGACTAAAAGAAAATATCTCCTTTGCCAAAGATCGTGTTTGCAGGGCGTGTGTTGAAGGGAAAATGCATGACTCACCTCATCGAAGGAAAACTATTATCTCATCAAAAAGGATTTTGGAGCTCCTTCATGTGGACCTCTTCGGACCTCCATCTCATGCAAGCCTCAGTGGGAAGAAGTATTGTCTAGTGATTGTTGATGATTACTCAAGATACACTTGGGTTTATTTCTTCAAGTTGAAGAGTGAAACTTAACAAACAGTCATCGACTTCGCCAACGAGGTTCAACGTCAACACAACGTCCCCATTCTGGCTATAAGAAGTGATAACGGCTCTGAGTTCAAGAACTACACCTTAAATGAGTTCCTAAGTGAAGAGGGGATAAGACATCAATATTCCGCTGCGTACACCCCTCAACAAATTGGTGTAGCCGAGAGGAAGAATCGAACTCTAATGGATATGTCAAGATCAATGTTAGCCGAATTGAAATCTCCATATAACTTATGGGCTGAGGCAATCTCTACTTCTTGTCATTCATCCAACCGATTATACCTCCGCAAGATCTTGGACAAGACTCTGTATGAAATACTTATCGGTAACAAGCCAAACATCTCATACTTTCGGGTATTCGGGTGTAAGTGTTTCTTTCTTATCAAGGGAGTTCGTTTATCTAAGTTTGAATCTAAGTCTCTAGAAGGTATTTTTGTTGGTTATGGTGCTGAATCCCACACTTATAGAGTCGACAATAAGCTCTCCGGAACTGTTGTAGAATCTTGTAGTGTGGTGTTCGAGGAAAATGACGGTTCCCGTGCGGAGCAAGTTGGTGTTTGTGATGCAGATGTTGAAATACCCCAAGATGCCATAAGAAAAATGGGCGTGGCATTTTTCCGCCCCATTGAGGAACCCCTTGTGGCGGATCGGGAAGGACAATGCTCTTCCCAATAAGAGCCCTCATCTACACCTGCACAACATGTTCCCACCACGGGAGCAAATTCTGCACCATCTCCATCATCTGCTGAAGGTCAAGGCGTTCCAGAAAACTCCAGGCCGGATTATCCGGTGGACACCGGATTATCTGGCCACCCTGCTCCAGCTGACCTTTTTGCTCCTGGTGGTGAAGATATCAATGCAAGCTCTAGGCCGGATTTTCCGGCAAGCCCCGGATTTTCCGGCCCCTCGCTAGTTCAAGCAAGCCCCAGGCGTCCTGATGAAGCTGATACAAGTACTCCCAGGCCAAATTATGTGGCCTCTCCATCGGCCGGATTATTCGGCCCTGTCTCACCAGTTTAGCAGCCTCCTGTTACGGCTACTGACTCACCTCAAGGGCACGTGTCACCACCACCTGCTGCTGATATTCCAGGTTCAGGATCAAGGTCGAGTAAATGCTTCCAATGAAGATTCAAGTGATGAATCTACTCCTCCAAGAGACAACAAACTTATTGAACTTCGTCGCAAGGCTCGAGCTGATCGAAACGTTGAGTTAAGGGGTCACACCCTCGACAAGGTTGTTGGTGATCTTTGACGAAGGGTCTCTACACGAAGAGAATTGGCCAGTTTTGGTGAGCATCAAGCTCATATCTCCATCATGGAACCTAATAAAGTCTTTGAAGCTCTTGAAGATCCAGATTAGGTTATTGCTATGCATGAAGAATTGAATAATTTCGAGTGCAACAAAGTCTGGAAACTCGTGGAGAAACCCAAAGATTGCCGCAATGTTATCGACACCAAGTGGATATTTAAAAACAAGCAAGATGAGAATGGCATTGTTGTGAGGAACAAGGCAAGACTTGTGGCACAAGGTTACTCTCAAGTTGAGGGCATTGACTTCAGTGAGACCTATGCTCCAGTGGCTCGCCTTGAGTCCATATGTATCCTTCTTTCTTATGCTGCCCATAACAATTTTAAGTTGCAGCAAATGGACGTCAAGAGTGCCTTCATTAATGGTCCTCTACATGATTTGGTATATGTAAAGCAACCCCGGGGTTTTGAGGATCCTAACTTTCCGAACCATGTCTACAAACTCGATAAGGCACTCTATGGCCTTAAACAAGCCCCACGTGCGTGGTATGAGCACCTTAAAGAGCTTTTGTTAGATCGTGGATTCGAAGTTGGGCAAATCGATCCCACTCTTTTTACTAAGAAGGTTAAGGGGGAGCTCTTCGTATGCCAACTATATGTAGACGATATCATCTTTGGTTCTACTAATAAAGCTTTTAATGATGAATTTTCAAAGCTTATGACTGACAGGTTTGAGATGTCCATGATGGGGGAATTACGGTTCTTTCTTGGATTCGAGATCAAGCAACTTAGAGAAGGAACCTTTATTAATCAAGCAAAGTACATCCAAGACATGCTCAAGAGATTCAAGATGATGGATCTAAATGGTGTCGCCACTCCGATGCAAACAAAATGTCATCTTGAACTTAACCCACATGGTAAAGATGTGGACCAAAAGGTATACCGATCCATGATCGGCTCTCTTCTTTACCTCTGCGCATCTAGACCCAGTATCGTGTTGAGTGTGGGAGTGTGTGCAAGGTATCAAGCAGCTCCTAAAGAAAGCCACTTAGTGTCGGTCAAGAGAATCTTTCGATATTTGGTTCATTCCCCTAACTTTGGTATCTGGTATCCCAAGGGCTCCAATTTCTCTTTATGCGGTTATACTAACTCAGATTGGGCTGGTGATAAGGATGATCAGAAATCCACTTCTGGAGCTTCTCAATTCTTGGGAAGGTCTCTTGTATGTTGGTCATCTAAAAAGCAGAATTGTATATATCTCTCCACCGCCGAAGCTGAATATGTTGCTGCTGCCAGCGCTTGCACTCAATTATTGTGGATGAGGCAAACTTTAAAGGAATACGGTGTCAATTGTGACAAAGTGCCTCTTTTATGTGATAATGAAAGTGCAATCAAAATTGCGTACAATCCTGTTCAGCACACAAGGACGAAGCATATTGAGATTCGGAATCATTTTATTCGGGACCATGTTGCTCGCGGCGATATTGATCTATCCTTTGTGAGCACGAAGAACCAACTTGCGGATATCTTTACAAAGCCACTTGATTAAGAAAGATTCTGCTACTTCAGGAATGAGCTAAATATCATTGATTCCGGGAGTTTGTCTTAATTACCCATGCACTCACTCGTATATCTCAATCCTTCTTTGGTCTAGGTGTGGACATGGATATAGGGGGAGTGTGGTCCTAACTCATTGGGCTAACCCTCCCCCCATAATTCCAAAAGCAAGATAAATCATTTCTCTTAATATCATTTTGTGATATGTGAGCTTATTGATGAGTATTGGTCGTGAACCCAAGATATATCTTCGCGGTGTCACACCATACACTCCAACAAGGTGGCATCGGCCACCGCCCTCTCCCTTGAGGAGAATTGGATCTTTTTAGCTGTTCTTTGCTATCTCATGTTCTTATGGGAATCACACTCAATCTTGGCTTTTATTTGATTTGGATCTTGCAATTTTGAGTGTCCAGTACCATCTTAGTTTGGCTCTCTTAATCCTAAGCCTTTCCCTACCCCTAAGCCATCTATTCTAGCACACAAGTCCCTTGTACACTGATGACCCACAAGTATAGGGGGTGTATCATAGTATTTTTGATAAGTAAGAGTGTCGAACCCAACGAGGAGCAGAAGGTGCTAGCTAGTGGTATGGATCAGGAATTCTCTGCAAATACTTAGCAAACTGTTTTTTAGGGGGTTTTGATATAGCAAGTAAACAAAGTACGAGTAAATAAAAGACAGTAGGAATAAATGCAGCAAGTGGCCCAATCCTTTATGCAGCAAAGGACAAGCCGGTTGTATTACTTAAGATGACCGAACGTTCTCGAGGACACATGGGAATACTGTCAAGTGCTTTCGCTTCATATAGTTGATTAATCTTCTTTAGCTTGCTAAGTGTTGTGTGGGTGAACCTGTGCTAATGTACCGCCCCATCCAAGACTAATACATACTTGTGATTATACCCCTTGCAAACATCCGTAAGTACAAGAAAGTAATTAAGGTACAAACCTAACCACGGCTTTAAACTCTAACACCCTTACGTCCCTTGTGCAATGGTTTCCTAACGGGGTTTCAGGTTTCTGTCACTCCGGCAACCCCTATGATTAGTAGCCAAATACACAATGCATTCCCCTAGGCCCATATAGGTGAAGTGTCATGTAGTCGACGTTCACATGACACCACTAGAAGAAGTACACCACAACTTAAATAATAATCTATTGAATCTTTCTCAACGCAACTCCAGTACTAACAACAAGACTTCTCCCATGTCCTCAAGAACAAAACGAACTACTCACAAGACATCATATGGATCATGATCAGAGATGGAATAATGATGTATAACAATCTGAACATAAAAAATAATTCAGTGGTTCACTCAATAGCATCAACTACAAAGAGTAATCAACACCGGGAAAGTTTCCCCTATGAACTATGCAAGATTCAACGCAATTGTTACAGCAATATGGAGATGGTGATGAGGGTGCTGATGGTGATGATGGTGGTGATGATGATGATCCCGATGAAGTCCAGCTTTATGGTGGTGTTGATGGCAATGATCTCCCCTCTTCGAGAAGGAATTCCCCCCGGCAGAAATCTGTCTGCCGGAGAGATCTTTCTCTCTCGGTGTTTTCCGCTCCGCAGAGGCGGCGGAATCTTTCTATGGTCGCTTCCCGAGTCTTAGGGTTTTGGGAGGATGATATACACCAGAGGGGAGAGGCTGGAGTGGGCCAGGGTGGCCACACCACCTCCTGGCGTGGCCTAGGGTTACCCGCGCCATGGGGTGGTGTGGGCCCCCTGTGGCCCATCTCCACTCCGTCTTCTAGCATCCTTAGTCTTCTAGAAAAATAGGATTTTCCGTATATTTTCCCAGATTTTCTGATCTTCGCGAATTTTGCCTCCAAATAGCACATTTTCCATCAGAATCCTGACTGCAACGGTCCATGCTCCAAAAGTCATCAACCATGCAAAAATAGATGAAATAACATAAGTATCACCTCTCAATATGAAATATATCAATGAATAACAGTGAATTAAGACATAGAATAGTGATGCAAAATGGACGCATCACACACCTTGTGGGGGTGTTGTTTGGGGACACGCGGGCCTGGTTCTGTGTGCAACAGAATTCCAGATTTGAGGCCGGATAATCCGGCCCAAGTGTTGGCCAGATAATCCGGCCCTGACGGATTTCGTCTTAAAGGACAAGGATCGGGGGAAGGGCTCATATCGAGCAGCACTTCTCCCCCAACCCTCTCCTCCTCCTCAGCCACCACCCGCCGTTCCCCACCCTCCCCGGAGCCTCTCCGGCCATCGGATTTTCCGGGCCTCCCCGGATCTTCTTCTCTGCGCCTCCGGGTATCTTCTCCTCTGCGTTCTTCCTCCAATGAGTGAGGGTAACTCCCTCTATCCCCATATTTGGCTAGATGTATTACTTGTTGGGTGGAACGTTGTCTAGAAGGATGTGTTTTCGCATAGAAATCATAGTCTTGCAGTTTCTAGGCCCGATCTACTTTTTGCATTCAATCTAGGTGAAATCGAAATTTTCTGCCAGGGCCGGATTATCCGCCCCTGGCCAGGCCGGATAAGCCGGCCTGATAGATTCGATTCTGGTTCAGTTTCACTATGGAGTATGCCTTGAGTAGATTTGTCCTATGAACTTTTTGACTATTTTTTCCATGCTCTCTCCTAGACTTGTGTGTATGCTTATCCCCTTGCTATCGCCCTTATTCTCCTCACAGGTGGTTCCAGTGTTCCCAAGACCTACACGCGCCGCCCTCACGCCAAATACTTTCGGGACAACGGACAAGGTAACTTAGTGGACGAAGTTGAGTTGAGGAGAAGAAAGAACGAAGAGAAGCGCATGGCTGAACAAGCAAAGAGGACTAGGAAGGGGGTGTCCAAGAGGAAGGGCAAGGAACCCAAGATCAACTACAGGACTTTGGATGCAGTCACCTATTCCTCCATCCACCACTGTGACTTGTTTGCTGAGCTGCCTCGTGATGGTGAGCTGGAGCGTCACTTGTTCCCCTCTGCGCCTGCTGCTGATGATGAGGATGAGGAAGGTGACACTAAGGAGCTTGAAGATGAGGATGAGGATGAGAATGAAGATGAGGACGAGGACAAGGATGAGGACTATGAGTGATCCCGTGGGGCGCTAGCATCGCTCTTCTCCCTTTTTGGTGTCTCGATGCCAAAGGGGGAGAAGTAGTTCTATTAGGATGTTTGTGGATTTGCATGGGTCGGGCATAAGCACTTGCATTTTTCTATTCGTCGTTTTCTTGCTTATGCCCATTTAGCGTTGAACTTTAAATTTGTGGTTTGCGGTTGTTTGAGACTCTATCTTGGCTGTCTGGATTATGCCTATGGATTTCATCTCATGGATTATGCTTATGGATCTATCTATTCATATCCTATTGCTGGAGGTTTTTATCACGGAAGGCGGTTATTTTGGTTATCCGGTAATAATTGTGGCTTATGTCAAGGATGCCTTCCCTCTACTTTGGCGGTATGTTTTTGTTGCTCATATGTCTATGGAATAGATTCACCTATTTGTGTGCATTTGTATTCCAATGCAAAATTCTATTATGCACACATTGAGGGGGAGTCTCTTTCATGGTTATTACTGTTTGTCTTGTGTCTTTCTCCTGCAAATCCTAGTATTGTCATCTAACACCAAAAAGGGGGAGATTGAAAGAACATTTCATGTTTTCCTATGTTTTTCGTGTTAGATAACAATATTGTGGAGATTATTCATGTGCGCTAAGTGTGTAGGAAGCTTTGAGGGGGGCGGATTATCCGCCCCACCAAGGGCCGGATAATCCGGCCTACCTCATTGCAAAGGGAGCCAAGGTGCGTTGCTTGGTATCCGGTCGGATTTTCTCCCGGAAAATCCGAACTTGGGCGGTTTTTCCTCCCCAGGCCAGATAATCCGGCTGTCGCATGGGCCGAGCCCCCAGTTTTTGAGCAAGGGACCCAAGGCGCGTCGCTCGGTATCCGGTCAGATTTTCTCTCGGAAAATCTGAACTAGGGCGGTTTTTCCTTCCCAGGCCGGATAATCCGGCCTTCACATAGGACCGGATAATCTGGCCCCCAAAAGTTGATCAAGGGCAAGCTCGGCACGATGCTCTGATAGGGGGCGGATTATCTGCCGGAAATTCCGAGTCTGGGGCGGTGTTTTTCACCAGGCCAGATAATCCGGCCCTCACTTGGGCCAGATAGTCCGGCCCCCAAAGTGTCCAACGGCTGGTTTCCGAAGGGGGGTATAAATACCCCTTCTTCCCCAACGATCAGAACTCTTGATTCATTCTAAATTGTCTAGACATTATGCAAGAGCTCTCATTCTCGATCTCCCACTTCAACCACCTGAAGGTCTTGATCTTTGGGGGAATTGAAGGAGGAGAAGTTCATCATCGTCATCACGAATCAAGCGCTTCAACTCCTCTCCATTCACTTGGAGAAATCCCTGATCTAGTATTCTTGTCAATACCTAGATCTTGTTCATTGTATTTGATAACTTTGTTCTTGTGGCACCTTGTTGTCATTTCAGGAGCCTCCATGTTGTTGTGGAGTTGTTGCCCCGCTAGTTGTGTAAAGGCGCCGGTGCCCACCTCAAAGGGTACCTATAGTGGAAAGGTGGATCAGGCCTTTGGTGGCAGGATCCATTGGACAACTAGGTGAGGCCTATTGTGGCGTGGTGGTCTTAGTACCACCCACCCCTCCAACACAGACGTACTTCCCTTAACAAGGAAGGAACTGCGGTCAAACAAATCATGTGTCTTCGCGTGCTTCACTTCGGTTTACCCGTTCCTCTTCCGCTCGATCTTTATTAGCTAGTAGATAGGTTTTCATATAGGGAAATTCCACCTAATAGTTTATCTAGAGAATTTACCCTTTGTCCTAAGCCTAAAATTGAAAAAGTATTAAAATTTGGTGTAGCACCTATTCACCCCCCCTCTAGGTGCTCATACGATCCATTTCAGTATGTGCCTAAGCCGGGTCAGACAGCTACTATAGTGACAGCAGGGCTGGAGAGGTATAGCACCCCGGCTAAAAACCTCAGGGCTGTCAATGCAGCTGCATCCGAGTTAGAGGGTTTAACCGAAGAAGCCTGGGAGAGGCAACAGGAAAGAGTTAACCATTTTTTGAGGGTATCATGTCAGCACAATGAGGAAATAAGAAAGGCAAACCCGGCACAACCCGGAGCTTCGCATGTAGTTTATTCTGCAAGGAATAATCCGGCAAAGTCCGTTAGGGCTGCCTCGTCACCTCATGATGGCCCTAGAAGAGAGGAAGTGGTAACCTCGGGGATAAAAGACAAACAGATGGTCCCGATGATCCGGTAAGGGCAGGAAAAGGAAAAGCAGTGCAAATTGATGAGGATCGCCATAGTGCCAGCCGGGGTGAAGTTGGCCAAGGTAACCGTGACCAAGGCAATGCTGGTCAGAGAAACACTGCCAATGGTAATGCCAGACAGCATAATCCGGTGGGGACACAGCAAAATGCGCCTCGACAATAGCAGCAACAATATGCACCTCAGCAGGAGAGAAGTGTTGGCCCAGCAATGTTGTAGCAAAATGCTCATATGAGTCAGGATAGGTATAATGATGGTTACTCGGCAATGGTGATGCCATATTTCCTAGGCCGGATCACAATGTGATTGGATCAAGATTGGGAAACAAGAATTTGCAGCTAAATGATGCAAGACTAAAGCTGGACCGAATCTATAGGTTGGAAATGATTGAGGTGCAAGGCCCTCTAGGTCCAACGTGTTTTGGACCTCGGATCATGAGGGAGCCACTAGTACCGAACTTTAAGCTGGCCAGAGGAACAAAGATGTATGACGGTAGCACTAAGCTGGATGATTGGCTCATTGATTATGCTGCAATAGTTAACATAGCTGGAGGAAATTTGAGATGGGCGGTAAGGTATGTACCTCAAATGTTAGAGGGGCTAGCAAGGGTCTGGTTAAATAACTTACTAGAAGGAAGTATCAATTGCTGGATAGACTTCGAGGAGATTTTCGTTAGTAACTTCTCGAGCACGTACAAGAGGCCGAATAGGCCACAGACTCTGGCGTTATGCAAGCAAAGACAGAATGAGATAGACCGGGAGTTCTTGACTCGCTGGTGAAATGTGAGAAATTCCTGTGAAGGGGTAATTGAATCACAAGCTATTGCGTGGTTCGCCCAAGGCTGTAGATACGCAAGTATGTTATGGCAAAGATTGCAGAGAGATATGCCAACTACGTTGGCAGAAACATTCCGAATCGCTAATTCGCATGCCTTGGGTGATCCGACTCAACCTTGGATGATGTCTAGTGAGTCCAATGATGAGTACTACCCTCGTGAGGGTGCTGGAGTATCGCGACGCCATGACTTCTGGGGTAAGAGAAGGGATGATCGGCAGGATTACAGGTATATCTCGCAATAAGTGGCAGCTATGGACCAGGATCATCCCAATGCCGGTGCTAGTCAGCGTCAGAAAATAGGAGGACAACATTGGCAACAAAAGGGTGAGGACAAGAAACATTGGACACCAGAGCAGAAGAAAGAATGGCAGGAAAGAAAGGATCGGCCGAGATACACGTTTGAGTCTATGTTGGATCAACTGTGCAAGTTCCGCATGCCAAGTCCAAATAACCCGGTGAATCATACAACCCGACAATGTGAATGGATGAGGAAGCTAGAGCAGAGTGGCTCAGGGAATGCTCAGGCACCTTGGCACGATGCACCTCAGCACAATGGACCTCAGCACGAAGCACCTCAGCAGCAGTTGCTCACTGGGGGGAATGGACAGCAACTGATGTTGTCTCCTCCTCTACCGAGGTATGAGAACTATGAGAGAAGGGATGCAGTGTATCAAGTGAACAACCAGCAGCAACAAGACCAAGGGTATCATGGCAATGATGGCAGAAAAGAATACAGAGAGCATCACCAAAGTTACTGTGTGTTCACCATAGAGGAAACTGATAGAAAGAGCTTATAACACCGACATATGAAGGTGAACACGGTAATGCCAGCTGTGACGAGGTATATGCCTTGGGCGGATCAGGAAATCACTTGGAGTATCAAGGATCACCCTAGGCTCATGCCGAGTCCTGGATCATATGCTTTGGTGTTGGATCCGACGTTCATTGCGCCAAATATCAACGTGAGGTTTTCCAAGGTGCTGATAGACAACGGCAGTAGCATTAACATCATGTACAAGGATACAATGCACAAGTTGGGAATATCGGAAAATATGCTCCAAGCAACAAGGACAACTTTCCACGGCATTGTTCCAGGTATCTCATGTGAGCCCATCGGTAAGGTCCGGGTTGACGTCTTATTCGGCACAAGGGACAACTGCCGGACTGAAAACTTGGAGTTTGAGG
The DNA here is from genome assembly GCA_910589775.1 of Avena eriantha. Lineage (NCBI taxonomy): Eukaryota > Viridiplantae > Streptophyta > Magnoliopsida > Poales > Poaceae > Avena > Avena eriantha. Next base: position 7,266,910 of record OU342745.1, on the reverse strand, counting down.
TTGTGAACTTGGAAAGCGTGTATCATGCGTTACTCAGCATGCCTGCTCTGAACAAGTTTATGGCAAGTACTCACATCAGTTACTTGAAGATGAAGTTTCCAGGGCCAAGGGGAGTGATCACCATAGTTGGGGAGTTCAGGCGTTCCATTGAGTGCGCCTCAGCCTGATCTAACCTGGTCGACTCACTTGTTATTTCTCAAGAGAAGAGAAGAATTCAGGAGGTGGCGGCATTAGCTCAGTCCACGCAGCAGCATATGCCGGCTCTGACTAACCCGCACAGGAGTGTCTCATTTCAAGCGACAAAAGATACAAAGAAGGTGCCCATTGATGACCAGTTCCCAGAGCGCACTATAACTATTGGTGCCGGGTTAGGTGACAAATAGGAAAGCGAGCTTGTCAACTTCCTCTGTGAGAACCGGGATATCTTTGCTTGGTCTACACAGGACCTGCAAGGTGTGTCGAGGGAGTTGGCCGAGCACTTTGAATGTAAGACCTGGAGCAAAGCCGGTGAAGCAACCTCTCCGCCGCTTCACCGAGGATCGGAGAAAATTCATTGGAGATGAGATAGCCCGGCTCCTTGTAGTCGGGTTTATCATGTAAGTACTTTATCCGGATTGGCTCTCTAATCCGGTGCTCGTGGAGAAGAAAAAAGATGATCCAAATGTGGCCGTGGTGTGGCGTCTGTATATCGATTCCACGAACCTTAATAAGGCGTGTCCAAAAGATCCATTTCCACATTGAAGGATAGACCAGGTCATAGACTCAACCGTCGGGTGTGAACTAGTATCGTCCATAGATGCATATTCTGGTTTCCACCAGATACCTTTGAACCCGGATGATCAAATAAAGACTGCATTTATCACCCCGTACGGGGCTTATTGCTATCGCACTATGCCGTTTGGTTTACGTAATGCAGGATCAATGTATCAACGATGCATGCAAAAATGTCTACATGACCAAATTGGTCGAAATGTGCAAGTATACGTGGATGTTGTAATAAAAACTAAGAAAAGCAAAACGCCCATTAACAATATCCGGCAAACATTCGCGAACCTAAGGAGGTTCCGGATGAAGCTTAACCCGGAAAAATGTACCTTTGGCGTGCCGACAGGGAAGTTACTCGGTTTTCTCGTATCTAGTCGCGTAATCGAGGCCAACCCAACAAAAATCCGAGCCATAGAAAGAATGGAACTGCCGAAGTGTCTTAACGGGATGTGCAGAAGTTCACTGGTTGCCTGGCATTGTTAAGTCAGTTTCTAAGTCGGTTGGGAGAGAAGGCATTGCCCCTCTACAGTTAATGAAAAAGGCAGACAAATTTACATGGACACCGCAAGGTGATAGTGCATTTCGTGAATTAAAAAAGATGCTACCTTCTGCACCAGTGCTAGCCTCACCACTATCTAAGGAGCCAATGTTGCTCTATATAGCAGCGACCAACCGAGTCGTAATTGTAGTGATAGTGGTGGAGCGAGATGAGGATGGTAAGTCGGTGCAAAGACTAGTATATTACCTGAGTGAGGTGTTGTCAACTTCGAAGTAGAATTACCCTCACTATCAAAAAATGGCATACGGCGTATACATGGTAGCCAAGAAGCTCAAACATTACTTTTAGGAACACCCCATCAAGGTGATATGTGAAGCACCTATATCAGAGATAATGAGCAACAAGGACGCTAGAGGCTGAATTGCAAAATGGGCAATTGAGTTAGCTCCATACGCACCATAGTTCGATAGAAGGGATGCTACTAAATCTCAGACGGTGGCTGATTTCTTCGTAGATTGGGTGGAGATGCAATACGAACCACCTTTGTCGGATTCGAATTATTGGATAATGCACTTTGATGGGTTAAAGCTGAAGGAAGGACTGGGGGGCAGGGCAGTGCTTACCTCACCCAAGAAAGATCAGTTCAAATATGTCCTCTAGATCCACTTTAGTGCATCAAACAATGTTGCCGAGTATGAAGCACTCATGCATGGACTTAAAGTAGCAAAAGAAGTAGGGATACATCGGATACAATGTTTGGTGATTTGGATTTGGTGGTGTAGCAAGTATCTGGCAATTGGGATTCTCTGGATGCAAACATGGCCCTTTATAGGTTCCATGTTCAAAAGATAACTGGGTTCTTTGAAGGATGTGAATTCCACCATGTACCTCGGCTTGAAAATGAGGCAGCCGACGCATTATCTAAATTGGGGTCATCTCGCCAGCCAATCCCGCTAGGTGTTGCTTTGGAGCACTTGAGAAAACCATCCATCACACCTTCATCCGACTCAATCTATGTCCCGGCTCACTCCGGATCAGAAGCTATCCCTATGGACATATATTGGGGGAACACGTCAGCAAACCCGGGGACTACTTCGGCAGACTCGGGGATGCCCCGCAGAACCCAGGGACTGCTCAGCCTGATCCGGCTGGAGTTATGTCGGTGGATGCAATGGAAATTGACGAAGAGCTTTTCCTCGTTCGAGCTATACCAACATGTGCAAAGCCAATATTTGAGTTCTTGAAAGAAGGAACCTTGTCGAGTGATGAGATACTTTCAAGGCAAATCCAAAGAAGAGCAAAGGCATACACTATCATCAATGCTGAACTATACAAAATAAGTGTTACAAGTGTTCTGCAACGATACGTTGACCCGGAAGAAGGGCTTGACATCCTCCGAGATATCCATCAAGGGGAATGTGGGCATCATGCATCATCCAGAGTATTGGTAGCAAAGGCTTTCCGGCATGGGTTTTACTGGCCAAGTGCCTTGGAGCAAGCAGAGGATCTTGTAAGAAAATGCAATGGTTGTCAAAGGTACGCCACAAAGACACACATGCCTATGTCGGAACTAAAAATTATACCAATCACTTGGCCATTTGCGGTATGGTGTCTGGATATGGTCGGCCCATTTAAGCTGGCAAAAGGAAACATGACTCACATCTTGGTTATGGTAGACAAATTTACCAAGTGGATTGAGGTAAAGCCGATCAGGAAATGTGATGGGGCAATAGCTGTGACATTCCTCAAAGATATAATCTTGAGATATGGCTATCCCCACAGTATGATAACTAATAATGGCACATTTTTTGCTGAAGGAGCATTTGTGAGGTTTTGCCGAGAAAAGAAGATCCGGCTAGATATTGCATCAGTAGCCCACCCCACGTCAAACGGGCAAGTGGAAAGATCCAACAAACTAGTTTTGTCCGGGATAAAACCCCGGCTCATCAAGCAATTGCAAAGATCAGTGGGGTGCTAGATAGAAGAACTACCAGCGGTATTGTGGAGTTTAAGAACAACTCTGAATCGATCAACAGGCTATACGCTATTTTTCTGGTATACAGGGCAGAAGTTGTACTACCAGCCAACATAGAGCATGATTCGCCTAGGGTCGCCCAATATACAAAAGCCGAAGTGCAAGAAGCCCGGCAAAATCATGTTGATCTGCTGGAAGAAGCGGGAGAACTGGCCTTGTCCAGATTCGCCATCTATCAGCAAAACCTCTAACACTACCATAGCCGGAAAGTAAACCCCCGAGTTTTCCGGGAAGGTGATCTTGTACTTTGGCTGGTGCAGTGCACTGCTGGCATGCATAAGTTATCCCCTCCATGGGAAGGACCCTTAATTGTAAGCAAAGCATTGCACAATGATTCCTATTACCTTATCGATGCACAACCACAGGAGAAGAACAAGGCGGACAGGTCCAACGAGGAATCCAAGCGCCCATAAAATGTAGCTCTACTTCGTCCATTTTACACTTAGCAAAGAAGTGTATGTATCCGAGTCTCTCACATGTCGGTATGTATGCCGGCAGTGAGCTAATCAATGAAAACTTGGCATCCCAAGCAGAAAATTGGGGACTTCCTTAATAATTGTCTTTTCTGTATTTACTTTCTATATGTCGGCTGGCTTAAATTACTTACACCTTAGCCGGATTAGTAGTGTGCAGGCACCAAAAACCTAACTCTTCGACTTGTTGCTGTCCTACAAGAATTGGCCTCATGGCAAGCAAGAGAACAAGTTTGGAATTGCAAGGCACATGAAAAACGACTAAGGAAAGGAACATAATCGAGACGACATTTGTTATTTGGACTAACCTTGTATTTATTTTATTATGTTAAGTTGACTTACTTTTGAGCAAATCCCAAAGTTTCAAGTATTGTTAAGTCAATTTTTTGAACCTCGGACTCGTAAGTCGCAAACCGAATCAAGGTAGACGCAAGCCGAATCATAAAATTTGGGGAACAAGTAAAGGAAACTCGGGGACTTCGCCTAATTTAATCCGATGTTAAAAACTTAGTAGCAAAAGACAACCATTGTGCACAATACATCTGCACCCGGCATACCGAGGATCTAATAAATGTTAAAGTTTTTGGCTCATGGAGCAGCAGTAGGCGCCAGATCATCGGTCGCAGTATATTTGGAGCGGTGGTGGTGGATGGGGGGAAGGAGGGAACAAAAAGTTGTACAAATTTTGGTGGGAAGATTGTTTTCCCGTGAAAAAAAAAGGTGGGAATGCCGTACTCTTTATTATCCTATATGAAAACATGTATAATTTTATGTAAAACAAGGAAATGAAGGAAAATAAAGAAACTCGAAATATGATTATAGGCATATACACTTGCGCAATTCAAGATGAAGAAAATATGAATCATTAAAGTTAAAACCATTCGTTAAAGTTACGTGAAACAATAAATTGAATTTGAACGATTCACAAGGAATTATTCAAAAGTGAACCTTGAAGACTCAATGTGTGAGAATGGTAGTGGACCCTTATTAGGAGATAGTGCATGTGTGTACATTGTTGAGAATAAACTCACTGAGTGTTTTTTGAATTTGATTATAGTTTCCTAAAGTATAGTTGACAAGCATAAGAAATTAGGAGTGGAGGTGTGAATATATTAGCAATACACACGTGTCTACCAATTTTTATATCATTTAGAGTTATTTTGTCATGTACATTTGAATTTCATCATAGTTAGGTAAGTAAAAGTGAGAAGCATAAGAAATTAGTAGTTAAGTTGTGAACATATTGGCAATACACACATGTCTTCTAATATTGAGGTCATTTAGAGAAAGTTTTGCATGGACATTTGAATTATTTCATCATAGTTAGGTAAATTTAATTGAGAATCATGAGAAATTAGTAGTGAATTTGTGAACATATTGCTAACACACATGTTTACCAATATTTAGGTCAGTTATAGTTAGTCTTTCATGGACATTCAAATTTCATGATAATTTGTTAAAGTGTAGTTGAGAATTGCACAAGAAATTATGAGAAGGTGTGAACATCTTGCAACACACACATGTGTACCAAATTTTAGATCATTTAGAGTTAGTTTGTCATTGGACATGTTAATTTCATCATAGTTTTGGTAAGTACAAGTGAGAAGCATAAGAAATTAGTAGTGAAGTTGTCAACATCTTGCCAACACACATATGTGTACCAATATTGAGGTCATTTCTAGTTAGTCTTGCATGGACATTTGAATTTCATGATAATTTTCTAAAGTGTAGTTGAGAATTGCACAAGAAATTATGAGAAGGTGTGAAGATCTTGCCAACACACACATGTGTACCAAATTTACATCATTTAGAGTTAGTTTGTCATTGGACATTTTAATTTCATGATAAGGATAATAAATTAGTAGTGAAGTTGTCAACATCTTGCCAACACACACATGTGTACCAATATTGAGGTCATTTATAGTTAGTCTTCCATGGACATTTGAGTTTCATGATAATTTGGTAAAGGGTAGTTGAGAATTGCACAAGAAATTATGAGAAGGTGTGAACATCTTTCCAACACACACATGTGTTCCAAATTTGAGATCATTTAGAGTTAGTTTGTCATTGGACATTTGAATTTCATGAGAAGCATAAGATATTAGTAGTGAAGTTGTCAAAATCTTGCCAACACAATCATGTGTACCAAATTTTAGATCATTTAGAGTTAGTTTGTCATGGACATTAGAATTTCATGATAATTTCCTAAAGTGTAGTTGAGAATTGCACAAGAAATTATGAGTGAAGGTGTGAACATCTTGCCAACACACACATGTGTACCAAATTTGAGATCATTTAGAGTTAGTTTGTCATTGGACATTTGAATTTCATCATAGTTTGGTAAGTACAAGTGAGAATCGTAAGAAATTAGTAGTGAAGTTATCAACATCTTGCCAACACACACATGTGTACCAAATTTGAGATCATTTAGAGTTATTTTGTCATGGACATTTGAATTTCATGATAATTTCCTAAAGCGTTGTTGAGAATTGCACAAGTAATTATGAGTGAAGGTGTGAACATCTTGCCAGCACACACATGTGTACCAAATTTGATATCATTGAGAGTTAGTTTGTCATTGGACATTTGAATTTCATCATAGTTTCGTAAGTACACGTGAAGAATAAGAAATTAGTAATGAAGTTGTCAACATCTTGCCAACACACACATGTGTACCAAATTTGAGATCATTTAGAGTTAGTTTGCCATGGACAATTGTATTTCATGATAATTTCCTAAAGTGTGGTTGGGAATTGCATAATAAATTATGAGTGAAGGTGTGAACATCTTGCCAACACACACTTGTGTACCAAATTTGAGATCATTTAGAGTTAGTTGTCATTGAACATTTGAATTTCATCATAGTTTGGTAAGTACAAGTGAGAAGCATAAGAAATTAGTAGTGAATTTGTCAACATCTTGCCAACAAAAACATGTGTAGCAATATTGAGGTCATTTATAGTTAGTCTTGCATGGACATTTGAATTTCATGATAATTTGCTAAAGTGTAGTTGAATTGCACAAGAAATTATGAGAAGGTGTGAACATCTTGCCAACACACACACAACAAGTGTACCAAATTTGAGATTATTTAGAGATAGTTTGTCATTGGACATTTGAATTTCATGATAATTTGCTAAAGTGTAGTTGAGAATTGAATAAGAAATTATGAATGAAGGTGTGAACATATTGCCAATACTCAATTATGAAAGTTCTCTCCAACTTTTCTGAATAAGTGAATGCACACAATTCAGAAAGCGCTCTCACAACATATTTGAAAGGACATAGACATATGTCTGAAAGTGCGCTCACAACATATTTGAAAGGCCATACACACATTTCTGAAAGTGCTCACACATCAAATATTTTATACAACTAGTATCGCAAACTAGGTTAGCAAAATTAGAGTAGCAATGCACATATAGTACTCTCAAACTAGAGTAGAAATGCACATATAGTGCTCTCAGACTAGAGTGGCAATGCATACATATAGTGCTCTCATACTAGAGTAGCAATGCACATATATACACACATGAACACAATACATATTTAATTTTCCCAATCATCCCAGCCTTTGGTTCCCTTCTGGCGCTTAGAGTTGCTCGGTTCCTCCTCACTTTTCTTGTGTTCGGAGGAATGCACTTTTCTAGCTGGTCTGGTGTGAGCTGTCATTTTAGTAAATTCATAGATTTTTCTGAGCAACTCATAGCTGAGGTAACCGTCGACTTCTGCGTAGTCAAGATTAACCTTGACAAGGGGTTTCCACTCCTAGAAATTGTGGCCTTGGTGCATACTAGAAATAAGACCGAAATTGCTTTTCATCATTTTGTAGGAGGGATCGACAAGTTCAGTAGCAAGACTTTGGATGTCGATGTGGTATTTATCAAGAATAAAAATTCATTTGTCTTGTAGCACCCTCTTGTCGTTGTTGGTTTTCACACTACTAAAGGTTATTTCCTTATCTTCATGGAATTTACACAGCCCGGGTATGTGCTTGTCACTCTTGTTTAACCAAAAGAAAAAGAAGTAATCAAGCAACATGACAGATAAGAGGAAAGTTCAATGCAACTAAACAAGTGCAAGCCCTTGAGATTGAATGTCACAACTAAGTACCCAGTTTTATGTGGAAAAATAACATTAATGAATTTGTAATATAGGGGTTCACATTCAGTGATCAAAATGCAAAAAATAGAGGTAAAAAGAGTGCTAGTATATACATATAAGAAAAAACAGATTGTACTATAAAAAAGCAAAAAAAATGCATTGCAAGTATCTGCATATATTTAATTATTAGTAAATCAATTATTGAGTAGCAGATTTAAATGCTTGATTAAAATGCTAGTACATACATCATTTTTTTTATCGGATTAGGGAAAATTGCTAGATTAATTAACCTGTAGATCAATTATGTACAAGATCCTACAAGTTTAACTATAGAGCAAAAATAGAGTAGCCTAGATTAAAATGCTAGATTAATTAACCTACAGATCAATTATGTACAAGATTCTAGATATGCAGATCAATTTTTATGACTTTAGGTAGGCTAGAATAGAATGTTGGGGCATGTACCAAATCAAATGCAAAAAATAGAGGAAAACAGAGTGGTAAGTTGCAAGATTCTTACCTGTAGTAGTGGAAGACGAGGACATGTTGTCGCATGGCTAGCTGAAGAACGGCGGTGTTCTTCTTCTCCTGTGTGTACTCCAGATCAAGGCCTACAATTCTGTAGGTATCCTCCTCGAATCACGCCTCTTACTTGGCAAGAATGGTGTAAACTGTCCGAGGATCATTTGTGTACACGACATCTAGGTTCGTTGTGCCATGGGCTAGCAGGGTGACGGACTCGGTCGTCAGGTCGACGTCGTTCATGGTGGGTGGGAAGAGGGAATGCGGGGGAGGAAGAGGGATTGGGGAAGGAGGAAGCGGAGGAGGCAGGAACTGCCGGTGAAGAGGAAGAGGAGGGGCAAACTGCTACAGAAGGAACCGCCTCGACGCCTACGCTGCGATGTATGCACTGCTTTTTTTCCTCTACATATTTTTCCTGGAGCTTTCGAGGTCCCTAAGTTGGGCCCATGTAACAGTGAGTGTAGTGCTGGGTATCTTTGTACACTACGCACTAGCGAGGTCGTTTGCAATTTGTGCACACACGCTGACAAGTGGGTCCACACCGCACAGGGTTTATGTGTCGTCACATCAACTATTCACTAAATCTCTAGAGCGTATCTCCTCCTAATTAAGTTACCAAACCTACTACGCATTCTACTCCTCCACCCCTACTGCTCCAAATCGCCTACAAAACGCAAACATGGCAGTGTAGATCGCCTTCATTCCCTCTCGCCGCTGCCGCCGAGAAAGTTGGTACCTCTCCCTATCTCGTCGTAGCATTCCCTTTCTCGCGTCGTCATCACTCAGACTCCAAGGAGCAACTATGGCTTTGCCCGATCAGGTATGCGTTCAATCTCCAAAAGGGAATATTTTTATATGTATCTAGTTGTTCGACATAGATTAGATTTGGGCACTAACACCTGTTGCAATTTTTTGGCAAATAGTGCCCCAATTGTTTTGACCCAAAGGGACAAGGAGAAGAGCTTTTTTCGGTTACACTTCATCATGGATTTGAAGCTAACACGGCAATGAGTTCATCTCAATTGTTTTATTATTGTGTAACATTCATATTTATGCTAGCTCTACCTAATATATTTATGCCAGATCTAGCTAATTGGTTACTTATTCATACACCGGTAATCAGGCTTGATTGGTTGGATCTGACCCTTTGGGCAATTTTAGTGTTACTGTAGATTTGTTTTCATAGATCTGGTTGATTAACTCAAGTAGTAGTGAAATAAATCAAGTAAATCACTAAAATAAATGCTGCCAAACTCATGAAAATATTCTAACTTTAGATAACAAAAAACATTGACTAAATCTCGTGTAATTGTGTACATCTCAAATTAGGAAGTTGTGTCACTTACATTTGAGTATCCAACAATTTCAGTATCCAAAATGTACATTTTTACACCTGGATCAGTTTTGCAAATTTTGTATATTTCAACTTTGAAGTACTCTATTTACATGTTTTAATGACTTGGTTGGGTATATATGTTTATATATGTTTAAACAATGTGAACCTTTTTGTCTCAGTTCATCCCATGCTACATGCGAGCACATTTCCTTGCTAAGTACACGATGACGATGTCTGAAGAAGTGATTCTTATGGTAGATATCTATACTGAGAAGGGTTTCCAATTCTCGGTTAGGGTTTGCAACAAACCTTTTTGTACCTTCTTAACTAGTAGACTTTGGAAAGAATTTGGCAGAACATACCAACTTGAAGTTGGTCAGCGTATTTATTTTGTTGTAAACACCCCTGATACGAGGACCCGTGTTGTCACAGGAAATGACCCTATCAACCATCCAAGTACATCTACTAAACTTGTCCATGTCTTAATGTTATTTACATTACCACGCATGTGTCAATTCGGCAAATTAATTGTAGCACCATTATATGAAAGTTTATTACCATTTGACCCGTGATAAACAAGATATTGTTGATTCTCTAGCTATCACTATTGGTACCATCATCAACAGGAGGATGACGGAGAAAGTGAATCAGCATGTGGACCATCTAGACCATCTTGTAAAATATCATCAAGATGGGGAGTATTATGAAGGAACGACTACTACAGTAGTGCATGCATTAAACTAGACTAATTATGTTTAAAAAACCTGGTAATATTTACTTTTCATTCCAACTTAATTTCTTTTATTATAGTTGTCACAACTCAGCAAAACCATTATTGACATCACGCTGATGTTTTTTAAACAGAAAATTATAGCCCAAGCTATGCCCCAACACATGGACAAATATGTGGCTTAACTATTATTTACCATCCACACACTATGGTCAACACTTCGTACACCATTTTTAAACTTGATGGTCGTGTGTCGATAAATGGCTGGGCAGAGTTCATGGGGAAGGAGGAATACTTATCGTATTAGACACAACATGTTGATCCATCTATACTTAGGAATTGCAGGGGTTTATCTTTTTGTTTCACATATTCCATATGTGTCTCTGGAGGTAGAGGCCTATCTTACCTCCATCTTGTCAGTGGTGATGGTCCTATGTAAAACCACTTATGTGGTGAAGATCACGTGTCAAACTACATTTGTGTTGGTTATCTGGAGTCAGACTACATCCATAATGGTCCTTTTGTGATTGTGATGCTAAGTGCTAAACAAGTATCATGTTTGCTTTCATTTTTTATTCTTATTAATACTATTGTTAATTCTATTGTTGTTCTTACTTGAAAGCCTAGATATGATATTCCTCTTTTAGGCACTTCCAATTTTTTGATAAAACCTTTGATAATCCTGTATGCATCATAGTAATAAACTGCTGAAAGAAGATACAAAGTATAGGTTCTATTCTGAAACTAGCTTCATGGTAAATATGAAGACATCATATAATTTTAATAATTGAAACAAAACATCCATAGAATCCATGCATTACAATCCTTTAGTGTATTGAAAAAGTGTGCACTACACACGGGTACTAGTCAACATCAAAATCCTAGTCATCGGGATTAATTTCCATTTCCTTCTAAGACATCTGCTCCTCCTTCATCTTCACTACTTTCCATGTCAAGGTTGTTATTTTCGTATTCCTTTTCTAGTTCATGAATAATGCGATCATCAACGTGTTCCACTTCATATTGACGATGGACCTCCTCTAGTTCGATCTCTTTTGCATCCTCCATGTCCTCAACATCATGAAGCATAAGATATGATGAACCAAAGTCATCATGGAATGCATCTCCATTCCCCTGAAATGTCCCTTCATTGCCATCTTCTGTATCTAGAACATCGTACACCTTTCTATTACTGAAAGTATGCACAAATTTCCAAGGATGACCAAAGTTGGTATCATCAACATAGAAACATGTTTCCGCTTGGCTTGCCAGAATGAAGGGCTCCTTCGTGTACCATAGTTTTGAAGTGTTAACACTTTTGAAGAATATATCATCTTTAATCTTGCAATTCTGGCCATTAATGTCAAACCAATCACATCGGAACAAGTATACTGATCTATCACAGTTCTTGTTCTTCATGTACTATAACTTAATTATTTCCTGCAGAACAACAAAATACTCTTTTTCTTTAGATTCATCCAGAAAAACCTTTGTCATCACACCATAATTTTGTGTCTTTTGGTTCTTATCATGAGCCACTGTACGAAACCTAGCACCATTAACATGGCAACTAGAGTAAACTACCACATACTCGTCTGACCCAAATGCAAGTGACTGTAAATCTTCAAATACAGAATCCATCTCACTCACATGTTTTTCAAATCATGTAGGGAACTCTTTCTTAAGAGTCTCCTTGATGTTATTCACACCCCTCTACAAAAGTTCTACTCGGTAAACACTGAAAAAAATGAATATTCACATATTAGATATCATAATTTCATACAACATGCATGGAACTTTGAAATAAAATATGTTAGGGATCCTACGTCATATAAACTTGTGCCTCTTCACAATTATCCAGCACATACCAAGCCATTTTATGATATTCCTTTTCAAATTGTCTCAAAATTGATTTCCCAATCCCTCTAGCTCCACCCAAGAAAACTTTTAACTCATCAGCAACAAATGTTCTTCGCTTATCTGCATACCTATCAGCTATGTTGTCATCCTCAAAAATCTAGAACAAAAGCTCACGCACTCATCTACTATATAGCCCTCAAAAAAGCCAAGTGAAACATTACATCAAAAAAAGCTTGTGGGAAGAGCATCCCAAGTTTGCGAATGATTATAACTATTTCAACCTTCAATTGATCAAGAACTTCAACTCTAAGAGTCATGGCACACAACTCCTTGAAAAATCTGCCCAATGCAGCAATAGCCTCGTACATATCCTTTGATGTAATTCCTCTAAGCCCAGCAGGCAAGATACACTAAAGAAGAACATGACAATCATGCGTCTTCAAACCATGTACTTTACCACCAACAATATCTACACATCTTTCTAGGTTCACACAGAAACCATCTAGGAATCTAATTTTTGCCAAATACCTGCACAATTTTATCTTCAACTCCTTCTCAAGCACCTAGGGTGCATGGGGCTTTGAATAAGTGTCACGCTCATCATCCATCCAAAACTTTTTCCTAATCTTCATTTTCTCTAAATCAAATCTGGCACTAATAGTGTCCTTATTCTTGCCTTCCAATTCAAGTAGGGTACCAAGGATATTATCTAAAATGTTCTTCTCGATGTGCATCACGTCAAGGTTGTGATCTATCTTCAGTTTCGACCAGTATGGGAGATAATGCAAGCTCACCTTGAGGTTCCACGTCAGTTCACCTTCAACTGTATGTTTTCTCTTCTTGCATGCATGATTCTTCCCTAGTTTGTAATACTTCAATTTTTTGACCTTCTCTTGTACTTCTTCATATGTGAACTTCTTTGGGGGGCTCTCTTCTCAGTCTTTCCATTGAATAATCTTATTCTTCTATATGGGTGATTTGTTTGAAGGAATCGCTGAGTCCCAACATATCCTATTTTGTTTTTCAAAGACTCATAGAAGGGATTCTCATCGCAATGCACACATGCAAAAAATCCTTTAGTGCTACATCCAGACATAGTGGCATATACAAGATAGTCATCAATAGACCAAAGGAACGATGCATGCATATCAAATTCATCTCCTGTGCATGCATCGTACGTCTTCACACATTTCCATAGTTCCATCATATCTTTAATCAGCACCTGCATAAAAACATGAAAATCCTTCCCAGGTGAACACTTACCTAGTATAAGTAATGACAACATAAAGTTGTACTAATCCATGCACATCCAAGGTGGAAAATTATACGGAATGACAAAAACATGCCACATACTATATGAATTACTCATACTGCCAAAAGGATTGAATCCATCTGTTGCAAAACCTAGCGTTAAGTTACGGGGATCTGCAAAGAACCATTCAAACGCATTTTCAAAGTGCTTCCATGCCTCACCATTAGCTGGGTGCTTCAATACATTTTGCACAACAACCCTCTTCTCTTTGTGCCACTTGGTGTTCTTTAACATTTCTTTTGAAACAAAAAATCTTTGTAACCTTGGAATTATAGGAGAGTATCGAAGCACCTTATGAGGAACCTTCTTCTTTGCATCCAGGTCTTTCCATCTTGAAACTCCACACTTAGGATAGTGAATGTGGTTCTTATAATCTCCCCAGAATAAAGCACAATCAAACTTTCGTAAATGAATTGTCTCATAACCAAGACCAACGTCAGATAGTACTCTTTTCACTTCAGCATAAGATCTTGGAAAATTCACACTTTGCAAAGCATCACATAACACCCCACATAATTGATCAAATGCTCTATTGGTGACCCGGTTGGTTGATTTTATATGCATCATCTTGATAATGAAGTTCAACCTCGTGATTGTGCTGCAATCCTCATGAAGCTCTCTCTTAACTTCTTCAGTAAGCTTTGCATAAATGTTTGGTTGATTAGGACCTTTCTTTCCTAACTTATGTAGATAATCAATCATTGTATTCAAATCATTATAATTATTTGAATTATCTTCCCCAACATCATCATCATCACTTCCATACGCACCATGCTCGCTTTCCACATTACTTTCGTCATCACTAAATGTTTCCCCGTGATAAATCCACCTTTTATATGTCATGGCCATGCCATTGCAATTCAGGTGATGATGAACAATCTTTTGAGGATGTTGTACAACATTAAGGCACTGAGTGCACGAGCGATGGATCCAGCCACCATTTCCGTTATCTCACACAAACTTCATAAACTCGCTTACACCTTTCATGTATGGACTTGTGAACTCTATCCCATCAGTGATCCATTTTTTATCCATTACCTAAAATTCATCGATGTACAACACTAAGTGCATCAGCATAAATACAAATTCATCATATCATATAATTTTTCAAACTTCAAAGACTATACTTGTTTAGACCATGTACATCACAAAACCTCACTTATGTACTACTCACAAATATCAATGATCGCCCAATATCCCATTGCAGTGAATAAAGGAAGAATCCTAATCAAATTCAAATAACTGATCGACAGATCTAGTAATAATCAATGAAACCCGAACCTCACCGAAGTTTCCCCCACCATGTCTAGCACAGTGTCTCCCAACAATGCCGACTCAGTAATGATCGTGATTGCCTAGCTGAGTAACATGATCACCTAGCTGGGGCACGTGATAAATTTGGGGCGAAACATGAATGCCTACCTCGCGGTGGCGATGGCTAATAAGACAATAAGCCCAACCAGTTATTCTACCAATCCAGGACATCGACATAATAAAACCTTGATCACTATGATTGGATGTACAACAATAGTCCTAATAACTACTACAAAAGAAGTAGCAAACCTATAACTAACACTAATCCAACGCTAGTCCAGCGGTTGTATGTAGACCAACTGGTTGGTCTTGGGTTCGATGCCCATAGGCAACATATTTTTGAAAATTATCCCATTGATATTCCTTCGCCCTGACAAGTCGGTCCCACACGATATCGGCGATGAACTCCTAGCACCACAATACATATTTGTCACCCTTGTATGACCGACGAGAACACCCCTTCCCCATGGTTAATAGGTGACGTTTCTGTTGTGGAAAACACTGGCAGTAAATCAAACCGTCAACGATTAACACACATGCTTGACGTTAGACCCAAACCGTCACCTATTAAGACATATCCATAATGTTTTGAAACTTTGTAATCAGGCTATTTGTCACCAAATATCATATTTTGAGTAGTGTGAGTAAGACTCAAAGTCCGTCTATAGCAGAGGATAGGGAGGAGATGGATAAGATCCCCTATGCCTCAGCCATAGGCTTTATTTATGTATGTC